>CM062810.1:791364224-792564224 GCA_031772625.1 Pinus tabuliformis
AAGCATACAATATATAATCAAAGAGATAAATGAACTAATTAACCAATTATGCATGTGAACTGATCAATTATACAACCAAAATTTATGTAGGTGAACAAGTAATCCTACAAATTAAATTAATGAAGATGTAACTGAGAAAGAACAATTGCTTATATTCATAAAACTAGAGAAAATACTTACAACCATGTAGCTTTGATGTAAAAAGCGCCTTCTGTAATCTACAACCCTCTCACTTGCAAGAAAATCCTTCCAATCTAATCTCAACGGGACAAACCTACTTCCGACAGTCCTCTTCCAATTCTCAGACCTGTAATGGCTTTATAGCCCAAGAATGGGAAGATATGGATCCATTCCCCAAGGGATGAGATCCACTATTAGTGGGATAGAGGTACCACAAAGGAAGGGGAGTTACTCCATGACGGAAGGGACCAGCATTGAATAGGCATTCATCCGAAGCTTGCTGGTTGGGATAGATGTTACCAACAATGCTTCTAGACTTTACTTTTTATTTTTACGTACTTCTTGCATGTCATAGTGGAAGACAGTGCGTACTTATGTGCAGATAATAATGGTCTTCCCTGCATATGCGCAGGAATCAGCTAGGTAACTGCGAACATAGCCAAAATTATGGTTTTGTACCATACGATCTAGAAATTCCACTTTCTTTGGGATAATTTACTTTCAAACTCTGCAGGGTAATGCTCCGGAACACATGTTTGGATAGTAAGTGATCCAAACCGATGGTAATTTGCCTAATGCGATAAAATGATGTGTAACAGATTGCCCCCTAAAGCGAAAAGTCAAAAGAAATATTTTGATGACTGAATTTCTTTATCATGCGAAGGTTTTGGTTAGAGACTACAGTGAGAGACCTAAAACAATCAGACAAATGTTACAATGAAATATATAATATCATTACTGAGGTAGGCATTCCCATACTCAAAACATAAATGTCTCAAAGCACAGTATGTAAATACATCTGAAGATCCATGTCAAAATATGACATAGTATGGACGCAACCATCAATGGATATATGTTTACAATCATGAATATGTAATAACTGCACATAGTCTGGATGGTTGAAACTATTATTATACTACGATTTTACTTATCAACATAAAGAGAAGTTTCCAAAGACTATATATTTTTAATTTAATAAGTAGCCTAATTTCATATTTTCATAAATTTAATTTTTATTTTTATTTTGATAGACAGTTATTTTCAACCAAATTTAATCCTCATATATAATTATTTTATGATAATATTTAATTATTTTTTATTTAAAACTTAAAGTTTATATGTATTTAATAATTATTTAATTTATTAGGTTTATGTGCATAAAATTAATAAGAACAGTGTTTTGTTAAGGTACTCTGTGGTGTAAAAGTCATTTGCTTAAAATTTCATAAGCAAAAATTCAACCAAATTAAATACATTAAATAATTTTAACTATAAATACCCTTAAATATTTACTATACAAACCGCAAATTAAATAAACTAATTATTTCAAAAATCACATAACTTAACACACAAAAATTATTATTTAATTTACTACCCAACAAAATAAATTATAAATTATTTAACTTACCATATAACTTCCCCCGGTACATTTATCAATAATCCATTTATTTTTTCCACGGTGTATTAAAATGTATCCTCCATCCATCTGCGACATGGCAATGAGACAACTCTAACCATCCACCTACAACATGGCAGTGGGATAGCTCGCGAGAACACCTGGATTGAGATATAAGAAATAATTGTTACCATGTCATGTCATGATATTTTTTTTTTTAATATGATCGGGTACTTATATATTATAAAACTGCTTGGAGCCAAATCCAGTTACATAAGTGGATGGAAGTAGATAAAGAGAAGTCCAAAATGGGTTCGCAGACCCTGACTTCTTATAGACAAACTTGAGTAGTGTAGATTGGAAAAGAAAACGGCTATAAAGCCTTACAAACAGACCTGCGAGCAGACAAAATTTGCTAGTCATTAGTTAGATTACTAGAGCTGATTGACAGAGTCATCAATCTGGGGTTCTTTCTTGACGCTTGCTCTGGTTGAAGTCTCAGCTTGCATACTTTGAGTGATGGCTTTGATGTGGGCGATTGCCTCCTCCATGTGTTTGCATTTTTAATTTAGGCTTTCTATCTCTGCCTTGTGTTTTTCCAGTTTCTTTCTCTTTGATCTGCTATCTGCCTGAAAGTCCTCTTTGAGCTCGTTGAAATGTTTGACAAACCTTGCAATCATAAGGCAATGAGCTTTACACAGCGTGCAGTTGCCATTTCCAAGCACTCTGTCCAGAGGATTCTCGGGCAACTCACGATTTTCCTGAGCCTCAGTATGCTCTCTGTTTTCCGGGATCTCTGCCATTTCCAGGGAACTGATATGGATGCAGAGCGGGAATAGGGAAAAGGAGCTGGGGTGAAGGGGAAAGAGACCTGCGCGATAGAGGGAAAATGCCACGAAACAGAGCAAGGAGGAAAACACAGTTAAAATGGGGAACTAGGCACAGAGATTTACCAAACTGTCAAAGAGGAGAGGAGCAGCGGAACTGAAGGCGATATTTCGGTCTTGGAGATTGCTGACTTCCCAGGGAGATTTTGAGAACGATCTCACAACCGATCTGAACGGATAGCGGCCTCTCTTGATGCCGAACTTCCTGAGCTGAATGCCTGGAATAGAACCATTACTCTCCTGCGAAGAAAGGGACGAGTTTCTGATGCGCTCGTAGAGAGGAGGGTAGGTGAATATATATAGCGAAGAGGAAGGGTGAGCGGGCCGAGGATGTGACATAAGCTCAGTGATCTGGCTAGGATTAGCCACCAACTTAAAATCTTTGCAGCAGTCTAAGGAGATCGTGAAAAGACTTCTACCTATATTCTGCATGGGATAGTCACGAGAGAGCTGGGGTATCGAGATCCTGTGATCGGACCAAAAAGGTTGAGTGGTGGGAATGAAGAAGGGAGGATCGAAATTCAATGCCTGGCGAGCAGCGTGCGACTTGACTGATTTTGGCCAGAGATCACAAGAATGAGGGTGGGGAATGATAAGACAGGAGGTTGAATGGGTGCTGGAATAATTGGTCGGAGATTTTGACAGGCAACTAAGCCAACTACGGGATGGGATTTTCATATATGAGATCATTTTCTTTGACTTGGCCGATCTTTCTGTTGGTTGCCTTAGTAGCGTAATGGTCCGCTTCAGTGTTGTTGTCTCTTAGAACATGTTTGAAAGTCGTGTCTCCCATTTCTTTGACATTATCCTCAATCCTGAGCTTTACATTATTAAGAGCCTCTTTTTTAAATTCTGTTCCCACCACCATGGCTGCAATGACGATGGCCGAGTCTCCCACTATTATTGGATTCCTGATTCTCAGCCGATTCAGAATGAGGGTAGCTAGGTAGAGCCTGTAAGCTTCAGCCAGGTTATTGGACATTTGGCCCAAACCCCATTCGTAGCTTACCAGAGTTTTGCCATGGTTGTCCTTTATGATACCCCCTGCTCCAGCTTTCCCCGTGTTATTTTTGGAGGCCCCGTCGAAATGCAAAGTAGGGCAATTCTGATCTAGGATCCATTGACTTACTTCTTCCCTTTTGCCTCTGAGCTTCTAGTGTATTCTTCTCGTGCTAGCTTTGGGGTGTGCTAGTTGATTGTTGCTATGATTGATGCTAAATTTGTTATACCATTCCATCTCTTCTTTGTGCCAGCTTGATTGGTCTGGAGGAGCTACCAAGTTTGCACTTATTGTTTCAGATATGAGCGCTGTTGTTTTTTCCAGTATGTGGACAAGGTTGGGCTTCTTGTCATTAAAAATACAGTTATTCCTAGTTAACCAGATTTGCCAACTAAGGGTAGCCGGGATGCATTTCCACATACGGGTGATATTGTTTTTACCTTTCTTAGGATAGGGATAACATTTTGCCCAGTTTTTTTGAAGGGAGGATAGCTGATCAAAAGTCTCTTCAATTTTCATTGGGCTGACAATCTGAGTCCAACAACTTTGAGCGAGGGGGCAGTGGAAGAATAGATGATGGCTGCTCTCCTCCTCAGCGCGGCAAAAGAAGCATATTGATGGCCCCAAGATCCCTCTTTTCCTTATATTTTCAGCGGTAAGCACCTTTCCTTTGAGGAGGGTCCAATTGAAATGTTTGACCTTTGGGATGCATTCTGATTTCCAGACAGTTGTGAAGAGGTCCCATTTGGCTGTCGAAGTGGATGCCTGGAGGAATTTGTAACCATCTCTGACAGTGAATTTCCCACCGCTTGGGTCCCATATATACCTGTCTTCAACCCCTCTGTTGGTGGGTGCTGCGCCTGTGAGGGGGACCTTGAGATTATGCCATAGTTCTCTGAGCTCATTGGGAATTTGCAGGTCCTTCTAGCCCTGCCATGTGTTCCGGTCCCAAGTTGAAATGTCATACAAGGAGGTTAAGTTTTTGGCTTCCATCCAGATGTGCAGAGGCCTGAGATTTTGGTTGTGGATTCTTGGTCTGGTGCCCATGATTCTATCAGTCCAGATATTGACCTCCTGGCTGCTTCCAGGCACTTTGGAAATTTCTCTCTGAACTGAGGAAGGACTTTTTTAATTAGCTTCCAAACAGGGGTGCAATATCTTTCAGCTATTGTTTCGGAAAGAAGATTAAAATTTGGTCCATTCAGATATTTCCTCTTTAATACTTCCACCCACCAAGAGCCTTTGCCGGTGAGGATTCTCCAAATTAGTTTAAAGCCCATAGCCCTGTTGGAGAAGCTCGGAATTTTGATGGCGAGCCCACCTTTGTCATAGGGAAGGATGACTTGTTCCCATTTGACAAGGCTAAATTTCTTGGATTATTGCTTTCCCCCCTGCCAAAGAAAACTTCTCATTAATAATTCCATGTGCTTGTGTGTGCTGGCGGGAGCCAAAGTGACCGCATATTGGTAGATGGGGAGAGCAGAGAGAACGGCCTTTATAAGGGTCGATCTACCAGCCAAATTTAGCCAAGAAACTCCCCAACTTTGAAGGAGACCTCTCATCTTTTCTATGTGTTTGGCCCATATCTCAGCCTTAACTGTTTCTTTAGCTAAAGGCAGACCAAGATAAGAGAAATAACTCCAGTTCCTCTGCATTGGAATGTCCAGGATCAGAGAGATTCTTTGCCTTATTTGTTTAGGGACATTCCAGGTATAGATCTTGCATTTTTTGTTGTTCAGCATCCCTCCATAGGCAGCTAGGAAGGCGTCCAAGACTTTCTTGAATCTTTTTGCCATTAGGCTTGAAGCTCCCCCAATGAGAAGGGTATCATCCGCGAAGAGCGAATGATTGATCTCTTTAGTCCCTCTTCCTATACCAATTCCAGTGATCTCTTTTTGCTTGCAGAGTTTTTCTAAGTGTATACTTAGAGTTTCCGCCATTATGATGTATAGGAAAGGGGAGAGAGGGCAGCCTTGCCTCAATCCCCTGGTGCTTCTAAAATACCTGCTTGGGCGACCATTAATCAGAGGGGCAGTCCAAGGGTTGGAGATGCAACCAAAGATGGTGCTTATGAAGTTGTTTGAAATCCCGAACTTTTTGAGAACTGCAGTTAGGAAGTGGTGGTCGATTCTGTCGAAAGCGTTTGCCATATCAAGTTTGATTATCATTCCTCGTTCCTTCCTGCTGATGCTGCTGTGAATTGCCACTTGAATAAGTATGACATTATCTGTGATTTGCCCGTGGGGAACAAATCCCCCTTGGTTCTCTGATATTAAATAAGGGAGGAGCTTTTTGAGCCTATTGGCTAGAATTTTGGTTACTATATTGTAGGAAGCATTACAAAGGGAAATTGGCTGGAAGCGGTCGAAAGAACGAGGGTTAACTTCCTTAGGGATGAGAGCTAAATGTGAGGATTTTGTGTTGTCTCCCATCTTGTGATTTTTAAAAACGTTTTTGACCATCCGCACAAAGTCTTTTTTGATGTAGTCCCAATGGTTTCGGTAAAAGGCCACCGTGAAACCATCAGGCCCCAGGGCCTTGTCCTGTTGCATACTAAATGCTGCCTCCCTAATTTCCTCTTTTGTGACCTCCTGATCCAGCTCTCTGTTTTGAGGGTCTGAGATTTTGTTCTCAACTGCGCTAAGGAAGTCAGAGTTGTCCGACTACTGCGGGGTTGCTGCTAGAAGAGATTTAAAGTGGTTGAAAGCCGCCTCCTTAATTTCATCTTGGTCACTGTACTCGTGCCCTTCTGCCTCAATTTTATCTATCTGATTCCCGGCACGCATGAGCTTTATGTTGTTGTGGAAGAAGGAGGTATTTTTGTCACCCGCCCTCAGCCATAGGCACCTTGATTTTTGCCTTTGTTCCTCTTCCTCAACTTGATTTTGTCTATATAGCTCCCTGTACATTTCATTTTCATGGATTATATCTTCGTTTGTGGGTTGGCTGTTCTCCTTGTCTTTGTTCCACTGTTCCATTTGTGTTTGCAGATCCATTTTTTTTCTCTTCTCCTTTGCTGCATCTTCCTTGGTCCATTGTTTAATGACCACTCTTAGAGATTTTAATTTGGTTTCCCAAATGTAGTAAGGCAATCCCCACACTTCCTTTGCCCACTGATTTTGAACGAGGGAGCGAAAGTCTTCTTTGTAATCCCATATTTTGTTGTATTTGAAGGGGAGGGGCCCCATATTTCTCCCTTTTTCCATGTTCATCACCACAGGTTTGTGATCAGAGGCCGAAGCTTGAATGATTTTTCTCTTGATGGTAGAGAAGCTTGCTGCGATTCTTTCCTGCACAAGAAATCTGTCTAACCTCTCTTTGATATTGTGGCAGCCTGTTCTTTTGTTACTCCATGTGTATTTCCCGTTGAAGGGAGGTATATCAATGAGATTATGAGACTGGATTATAGCCTCCAGCGCCTCTCTTGAGTGGTCCGCATGAAAATTTCCTCCTAACTTTTCATCCACATTTCTTATGAGATTCAGATCTCCTCCCAGAATTATGTTACTATCGTGGGAGGACTGTAAATATAAGGATAGAGACTCCCAACACGTTGATTTGTCCCTGTAATGGTTTGGAGCGTAGATGTTGTATATGCTGTAGACTTCTTGAGAGGCTTTATTTCTGAGTTCTGTTCTTATCCACCGATTGCAGGATTGGAGGTTGATGTGAGTCCATTTATTCTTGTTCCAGAGTGTTCCTATACCTCCTGATACTCCTTCTGATCCTATTGAGTAACCTTCAAAATTTTTGAATCGTTTTACTTGTTTTTGAAAATCTTGATCTGAGATTTTGGTCTCCTGGATGAGGACAATGTCTGGCTGCTCCTGATTTATTAAGTGACGAACTGCATTTATTTTTAAGGAGGAGCCCATCCCCCTACAGTTCCAAGAGACCAGATTCATCATTTACCAGTGTCTGGGTGAGTCTCGCTTCTCTCCTTGGTTTTGTCTCCACTTCCTTTTTTCCTGTCTAGATAGGAGTCCATTGGTTGCTGTGCTCCAGTGGCCATTTCTTTTGCTGCTGCCTCGTCTCTAAGTTCCTTGTTTGACTTTCTTCCTGCCTTTCTTGGGGGATCTAAGGGAAGACTGGATTCTTTCAGTTTATTTCTGGTGAGTATTCTCTCTATTGTTGGGGGAGGGGAGGGCAGAGGGATCGAAGGTGAGGAGATGACAGCTAGAGAGTTGTTGCGAGGGGAAGGGGGAGGAGAAGAGGGATCTTCAACTTCCAAGGATTCAAAGGGGTTGGAGGTAGATGGAAAAGAGGGAGCTGAGCTGGGTGGGGGAGGGGAGGGAGGGGGGGGGGGGTTTCTAGGGAGGGCTTAGAGCTAGGCCCTTGAGAGGCAGAAGATTTTTTCTTTTTTGCTTGTTCCCATTGGCCATCCGGAGATTCTTCATTTTCGATGGATTCATTTGATTTTGATTTGCTACATCTATTTGCAAAGTGTCCGTATTCGTGACATACCTTTCATTTGAAGGGCAGTTGCTCGTAGTCCAGTTGTTGGATGTGCGTCCATTGGTCGACCTTGATCTTGATGGATTTTGGCAGGCCTTTCCCAAGATCTACTTCTACACAAATCCTGGCGAACACATGCATGTTCTCCCTTGGCTCGGATCTGTCGATGTATTTGCCAACCGCATTCCCTATTGCCTTTACTGATTCGTCCCCCCAACACTGGAGCGGCAGGTGTGGGAGGCAGACCCAGACCGGGACTGCGTTTGGGATGTCCATCTCCGGATCAAAGTCTTGAGTCCATCTGTTTAGATAGAGGCCTCTTGAATCCATGAAGTAGGGGCCGTTTCTAAATATGAGATTCCCGTCCTCTTTTGTTTCGAAGATGAATGTATAATAGACCCTTCCACAAAATCTGATGGCTATTTTGCCTTGTGTCATTGCGATCCAGTTGCGCTCCACCCATTTTTGGACTGATCTTGGGGAAGGCCAGAGGCTAGTGAACTGACCTACGAGACCTCTTTCAGCGAGGGTGATTGCATATTTCCTTGGCAGAGATGGAGGGAGAGATACCTCGGCGATTTCATCCAGTTTCTTGATAAACTTAGAGACAGAGGGACGAGTTTTTGTAGAGGCGATATCAGGGATCAAGGAAGCAAAGAGCTCTGCATGGTTCTCAGGGTCAGGGGGGGGGTTCCCAGCCATTCAAGACTGAGAAGCCAGCTCAAAAGGGCGAGATCTGGGATGGGCCCCAGCGTGGAGCCGGGTAGGAGGCCCGAGGATGGAAGCGCAGCGCGCAGGAGGGAGGAAGGCAACAACTGGCGGTAGCCTGCCCGGCAGAGCCTGGGGAGCGGAACCAGTCAAGCGCGGGAAGATGAATCGCCTTCAGCAACCTCCGTCTCGTTCCATCATGTCATGATATTATTACCCTCTGATTGTCATTGTCATTTCTTTATTTCTCTAAACAAATAACTCCAACTTCCATTTTCGAGATCTATGAGAAGTGAGTAAATAATAATTAAATTAAAATTTAAAAATCATTTTTTTATTATATTATGATTTATGTAAGTTAAGAATAAGAAAACAAAAAAAGAAGTCTAGAGTTTGTTTGGTTAAGAGTTTATCTTTTTCATATGTAAGGAAACAGGTTAATGATCCAAGACTCAAAGGCATCTGGCAGGAGTAAAAACCTACCTTGTTATAGACCACCAGTGGGTAATTCCAAGTGATTTGGTTTTCTTTGAATAACACCACCAGTGGGTAATTCCAAGTCGCTTGGTTTTCTTTGAATAACACCACTAGTGGGTAATTCCAAGTGGCTTGGTTTTCTTTGAATAACACTAATGAGTCAATCTACATTGGCAAATAGTAGCCAGTGATGATTGTCCCTACTATTGATTTGACAATTGAACAATGATAAGTTTGAGAGTGGAGATTTCCACAGTTGTTTATATTGTCAAAAACTTTCGGGAAATTTTTTTTGTGTAGATGTTTACCATGTTTGACGTTTGGCGTCTATAGGGTAAACATCTAATAATTTGATCAATATTGATTCTCACCCACCCCCTAATAATAATAATTCTAATGTTTCTGATAATATTACCCCACCTAATAATATTAATTCATTGTCTAACGCTTGTCTTGAACCCTTAAATACACCCATAGAGGCTTCACTCAATGAACCTCTGACATATCACATGCATTTGTGACATACTAAACAATACCCCTAATTTGATTACATATTGAAAAATACCTCTAAAAATCACATTATTTAACCCCCTACCAATATGAACCCAATACACATTCCCAATTAAAAAACCCCTACTTTCACCAGATATCATAAGTATCCATTTTTTCATTAACATTTTTTCTATCTATTTATATTTTTCATTAACTTTGAGCATCATTTTTATACCTGTCAATATAAAAACCATTTACCCCCATTATATGATCAATATATTATGTCAATTTTTCCTCAATATATATCCCCCAATATGAACACACGTGGTAGGGTATTGCTCCCCAGTGAAGCCCCTGTGACTACACCCTTGTCCTTTTCTTGAAGCCCCTGTGACTACACCCTTGTCCTTTTCTCGACCCTCTTCTGTTATCAATCTCTCATCCCTTAAACTTGATTCCTCTACTCTTCACCTCTTAGAAAAAGTATTCAATTTTTCAACCAAATTTAATCCGCATATATAATTATTTTATGATAATATTTAATTATTTTTTATTTAAAACTTAAAATTTATATGCATTTAATAAATATTTAATTTATTAGGTTTATGGGCATAAAATTAATAAGAACAGTGTTTTATTAAGGTACTTTGTGATGTAAAAGTCATTTGCTTAAAATTTCATAGGTAAAAATTCAACAAAATTAAATACATTAAATATTTTTAACTATTTAAATGCCCTTAAATCTATACTATACAAACCACAAATTAAACAAACCAATTATCTCAAAAATCACATAACCTAACAAACAAAAATTATTATTTAATTTACTGCCCAACAAAATAAATTATAAATTATTTAACTTACCATATAGCTTCCCCTAGTACATTTATCAATAATCCATTTATTTTTTCCGCGGTGTATTATAATGTATCCTCCATCCATCTGGAACATGGCAATGAGACAGCTCTATCCATCGACTTACAACACGACGATGGGATAGCTCGTGAGAACACCTGGATTGAGACATAAGAAATAATCATTACCATGTCATGTCATGATATTATTACCTCTGATTGTCATTGTCATTTCTTTATTTCTCTAAACACATAACTCTAACTTTCATATTCGAGATCTATGAGAAGTGAGTAAATAATAATAATTAATAATTAAATTAAAATTTACAAATTATTTTTTTATTATATTATGATTTAGGTAAGTTAAGAAAAAAAAAAAAATTGGAGTTTGTTTGGTTAAGAGTTTATCGTTTTCATATGTAAGGAAACAGGTTAATGATCCGAGACTCAAAGGCATCTGACAAGAGTAAAAACTTACCTTGTTATAGACCACCAGTGGGTAATTGCAAGTGATTTGGTTTTCTTTGAATAACACCACTAGTGGGTAATTCCAAGTGGCTTGGTTTTCTTTGAATAACACCACTAGGGGGTAATTCCAAGTGGCTTGATTTTTTTTTAATAACACTGATGAGTCCATCTACATTGGAAAATAGTAGCCAGTGATGATTGTCCCTACTATTGATTTGACAACTGAACTATGATAAGTTTGAGAGTGGAGATTTCCACAATTGTTTATATTGTCAAAAACTTTCGAAAAAAATAAAATAAAATTTATGTAGATGTTTACCATGTTTGATGTTTGGTGTCTATAGGGTAAACATCTAATAATTTGACCAATATTAATTCTCCCCCACCCCGTAATAATAATAATTCTAATGTTTCTGATAATATTACCCCACCTAATAATATTAATTCATTGTCTAACGCTTGTCTTGAACCCTTAACTACACCCATAGGGGCTTCAGTCAATGAACCTCTGACATATCACATGCATTCGTGTCATACTAAACAATACCCCTAATTTGATTACATATTGAAAAATACCTCTAAAAATCACATCATTTAATCCCCTACCAATACGAACCCAATACACCTTCCTAATTTAAAAACCCCTACTTTCACTAGATATCATAAGTATCCATTTTTTCATTAACATTTTTTCTATCTATTTATATTTTTTCATTAACTTTGAGCACCATTTTTATACTTGTCAATATAGAAACCATTTACCCCCATTATATGCTCAATATATTATGTCAATTTTTCCTCAATATATATCTCCCAATATGAACACACGTGGTAGGGTATTGCTCCCCAGTGAAGCCCCTGTGACTACACCCTTTTCCCTTTCTCGACCCTCTTCTGTTATAAATCTCTCATCCCTTAAACTTGATTCCTCTACTCTTCACCTCTTAGAAAAAGTATTCAATTTTTCCCTTGCCCCTTATCAAATCCCTAAGGAAGACATCCTATGCTCTATTGAATCAATCTCTCAAAAAACCTCCCCCCTCACATTGCTAAAGAAATTAAGCAAGATTCTAGCAGAATTCTGTGTCACAGAAAGCCCCCAAAGCCTAATTTATCCAAAGAAGAAACCCTGGCCATCAAGTAACTTAATGATAACCCCAACATCTATCCCAAAGGCTGATAAAGGAAATGCTACCATGGTAATGAACACTGAAGATTATGATTCCAAATTACTTGATCTTATTTCCTCCTCCTATAAAATCCTTCCTAAGAATCCCATTAACTCCATTACTCAACATGTCACTAAGGCTATAAAATTCTCATCTATTGATTCTAAGATTCAACAATGTCTCATCCCTCATACCCCCCAAACCCATAAAATCTATGGTTAACCCAAAATTCACAAACCATGGGTTCCCCTTAGGCCTATTGTGAGTGTCATTGAAGCCCCAACCCACGCGCTTGGTCAATATTTAGTGACAAACCTTCAAAAATTTGTGGGCTCCACCCCCTCTTATATTAAAGATTCCACTGATTTCATTTCTAAAACCAAAAACATCCATGTTGATGAACATGACATTTTGGTTAGTTTTAATGTGGTCTCCCTGTTCACAAAAAATTCTGTCCTTGAAGCTTTAAATATTATCTCTAAACCAGTTGATGATGACACCCTTAACCTAATCAATATTTTCCTCTCCTTCACTTTCTTTTCTTTTAAAGGTACCATTTATGAGAAGACCGAAGGGATAGCTATGGGTTCTTCCATATCTCCAGTTGTGGCTAATATCTCCATGGATTTTTTCGAAACCAGAGCCCTTAACTTGTGGCATCGCAAGCCTAAGTGTTGGTATAGATTTGTTGACGACACTTTCGTTGTGTGGTAGCACATCCTGTCAATCCTTAATGCCTTTCTCACCCATCTCAATAACATTTCACCCCATATTCAATTCACAATTGATATTGAATCTAATAATTCTCTTATTTTCCTTGATGTCCATATCACTCGACTTCCTGATAGCTCTCATTCCCACAAGTTTATAGAAAAAAGACCCACACTAATCCTTATCTTCATGCTCATTATCACCACCACCCTTCTAAAAAATATAGGGTACTAAAAACTCTTATCTCCTCGGCCCTTAAAATCTTTGCTCCCAATTCTTTCCCTTGGAAAAATCCCACCCGATCCAAGCTTTCAAAACCAATTTCTACTCTACCTCTCAAATTCTTAAAGCATTCAAGGTAGCCTCTCACCCCAAATCCAACCTCCTTAATTACTCCCCTCCCATTGGTGAGATATATTTCCCTTACATAAAATGAACCTATAACACCCCACCCCACATTTACCCACTTTTACAAGCTCACTAAGGTAAACATGAGCTGATAGTTATTATACATGACTCGACATCCAAGTTTTAGTTATGGAAGTAGGGCATACTATCTTGAAACTTACCACAACCTCCCAGGGGCACCCAATCACCCAGATATAGAAGAACATCCACTGGTGATCTTTCCCTAAGATGGAACTTTCTTTCTAGCTTACTTTACAACCCAACCACATGTATGCCAAGTTGTGCATTCATCCAGAAGGCTTTAGTGCAAGCACAAGCCTTCCTCCATGCAACTGGGTACTTTGTCTCATAAATTCAAGGTTAGCCTACAAGCCAAATGCCTAGAACTCTATCATTCAGCTACAAGAGCCTCCAGAATCAATTTCCAGGCTCTAATCATACTCAAACTTACAAAATACACAATAGACAAAGTACCTGTAGCTCATGATTGCAAATTTGTTCCCTGATTCATTAAGTCATATGAGGTCATCAAGAAGGCTCACTATCCTCTCTTACTATATTTACAAACATATGTTATCCCATGAATTCATATAAACTTATTCAGTAACTTGTCAAACCATGAACAAGATCATTTACTAGAGCACATCATATACTAAGAAATATACCATGCATGTAACCTGCATTTAACCAAAATGAAGGCATGAAAAATCAGTCATATAATTATATCTTAAACCAAAACTTGTATTCATTGATCTCAATGAATAATAACACATAATAACATATGCAGAGTACCAACCAAGTCAGGGACTTCCACGCACCACCGGACAATATATTAGGACTGCACAAAATCTCTCTTTCATCCCATTCACCCCCATGCCATATTCCAAGTGTGAATGTGGGATCACATGGGATAAACCAAAACATAACCAAACAAGGAATCCAAAGGTTAAATCACCTCCACCCTCAAGCCACAATGATCTCACTTAAACCAATCCAGAGATCACCAAACCAAACAAGCTAGGATGCCTTTGAGTTTCTTCACCATACCTAGAGGAATTTTCCTATCTCCACCCACTTGTCAAGAGTTTCCGAGAGAAAACCATCTCCACTCTCAAACCTTGAGGTTTTCCTAAAACAACCTCAACCCGGATCCGAAATCTATTGGAAATCCAAGATCAACCAAATAGATAACTGACTACATCATGACTATCTAGGAAATGACATAGGCAAAGGTTGTACACCAATGTCAATCCAGGAAATCTCCATGCCAATGAAAACAAAATGAGCAATAAACCAATGCATGAACCATGCATCCAAATCCCAACAAGATATTCACACGTGCAAACTGTTACCTACAACAATCCTCACGTTGGTTGCTCTTTTCGTTACTTGATTTCTTCCCTTGCTTTATGTTGATCCAATTCCTCTTGTGCTCCTTACTTTCTATTGATCCAATTCCTCTTGTGCTCCTTGCTTTCTTGCTTGCTTGTCTCTTCCTTATGTCTAATTTCTCTCTCCCTTTTTCTTGTCTTAGAGTACCTATTGTTATAATATTCTCTTTCTGTAGTGTTTTCTTCTCCTTTTTCTCTCTTTTCTCTAAAAAGGAATGCTAGAATGATGTCTCTCCAATTTCTTTTCTTTTTTCTTTTTTCTTTTCCTTTTCCTTCATTTTCTCTTACATGCATATTATTGTATTATCATCTTCCTTTTCTCTTATTTTTCTTTTTTCCTTGAATTAATTATCATTTATTGCCCTTTTCGGTTTCCAATGCCAATGCCAATGCCAATTTCCATAGCCAATAAATAATTAACCGCAAGTGACCCCCAATGTGATGTTTTTCCCCTCATTCAACTTGGAATATGTGCCATGTGACCTTGGTTTGTTTTTTTTCCTTTTCACATGGAAATATAACCCGAGGATGTTACAAACCCCCCCCCCCCCCTTGGGGGAATACCATACGAGGTGTTCCGTGACACTTATAACCAACAAAACATATTGCTTATGGAGCTTTATAAACACTGCTCGATGCAGTATTTATAATGGCACACTGCTGAAAACATGAAAAACATACCGCTTATTGGAGTTTTATAAAAAAAGCTCGATGTGGTATCTACAATTACATACTTATGCACATTTGCTTCATCCAACAAATAAACATATTGTTTATGGAGCTTTATAAACACAACTCAATACAATATTTACAATAATATACACACATATACATATGCACATTTATTTTAACTAGCAAATAAAAGGATATGATTCCCACAACAACGACAAGAGAATCCAAAGGCTCATACCTCCACCCTCAAAATTAGTATGAGTCATCTTGGGGATAAAAATATGCTAAAAAATGACAGTGATCCCGAAACCAGTGCCAAATTTTAGATCTCATTGTTCTAATTCCAACGATGCCTGAATAGCCTCAATCTGACACCGTAGGAGGAAGTTATCACATTCTGGAGTTTTTGGCAAACATTTAAAAAGTCAACTTGTAGGTTTCACAATACAGTGTACGGATGCTAGTGTCAGTCTGTACAATGACATCATACTGACATCATTTGCTGATTGGAAAGATATGGGTGTCAAGACGGAGCCAATCAGAATCCACCATTTGGGCTAGTATCGTGAAGACACTTGGTGCACCATTATTGGTTGATGGTTTTGAGGAATGGGCCAATCACAGAGTGACACATGGTCCAATCCTAGGGCGCCACATGGCATTCTAGATGAGACCAAAAATTGGTCTAACCGAACGAAAAGCCTCTGCGAGGTTCGACTCCATGACCTCCCAAATACGTAACGAATGCCCAACCAACTAGGCTACAGGTGGTTCTTAGTATACATAGTCGGTGGGTTTCATTCAAGTTAAAACAGTTGGGCGATTAGGGGGAAGGGTCAGGTCGGTGGGCGTGCTCGACTGGCCCAACCCCAAGTCATGTAGAATCCTTGGAACCAAAGGTGAAGGCATCAAGGGTTATGGAAAATGGTTAGTCGCCCGCGGTCACATGTGGCCCCAAATGACCAACAACGCGACATAAGGAGGGGAATTCAGACCATATTGTTTAAAAAATTAATTTTTTTTAATAGCGAAACAATGCCAAGCCCGCTGAGGATCATGGATTGAACCCAAGACCTCCCGAATACCAATAGAGCGCCATACCAACACACCACCGAGTCACTTTTTTTCCAAGTTTGCATAGTAGAATAATTTGTAGAGCGTTTTTGTAGGCAATTTGAAGAAAGAGGCCTATCTTAATCATTTTTCAACCTTTTTGAACCCAAGAAAATCCTACACATGGGTTTTTGGGCATTCTAGATGCAACAACAGTGTTATTTTTGAAAATTGAGACTTGCAAGTTGATGTAATTAAGAATTTGAGCATCTAATAAAAAATGACACCATTGGAAGTTGGACCCGGAGACGTAGCCCAGGAGGGGTGAACTCCGTCATCAATTTGATGTGTTTTGATGTTGCATGTTGTCTATTTTAACTGTTAAAAATATGCAAAATTCACTTTAGTTTGTGTGCTTTTGAAATCACAATCCATTGCCTAAAATACATAAACTAGCTTACAAATCATTTTATCAAACCTTCATCTTTTTAATTTTGGATCAGCTTGGTATTAGAGCATGGTTTTTGTGAAGGTTTGACAAAATTTGCAAGGTTTTTGAATGCTTACAAGGTCTAAATTGAGAAGAGGAGCACTTGAAGAACCTAACCCTCAAATCGTCTTAAGGAGGCCACAAACTCCACAATTCATGGCACATGAAGAAGGACAAGGACAAAAGTTAATGTTTGTAACGAATCTTCCCCTCATATCTACCCACTTTCACCGGCTTACCTAGGGTGAACATGAGATGGGGGGCTGTTATGACAAGACTGAACCTTCTAGGTGACCTTAAGGAAGTGGAATCGATGGAAACCCATAACATAGACCTTCTATGCCTTCTATAGGACTCCCAAAAGCTTTCCTAGTCATCCACATGACCATTCCTTGAGACCAACTAAATTTGTAGTGCATCAAAACCCTAGATGCTCCCTTGATATGGACAAGGGTGCATTTGGGAGGTTCTAGAAGCTCCCACAACAAGGGCAAGGGAGATTTCGAGGAATTTTATCCCCAATTTTGTGCCTGTGACTCCGAGATTTGTGCCACTTTTCAAGCCCAAAATCCCGATCACTGCCCAGAAACCCCTGTAGCTTTTAGAATCCATAATTTCCATGACAACAAGACTTGAAAGCCAAAAACTGGATCCAAGGCTAGGGCTGACCCTCCCCAACTGAGACTAACATTATATCAAACACTTGGCATCAATACAATCTACATGACATGAATACAAGACAAAGCATAAATGACTGATAACTTATATGAGACTTGACAAGGAGGATCACCACCCTCTTCCCTTAACTGTTTTGACATCAATTAGGTCTTGCATCAATTATCTTTTCAGTGACAAGTAAATACATGAAATAACAATAACTATAACTAGTCATATAAACATGCTTATAACAAGCATTAAACCATGTAAATAACAATGAGATAACAACCATTAAGACCACATAATAACAAGTACAAAAGCAAGAGAACTTAACGTTTATTAAACATAGGCAAGAGCCAACTAGGTTCAAGACTTCCACATACCACCTGACCATAAACATGGTTGAACCAAATATTTCTTCCATCCAGTCACCCCCATGCCATATTCCAAGCATGAATGTGGGATATCATGGATAAAATAATCCAAAAACAACCAAGGGAATCCAGAGATTAAACCACCTCCTGTTGGGCACAACCCAACTTGGTCTAGTTTTGGTCAAAGTCTCTGCATTTTGAGGAGCAGAGTGCGTGGAGTCTGTGAAATTCTATTTACCATTCAATGTCTAGGGGCTTCGGGGTGGGTTGAAGCCCATCATTTTGTAACGGGTATCAAGATTTTAGTCCATTTTTTTGTTGAGCCTATGGCACGTGGACCATGGTTTTTGTAGCAATGTAATGTATTTAAGGACATGTTATGCTTTTTCGAAAAGGTATCAATTAGATCATATCATAGAGAGATCACGATTGATTGAGTCTTTTGTTCTGTGTTTTGGGTCTTAAGGAAAGGCTCCACCCTGGGTACGCAGAGACCTTGGAAGAGTCTACGGTTGAGTGTGCAGACCACCTGCAACTGGGTGCACAGGTCAAGGATTTGTATGTACTGAAATAAATATCTTAATAAAGAAGAAGAAGTTTTGATGAAGTCTTTTGTACCTGTATTTGTTAATTGTGTTCTATCTGTTTATGCGAAGTAATTGCAAGTAAATTGGTATGTTAGCGCAACCGTTATTGTTCTGTAATGTGTGTATATTAAAATGAATATGACAAAGTGTGTAGTTGGAATACATTGCGTAGTAATGTTATGAATGTTAGAAGAATGAATAAAGTACAGAAAGAGAAGTTAAGAGACACTCCACTCAGTCCCTCAAGGTTGCAAAAACCTGGTTTTGCAATCACCCATAGCTACCTCGGGTGAGACTTCAACCTGCTTGTGGGTCGTTGTCGAAAGGGCGGTGTCTGAGGGTTTTGTTGGTGCGAAGTACAAGCTGAACCTGGGTTAAGCACAACCGATCCAACAAATGGTTTCATTGCAGGGACCAAGATCTATTTGAGGGATGTGGATGTGGCATCCATCAAAGAAGGAAATACAATATTGGATAGATAAGAAAGAACGATAATTCGTAATTCAAGAAAACAGAAATCCGCGATTGTCGACTGAAGCCTGGTTGCAGAAGTATCTCTTTACAGAACAACATGAGATCTTCTTTGCAAAATTTTCTAGTGAACTATATGAATGGGTATCAAAGTTGACCAAGAATAATACTTGTTTCAAGAATGACGAGCCTACTGCGTGGAGCCCTGAATTGATACAACAACTCAAGAATACTAACAACAGTATCTCAAGAGTGGTTGATTTTTGGATTGACAGTATCCTAGGAGGATTTATTACTGAGTTTGCAATAGACACGACTGTATCTTACAATGAATTTTTCTCAAGAGTCTGCGAGGTAAGTACTTAAATTCTTTAAAATCGTGGATTAAAATGCTTTTGTGTGAAAAGGGCATACTACAAATGTAGTCAGATTAATGTTTGGATGAAGAGGGAATAAGTTTGAACTAGGATCAGGGTCCATGCGAAGTGGAAAGCGATATAGAGTAGAACATGAACCAAAGAACTTTATTGAGACCGACTATAGTCCCTTGTTAGGTGGGTCTGAGAGTGAATAAGAAGGAACTAACCCGTAACCTTGCAGTAATCTCCCTCCCATCCTGAAGGTGTGTCGAAGTTAGGAGTTGAGAAATCAGGGCATCTTTGAGATTCCCCATCCATCTACTCCCCTTAGCCTCCATCCCCCTCCCCATAATTCCTCTACGCTCGTTCCCTCTCCCCCTAATCACACCCCTCCCCCTAACCCCCCAAGAAGAAAATGGCTAATGATATTAAGATGCCTATCTTTAAAGGACTTGGATCAAAGGATCCTTAGTAGTTCTGGTTTGTAGCTAATGCACTATGGAAAGTAATACAGATCACTAACGAAGATGTAAATAAGGCGCAACTCATCATGACGCTGCGAGAAAGAGCGCTGACATGGTACATGAAGTATTTTGTGACTAATCAGGTTGCTTCATTGGATGATATTAAGAAAGCGGTGGTATCATAATTCAAGAAGCCGAAGTCAGAATCATAGTGCATCGGAGCTAAAGGAAATCAAATAGACGACCACTGAGTCTATGTGGGAGTTGGATCAGCGATTCAAGGTGTTAATGGGACAAGTAAGCTTTAAAATACCCCCAAAACAACATAAATAATGGTTTATAGCTGCGCTGCTGCCACATATCAGGTTAGCCTTGACGTAGCAGAAGATAGTGACTCAAGCCAAAGTATTGGAGATCATAATGAAGCTGGAAGTTTCGTCGATCGAAAATATTCATGTAGGAGTAGAACAAATTGAGAGTCAGCTAGCAAATTTGACCTTGATATTGTAAGATCTTAGGAAAGGTAAAGAAACCAGATAAGAGTGTGGTGCACAAAATGCAAAGCAGAGAGCCATTATAAGGATCAATGCCTTGTGTTCAAAGATTACTTGGCAAGCGGAGCACCTAATCCAGTAAACCCCGGATCAAGCTTATGGTACGAGAATTGTAGAACAAGAGGCCAACATCGCTCTGAAGACTGCTATTTATTACAGAAGTATGTGCATACCCCAAAACAATTGTTTTTCAACTTTTGTAAATTAGTAGGCCATGATGAGAGAAACTATCGAAGCTATGACTTAATGTTGGAGTGCATTGATGATGCTTATAAAATGCAAGCTAAAGGACATAAACACGAGGAGCCAGGCCAACATGTTGGTCGAGGAGGCTTCCAAGGACGATGACAAGGGCGAAGAGGACGTTCCAGTTGAGGATGCGACCATATTATCTATTATAATTGTGGACATGCAGGACACTTCGCAAGAGATTGTCATAACCCTACTACAACTTGCATCTACTGTAAATATTTTGATCACGTAATAGAAGAATGTCATGTTCTTATCGTGAAGATGTGGGAGAAAAGGAACCCACAGACTGCAACAAATATTTAAATGATGACCGTTGAGCCAAGGGAGGATGAACTGCTCATCAACATCGTCACAAGGAGTGGAGCTGCGACACGAGACAATAAAGGTAAGAAGAAAGTAGAAGAGACATAAGTAAGAAAGAATGAAAAATGGGCCCTTGGGTTCAGTATCCAAAAGGAAAAATAAATGTTCATGGTAGCAAATTGAAGATTCATGGATGTTGGGGCTTCAACATCTAGTGCGCAACCGAAGTTAATGCCAAATAAGGACTCTGACAAAGTGTCTACTCCAACACAAGAACTAGATGCAAGTATTTTGAAGTCACTTTTATAGACTTGCACGAAATTGTTAAGGAATTAGATGGTTGTCGAAGGACTCTAGAAATTAATAGAATCATGCACTGATAAAGAGGGACCGTGAAGCGATCTGTGCACAGTGAATGATTTACATCGACACAAGAAGAGAACAGGGAAGGAAATGAGATTAACTATGCAGATCGGGGAATATGATATGGATCAGGTAATCCTGGATTTAGGATCCGATGCCAACGTGTTACCTAAGAAAAAATGGGATTTAATGGGAAGACTGAAGTTGTAATGGTCGTCGATACAGTTGAGGATGGCTAACCAACAGAAGATCCTCCCTATGAGAAGGTTACATGGCATCATAGTAGACATCGAAGGAGTCTGAACTGTTGTAGACTTTGAAGTGATTGAAATTGTAGATGACAATAACCCCTATCCTACACTGCTTGGATTGGATTGGGCTTTCAATAATTTGGTGATAATCAATATGAAGAAGAGACAAGTGGTGTTCAAAAAAGACGATGAGGGTCATTGTTCCTCTGGACCCCTTAGAAGGAGTGTGCTATACAGAGCCTGTCCATGATGAGTACTATGACACAGATGTTGAAAACATTTATCAGATAACAGATAAGGAGAAAGATTGGATTAATCCCATGGTAGATGGAAAATTGGGTTGGGAACAGGAAAATTCTTGTACTTTAGATTCCGAGGAAGAACTGTAAAATTGACAGAACATGTTATATGAAGTCTCTACCGCAAAATCACTTCGTTGCATAACTTATGAGCTATGTGATCTACCTTATTATGATGGGATCAAAGATGCAAGCCTGCTTATTAGTGAATATGAAAGATAAATACCAGAATAACAGAGGTTGCAAGCTTTGGATGTAGCCCTGAAGGCTACACCTGCTAGATGGTGGGGTACTCATAAAATAAATATAACAGAGTGGTATCAATGTCAAAGATTAATGTGGATCAAGTTTGGCTCAATTGACACAAAAATAGAAGTAAATTATGATGGTAAGGTTGATCCTTGGGAGAATATTCATCGATGCACTTCAGTTTGGAAAGAAATTCCAGAACAAGAGTGGGTACATGGGTTTATCCACACACTAGAAACGATTCCTATAAATTGGTATCTTGAAACATAATTGTGACATGGAACTATGAACTGGACAACTTTGATTGAAGGGTTCATATTTACATTTAGTTTTGATGATGATTTCCCGTGTATAGAATCATCTCTTCAGGAAATCAAAGCAAAATTTTTTGGCAATGAAGCTCCATTAACTTGGCAACATGATTGGGCTGCACAGTTACAAAATGCATTGGAATGTTATAATATCACTATCGAATAAGATGAAGATCCGTGCAATATTGATATACCAGAATCAGAAGGACATCGTGAAGTTGTTGGACTAGAACTAGAAATATTGGATATAACATAGCCAGTAAAATCATAGAAGAAGATCCAAAGTTCGCAACGATTGGAGACTATTGGGACACAGATACAGTTAGTAAAATCATAGCGCTGCTACATGAATACTAGGAGCTATTCTCTATGAAGTTTCAGAAATGAAGGGCATATTAGGGAAACTAGGAGTTATGAGGATCCCTCTGAAACCTAGACGCAAACCCTGTGAAGCAAAGACCCTATAAGTTGAATACAAAATACAAGGAAAAGGTGAAGGAAGAATTAGACAAAATGCTAGCAGCAGGGATCATTAAGCCTAGTGAAGAATCTGAATGGGTAAGTCCCATGATAGTCCAGGAAAAGAAGACTAAGGGAGAGATCAAAATTTGTGTTGACTTGAGGAAACTAAATGATGCATGTGTGCATGACCCCTTCCCTACACCATTTACAGACGAAGTATTGGATAATGTAGGAGGTCACGAGGCCTATTCTTTCACAGATGCTTTTCGGGTTACCATCAGATAAGAATTGCGCCAAAAGATAGACATAAGACAGCTTTTGCAACATAGTGGAACTCATTCCAATACACGGTGATGCATTTTGGCTTGAAGAATGTGCCTGCTATATTTTCTAGAGTTGTAATCGCAACATTTAAGGAGTGCATACACAAATTCAGTTTACTTTGATGATTGGATAGTCTTCAGGGTATTAAAAAAATATATTGCGAGCTTAAGGATTATGCTGGATACATGTAAGCAGCATCAGATTTCACTAAATTTGAAGAAGTGTATATTTTGTGTGCCTTGTGGCATAGTATTAGGGCATATTGTGTGCAAATAAGGTTTTCTATTGGATCTCGTGAAGATAGAAGTCATTGTGAACTTGCCAACACTGAAAAAAGTGAGACAACTACGCACGACACTTGGACACCCTGGTTGTTACAGAAATTTTATAAAGGGGTATGCGCAGATAACTGCGCCAATGGAGAAGCACGTCGTTTCGATGATATCCGTTTTATAAAAGAAGGGCGAGGGACTTATGCAGTGGTGGAAGAGGCCACCCAAGCACATGATGCTGTACCAAAGAAACGCGAAGCCCCAAGAAAAATAGCCTTTTTCTCGCCGGCTCTTGGTCATGGCTCGCCGGCTCTTGGTCATGGCACGACGTATCCACAAAAACAAGCCACTGCTACCGTCGTCCATCTCAATTGTCTCTCGCCCTATAATTAGATGGATTAAGAGCGCCAATAAATGAAGAGAATAAAATCGATATAAATATAACAGAATTCAGGGATAGAATACCTGTAGGTGGATGACCAGCAGGGGACATATTTCTTCGATATAATTGGGGAAAAGTGTAGTCAGAACATAGCCGAGAAAGGGCTGTCGCTCGGCCCAGGAGGTGAACAGCGGAAGGAAACCCTGAGCGAATTGTGCCGACATGGATTGGCGTTAATTGAGGAGAAATGGGTACCAGACTGCTTACCTGCAAATAAAAGGCCTCCTTTTGATCTTTGTAAGACTGGTAGTTGGATTCTTTTTCTGTGGGCAAAATATGTTACAGTGGGCCACGAATTATTCGTAGAGAACTGCGAAAGATAGCTGCGAAAGATAGCTGCTACACTTAGCTATAAAAGGATTTTAATTTCAGGCATAAAACTAAATTGCTCCGTGTAATTTTGGATTTCTGTTTAAAAACTCAGTGGAATTAAGTTAAATTATCAGATGTCGGCAGAGGAGGTTTTTTAGATTTTTATATCGTCAGAATTTGTCTTATGTACTTGGAATTTTGTTTGAAGTTCTCTTTACTTCTCAATTTTAAATTCGCTCTTAAATGTTGATAAAATTGTATAAGCGGAGGCTTTCTGCGCAATCCTTTAAACTTTAATTTTTTTAATTGAATTTATTACAATATGTGGGTGGCATTTGGGTCAAATAATTAATGTAAATTTTTGTTTATGATATTAATAAAATAAATATTAAGCCATATGCAATAAATAAATGAATAATTATTTTGGTTTAGTGTTTAATATCAAGCAGACCAGATGTAAAATCAATGAATTAATAATTGAATATGATGCTTAAATATTCGTTCAGCTGATATTCTCAATAATCCATTTTCGGAATTTAGATTTATTATTATACCAAGATTTTACTTATCAACCTAAAGAGAAGTTTTCAAAGACGATATATTTTTAATTTAATAAGTAGCCTAATTTCATATTTTCATAAATTTAATTTTTATTTTTATTTTGATAGACATTTATTTTCAACCAAATTTAATCCGCATATATAATTATTTTATGATAATATTTAATTATTTTTTATTTAAAACTTAAAATTTATATGCATTTAATAATTATTTAATTTATTAGATTTATGGACATAAAATTAATAAGAACGGTGTTTTATTAAAATAATTCTTCTTCTTCTTCTTCTTTTTTCTTCAGTACTAAAAAAAAGCAGCATTTATATTAATAATAAGCATATTTACATACAGAATAGAGATATGCTTAGAAAGCGGATGATATAAAAGGTTGTGCAGAAACACAACACGCTAAGTTGGAAAAACTTTGCATGGAGAGATGCATATTTGAATATGAAGAAAATATGTTAGCAAAAAAACAGACTATCTCCTCCCATAGATCCCAGGATGACGTCCTGGTCCATATAGATAGTATACAACCCCACCAGATTGAGAAAAACAAAAAGGTAAATAAAGAAACCATACCTTTCGTGATGTGGTAGAGATATGAGCAAAAGAAATAATCTGTAGGATACCCAAAACAAAATGGATAAAGTACCCGATAAGGAAAAATCTTCTATCTGATATGTGGTTGATCCCATTCGAATCTCCATTTTCCATATACCAGGCTGGATTGTTAGCCCTTTTTTTGATAAGATATCAGCGCATTGGTTCTGGGCTTTGTCCACATGGTTGATAAGAAAGTCTTTTTTCATGTTCCATAAAGCGTTTATCCTGTTCATCCACCCTGTTAACATGGAGTTCTTTATAGATAATTTCCTTTTGACATGCTCAATAATAATTTTTGAGTCACCATAGATTTGTAGATTCTGTATATTAAGGAAGGTGCCAAAATGGAGGAGACCAACCAAAGCCATAGCTTCAACCTTATTGTTTGTACCATTTCCTCCATTCCAAAAAATGGAGATTTGTTGTTCTTCATTCATTGCTATGTGAACGTCGCATGCACATATACCCTGCTGTGCTGCCCCATCAAAAAAGCTCTTGGAAAGCCCATCTATACCCTCCTTTGAACCATTGAATTCTTGCTTTTATGGTGAGTCATCTTAGATTGGAGAGAGGTATGAAGAGAAATAATCTTCTCGAACACAGACATCTTAACTTCCTTCCCATCTTGGAATACCAATCTATTCCTCCACTTCCAAACTATCCAGAGAAGAAGTTGAGGAATGGATCGAAATATTGATTTCTGAGAACTCCACCAGAACAAAGCATCTTGTATAGATGAATGTGACACCATCCTGAAACCAAAATAGTGAGCAAGATCCTTCCATAACTGTAGAGTGAAGCTGCATTTTAGGAACATATGAACATTGCTTTCTTCTTCCTTTTTGCACATTAAGCATATACCAGGACCAGTCCAGTTTCTCTTTTGAAGGTTCTCCCAGGTAAGGTTTTTATTGTGAAAAACAAGCCAGGAGAAATGAATCATTTTATAGGGAGCCCCAGTTTTCCACATAGACACCGGAAATATATTTCGAAAAGGAGAAGGGGTTCCTTTAACTAAAATAGAGTAAGTGTCCTTTACTTGAACTTCTATCCCCTTCTTTTTTCCCCTCCAGGTAAGGGAATCATTTTCTTTCGTTCTGCATATTCCAGAGAATTTCATGATCTTCATTATGTTGTTCCATTGTTGAATTAATTCTCCTCTTAACCCCAAATCTAGTGACTCCTTCCAAATAGGAACGTCTCCCTGCCATCCTGCTATGATCTGATTCCATGTGAAAATTCCCATTCGGTGGAGAACAATTATGATCTTTTGTGGAATAATTAAATTTTCCCCTGTACCCATTATATGACCATACCCGATATAAACATTTCTGCCATTTTGAAAGTTCCAAGAGATATTTTTTAGAAAGATAGTCTCAATTTTCCGGAAACTCAGCCATATAGCAGATCCTTGAGGGTAACCAATAGTCCCTTTTCTGTACCAATATATTAAATCTTTGTTCCCCATATACTTCTTCCTTATAGATGTACTCCACAGACTGTTCCCATTTATGCCTCTCCATAGTGATTTACATAGAAGAGCTTTACCAAAAGTTCTTATATCCATAATACCCCAGCCACCCAGATCTTTTGGGATCGTAATGTTCCTGAGGTTAGTCAAATTATATTTTCTTTTTTCTTTACTACCTGCCCATACAAAATTTGCCATCAAATTGTTTAGCTTAGAAATGATCCCTGTAGGGACATAGAATAGATGGGCCCAGTAGACTATCATCTATGCTAGCATAGATTGTGCCAGTACTGCCCTGCCTGCCATAGAGAGACACTTGAATTCCCACCCTGCTATTCTTCTAAGGAAGCGGTCCGTGATCCACATCCAATCAGCATTTTTATAGCCCGCTAGTTTAAGATGAAAACCAAGATATTTTATACCATCCTTTATGGGCTTCACTTTTATATTGAACATTTCCTCCAGATATTCCTTTGAATCCTTATCTCCTTCATCCAAATAGAAAAAAGATTTTCCTTCATTTATTAGGATTCCAGATGCTCTTTGGAATTTTTTTAGAATGTCATGAATGCATTTCCATGAGAGCCTACAGAGTTTCCCAAAAATCATGATATCATCTACAAATAAATTGTGGGAGATATGGTTTCCCCTACAGATCATCAAAGGCTTGCATTGATTTTCCATTACAACTCTTCTAATATGTAAACTCAAAGAATCCATAGCAAGGATGAAAAGGAGAGGAGATAGGGAGCATCCCTGTCTAAGACCTCTTTCTGCCAAGAAAAATTTAGTTGGAAAGCCATTGATAAGGACAACAAATTTAACATTTTCCACACAGGCCATAATCCAGCTTATGCACTCATTGTTTAGGCCTATTTTACATAAAATACATATGAGAAATCCCCAATCAAGGCTATCATAGGATTTTTTTAGATCTAATTGGAGGATAGTTGCATCCAGCTTTTTAGTATGTAATGAGTGTAAGCTCTCCTGCGTGTTAGCCACAACCTCAATGATGTTCCTATTGTGGAGAAAACCATGTTGTTCCTGTGTGATGAATTTTGACAAGGTCTCACGGATTCTACTTGCTATAATCTTTGAGATGATTTTGTAGATCACGTTATAGAGAGAAATAGGTCTAAAATCCGAGAATACAGATACTTTTTCTTCTTGGGGATGAGAGCAATATATGTTGAGGAAATATGTTGATGTATACTGCCCTTCTGTCTCGACTCCTCCACCATTGCAAGAAGATCTTTTTTGATCAAATCAAAAGAATGAATGAAGAACTCAATAGTCCACCGATCTGGACCTGGGCTTTTGTCTTTTTTGAAAGACTTCATAATTGATAGAAGTTCCTCTTCAGAAATAGGCCGCAATAATTCATTGTTTTTCCCCTCATCGAACATAGTAGGAAAGAGATCAATTCCCCATAAGATGTCCTCCATTTTACATGTCCCATTTATTTTATATGAATTTTCAAAGTGAGCCTCCGCCTCCTTTGAAATATCCTCCTGAGAGACCAGCATACTACCCCCCTCACTTTTAGTCTCCCATATTGAGTTTATTTCCCTCCTACTATTTGCATATCTATGATAGAATTAGTGTTTCTATCTCCTTCCTTAAGCCATAAAGCTTTGCTCTTCAGCCTCCACGATGCTTCTTCGATAGCTAGCAATTTATATCTTTTTTTTTCCAGCTCCATTATATGGCTACGGACCTGAAGAGATATATTATTTTCTTTTAATTTCTCAGCTATAATATCCAATTCCTTTTGGATCTCTTTGAAGGCTATCTTGTTATGTTTTTTCTTGTTTTCCTGCCATGATTTTACCTTTTCCTTTAGAGCGCGAAGATTATCTAGAAGAGCTTGAGATGGGGAATAATTTTCCATAGGTAGGCTTGAAGACCAAGATTTTTTAACCAGGTCATTGAATCCTTCATCTTATAACCAGATTCTATTAAATTTGAACGAGACTCCCTTCTTGAACTTTCTTTTTCCCCACTGCAAGGAGATGGGTCTATGTTCAGATATATAGCAGTGTATAATATTGGAGAACGGCCTGCCCATGTGATCCATTAGCTTGTCATTTATCATGAAGCGGTCTAGTCTTTTAGCAAGGTAGGAATTTCCGGTTCTGCCATTGTCCCATGTCGGACCCATGCTTTGAGGACAAACATCAATTATTTTATCATGGAGAAAGGCCCCATTGATAAGACGAGCTAAAGGATCATTCTTTTTACCCCTCCCCCAAACCTCCTCACTACTCAGGGTACAATTCAAATCACCCCCGATAAGGAGAGAGTCAATTTCCAAAACTTCAGAAGATAAAAATCGATTCCATAATGGATAATTATTCTTGTAGGGAGCATATACGTTTAGGACATGAATTGAGCCTACTAAACCCCGAACTTTTGCTAAAAGGAGAATATGTGCGAAACATTTAAAAGCCATTGCCGATATCCATAGAGGATTCCATAAAACCACTAAACCCCCCGATAATCCATTTGCATCCGTTGCAACAATATGCCAAGAGGGGAACATACGCCTGCAATATCTAATTGAAGCAGAAGCAGCATGCATAGTTTCCTGTATGAGAATGATATTGGACTGGGATGATAAAAATAAATCCTTCAGGGCTATAAATTTGTGGTCTGCCCCTAGACCCCTAATATTCATTGATATGATGTGAGTCATGATGGACCAGCTTCGGCCTGTCTTGCTCCAAGGGGCCCTTTATCAGAAAGGTCTATGATGGGGATGTCAATAAGAGAGTGGTCCATATTAGGATTTTCCTTCCTTCCACGGAAATACCGAGTTCCTCTATTCTGCTTCCTTCTTACTGTTATATTGCTTGCCGAATTAGCACTGATATGGGGAGAAGAAGCCGAACCTGGTTTATGAATAGTAAGAGTACAAAGTTCCAGGGATTTCTTCTTCAGGAGAAAATCCAGGTCACTTCCTACATAATTTTTAGGGGAAATGATCGGGGAATTAGGGGGAGTCACAGTAAAACATGGATTTTTCCCTTTTGAATCTTTGGGAATATCCGAAAGATATGGCCCCTTCCCTTTAGATAGGTGGTTAACCGGGGAAGGTGTGGATGATGGAACATATGTTATGTGGGACGAGGAAGGAAAATTTGCCATGGGATGGGGACTTGGGGTGGGTTTAGGGACTTCTTGACATGAAATAGGTTCCGTAGGATATGACAGATTTAGAGGATTCTTCTCCGTTCCATAGGAAGAAATCAATTTACGATGAGAAAGCGAACCAGAGGGATTGAATTTTGGAGAGGGACCTCCGACCTTCATTAATGGAGATCTAAGGAGAGAAGATGATTTAGACATACCTGAGGGGGAAGACTTCCAAAACGATTTATTTGTTTCCCTTGCAGCATTCCACTGCTTACCTTCAGTGAAACTTGAACAATCTTTAGTTTGAATTTTCTTTCCTTTATGTCTATCCCGCCTGCTGAACGGACAATTCTCATTCAAGTGACCAGTTTTGTGACAGGATGAGCACCGAATTGGAACCCCCCAAAAATCTAGTCTCTAACGAACATTTAATTCCCCCCATAGAAGTTCAATATGGTCACGAAAGCACCCGCGATATTCTTTCTCAATTAGTACCCATGCCACCCTCTTATCTTTTGCCCCCAGACACTTCGGGTCCACATAGACGAATTTGCCTATCACATTCCCGATATCATTCAGAGTCTCTCTTTGCCATAATTCAATTTTTAATCCCGGGAGTTTAACGCAAATCAGATTGTTGGTTGGAGTATTTTTGAGAGGATTGTATCCTATGTACCATCGGTGAAGAGCTAAAAAGATTTTACCATGCACCCAGGGAATAGAACAAATAATCTCCAGGTCTTTCTCACTGAGGAAGTGGAAGCTGTACCAGTTCTTCATCAACCTGACAATAGTGGGAATATATCCCAGAAGGGATTTCCATCTTTTTCCCAGCCATGACCACATCTGTTCATCCTCCATATCTGGAAAATACCATCGGCCTACAAGTGCTCTTTTTGGAGACTTGTGCTTCTGCCTACGACGAGGGATTTCATATTCACCACCCTTAATTTCACGTGCCATCGGAGAGGTTGGTGAAATAATAGATTTGGCTAAAACCGACTACCATCCCCCCTGGCGACAAATTCCGACATGAGCCTTTTCCGCTTCGATGGTTGCCCACACTAATGCTGACGAGGCCGACACATCGGAAAAAAACTCCATGTCAACCATGGGATGACAGAGAATACGACAACAATACCAACAATTACGTCATGTTCCAAAGATGGAACGACAATCAATACACAGAAAGCAAGAGAGGCCTGAAGACAAATACGCTAGCCTTATCTGGAAAAACATTCGAAAGATTCTGGATAGATCTTTGAAAAGGAGAAACTGACAAAATCTTATAAATACGTTATGGGAGAACCAAACTAAAAGGATAAAAGTCTATCGGGTGGTACATTATCTCACTGACGACCACATGTTCCTTAATTACGATAATGCCTATGTCGAAAGGAGAAGATGAATATTTGAAAAAATGACGGCGGGTAAAGCATGCCACCCCTTTCCCGTCGTCCTATCTATATCGTTCTAGGACCTTCCTCTCGCCTAACCCCTAGACTAAGTTACCGGTAAGGAAAGGACAGTCACCGGAAAGACCTGTCAACTTGGTTTGAAACAGAGAGAGTCGAGCATGGTCCGAGATTGAAACAAACTTGCAAAACAGATTACCCAAAATAAACAGAGAATCTGCTGGTTTGCTAGGAAAGGGCTCAGGTGAAGACCATACATAAAAATTACAGTCTAAACTAAAAAATATCTAAATAGCAGCACAAACACCCGTTACACCTACACCACCATCCTCCTATTCTGCATCCAAAATCTAGGCAGGGCCGGGACACAAAGCAAATATTTGAAAAATTGACACAGGGGATTTTTAATGAAACAATTTCTTTTACTGTAATTTTTAGACGGGTAATAAGTAATTCTACCATGAATATAGACATTTCACTTCAAAAGCATGTTAGTCCAAAAACTGAAAGAAGAACATGGTAGAGACTACACCAATTTTTGTACTTCAAGAAACGTGATGCGAAACTAAAACGATAGATACAGACCTCATACCTATTTTCTCCCACGCGAAGTCCCCAGTAAAGAAAACCCTGGGCCGTCGTAGCCTCCCAAACTTTGAGCCAGACAGCTCTGAAACCTCTCTCACAAACCGAGAGACAGACAGATTTTCGGTATATGAAGGGACCATAAATTGAAAAAGGAACAGAGAGACGAAGGACCTTCGAGAGACAGTGGTTGGATGAACTGTTCAGAGAGAAAACCTCCTTCCAGAGGATGGAGGCAAAGGATAAAGGCGAGAGACGAAAAACAAAAACTTTTGATAGAAAAACACCGAAATTCTTCCCTTCCCGACTCGTGTCCCGGGAACAGACGCGTGGAATAGTAAAACCAACCCTGTGAAGAGATGACCCCAAACTTCAACAACCACCAAGTGTCACAGGAGAAATTAATTTCTCTGTCATTCACATGCCAGAAGTGTTATCGTGGCATATGATGGAAAAAAGGTGGCATATATGGAAAAGACGCTTCAAATCATTTGAGAATTAAACATATCAGAGGAACAATAAATTCTGATTGATTGCTTGTCGAATTTCTCTCAGGTTTTAGATCAGAGGAGAGGAGACCCAAAAGACGCAGAGTAGCCCATTTGTCACATAAGACAGTAAATTCCCTGGTCCACACATGCCAGATATGTATCTCGGGGACCCAACGGAAAAATATGGTGGGGACCAAGAACAAGAACACATGAGAAAAGGCTTCAGTTCATTGGAAAGAGCATACAACCATCGCAGGATTCATTGTTGGAGAACCCCACGCAGGAAGTTGCAGAGGGTCTAAATTCTTTCCTCAACTCCAGAGCAGGACAAATACGAGATAGCCCACTAGTGATCGTGGCAAATCTAGAGGTTCCCCTGTTGGAAATCATTTTAAACAAATAGAAAACGCCATTTTATTAAAATACTCTGTGATGTAAAAGTCATTTGCTTAAAATTTTATAGGTAAAAATTCAACCGAATTAAGTAAATTAAATAATTTTAACTACTTAAATGTCCTTGAATCTATATTATACAAACCACAAATTAAACAAACCAATTATCTCAAAAATCACATAACCTAACAAACAAAAATTATTATTTAATTTACTACCCAACAAAATAAATTATAAATTATTTAACTTACCATATAGCTTCCCCTGGTACATTTATCAATAATCCATTTATTTTTTCCACAGTGTATTATAATGTATCCTCCATGCATCTGCAACATGGCGATGAGACAACTCTATCCATCCACCTACAACACGGCGGTGGGATACCTCGCGAGAACACCTAGATTGAGATATAAGAAATAATCGTTACCATGTCATGTCATGATATTATTACCCTCTGATTGTCATTGTCATTTCTTTATTTCTCTAAACACATAACTCCAACTTTCATTTTCGAGATCCATGAGAAGTGAGTAAATAATAATAATTAATAATCAAATTAAAATTTAAAAATTATTTTTTTATTATATTATGATTTATGTAAGTTAAGAATAAGAGTTTATCTTTTTCATATGTAAGGAAACAGGTTAATGATCCAAAACTCAAAGGCATCTGACAAGAGTAAAAACCTACCTTGTTATAGACCACTAGTGGGTAATTCCAAGTGATTTGGTTTTCTTTGAATAACACCACTAGTGGGTAATTCCAAGTGGCTTGGTTTTCTTTGAATAACACCACTAGTGGATAATTCCAAGTGGCTTGGTTTTCCTTGAATAACACTGATGAGTCAATCTACATTGGCAAATAGTAGCCAGTGATGATTGTCCCTACTATTGGTTTGACAATTGAACTATGATAAGTTTGAGAGTGGAGATTTCCACAATTGTTTATATTGTCAAAAACTTTAGGTTTTTTTTTTTTTTTGTGTAGATGTTTACCATGTTTGACGTTTGGTGTCTGTAGGGTAAATATCTAATAATTTGATCAATATTAATTCTCCCCCACCCCCTAATAATAATAATTCTAATGTTTCTGATAATATTACCTCACCTAATAATATTAATTCATTGTCTAACGCTTGTCTTGAACCCTTAACTACATCCATAGGGGCTTCAGTCAATGAACCTCTGACATATCACATGCATTCATGGTATACTAAACAATACCCCTAATTTGATTACATATTGAAAAATACCTCTAAAAATCACATTATTCCATACCAATACAAACCCAATACACATTCCTAATTAAAAAACCCCTACTTTCACCAGATATCATAAGTATCCATTTTTTCATTAACTTTGAGCATCATTTTTATACCTGTCAATATAAAAACCATTTACCCCCATTATATGCTCAATTAATTATGTCAATTTTTCCTCAATATATATCCCCCAATATGAACACATGTGGTAGGGTATTGTTCCCCAGTGAAGCCCCTGTGACTACACCCTTGTCCTTTTATCGACCCTCTTCTGTTATCAATCTCTCATCCCTTAAACTTGATTCCTCTACTCTTCACCTCTTAGAAAAAGTATTCAGCTTTTCCCTTGTCCCTCATCAAATCCCTAAGGAAGACATCCTATGCTCTATTGAATCAATCTCTTAAAAAAACCTCCCCCCTCACATTGCTAAAGAAATTAAGAAAGATTGTAGCAGAATTCCATGTCACACCAAGCCCCCAAGCCTAATTTATCCAGAGAAGAAACCTTGGCCATCAAGCAACTTAATGATAACCCCCACATCTATCCCGAAGGCTGATAAAGGAAATGCTACCATGGTAATGAACACTAAAGATTATGATTCCAAATTACTTGATCTTATTTCCTCCTATAAAATCCTTCCTAAGAATCCCATTAACTCCATTACTCAACATGTCACTAAGGCTATAAAATTCTCATCTATTGATTCTAAGATTCAACAATGTCTCATCCCTCATACCCCCCAAACCCATAAAATCTATGGTTAACCCAAAATTCACAAACCATGGGTTCCCCTTAGGCCTATTGTGAGTGTCATTGAAGCCCCAACCCACGCGCTTGGTCAATATTTAGTGACAAACCTTCACAATTTGTGGGCTCCACCCCCTCTTATATTAAAGATTCCACTGATTTCATTTCTAAAACCAAAAACATCCATGTTGATGAACATGACATTTTGGTTAGTTTTGATGTGGTCTCCCTGTTCACAAAAATTCCGATCCTTGAAGCTTTAAATATTATCTCTAAACCAGTTGATGATGAAACCCTTAACCTAATCAATATTTGCCTCTCCGTCACTTTCTTTTCTTTTAAAGGTACCATTTATGAGCAGACCGAAGGGATAGCTATGGGTTCTTCCCTATCTCCAGTTGTGGCTAATATCTCCATAAATTTTTTCGAAACCAAAGCCTTTAACTTGTGGCATCGCAAGCCTAAGTGTTAGTATAGATTTGTTGATGACACTTTCGTTGTATGGCAACACATCCTGTCAATCCTTAATGCCTTTCTCGCCCATATCAATAACATTTCACCTCATATTCATTTCACGATTGATATTGAATCTAATAATCATCTTCTTTTCCTTGATGTCCATATCACCCGATAGCTCTCATTCCCACAATTTTAAATTCGCTTTTAAATGTTCATAAAATTATATAAACAGACGCTTTTAACTCAAGAAAAAAGATTACATCATGGCTGATGAGCTCAGGCCAATCATATCTAATTTACCCAAATCTATGTAAAAAATCCCATCCAGATTCTACTCTACCAATATAAAATTCTGAAAAATGTTCATAACTGCAGATTTTTCAAAGTAATAAAGTTAAATAATTTTTATTTTTTTTTCAACCAAAAAAATTATGTACCTTTTCTATTCAAAGTAAAGGTTACATGCAGCATCATTAATCTCAATTCGAATAGACTAGCAATCCTTTAAACCTTATTCTTGGTTTACGCAAACATTAATTTCTGCGCAAAGTGGGTGGATTTCTGCGCAATCCTTTAAACTTTGTTTTTTTATTGAATTTATTACAATTTATGGGTGGCATTTAATGTAATTTTTTGTTTATGATATTAATAAATATAAATATTAATAAAATGAATAAATGAATACTTATTTTGGTTTTAGTGTTTAATATCAAGTAGACCAGATGTAAAATCAATGAATTAATAATTGAATATGATGCTTAAATATTTGTTCAGCTCAATAATCCATTTTCGGAATTTAGATCTATTATTATAGCAAGACTTTAACTATCAACCTAAACAGAAGTTTTCAAAGACCATATATTTTTAATTTAATAAGTAGCCTAATTTCATATTTTCATAATTTTTATTTTTTTTTTGGGTGATAGACAGTGAATTCCAACCAAGCTTAATCAATCGGTATATATAATTATTTGCTTAATCAATCGGTATATATAATATATAATTATTTTATGTTAATATTTAATAAATTTTTATTTAAAATTTTAAGTTTATATTAATAATTATTTAATTTATTAGAGTTATGAGTATAAAATTAATAATGTGTTTTGTTAAGGCACTTGTGATGTAAAAGTTATTTGTTCAAAATTTTATAAGCAAAAATTCAATCATGTGAAGTGCTAATATAACTTAAACCTTGAATAATTTTAACTATTTAAATACTCTTAAATCATTACAATACAAAATACAAATTAAACATATCAATTATCTCAAAACTCACTTAATTTAACAAAAAAATATTATTTCATTTACTACCCAACAAAATAAATTATTTAATTTACCATATAACTTCCCCTGCATCTCTGAATAATCCATTTTTTATTTTTTCCACAATGCATTAAAATGTATCCTCCATCAATCTGCAACATGGCGATGAGACAGCTCTATTCATCCACCTACAACACGGCGGTGGATATAAGAAATAATTGTTACCATGTCATGCCATGATATTATTACCCTCTTATTGCCATTGTCATTTCCTTATTTCTTTAAACACATAACTCCAACTTCCATTTTCGAGATCAATGAGAAGTGACTCAATAATAATTAAATTAGGATTTAAAATTTATTTTTTAATTATATTGTGATTTATGTAAATTAAGAATAAAAAAATAAAAAAAGAGTTTGGAGCATGTCTTAAAATTGTTTTTGTTTGATTAAAAGTTTATATTTTTCATATGTAAGGAAATAGGTTAATAACTCAAGACTCAAAGGCATTTGGAAGAAGTAAAAACCTACCTATTACAGACCATCAGTGGGTAATTCCAAGTGGCTTGGTTTTCTTTAAATAACAATGATGGATTAATCAATCTACATTGGCAAATAGTAGTCAGTGACAATTCCAAGTGGCTTGGTTTTCTTTAAATAACAATGATGGATTAATCAATCTGCATTGGCAAATAGTAGTCAGTGATAATTGTCACGACGATTCTTTTGACAATTGAACTATGATAAGTTTGAGAGTGGAGATTTCCACAATTGTTTATGTTGTGTAGATGTTTACCATGTTTGATGTTTCATGGGTAATTCCAAGTGGCTTGGTTTTCTTTAAATAACAATGATGAGTCAATCTACATTGGCAAATAGTAGTCAGTGATAATTGTCACGATGATTCGTTTGACAATTGAACTATGATAAGTTTGAGATTGGAGATTTCCACAATTGTTTATATTGTGTAGATGTTTACCATGTTTGATGTTTCGTGTCTGTAGGGTAAACATCTAATAATTTGATCAATATTAATTCCCCCCAACTCCCTAATAATAATAATTCTAATGTTTCTGATTATATATATATATATTTTACGAAAACGGTTATAATTTGTATTAAAAGATTGGCAAAACCAGCTGGCAGATTACATTCAAATAGCCCAAGGACCGGCTGTCCTCAACAGATAAATAAACTATTACCATAGTCCTAATGTTCTGGATCTTCTTAATACCGTCAGACGAGTCGATTTCCAGAATTTTCCCAAGCTTGTGGATACAGACAAACTGCTGAAGTAAAAGATAGTGGAACATGAGAAACAAAATTAAGGGATCGGATCCCAATCTTCAACCCCGTCTCTTATCTGAGTGCCAACAGGGAGGAGGACAACTTTATTAGCTTCCGCATCCGCTTCCTTGTTATTCTGTCGAAGAACGTGAAAAAAGTTCACCTGAAGGAAGGAGCCTACTAGCTTTCTTATTCTGGTAACCACTCTTGCTAGCTGGAAATCACGAGGGGACGTGTTATCCACGAGGATTCTAATCAAGGATTGGGAGTCACCAAGAATAATGACTTTCTCAATGCCAAGATCCTGTAAGTGCTTAAGGCCTTGCAACAGGGCCATAGCCTCTGCTTGCATGTTGGTACTATGACCCAAGCCCCAGGCATACCTGTGCTCAATGCTGCCATCCGCATTCCTGATGACACCTCCAGCCCCAGCAATCCTCGGATTGCCTTTGGCAGCCCCGTCAAAAAACAAAGAGGAGCTAGCACACTTTTGGAGCCACATGTGGAATTCGTCCTCAGCAAGCCTAATCTGCTAGTCTTTCCAAGTGTTGTTCTGTCTCTCACCATCAGAATACTGGAGACCAAGCACACTCCCCCACGCCAAGTCTTGTGGACTTAGATTTTTATTCTCCAGCTTCCCAAACTTCTCACCAAGGGACTCCTTGAGCAGGCCATTGGCTTTTGTCAAAACTAGCTTATAACTCTGCGCTTTCTCTTGAAAAATTCTGTGATTGCGCTCAATCCAGATGTGCCAGAAGATGAATTTCAGATAGGCCAGCCAAGCTGCCTTGAACCATTTGTTCTTGGGGAACTTCCCAGGATAGAGGTGAGCCCAATCGGCAAAGAAGCCAGAAATAGTGTTGGGCAGAGTAACTGTAGATCCCCATGGGGAAATCACCTCTTCCCATATACTTTTGGCGAACCTGCATTCGATCAATAAGTGAGAGGCATTTTCCTCGTTTTCCAAGCAAAGGGCGCATCTGGAAGGGCCAAGGAAGCCTTTCTTCTTAAGTCTGTCATTTGTTAGAATGTTGTTGTGACACAATAACCAGTTGAAGAAGTCAATTTTCGGCACACACTTCTGCCTCCAAAGACCTCTCCAAATCGCAGGGCAGCAAGGAACATGAGGATTTTTTTTGAGTTGTGCATAGCCTTGCAGCCCCAACCTCTCTTATCTTGTTTCTTGGTATTAATTGGGCCCATTCCTTTCAGCTTAGTCAATAGGAAGGACCACGCCTGATCAAGAGCGATCGGAATTTGAGGCTTCTTCCAGCCTGCCCACGCATTGCCCTTCCAAATAGAAATATCCCACAAAGTTTTAATGTCATTATTCAACATCCAGCTTCGAAGCTCAGTAAGCTCTTGGACACCACCTAATGGTTCTTCATTCATAATTTTGTCATTCCAGATATTGATGAGCTCGCCATTACCCGGGATCCAAAAGGAATGCTTTTGTATCAGAGGTAAGGCCTGCATGCATAGCCTGTGAATTTGAGATCCTTTAATGGTGGGAGTAGGATCATCCAAGCTCCATAACCTATGATCCCTGAAATATTTCTTCCATAGCGCCTTTTGAGCCCAGCCAGGTTTCGGGGCTATTTGTCTCCACAGAATCTTAGCCCCCATAGCAATATTATGAATCCGCAGGTCCTTGAAGTTCAGACCTCCTTCTAGCAAAGGTTTAGAAACTTTGTCCCAACTGACTAGGGGGATCTTCCTATCATTCTGCTTGCCACCCTTCCAGAAAAACCTACGAATCCACTCCTCCATCTTCTTGAGAATGTTGATGGGTGCCAACATGACTGAGAATTGGAAAATAGGCAGGCTGGTCAGAACAAATTTAATAAGCACTGTCTTCCCAGCAAGATTTAGCCACGAGAAACCCCAAGACTGGATTTTATTCTTGAATTTCTCAACCATCGGGAGCCAATCTTTGCTAGAGGGACTCCTTTGGAAGATAGGAAGGCCCAAATAGTTGAAAGAATTCCAATTAGCAGATCCAGCGAAGCCCAGACATCTGGATATTGAGGAGAGATCGCTGTTGGAGATATTCCAGCCATAGAAGTGGCATTTCCCCTCGTTTAATTTACTGCCCGAAGTCCAACAGAAGTCATCCAAAACTTTTCTGAACCTGGAGGCAGAGTGAACAGAGGCAACACCCAGCAGAAGAGAGTCATCGACAAACAATGCATGATTAATATCCTTGACACCTCTAGCAATCCTAAGGCCCATAATCTCTTGATCCACCTGACATTTTTCTAAATAAAAGCTCAGAACTGAAGCTTGTAAAACAAAAAGGAGAGGGGAAAGAGGGCAGCCCTGGCGCAACCCTCTAGAGGCTTTAAAAAACTCCGTTGCTCTTCCATTCACCAGAGGGGCAATCCAGGGCTCAGAAATGCAAGCCCGGATCCATCTAATAAACTCCTGACCAAAACCAAACTTATGCATCACATCAAAGAGGAAATTGTGACGAACACGATCAAACGCGTTAGCTAGGTCCAGCTTGACCACCATACCTTTTTCTTTGCGCTGCAAACTAGAATGAATGGCCTCTTGCACGAGGATTATATTGTCCACGATCTGCCTACCCTGAACAAACCCCCCTTGATTTTCAGGAATGAGAGAGGGCAAGAGGACCTTCAATCTGTTGGTAATCACCTTTGTTATGAGCTTGTAACCAATGTTGCAAAGAGAAATCGGACGAAACCTGTTGAAAGTGCTGGCACCCTTCTCCTTTGGGATGAGGGTGAGGAAGGCAGAATTCGTGCTGCCTCCAATTTTCTGGTAGTTTTGAGATTTTAAAACCATTCTATGCAAGTCCTTCTTCACTATTTGCCAGCAGACTTGGATGAATCTGGCTGTAAAGCCATCCGGACCAGGAGCTTTGTCCGGCTCCATTTCATACAATGCAACCTTTATTTCCTGTCTAGTAACTTTAGCTTCCAGCTGGTGATTCATGCTTAAAGAGATCTTGGAGGGGACAACATCCAAGAACCTTGTGCCCTGGCTCATAACCTCGACTTCACTGTAGAGTTTCTCAAAATGGGAGAAGGCAACCCCTTTGATGCTTGTGAAGTCCTTGTGGGTAACGAGGTCTTCCTTTATTTCAGATATAGAGTTAAAGGACCTTCTAGCTTGGGCTTGCTTGTGGAAGAAGGAGGTATTCCTGTCTCCCGCTTTCAACCACAGACTACGGGATTTCTGTCTCCAATATTCTTCCTCTTGCAAGCAAGCTTTGTGGAAGCTTTGCTGCAGATTTTCTTCTTTGGATATAGAGTCCTCCGAGGGGTCCTCCTCTTCCATCTGCAGTTGGTGCTTCTCGAGGGAGGCATGGGCCATCTTCCTTTCATCAGCCAGATTGGGAAGAGATTTAGCCCAGCTCTTCAGGACAGCCTTTACTCTTCTCAATTTTTCCTCCCACACAAAAAAGGGAGACCCTGTGACGGGCTGATTCCAACTTTCTTTAACCTTATCCATAAAGTCTGAGTGCTTAATCCATAAAGGACTGAATTGAAAAGGGATGGGCCCAAGGTTTCTGTGAGCTGAAAGCTCCAACCTTATGGGTTTATGATCTGAAGTACTGCATGGCAGAATGAGCATCCTAGCTTCTAAACCAAGGAGAAGATAGGAACTTTGAACAAGAAATCTATCTAATCTCGCAGCAATATGGCCAGGACCAATTCTTTTATTTGACCAAGTATACTTACCTTTCAAGGGCTTGATGTCGAGCAGATCCCAATCTTGCATGATGTCCTCCACCCATTCCCTCGCTGGATCCCTTACAGAGCTGCCACCTCGCTTCTCGGAAGGGCATAAAGTTATATTGAGGTCACCTGCAATGATAATATTTCCCAGAATTTCTTCCTCAGCCATGAGTTTGATTGAGTCCCAACACTGCTTCTTCTCCCCTGCATTTACCGGCACATAAACATTGAAAAGACTAAAGGTCTCCCTTGTTTCTCGGCTTATGAATTGCATGAGCTGCCAGTGAGTGTTTTGTTTTCCATTGACCAATTCCAACTTGGCTTCATTCCAGAGAGCTCCCAGCCCTCCCGATGCTCCTCGGGCTGAGACAGCCTGCCCTCCACTTTTCCTCCAAAGATTCCTGCTTACACAGAGGAAGATCTTCTCCTCCAATTTGGTCTCCTGGATCAGTAGGATATCTGGGGTTTCTATCCTAATCAAGCTTCGCATAGCTTCTTCTTTTTGCTTGCTCCCCAACCCCCTGCAATTCCAGGAGACAATATTCATTATTTACCTTTCTGAGATTGGGTAGCCCCTTTGGGGCCCTGTCCCTAACTTCTTGTAACCTTTGGTGTTCTTGCTAGAAGCTTCTCCAGCGTTGGTTGACTGCCTTGGAGCTTGTCTTTATATGTTTCTTGCTCTCTTTTTTCCCGGTCAGATTTCCTTCCTCTTGTCGATCTACGGGACAATGTTTGAGAGTCGCCTATTTCTCCTTCCTCCTCAGATTCTTCCGAATCTTGTTCTTCCTCTTCCATCTCTGTAGCCTTTCCCTTAGGGCTTACTGCTGCACTCTCGCCTTGCCTGGAGTTTTCGGGGACCTCTTTCTCATTTGCCTCCTTCTGTTGTTGTCCTGTTTCTTGCACTTCAACTGAGGCTGAGGAAAGGGGCTCGAACGCATTCTCTTGGGCCTTTGGATGTGTACTATTGTCCTTGGCTACTAGAAGGAAGTTGCTGCCCTTTTCCCTTTGCTGCTCCAGGAGGGTTTGAGGGCTTGGGGTTAGTCCTTGTTCTTTTGACCTGCTTCCAACCTTCTTCCTTACCTTGCACCGCCTCTTCATTTTTGGTACAGTTCTTGGCGAAATGTCCATATTCCTGACACTTGCGGCACTTGAATGGAAGCTGCTCGTAGTCAAGTTTTTGCACATGAGTCCAACTCCCTACATTTATCTTTATGGCCTCCCGTAGCCCCACTTCTAGATCCACTTCAACACAGATCCTAGCACAATCATATTGGTCCTTAGTACTTGCACGATCTATGAATTTTCCCAGTGCGTTGCCTATATGTTTGAGGGAATCCCAGTTCCAGCAATGCACAGGAAGGTTCGGAAGCCTTACCCACACTAGAACTGCCGACGGAATGTCTTTAGCTGGGTCAAAGTCGGGAGTCCATCTGTTCAAATAGAGACCTTGAGGGCCCATAAAATATGGCCCGTTCCTGAAGATTAGATCCTTGTCTTCTTTTGAAATAAACTCGAACAGAAAATAACCTCGCCCTAGAAAGTACGAGGTGACACTTTGCTTGATTAACGGCCTCCAATTCCTGCAGATCTAGGCTTCTGTGGCTTTGGGAGAAGGCCAAAGTCTAGTGAACTGTCCTACTAGGGCCCTCTCCACCAGTGACAAAGCTACCTTAATCAGCCCCTCTGGAGGAAGGGAAACCACCAGAATATTTTCCAGTTTTTTGACAAACTTAGAAGCATTCGATTTTTTCTTGACTGGTAGCGAAGCCAGAAGGGTCTTGAACGCAACATCTTCAGCAGAAAGGGAGGATGATCGGGAGATGGGAGGAGCCTGGGACGAGCCCAGCTCATCCATGGCGAAGGAGGCACAGCCCTAACACGGCCAAAGGCAGCCCGTGAGCGCATGCAGTAGGTCAACCACAAAAAAAATGTTTATGATAATATTACCCCACCTAATAATATTAATTCATTCTCTAACACTTGTCTTGAACCCTTAACTACACCCATAAGGGTTTCACTCAATGAATCTCTGACATATCACATGTATTCATGACATACTAAACAATGCCCCTATTTTGACTACATATTGAAATAAAACTCTAAAAATCACATTATTTAACTCCCTACCAATATGAACCCAATACACCTTCCCAATTAAAAAAACCCCTACTTTCACTAGATATCATAGGTATCCATTTTCTCATTAACATTTTTCTATCTTCTTATATTTTTTCATTAACTTTGAGCACCATTTTTATACCCATTAATATCAAAACCATTTACCCCCATTATATGCTCAATATATTATGTCATTTTTTCCTCAATATATATCCCCCAATATGAACACACGTGGTAGGATATTGCTCCCCATTGAAGCCCCGTGACTACACCCCCGTCCTTTTCTCGACCCTCTTCTGTTATCAATCTCTCATCCCTTAAACTTTATTCCTCTACTCTTCACCTCTTAGAAAAGGTATTCAATTTTCCCCTTTCCCCTCATCGGATCCCTAAGGAAGACATCCACTGCCCTATTGAATCAATCTCTCAAAAAACCTCCCCCCTCACATTGCTAAAGAAATTAGGCAAGATTGTAGCAAAATTCTCCATCGCCCCAAGCCTAATTTATCCAAAGAAGAAACCCTGGCCATCAAGCAACTTAATGATAACACCTACATGTTGATAAAGGAAATGCTACCATGGTAATGAACATTGAAGATTATGAATCCAAATTACTTGATTTATTTCCTCCTCCAATAAAATCCTTCCTAAGAATCCCATTAACTCCATTACTCAACATGTCATTATGGCTATAAAATCCTCATCTATTGATTCTAAGATTCAAAAATGTCTCATCCCTCATACCCCCCAAACCCATAAAATTTATGGTTAACCCAAAATTCACAAACCATGGATTCCCCTTAGGCCTATTGTGAGTGCCATTGAAGCCCCAACCCACGCACTTGGTCAATATTTAGTGATAAACCTTCAACAATTTGTGCGTTCCACCCCCTCTTATATTAAATATTCCACTGATTTCATTTCTAAAACCAAAAACATCCATGTTGATGAACATGACATTTTGGTTAGTTTTGATGTGGTCTCCCTGTTCACAAAAATTCCAGTCCCTGAAGCTTTAAATATTATCTCTAATCTGGTTGATGATGAAACCCTTAACCTAATCAATATTTGCCTCTCCTTCACTTTCTTTTCTTTTAAAGGTATCGTTTATGAGCAGACCGAAGGGATAACTATGGGTTCTTCACTATCTCCGGTTGTGGCTAAAATCTCCATGGATTTATTCGAAACCAAAGCCCTTAACTTGTGGCATTGCAACCCTAAGTGTTGGTATAGATTTGTTGATGACACTTTCGTTGTGTGGCAACACATCCTGTCAACCCTTAATGTATTTCTCACCCATCTCAATAGAATTTCACCCCATATTCAATTCATAATGGAAATTGAATCTAATAAGTCCCTTCTTTTCCTTGATGTCCATATCACCCGACTTCCTGATAGCTCTCTTTCCCACCAAGTTTATAGAAAAAAGATCCACACTAATTGGTACCTTCATGCTCATTCTCACCACCACCCTTCTAAAACATATAGGGGTCCTAAAAACTCTTATCTCCTGGGCCCTTAAAATCTTTGCTCCCAATTCTTTCCCTTGAAACAATCCCACCCGATCCAAGCTTTCAAAGCCAATTTCTACTCTACCTCTCAAATTCTTAAAGCATTCTAGGCAGCCTCTCACCCCAAATCCAACCTCTTTAATTGCTCCCCTCCCACTGGCAAGATATCTTTCCCTTACATAAAAGCAACCTATAACACCCCACCCCACATTTACCCACTTTTACAAGCTCACCAGGGTAAACATGAGTTGAGAGTTACTATACATGACTCGAAATCCAAGTTTTAGTTATGGAAGTAGGGTCTACTATCTTGAAACTTACCACAACCTCCTAGGGACACCCAATCACCCATATATCAGAGAACATCCACTAGTGATCTCTCCCTAAGTTGGAACTTTCTTTCTAACTCACTTTACAACCCAACCGAATGTATGCCAAGCTGTGCATTCATCCAGAAGGCTTCAGCCGCAAGCACAAGCCTTCCTCCGTGCAACTAGGTACTTTGTCTCAGAAATTCAGGGCTAGCCTACAAGCCAACTGCCTAGAACTCTGTCATCCAGCTATAGAAGCCTCCATAATCAATTTCTGGGCTCCAATCATACTCAAACTTACTAAATACACAAGAGACAAAGTACTTGTAGCTCATGAATGAAAATTTGTTCACTGATTCACTAAGTCATATGAAGACCATCAAGAAGGCTCGCTATCCTCTCTTACTAGCTTTACAAACATATGTTAGCCCATGAATTCATATAAACTTATTCATTAACTTGTCAAACCATGAACAAGATCATTTACAAGAGCACTTCATATACTAAGAAATATACCATGTATGTAACCTGCATTTAACCAAAATGAAGGCATGACAAACCAGACATATAATTATATATTAAACCAGAACTTGTACTCATCGATCTCAATGAAGAATAACACATAATAACATATGCATAGTACCAACGAAGTCAGGGACTTCCACGCACCACCCGACCATATATTGGGACTACACCAAATCTCTCTTTCATCCCATTCACCCCCATGCCATATTCCAAGTGTGAATGTGGGATCACATGGGATAAACCAAAACATAACCAAACAAGGAATCCAAAGGTTAAACCACCTCCACCCTCAAGCCACAATTATCTCACTTAAACTAGTCTATAGATCACAAAACCAAAACAAGCTAGGATTCCTTTGAGTTTCTTCACCATACCTAGAGGAATTTTCCTATCTCCACCCACTTGTCAAGAGTTTCCCAGAGAAAACCATCTCCACTCTCAACCCTTGAGGTTTTCTTGAAACTGCCTCAACCCGGATCTGAAATCTATTGGCAATCCAGATCAACCAAATAGATAACCCACTACATCGTGGCTATCTAGGAAATGGCATAGGCAAATGTTGTACACCAATGTCAATTCAGGAAACCTCCCTGCCAACAAAAACAAAATGAGAAATAAACCAATGCATGAACCATGCATCCAAATCCCAACAAGATATTCACACATGCAAACTGTTACCTGCAACAATCCTCCCATTGGTTGCTCTTTTCCTTACTTGATTTTTGCCCTTGCTTTCTATTGATCCAATTCCTCTTGTGCTCTTTTCTTTCTTTCTTGATTGTCTCTTCCTTGTGTCTAATTTCTCTCTCCCTTTTTCTTGTCATAGAGTACCTATTGTTGTAGTATTCTCTTTCTGTAGTGTTTTCTTCTCCTTATCCTCTCTTTTCTCTAAAAAGGAATGCTAGAATGATGCCTCTCCAATTTCTTTTCTTTTTTATTTTCCTTTTCCTTCATTTTCTCTTACATGCATATTCTTGTATTTTCATCTTCCTTTTCTCTTCTTTTCCTCTTTTCCTTGAATTAATTGTCATTTATTTCCCTTTCCCTTTTCCAATGCCAATGCCAATGCCAATGCCAATTTCCATAGCCAATAAATAATTAACCACAAGTGACCCCCAATGTGATGTTTTCCTCATTCAACTTGGAATATGTGTCCCATGACCTTGGTTTTTTTTTTCCTTTTCACATGGAAATATAACCCGGGGATGTTGCAAACCCCTCCCCCTTGGGGGAATACCGTCCTAGGTGTTCTGTGACACTTATGACCAACAAAACATACTGCTTATTGGAGTTTCATAAACAGAGCTCGATGTGGTATCTACAATTACATACATATATACTTATGCACATTTGCTTCATCTGACCATTAAACATATTGTTTATGGAGCTTTATAAACACAAATCGATACAGTATTTACAATAATATACACACATATACATATGCATATTTGTTTTAATTAGCAAATAAAAGGATATGATTCCTACAACAATGACAAGGGAATCCAAAGGCTCATACCTCCACCCTCAAAAGTAGTACTAGTGATCACGGGGATAAAAAAATATGCTAAAAAATGAAAGTGCTCAAAATCTCCCTAAACCAGTGCCAAATCGTAGATCTCATTGTTCTAATTCCAATGATGCCTGAATCACCTCAATTTGACACCATATGAGGAAGTTATCGCATTCTGAAGTTTTTGGCAAACATCTAAAAAGTCAACTTGTAGGGTTGACTGTACAGTGTACGAATGCTAGTGTCAGTTTGTAGAATGGCGTCATACTGACATCATTTTCTGATTGGGCAGATATGGGTGTCAAGAGGGAGCCAATCAAAATCCACCATTTGGGCTAGTATCCTAACGACACTTGGTGCACCATTATTGGTTGATGGTTTTGAGGAATGGGCCAATCATAGAGTGGCACATGGCTCAATCCTGGGGCGCCACATGCCATTCTGGATGAGACCAAAAATTGGTCTAACCAACCGACAATCCTCTGCAAGGTTCGACTTCACGACCTCCCAAATAAGTAACGAATGCCCAACCAACTAGTCTACAGGTGGTTCTTAGTATACATAGTCGGTGGGTTTCATTGAAGTTCAAACGATTGGGTAGTTGGGGGGAAGGGTCAGACCGTGGGCGTGCTCGACCAGTCCAACCCCAACTCATGTAGAATCCTCGGAACCAAAGGTGAAGGCATCAGGGGTTATGGAAAATGGTTAGCGCCCCTCAGTCACATGTGGCCCCAAATGACCAACAACACATCATAAGGAGGGGGCTTGAGACCATATTGTTTAATTTTTTTATTTTTTTATTTTATAACAAAACAATGTCAAGCCTACTGAGGATCGTGGATTGAACCCAAGACCTCTTGAATACCAACAAAGCACCATACCAACACACCACCGAGTCACTTTGTTGCCAAGTTTGCATAGCAAAATAATTTGTAGAGCGTTTTTAAAGGCAATTTGAAGAAAGAGTCCTATCTTAGCCATTTTTCAACCTTTTTGAACCTAAGAATAGCCTACACATGGGTTTTTGGGCATTCTAGATGCAACAACAGTGTTATTTTTTCAAATTGATACTTGTAAGTTGATGTGATTGAGAATTTGAGCATCTAATAAAAAAAGACACCATTGGAAGTTGGACTCGGAGATGTAGCCAAGGAGGGGTGAACTTCGTCATCAATTTGATGTGTTTTGATGTTGCATGTTGTCCATTTTAACAATTAAAAATATGAAAAATTCACTTAGTATTTGTGCTTTTTCAATCACGATCCATTGCCTAAAAGACATAAACTAGCTTGCAAATCATTTTATCAAGCCTTCATCTTTTTAATTTTGGATCAGTTTGGTATCAAAGCATGGTTTTTGTGAAGGTTTGACAGAATTTGCAAGGTTTTTGAATGCTTACAAGGTCTAAATTGAGAAGAGGAGGAGCACTTGAAGAACCTAACCCTCAATTGGCTCAAGGAGGCCACAAATTCCACAAGTCATGGCACATGAAGAAGGACAAGGACAAGAGTTGATGTCTGTAACGAATCCTCCCCTCATATCTAGTCACTTTCACCAGTTTACCTAGGGTAAACATGAGATGAGGGGTTACTATGACAAGACTCGAACTCCTAGGTGACCTTAAGGAAGTGGAATCAACAAAACCCACAACACATACCTTATATACTGGCTATAGGATTCCTAGAAGCCTTCCCAGTCATCCCCATGACCATTCCTCGAGACCAACTGAATTTTTAGTGCATCAAACCCCTAGACGCTCCCTTGATATGGATAAGGGTGTGTCTGAGAGGCTCCAAAAGCTCCCACAACAAGGGAAAGGGAGATTTTGGGGAATTTTATCCCCAATGTTTTGCTTACGACTCCGAGATTTGTGCCATTTTTCAAGCCCAGAATCCCGGTCACTGCCCAGAAACCCTTGTAGCTTTTAGAATCCATAATTTCCATGAAAACAAGACTTGCAAGCCAAAAACTGGCTCCAAGACTAGGGTTGACCATCCCTAACCGGGACTGAAATTATGTCAAACACTTGGCATCAATGCAATCTACATGACATGAATACAAGACAGAACATAAATGACTGATAATTCATATGAGACTTGACAAGGAGGATAACCACCCTCTTCCCTTAACTGTTTTGACATCAATTAGGTCTTGCATCCATTATCCTTTCAGTGACAAGTAAATACATGAAATAACTATAACTATAACCAGTCATATAAACATGTGTATAACAAGCATTAAACCATGTAAATAACAATAAGATAACAACCATTAAGGCCACATAATAACAAGTACAAAAGCAAGAGAACTTAACATTTATTAAACCTAGGCAAGAGCCAACCAGGTTCAGGACTTCCACGTACCACCCGACCATAGACATGGTTGAACCAAATCTTTCTTCCCATATCCAGTAACCCCCATGCCATATTCCAAGCATGAATGTGGGATTTCATAGATAAAATAATCCAAAAACAACCAAGGGAATCCAGAGATTAAACCACCTCCTGTTTGGTGCGACCCAACTTGGTCCAGTTTTGGTCAAAGACTCTTTTTTCCGAGGAGCAGAGTGCGCAGACTCCGCGAAGTTTTATTTACGGCGCAATGTCTAGGGTCTTCGGGGTGGGTTGAATCCCATCATTTTATAATGGGTATCGAGGTTTTAGTTCATTGTTTTGTTGATCATATGGTATGTGGACCATGGTTTTTGTAGCAATTTAATGTATTTAATGACATGTAATGATTTGTTGAAAAAGGATCAATTGGATCATGTCATAGAGAGATCACGAGTGATTGAGTCTTTTGTTCTATGTTTTGGGTCTTAAGGAAAGGATTTGCAGCTAAGTACGCAGAGGCCTCGGAAGAGTTTGCAACTGAGTGCGCAGACCACGTGCAACTGGGTGTGTAGGTCGAGGAGTTGTATGTACTGAAATATCTATATTAATAAAGAAGAAGAAGTTTTGGTGAATTTGTTTGTACCTATATTTGTTAATTGTGTTCTATCTGTTTATAGGAATTAATTGCAAGTAAATTGGTATGTTAGCGCAACCGTTATTTTTTTGTAATGTGTGTATATTAAAATGAATATGACAAAGTCTGTAGTTAGAATACATTGCGCAGTAATGTTATGAATGTTATAAGAATGATTAAAGTACAAAAAGAGAAGTTAAGAGCCACTCTGCATAGTCCCTCAAGGTTGCAAAAACCTGGTTCTGCAATCACCCATAGCTACTTGGGGTGAGACTTTGACCCGCTTGTCGGTTGTTGCTGAAAGCGCTGGTGTTTGAGGGTTTTATTGGTGCGAAGTACAAGCTGAACCTGGGTCAAGCCCAACCGATCCAACAAATGGTTTCGTTGCAGGGACCGTGATCTGTTTGAGGGATGTGGATGTGGCATCCATCAAAGAGGGAAATGCAAGATTGGGTAGATCAGAAAGAACAAGAATTCATAATTCAGGAAAACATAAATCTGTGATTATTCACTGAAGCCTGGTTGCAGAAGTATCTCTTTATAGAACAACATGAGAGCTTCTTCGTGACATTTGCTAATGAACTATATGAATTGGTATCAAAGTTGACCGAGAATAAGACTTGTTTCAAGAACAACGAGCCTACCGCATGGAGCCCTGAATTGATACAATGACTCAAGAATACTAACAACAATATCTCAAGAGTAGTTGATTTTTGGATTGACAGTATCCTGGGAGGATTTATTATTGAGTTCGTAATAGACACGACTATATCTTACAACAATTTTTTTTCAAGGGTCCGCGAGGTAAGTACTTAAATTCTTTAAAGTTGTGGATTAAAATGATTTTGTATGAAAAGGGCATACTACAAATATAATCAGATTAATGTTTGGATGAAGGGGGAATAAGTTTAAACTAGGACCGAGGTCCACGCGAAGTGGAAAGTGATATAGAGTAGAACATGAACCAAATAATTTTATTGAGACTGACTATAGTCCCTTGTTAGGTGGGTCTGAGAGTGAAGAAGAAGGACGTAAGCCTGTAACCCTGCGTTAATCCTCCTCCCATACTGAAGGTGCATTGAAGTTAGGAGTTGAGAAAAATCAGGGCATCATTGGGATTCCCCATCCATCTACTCCCCTTACCCACCATCCCCCTCCCCATAATTCCCCTACGCCCCCTCCCCCTCCCCCTAACCCCCCAAGAAGAAAAATGGCCAATGATATTAAGCTGCCTATCTTTAAAGGACTTGGATCAGAGGATCCTTAGCAGTTCTGGTTTGTAGTTGATGTAATATGGAAAGCAAGATAGATCACTGACGAAGATGTAAATAAGGCGTAGCTCATCATGACGCTGCGAGAAAGAGCATCAGCATGGTACATGAAGTATTTTCTGACTAATCAAGCTGCTTCGTTGGATGATATTAAGAAAGCGTTGGTATCGGAATTCAAGAAGTCGAAGTCAAAATCACAGTGCATTATGAAGCTGAAGGAAATCAAACAGATGACCACTGAGTTTGTGTGGGAGTTGGATCAACGATTCAAGGTATTAATGGGACAAGTAAGCTTTAACATACCCCAGAACAACATAAATAATGGTTTATAGTTGTGATGATGCCACATATCAGGTTACCCTTGACGTAACAGAAGATAGTGACTCAAGACAAAGCATTGGAGATCGCAATGAAGATGGAAGCTTCATCGATCAGAGCTATTCATGTAGGAGTACAACAAATTCAGAGTTAGCTAGCAAAATTGACCTTGGAATTTCAAGATCTCAGGAAAGGTAAAGAAACTAGATTAGAAGTGTGGTGCACAAAATGCAAAGCAGAGGGCCATTATAAGGATCAATGCCTTGTGTTCAGAGATTACTTGGCAAGTGAAGCACCTAATCTAGTAAACCCAGTATCAAGCTTGTGCTGCAAGATTTGTAGAACGAGAGGCCAACATCACTCTGAAGACTAATATTTATTATAGAAGTACGTGCATACGCCAAAACAATTGTTTTGCAACTTTTGTAAATCAGTAGGCCATGATGAGAGAAACTATCGAAGTTATGACTTGATGTTGGAGCACATTGTTGATGCTTATAGACTACAAGATGAAGGATATACACACAAGGAGCTAGGCCAACATGCTAGTTGAGGAGGCTTCCAAGGATGACGAGGATCCATGCCAGCATGTTGGTCGAGGAGGCTTCCAAGGATGATGGCAAGGACGAGGAGGAGGATCCAGTCGAGGATGTGGCCAGATTATTTGTTATAACTGTGGACAGGCAGGACACTTTGCAAGAGACTGTCAGAACCCTACTACAACCTACAGCTACTGCAAATATTTTGATCACATAATAGAATAATGTCTCGTCATTATCATGTAGATCTAGGAGAAAGGATCCAGTAGCCCGCAACAAATATTCAAATGATGACTGTTGAGCCAAGGGAGGATGAACCGCGCATCAACATTTTCATAAGGAATGGAGCTGTGACAGGAGACAATAAAGGTAAGAAGAAAGTAGAAGAGACATGGGTAAGAAAGACTGCAGAAAAGGCCCCTGGGTTCAGTATCCAAAAGGAAAAAGAAATGTTCATGGTAGCGAATCGAAGCTTCATGGATGTTGGGGCTTCAACATCTAGTGCACAATCGAAGTTAATGCCAAAGAAGGACTGCGACAAAGTGTCTACTCCAATGCAAGAATTAGATCCAAATATTTTGAATTCGTTTTTATAGACTTGCATGAATTTGTTAAGGAATTAGAGGATTGTGGAAGGAATCCGGGAATTAACTCTTGTGCTAATAAAGAGGTATCGCGAAGCAATATGCGTAGAGTGAACAATCTACATCGACATAAGAAGAGAACAGAGAAGGAAATGAGATTAACTATGCAGATTGGGGAATATGATATGGATCAGGTAACCCTGGATTTAGGATATGATGCCAATGTGTTACCTAAGAAAACTTGGGAATTAATGGGAATACCAAAGTTGTAATGGTTGCCGATGCAGTTGAGGATGGATAACCAACAGAAAATCCTCCCTATGGGAAGGTTACCTGGCGTCATAGTATACATCAAAGGAGTCTGAATCATTGCAGACTTTGAAGTGATTGAAACTGTATATGATAGTAACCCCTATCTGGCGCTGCTTGGATTGGATTGGACTTTCGATAATTTGGCGATAATCAATTTGAGGAAGAGACAAATGGTGTTTGGAAAAGACGATATGAGGGTCATTGTTCCTATAGACCCCTCATAAGGAGTGTGCTATACAGAACCTATCCACGATGAGTACTGTGATGTAGGTGTTGAAAAAATTTATCAGATAATAGCTAAGGAGAAATATTATATTAATCCCATGGCAGATGGAAAATTGGGTTGGGAACAGGACATTTCTTGTACTTCAGATTCCGAGGAAGAACTAGAAAATTGGCAGAACAGGTTATATGAAGTCTCTATCACAAAATCACTTCGTTGCATAACTTACGAGGTATGTGATTTGCCTTATTATGATGGGATCATAGATGTAAGCATTTTTATTGATGAATATGAAAGAGAAATACCAGAAGAATAGAGGTTGCATGCTTTGGATGTAGCCCTGAAGGCTACACTTTCTAGATGGTGGGGTACTCATAAAAGAAATATAGCAGATTGGTAGCAGTGTCAAAGATTAATGTGGATCAAGTTTGGCTCAATTGACACGGAAATAGAAGTAAAGTATGATGGTAAGGTTGACCCTTGGGAGCATATTCATCGCTACAATTCGGTTTGGAAATAAATTCTAGAAAAAGAGTGGGTACATGGGCTTATCCACACACTAGAAACAATTCCTATAAATTGGTATCTTGAAACAGAACTATGACATGGAACTAGGAACTGGACATATTTGGTTGAAGGGTTCATATTAACATTCAGTTTTGACGATGATTGCCCATGTATAGACTCGACTCTTCAGGAAATTAGAGAAAATATTTTTGAGAATGAAGCTCCATTAACATGGCAGCATGATTGGGTTGTGTAGTTACAAAATTCATTGGAATGTTATAATATCACTACCAAGTAAGATGAAGATCCGTGCAATATTGATATACTAGAATCAAAAGGACATCATGAAGTTGTTGGACTAGAACTAGAAATATTGGATATAACACAGCCAGTAAAAACACAGAAAGTGAATATTGGGACAGAGGAAGATCCAAAGTTCGCAGCAATTGGAGACTATTGGGACGCATATACATTTAGTAAAATCACAGAGTTGTTACATGAATACTAGGAGCTATTCTCTACGAATTTTTCAAAAATGAAGGGCATATTAGGGGACCTAGGAGTTATGAGGATCCCTCTAAAACTTGATGCAAAGCCTGTGAAGCAAAGACCCTATAGGTTGAATCCAAAATACAAGGAAAAGGTGAAGGAAGAATTAGACAAAATGCTAGCAGCAGGGATCATCGAGCCTATTGAAGAGTTTGAATGGGTAAGTCCCATGATAGTTTAGGAAAAGAAGACTAAGAAAGAGATCATAATTTGTGTTGACTTGAGGAAACTAAATGATGCATGTGTGCATGACCTCTTCCCTACACCATTTACAGACGAAGTATTGTACTATGTAGGAGGTCACGAGGCCTATTCTTTCACAGATGTCTTTTCGGGTTACCATCAAATCAGAATTGCGCTAGAAGATAGACATAAGACAACTTTTGCAACGTAGTGGGGCTCATTTCAATACAAGGTGATGCCTTTTGGATTGAAGAATACGCCTGCTATATTTTCTAGAGTTGTAGTCGCAACATTTAAGGAGTACATACACAAATTCTTAGAAGTTTACTTTGATGATTGGACAATATTTGGGCTATTAAAAAATCATATTGCGAGCTTAAGGCTTATGTTGGATACATGTAGGCAGCATTAGATTTCACTAAACTTGAAGAAGTATATTTTGTGTGCCTTCTGGCATACTATTAGGGCATATTGTGCGCAAATAAGGTTTTCTAGTGGATCCCGCGGAGATAGCATTTATTGTGAACTTTCCAGCACCGAAAACAGTGAGACAATTGCACACGACACTTGGACACACTGGCTATTACAGAAAGTTTATAAAGGGGTATGCGCAGATAACTGCGCCAATGGAGAAGTTATTGAAGAAAGATGTCACTTTTAAATGGGAAAAATACTGAAGGAGAAGATGGTAACTGCGCTGATCTTAGTTTTTCCGGACTGGAATAAGGAATTTCATGTACATGTCGATGCATCTTGCATAGCGTTGGGTATAGTGCTGGCACAACCAGGAGCAGGCGAAGTTGATCACCCCATAGCTTTTGCAAGCATAAAATTGTCCAAGGCAGAAAAGAACTATACTACAACAGAAAGAGAAGGGTTAGCTATGGTTTATGCATTACAGAAGCTCAAGCACTACTTTTTGGGAGCACATTTCAAGATGTTCATTGATCACTCCGTGATGAAATATTTGGTGAATAAGCATGTTTTAGGAGGAAAAATCTACATATGGTTGTTTTTGTTCCGGAAGTATGATTTTGAGGTTGTAGTCAAGCCAAGAAGATTGAATGTCGGGCCCGATCATTTTTCAAGATTGGAGATGGGAGAAGAACCCACCAATATCGAAGAAAACATGCTCGACGTGCATTTATTCACAATCAGGGTTGGGAATGATCACTTTGTGGATATTATTCAGTTTCTAGCCACACGAATGGCGCTCGTGAAGTACACTACACAATAAAAGAAGCAGTTGGTGGTAAAAGCAACTGATTTCACATTGATTGCAAGGCACTTTTACAAAATTGGATCGAATGAAATACTACAAATATACGTCCCAGAACATGAAAGGTAGGGTATTTTATCATAAGGTCATGGAGGAGTCACAGGTGGAAATTATGCAGGAAAGGCCACTATGCAAAAAAAATGAGAGCTAGGTTATGGTGGCCCATAGTACATAAGGATGCAAAAGAGTTTTGTTGAGTGTGTGATATATGTCAAAGAACAGGAAGGCCATCTAGAAGAGATGAAATGCCATTAAATCCATAGGTGACATTGCAAGAATTTGACAAATGGGCTATTGACTTTGTTGGACCTATTAACCCACCAGGAAAGAAGACTGGCACAAGATACATAATCACTGCAACTGATTATTTGACGAGGTGGGATGAGGCACAACCAGTGAAGGATTGTAGCGCAGATACCACTGCGAAGTTCATTTTTGAATACATTCTGTCCAGATTTGGGTGTTCGAAGATATTAATGAGTGACCGAGGCTCACATTTCTTGAATCAGACTATTGAGGCACTGACTGAAGAGTTTCAAGTACACCATTAGAAAATTACCCCATATCACCCTCAAGCGAATGGGACAGTCAAAGCTTTCAACAAAATTTTTGAAAATGCACTCACAAAAGTGTGCAATGTGAACATAAATGATTGGGAGGACTCCAGCTGTGTTATCGCATATAGGAAAACATGCAATAAATTGAAAGGTTAGACACCTTTTAGGTTGGTATATGAAAAGAAGCATTCATGCCTATGGAGTACATTGTGCCCTGTTTAAGAATTGCAACGTTCACAAACATGGTGGTTTCCGATATAATGGAGGAGAGGATGGCACAATTTCTTGGTTTGGAAGAGGACAGGTTTTAGCAGGTCTTCATCAACAAGTACAAAAAGCAAGGTAGAAAGCTTGGCATGATAGGCACATCAAGAAAAATACATTATGGGCAGGAGATCTTGTACTCTTATATGATAGAAAATTTGTGAAGTTCCTAGGAAAAATTAAGACACATTGGTTAGGGTCGTATATCATCAAACATGTCTCTGGTGGTGGCATAGTTCAGCTTGCGAAGTTAAACATTTAGTTCCAGGACAAGTGAATGGTAGCATATTGAAGGTATATTGGGATGAATCTGTCCCTGGAGCTTCGCACTGAAAGACGAAAGAAGAAGAGTCTTAGTGCCACCTGCAGTTGAAAGTGGGCACTAGACTATAAACTACTCTACAGAAGGGGACTTAGCCGAAGAAGGATTACTCCGCGATATTCAGGGGTATGTCAAAGTCAGAAAGAACCATGCCAATGAAAGATTACTACGCAATATTCAAAAGTATGTCAAAGTTTGAAAGGAATATGACATAGGGTAGATTAATGCGCGATTGTCGAAGATAATCGGAAAAATATGACCGTTGGAAGGAAAAAGTTGCCACTAAAAGGAAGTTGTCATTAAAAGGTGCAGGAGAAACACATTTATGAAGCACATTTGGATGGATCTAGCACCATATTTTCATTAAATGAACAAGATCTAAGCTAATCATGAGGTTTGAAATTGAAATTCGCTATAAAATCTAGGTCCCGCTCCACATTTTACACTTTGCTATCTAGAGAATTCAATTTGAGAATTTGCAATTAAGAACGAGTCAAGTGTATGTCTGAGAGAAGCTTTGAATAAATTTCTAAAGCATTTACAAAGAAAGGGCTAGCAGGAGTCATGGAAGCCTAAGTTGGAGCACCGAATGTACCCCTGTCCCCAAGGCGTGCAAGGTCGTCGTGAAAACAAGTAATTACAAAAGAACAACCCAAGAAAAGACTCAAAAAGAGGTCAGTTGAAGCCTATGGAGTAGAGCTAAGAATGTCCCCAAGGAAGAAGACAACAAAAGAGCAGTGCACGAAGACTAAGCAAGATAAGAAACCTAGGGAGAAATCGAAGAAGCCAGTACAACAGGAAGAACTAGAGGAAATCCATGACATCGAGGAGGAAGCCGAGATGCCCCATATGGAGATGGAGGGCACAAAAATTCCCTTTGTGTTACCACCATAGTTTCCACTAAGGAAATTGGGTGCCAAGCCGGTTAAGGACCTGAAAAACACAAAGTTTGGCACTTTCACACCGCTACTACCAGAAAAAGTGCCATTGGAAGGCAAAGTGTTGGGGAAAATCCTACAATTAAAAATGGAGGATTGGGACTCATAATGATAGAAGTAAATATCCACAATTCAAGCTGAGCAAGTACCTACACCATGTCTATTATCCAGAGAGCAAAATTAGGAGGTTGGAGTCGCACCATTGGGCTGCAGGATTGCAGAGATCATGCTTGCTAAACATGCTATACGTGCCACACTTTGGTAGAAGCACATCCAACACAGGTTGTATTGGACAATTACTAGTATTGGTGCATGACATATGGCTCTGGTTGGGGAAGAGGATCTCAATTGAGGAGATGTTGATAAAAATAATTACTGGGCTGCCTTACCAAGGGAAGGACCCCACCGAAGAGTTCGTTGGAAAACACAAGCCAAGGAAATGGCACAGATCATGAAGGATACGTTTGAGATTATCAAGAAGTCCTGGCAACCGTGGTTTCTTTGGCTTCGTAGTGCAGTGCTGGGGTTTAGTTCAACTGGGTTGAGTACTTATGCAAAGAATTTTTGGAGGATTGTCGCGAATCACAGGAGGAAGGAAAAAACATTTCATTATGTGTGTTTGATTTTTATCATCGCGCTGTTAGCATGGAAGGAGCTGGAGGACTCACAATTTCCTCCAATCGAAACAGATTTATGTGGAGCCACGCAGTATGCTTCACTGTGGCATACCAACGAGTCGTTGTGCACACAAGAGAACACAATTTTCTTTGTATTGTTGGGGATGGATTTTCACATGGTGGTGAACCAGTATCCTAGGTTATCACCTTGCTTGATATAGTAGTATTGTGACGTCGCACCATTCAAGGTATATTTTCACAGAGTATACATCAAGGCTTTAAAGGATCCAATGGAGACATGGAACCCTCCACCATTTTTGGTCACTGAAGATGACCTGATCACAATAATACATCAATGGTCAGCCGAATGGATGACACCAACCATAGACGACACTGAAGCAGCGGGGGGCACCGCACAATATGCGGGTCCAAGTGGGAAATACAAAGGAAAAGAAGCATAGGAACTAGAGCTAGAGACAAAGAAGGATACCAAGAACCTCTCAGCGACGTACATCCAATAGAGGAATCACTATTCATCATAAAAAAGAGGGTACTTACAGTAACCATGTCGAGCGCATGGAAGAAACCAAAGGCAAGTAAATCTAAGGGCGCGATACCTCTTGTCCTCACTGATGGGGACATCGATGCGATTGGAGAAAAGGTCCGGGAAGTAACAATAGAGACCTGGAACAAGGTTGATGATCGCTACAAAAAATCTTGACAGATGTGCAACAAGTCATCGTGGAGTTAAAGGTAATGGCACAGAAATCCAGACAACCAGCCAAGATAGATCAGCTACTATTGCTAGAGCAATAGATTGAGCCGATAATTGGATTGAGGATTTTGCAGATACCAGGTGGAGCGTTAAAGTTTGAATTTTGAGGATAGAGATCAAGCAAGATGGTGGGACTGTGTTAACATGAACATCGCCACACTTCCAAATCAGGTATTACACGACTTCCATCAAAGTATTACATATGAACTGAAGGAGCGAGAACAATGCACTTTGTTGTTAAGAATTCAGGTATAAAAGGACAGAGCTTCGCTGAAGAAGGAGCTCGATCAATATATCAAATAAAGGGACGAAGCACGCCAACAAAAATAGTAGTTAGAGGAAGCCATTGCAACCACTTGTAGCGAAGTCCCAAACGCAAAGGTTCGCGAAGAAGAACTACCATCAGCTTTGCAAGGAAACCATCCCAAAATAAAATACTTGAAAATAACTTAAGTAAATAACATATCTACCATCAATTACTTCCCACCATAATTTAAGCAATATTTGAATAAGATGTAAAAAATATAATTACAAGAGTTAATTCCCACCATTATTTATTTTTTCTTCAACACTTATGTAGGAGTAAAATTGTAAATGTGTATAATTACTAGTGGTTACTACCCACCCAAATTTATACAAGTTCCTTTGCTTGATCAAGCAATTTACTTATCCACTTCACATCACGAATTATTAGTTACTCCTAAAGACTAACTATAGAATGATGTTTCTATCAACCATTATTGATTTCACATTAACTAATGTCACTTATAATTAAAGATGCAATTTTTTTGAGAGCATAATTACAATATAACAAATTGAATTTTATTATTTTGATTACTTTTGACTTTTGACTATTTATTGAGTGAAGATTTAAATGTTTACACTATAACATTTCCACCATGCTCAGCTGGATATTACTTTTAACCTATTATTATTCTTTTTTAATTGAATTGACATATAAATTCCACTTCCTTAAAAACCAATGTTGAATTTATATTTTGCTTATTTTTACCCTCCCTTGACATCTACCCCATTTCTTTTTTAATTGATCTCACATATAAATTCCACTTCCTTAAAACCAAGGTTGAATTTATATTTTTCTTATACATAATAATTATATCAATTTTTAATTTTTAATTTTTAATTATATTTTGCTTATTTTTACCCTCCTTTGACATCTATCCCATATTGGGTACTAGAGCGCTTGACACAATCCTAATATTTTTGAGAATAAAGTTTGTTAATTATTTTATTTAGTGTTATATAATGATGACAACCACGTTCCACTAAAATCTTAAAAAGGTAACATATCAAATATATTTTTTTAATATTTTATTTCTATGTTAAAAAAGAAGTGAGAGAAGATTACCATAGTTTTGGTGAGTTAAAAGGTTAAGAAAGTTGGTAGTGTGATATATTTTAAAAAATAGATCGAATGTTAGTATAAGATGGACAATCTAAGAGAAAGTACTTTTCATCTTCAACCCTCCTAGGATTGCAAAGTAAAAAAAGATAATTTAAGTTTGTGAGATTGGGGTTAATCACCTCTTTATAATATAATAGTTTCCTTTTTCCCTCCAACTTTTTATTTCCCCACAATTTCTCCTTAAATTTGAAAGTAAATAATAGTTTTAATATTATCATAATTTTACAAGATGATCTCGTCATTTATTTCCCAATGGTATGACCAAGACTAGGCATCCTTATGCCACCCTAGCTTGAATTGAAGGTGGGGGTTTTGGCTAGAGTTAGAAGCAATTTTAGGAAATATCTTGGTATCTGTGTTGTATAACTTCTTCTTATACATAATATAACAAGTCATAGCCATGCTTTCAATGGGAGAAACACTTGCTTCAATTAGGACAAATTCTTATTTTTATAATTTTTTGTTGTTTATTAGGTTATGTGAATCTTAGCCCCGAGGGTTAGCTCAATTGGTTGAGGTCTTATTGTTAAAAGAACCTCGCTATTGGGAAGCCACGAGGTCAATTATCCTAAACGCTCTTGGGGTTAGGCTCCACTAATAAGCCGACGGGAAGTGATCCCTTAAGGTGGATCTCGCTGGATATTTCCTCAAGAGAAAAGGTTATGTGAATCCTGAGATGACTAGCACACCTAACTTGTGACTTGAGCAACTACGACCTTGGACATCTAGACTATCAAAATCACTTTGCAATCGCACCCGGCCTAGGCCACACCAACCATTGGCATGGCTATATTTTTTCCTACATAGTTTCAAACCTATGACCTTTAGACAACAACGTGCCTTAATAGAACAATAAATCTCTCTCTCACACACACACACACACTGTGTGTGTGTGTATTACAAACGGTTTACATTATATTAACAAAAATTGGATATATAAAGTATAAGAAAAGATGCATGGAGAGACACGACCCATAGGTTCCATAGAAAGAAGTAGAAGGGAGACCATCTACCTCAAGAAGTGGAAAGAAGATAGTCTACCCAAAGAGAGAAAGCCTTGTGTCATTGTTACAATTAAGAGAGGAAAAAAGAAAAAAGAAAAAAGAGATAAACATAGTGTTTGTTGAAGAGCCTACAATGATTGTCGCTCTAACATTTGACCTTTAAGAGAAACATAATGAATACCATGCAAAAATATGGACTTGTTCATGATGGGTTGGATCCTCATGAGCTTGAGGGAGCGTGGACCTCGCTGCTTCTATGCATGTTCCCCATTGTTTGGATTAAAAACACTGTCTTTTCTGAAGTCGGAAGGGCCTTCTTTAGGGCATTCATCCATAATGAAACAACCAAAGGGACTAGGGTGTAGAGGAGAAGTCTTTTCATCAACTCGCTGGAAGACAATGGATTGGAATGAGGTGCCCAACAACCCACAAAAGAGAGAGTTATGCCCAACACTAGCATAGATGGTGGAGGGCAAGGAGGAGTTGGGAGGGACCGAATTTGACGCAAAAGGACTAGGAGAGGAAGATGAAGGGAATTCTAGTGGGAATTATAGACCAAGGTCACAGGAGAGATGATAGAGGGAGGAATAGATTTGATTGTGGGCATTGGCTTCGATTATCCTCCTGGAAAAATTGTTACAATCCCTTTCCTAAGTCAAGAGGTGATAGGCGAGGAGATTGCAGAGCGCCCAAAGAGAATTTCCCAACTGTTGACTTTCTTTAGCTTCCAGACCTGTAACATGTTGCTTAATGTGTTCAAGTGTATTGTTATAAAAAAGATCCAAGTTCTCTTCCACCATGGGAGCAGTAGGCGGGCCACCTTTCCCCCACCCACGACCACCACAACAAACTTGTCCTCTTTCTTGAATCATTGGTTCGAGTTGGGAAGGTGTGGAATTAGTTGGAGGTATAGGTATATCAGAAGCTAAGGGAACAAAGTAGGCATAAATACATGGCTGAACATGGAGCGAAATGTCTAGAGAGGAAGGAGTGACACTCCAAAAAAGAGGCATGGCGAGCAACATAAATGCTTACATGGTGGTGGCCAGGATCACATCAAGCCAGAGTGTGCGAGGATGCAGAGGAGGACATGAATTAATGTGTGGAAAATGCATAGATAGACATGTCATGGAGAGATGCTGCCAAGTGTAGGGTAAATTCATAGGGGGAAAAAAAAAACTTCAGTTTGCCAAGTGTCTTTTTTTTAACAATGTATTTTCACATTTTTCTATTAATATATTTTTTATTGTTTAATTATTTAATTGTTGCACACTTTTTTTCATAAAATTATGTTATCATGTAAGAATAGATTATTATCTATTTGAATCCCCCTCCATCAAGGTTTTGGTAAAGGTTCTCTACTTTTTGCTTAAAAGACAGGTAATAAGCAACACTAGTTTTTTAATCATGATTTACACAAAAATGTTGAATTACTACTCATAAAGCATTTTAAAAACAAATTAGATGCTTTGACTTTTAATTAATTTGCAATTTTTTAGAAACTATTTCTAAAGTTTATTAAAGTTTTAGTAAAATTAAATATTAAGCTTACTTTTTAGAAATTGAAAATTATTTTTTGAATTTTTAAAATTTGAATTTCTAATTTTAGATTGGTGATTTTATGTGGTTTAAAATCAAATTTTCAGAATTAAAAATTATTTGAAAAAAAAAAATCTCAAATAGCCATTTTTTTTTCAAATTTATGAATTTTTCCATAATTAATATTTCCTTTTCCAAAAAAATAGTTTCCATTATGTTTTGACATTTTATTCACCATGAAACTTACCATTTAAAAAACAAGAGCAACAAAGTTACATATTACAATGATTTTTCCATGGCTTATTTTCTTCATATTTATTTTTCCATGAGGATTTTTATTATTGAATGGACATCGTTCAACCAATTTCCTTAATAAACCTCACCTATATTATATTTTTTTCAGGAACGAAAAAGCCAAAATTATATTATATAAGGAATATAATGATCAGAAATACATTCGCTAGATGGAAAACTGCATATGAGCTAAAACCAGACTGGTGGGCAATCCGTTACAGAGTGAAAAAGAGAAAGAGGAAAGAAGTTATAATCCCCAAATAAACATAAAACTGGTGATCATCTAATATCACAGCCATGCCTCTGTAATAGAAAGTCGCAGAGATAATATTTTGAAAAACATACAAACATTGGAATGCTGAGATCCTCCATGGAGGAAACATCGCTGTATGGAAATTCCAAAAAAGGCGAGAGACAAAATCATAATGAGGACAGCATGGACAAAAAGAGACATAAACAAAAAGAACCTGATATCCTCAGAAAGCATCCAGAAAGGAAAAATCTGTGATAGAGAACACCTGCTTATCTGAAAATACCTTCATATGCCATATACCTGGAGACGTTAACAGGGCTTCCTTTGATAAACTGTTTGCCTTTCTGTTATGTAACCTGTAAATGTGCTGTATGGAACATCCTTCCATCCTTTCCCATAGAAAGACTATCCTGTTCATCCAACCTACAAGGTGAGGGTTGCTAAAATGGATTTTTCCCAGAAAAAAATCCACCATTACTTTGGAATCCCCAAATATTGAGACAGAATGGATGTTAAAGAAAATACAGAAGGAGAGGAGCCTCGCAAGAGCCATCGCCTCCGCTTTGCAGCTGGATCCTTTTCCTCCATTCCAAGAAATAAAATACTGAGTATTTTCATCCAAGATCATGTGAATTCCATAGCCACATGAATAATTTTGGGCCGCTCCATCAAAGAACGCTCTCGGGGACTTGTCACTACATAGATCATCCATGATGGGATTTGATCTCTTTTCCTTTGGAGGCTTTTCAGGTATGGATTCAAAAAGAGAAGATATGCTTTGGACGATTCCCCTAAAAGGCTCCTTACATTCTTTAAAAATATTGTTGTTTCTCCATCTCCATATGCACCATAAGGTGATGATGAAAATCGGCCTCCAAGATTCCCTTTGCGTGCTCCACCGTATAAAAGCCTCTTGAATAGATGTGAGAGAAGCATGAGGGAAACCATAATGAATTTCCAGAGCTTGCCATAACTGCTGTGATTTCTGACAGAGAAGGAACATATGATAATTTGTTTCTTCCTCAGCTCTGCATATTGGGCAAAGACCCGGGCCCTGCCAACCCCTCTTTTTTAAGTTTTCCCAAGATAAGTTTTTATTGTGGAATACTAGCCACGAGAAAAAAATAGATTTGGACAGGCAACCAGATTTCCAGAAAGATAATGGAAAAGTAGAGCTGGGGATGGTACCTCCAGAGGTTATCAGCTTTAGGTAAATATCCTTTACTCGAACCTGGGATATCCCTTTTATATCTTTCCATGTTAGGACATCGACATCTAATGAACGATATATTCCACAGTTTCTCAGACAAACTTTTAAAATTCTCCACTGTCTTGCCACATTTTCAGACATCCCCATTTTGTCATCTCCTTTCCAAATAGGGAGGGGTCCATGCCATTCTGCAATGAGTTTGTCCCAGGTAAAATAACCTTTCCTGTGGAAAAAGGTAAGGAGTGTCTTTGGCAAGATGATTTCCTCCTATCCGCTCAGGAAAGTATCAAGACCAATGAGAATCTTGCTGCCGGATTGAAAACTCCAAATCAGATTTTTTAAGAATAACCCTTATATCTTACAGAAGCTTAGCCATATTGCAGAGCCATAGATGGATCCGATCCTTCCCATTCTGAACCAATATGAGATATCCTTACTGCCCATATACCTCTTTTTTATGGTATTGCTCCATGGGCTCTCGCCGAAAATCCCTCTCCATAGGGATTTGCATAGAAGGGCCTTTCCAAAGCTCCTTAGGTCCAACAGACCCCATCCTCCCAGATTTTTCGGCAACGAGATCGCTGATAACTTAGACAAATGATATTTCCTTTTCTCAGCCTGGCCGCCCCAAATAAAATTTGTTGTTATCTTGTTCATTTTCTGGATAATGCTTGCTGGAAGAAAAAACAGATGCGCCCAATATACCGCGAGTTGAGTGAGGACTGATTGAGCCAGGATGACTCTTCCTGCCATTGAAAGGCATTTGAATTCCCATACTGAAATCTTTTTGTAGTATCTTTCTATTATCCACTGCCAATCCAATTTGGAGTATCCTTTTGCTTTTAACTGGAATCCCAAATATTTCATTCCCTGATCGATGGACCGTGCCTCAATCCCAAAAAGCGAGGTTATCCACTCTATTAGTTTCGGATTGCCATCATTATGTAAGAGAACATTCTTGGATTCATTTATTTGTAAGCTCGTGGCCCTTTGGAAATTTTGGAGGATCTCATATAGGCATGACCACGTGAGCCTGCACAACATTCCGAAAATAAGTATATCATCAACGAAGAGATTATGCGATATGTAATTGTTCCTGCAGATCCTCAGAGGATGACACCTGTTTTCACTAACTGCCTTATTGATGTGTAGGCTTAAGGTGTTCATTGCCAGGATAAACAATAAAGGAGATAGCGGGCATCCCTAGCGTAGACCCCTGGAAGCTTGGAAAAAAGGAGATGGAATCCCATTTATTATAACAACATAGTTCACATTTTCCACACATGCCATTACCCAGCTTATCAAATTTTCTCTCAATCCAATCTTAGCAAGAAGGCATCGCATGAAGCCCCAATCAAGGCAATCATAAGCCTTTCGGAGGTCAATTTTGAAAATGGCAGCTTCAATTTTTTTTGTGTGCATGGAGAACAATACCTCTTGAGTGTTTGCAACAACGTCTAGGATATTTCTTCCTTTCAAAAAAGCATGCCGATCTTTTGTTAAATGCTTTGACAAAATTGCCTTTATCCTTTCAACGATAATTTTGGATATGATTTTGTATGATATGTTGCAAAGAGATATTGGCCTATAGTCTTGAAAAGATTCTGCTTCCTGTTTCTTGGGTATGAGGGCAATATGAGTGGATGTGGTAAACTGGTGGATGCTTCCTGAAATTCTTGAGCCCTCTACCATCCTTAGAAGATCTTGTTTGATGAGATCAAAAAAATGGATGAGAAATTCAATCTTCCAGCCATTTCGACCAGGGCATTTATCCTTTTTAAAGGATTTCATGGTTTCTAGAAGCTCTTCCTCCGTTATTGGCTGGAAAATATAATCATTTTGATCCCCGTCAAACATTTGAGGAAAAGGATCTATTCCCCACATAATGTCCTGTATCCTGCAGACATCAGATCTTCTGTATTGGTTTCCAAAATATCTCACAACTTCACTTGAGATGTCTTGTTGTGAATATAGAAAGGCTCCTTTTTCATCCTTGATTTTCCATATAGAATTCTTCTCTCTTCTTGAGCTTGCAAATCTGTGAAATTTTTTTGAGTTTCTGTCTCCTTCCTTCAACCAGATTGCCCTGCTTTTTAATCTCCATGATGCCTCTTCCTATTCTAGGATTTTGCACTTTCTCCTTTGTAATTCTTTCATACGACATCTCATGTTGAAAGGGATACTGTGAGCAGCTAACTTACCAGAGATGTTGTCCAATTCCTTCTGAATTTCCTGAAGGGCTACTCTGTTTTGTTGTCTTTTCTTATACTGCCAGTCTTTTACAAAATTTCGAATGTACTCCATCTTATCTCTGAAAGTTAAAAAAGGAGGCATTTTTTCTCTTGATGATAACTCCTTCCATTGTCTAATTATGGCTTCATTGAAATCAGAATCTTCCAAGCATAATCTGTTAAATTTAAAAGGATACCCTTTTCTAAATCCTTTTTCTCTCCATCCTAGAAAAATCGGTCTGTGATCTGATATATAGTCATTTCCAATTGAGGTAAAGGGCATACCCAGTCTATCAATTATACTTTCATGTAGAATGAACCGATCAAGTATTTTTGCTATATATGCTTCTTCATTTCTTCCATTGTCCCATGTTGGCTTCATTTTGGGCGGATTTATGTCCACCAAATTCCTGTGCAGCAGCTCATATCTGATACGGTCAGCAAGGGGATCTTTTTTCCGACTGTTTCCCCAGATTTCATCAGTGCTTAGCGTGACATTTAGATCTCCTGCAATCATCAAGTACTCAATATCAACAATTTCTGAAGCAAAAAATTTCTCCCAGAAATTTATCATGTTTTTGTAAGGAGCATACATGTTTAAAATATTTATTGGCCAATCTTTCCCCCTAATAGACGCCGATATGAGAATACCAACGAAGCATTTGTATGCTTTTGCTCTGATCCATTCGAGGTCCCATAAGACTGCTAGGCCCCCAGACTGACCATTTGCTTCCATAGCGACCATATGCCAAGTAGGTAACATTTTTCTGAAGTATGAAATGGATACAGGAGTGTTGTGCATGGTTTCTTGGATCAAAATGATTTTGGGTTGATTTGCAAGGAAAAGATTCTTGAGGGCTAAATTTTTTTGGCCAGCCCCCAACCCCCTTATATTCATGGATAAAATGAAAGTCATTTCAAAGGCTTCGCGGCCACACTTGCTCTAAGAGGCCCTTCTTCCGTCATATCAATGATAGGCACATCAACTAAAGAAAGATTTCGAACTCCTCTGCCAACACCATCCCCCCTTCCTCTGAAGTGCCTGCTGCCCCTATTATTTTTCCTTCTCACTGTGATATTTTTTGCAGAGTTTGGACTGATTTGCGGGGAGGATGGCTTTCCTAGTTTATGAATGGTTAGGGGTCAGTACTTTTGTCTCGCAAATCAAACTTTTCCTGTCCGATGCTCTCATCGATTTGGGTATTATATTCTGTAGTGACCTGTCTATTTATGGCATGAAATAATGCCTGATCCGGAAATCCCTTTTTAAGGATTTGCACAGTACACTGGGGGTGGGTTTCTATGGATTGGGGGTCTGACGCATCAGTCACGGAGGCCCTGGTCAAAGCAGATGAGCTGGCCTAGTCTTGTAAGGTCTCCGCCACGTTGACAACAGATTGGCAGTCCACGCTGGCTGATATGATTGTCATGCCCTCGCAGCAAACAGATGACTTGGCGGGAAATCGCTGTCAAATCCCTCAAACATCCCGGGAAGGAACCCAAAGTGACCACCTCCAAAGAGGCCATGTAGAACATGAATCTTCATATTTCTTCAGAAAGAATAAAAAACCTGTAAAAACTATTCTGCCACCAACGGCGATTAGGTTGGACAACATTTATCTTACAGAACGAATTGAAAGCCTACAGGAGTTCGCCTTGGTTGGCCGGTGGCATTTCCCTGAAATGGACAATGCCAGAATGAGAAAATGGTTAGAGTCTCAATGGAAACCTTTGATTGGCTACATTCCCATCATAGCCAAATTGATGAAGGAGTGGTACTGCTTTCATTTTCTGAGTGCCAGCGACCGGGAAGCAGTTCAGACTCGTCCATGGGTGCATGGAAGGAGTTTCCTGGCGCTTCACAGATGGTACATGGGCTATAATCCGCTGAAAAATACCCCCATAAACAATTTAATTTGAGTAAAACTCCGGGTCTTCCCTTGGAGTTGTGGTCAAAAGAATCTCTATATGAGATAGGAAATGCTTTAGGAAGATGTGTTTATGTGGATTCTAGATGTCTGGGGGAGAAAGACAAACGTGTTGCGTGAGTTCTCATTGAGAAAGCCTATAGGGGTGGTTTTCCCGACCACATCGAGATATCATGGAGGGATTTTAAAATAAATCAAAGATTGGACTTTTGGGGAGTCCCCTTCAGGTGCTCAGTATGCCACAAGACAAGACATCTCCATAAAAACTGTCCTCATCGCCCTGTGTCAAAAAACCGAATATTTCAAGGTAAGCATCAATCAACAAAAAATAATAGGGGGACAAGACCACCTTTTTCTGAAATGGAAAAAACCTCCCCTGCTATTAGTTCTTCTCCCTCAGATTCTGGCAAACCACAGGGAGTTCTTAGACCTATAGATGATTGCCAATATCTTGCCTCCCCTGGTTAGAAATCTACTCCTCGGTCCTATATCTCTCCCTCTACAAATACTCAAAATTAAAGAAATATGCCTGAAAGCTGGAGTAGACCCCTCGATTCAGCTGAAAAAGGGAATCCATCCCTTTATTGCACTCCCCCCCAGATCCTATTGCTGACAAAGATCTCCCTGTCCCCATTCCGGCTCCCAAACCTATCAACTCCTTCAAAGCGGACTCTCATATCACTTTAATCTCGTCTTCCTCTCCCTCTTCGAAAAGGGGACTGACTCAATCTCTGAAAGGCAAGGAGCTTATGGTTTCGGCGACCCCTCTAAACTCCCCTATCTCATCCCCATCAGACTCGATTGGTAGTGACCTGGACTACCTCCTTAGTAAGAAATCCCTTGACCTCACCTATATTATATATTTTCACAATTCAATTTTAAATCATGAAGCAATATATAAAATAAAATTTAAGCCAACATTACAATAAATAATATTTTCTCTTTTTATATTTACAATTTTAATCATAACTTAAAAATATAAAATAAAAATATAATAGACATTGTAAATTTTTATATTGGATATTTTATTACATATGAATTCTTTTCCACTTGATTAAGATGTCTTGGGATACTTCATATTAAATTTTTGTTTAGACATAGAAATTCTACCATAAATTATTTATCTGTGGTTAAATTAGGATGAGTATAAATTTAAAGTTAAATAAATAATTTCTTACAAAAGAAATATTTATATTGTATATATACATTATTTAATATAAAGATACTAGACATTGTAATTCTCCTCTTTATTTGGTCTTATAAGTTAAAAATAGACTAAAATGTGTACAAGCACATTTCAATACTCTTAACTTTTGTGACAAATGATGTTGGGGCTAATTTTTCATCCAAAATTACATATGCACCTATCTCTATTTTACTCCAAAGTGATTTAGTCCATTAATTACTTATATTATTTCTTTCGGTCATATTAAAATGTATTTTTTTATTATTTTTTTTTTTCAAATATTGAAAAATTATTATCGATAATTTTTTAGTATAAAAAACATATTCTAAATAGCAAAGCCTCATATTATACTTGCTATCTAAATAGACCATAGACCATTATTTGATCTAAACAGACGTTAACCATCATCATCATCAAATATTTTTTCTTTCACAATATTCATTTCCGTTTTTTTTTGAAAAGGAGACGCAACTGAAACATGGAAAAATATGCCTTCCCATTTACTCACGTAATATATGAACGTGGAGTGGAGAACGTTCCCTATCGTCGAGAAAGTGTTACCGTGTAACACTAGGAAATCCCATGTACTTAGTAGGCACATGCAATCTGTGATACGTTTTCTCCTTTTCGTCTATGGTGTCAGAAGGTGGCTGTGACCTACTTATTTCTACGACAGTCGTACTTATCTAAATCACCAGAAGGAAGATCTCCAGCTAATTCTCGGAGAAAGCACGGCACTGCAACCACAGTTTGAAACATGGAGCATGCCAGCACTGCTTTGCACAAATTTGACTAAATTCACTAAGAAATTCATTAACTAAAATTAACAATTAAAGGTTCGATTACATGCAAAGATCACCGCAAGTAGTGTGAACGCGACATGATTCATTCAATAAATTGCTGCAAATTTGATTGGCAATTTAATCATCATCGTGCAATTCATATTCAGAAGCAATAATCTACTCAACAAATTTAATAAATAAAAAGCGAAACGACTTCGATCTTCATATTAATTCCGCGACCGAGACAATGAAAGCTATCGATTTCGACATCAAGAATCGTTTTAGTCAGTAGCATTTATAAAGCGATTAGAATCACAGAACTAAAGGTCTATGTGGGCCTTTTATTGACGTCAGAAGATCGATTCCCCCAATCTGGGGAAACGCATAAATGAAATTATTCAAGAACGCTTCAGATTGGGATTTCCTCCTTGCTTGGGCGGCGCGAGTAGGAGAACAATGGGAAAGAAAGCAAACAGGGCGATGTTACAGCCCAAGAATGCCCAAAACATCATACTGAAATTCGAGCCAAAGAGTAGGCACAGCCATTTATCCCCAACAACACCTCCAACCGCACCACCGCCACTGCCGACCACTTCCATATACGTTTTCTCACCGCTTCGGACGTTTGCCTGGCCGCTGCCTCTGTATTAACTTTCCAAAGAAACCAAGCTGCCGGAACTATGGACAAAACCATTGGCCCCAGGTACAGCACTTCCCGCACGGCTTGTGAACCTGAAACGGCCAAGAAGATCAGGAAACCATAAATCGCTAGCTGAAAGATACGCGTGGCGTCTGATGTGTCGTCTGCGAGAATCGAACCGGCGACGATCGAGATCGAGGAGCAGGCCGTCCCTATGATATCCGTTTTATAAAAGAAGGGGGACGGGCTAATGCTGGTGGAAGAAACCGCCCAGGCACATGATGGCGTACCAGAGAAACGCGAAACCCCAAGAGAAGAAGCCTCTTTCTCGCCGGCTCCTGGTCACGATGCGGCGGAGCATGTGACCGCTGGTTAGGAAGCCCAGCAGACATCCACAGAAAGAAGCCGCTGCTACCGTCGGCCATCTCAACGCTGCGTCCCCCTGCAGATAGATCGATTATGGGCGCCAATAAATAAAAGAGATTAAAATGGATAGGAATCTGTAGACAGTAGAATACCTGTAAGTGGATGACCGGGACGGGGCATAATTCTTCGATATATTTGGGGTACAATACGGTCAGTATGTAGCGCAGAAGAGGTTGCCGTTCGGTCCCGGCTACGGACTCCGGAAGAAATGTCCGAAGGACTGTGGCGGACATGATGACTGGTTAATAGATCGTCGCCTACTTCCCCTCCTGGGTTGAAAGACGTCACAGATCATGTGGATTATATGCTGTTGATCCCACGCAACGCATGTGGGATAAAGTATAGTCTCTCCTTCGAAGGCTACGTGGTTTGTAGGCTTACGGATAATTGAGCTTGGTTTTATTGGGAAATATCAAGCACCATTTAATACGCAATGATTGTCAGTCGCACATTTTTTTTAATATTATACTATTTTTATTCATCCGATAAGATAGAAAGGCACTAAGTTTATCATTTTTTTTGTAAGCTGAGGTATGATTCCATTAATAGAAAAATAAGAAAACTATGTACATATAAATGCCGTCACCCGCCCCGAAGGGAAACCAGGTGAGCTTCAAAAATAACTCATGTCCAGGCAAAAGGAAGTATATGTTCAAGTTGTCTAAACAGGAAAGAAAACCCTACTATTCAACCTTAACATACTACACAAAGCTGCGAAGACTGAACTGAAATGAAAGCCCTCTATGATAGCGAAACTACAAAAAAGAGTGATATATAAAAACCGTCAGACGCTACTGCTTCATGTCCTCTGGCTGGATATCAGGTTCCACCTTAACGATGCCACCATCTTTGATCAGCTGGACCAGCTTGTCGATCTTCCTGTCCTGCATCATGAGAGTAATTTGTAGATTCTTCAGTTCTTTTTTCAGGTTCTCTTGGGCAATCTCCACCATTTCCGCTGCTACTTGTTCCATGGACTTGGCAAGCAAACGCTTCAGACCCCAATATACGTGCAGAGATTGTTTATATAGGGACATCCGCCCTCTGGTGTGGCCAGGGTCAGGAAGATAATGCTCCCAATCAGCCATCTCCGGATCCGATTGTTCCTGCAGCGCCTCCTCCTCCAGGTGGTCAACAATCCTCCGAACATTAGGATGGGTTTCCTGCATGTAGGCTCTCTCGGCTTCCTTCAATTTGCGTCGCATATCCTTCTTTCCTCGCCCCCTTCCAGGAACCCCAGTACTGCAACCTTCCTCGCGAGCTCGGGCCTGACCACGACCGCGTGCACCACCGCGGCCCCTTCGGCCTCTACCTCGACCGCGACTTCCGTGAACCTCCTCGTCATCATCTTCCGCTGGACTACTATCATCCTCCGCAGCATCTTCATCTCCGGCACCTACAGAGCTAGAATGCCGCATCCATTTGCCTACCTTGCCTCCCGAGGTCGGCCGTCGCAGCTCTTCTCCATAATTCTCCCCGATATCTCCTGCCTGGTCATCCGACTCCTCAGAGATGTCTACATGTATAGAACGCAAAGCTTCATCAGCTGCATGTTTCCCCTGCTCCTCCAGAGTCACCCCCTGACTGCGCGTTCGTCTACCCTCAGAGCGGACTGCAGCCATACTTACAGACAGCAGTTGCCCAATTCGTCTGGACGGCAAACCGAAACTAACCTCCCTCACGAAATAGAGCTGGGACAGAGAGAAACCAATTCTTCTACAAGCATGGAAGAGGAAAACGGTTGCATGGAGCCTTATACCAGTCGACCACCTTCCGTCGTCATTGTGAGGTAGCGCCCAAACTTGGTCATTATTACACGTCGCGGGACGAAGGTGTTGATGTGATGAGCACTTTGTCCTCCCGATGCCACCGCATACCCACAACAATACCCATTCTGCCGTCGGCCTTGGGATGGGCAATTCGTCGCATGTCTGCATTAAATCATTCTGCCAAATGGGAAGTTGAGCGGATTCGTACCTGATCCCACCGCTGCGTTCTTTATTATGCCGCTCCTTTCGTCCCCGGATCATTATGTGAAGGGTGCTAAACGGTCCTGTCGCGCCCGATGGCCTCATCATTATCCTGGCGGATGATGGCTGCCAGCTCAGCCCAGCGTGGATCCTCATGTATCAGACTCCAGCTACCATCCAACACCCGAGCCGATTCACCACTTGCCCAATTGGCGAGATAATCTGCCGCCCGATTGCCACGGCGCAGGACATGGGTAAGTGTTATATAATCAATCTGCCGCAGCTGTCCTTCAATATCTTGGATAATGGCAGCAACCCTCCAGCTCTTGGCGACGTGATCCCATGGTTTTCCCCGCTGTAGTTTCCGGAGCATGTCAATGACGATTTGGGAATCGCCTTCTATAACCAGATTGCGATAGCCATTCCTTACCGCAATGCGAATGCCATGGTAAGCCCCCCAGAGCTCCGCCTCGTTATTGGACATCTCCCCCCCCCATTCCGCATATGCCCAACGCGAACTCCCTCTGCTGTCGCGGAAAATCCCACCCCAGCCTGCCTCCCCAGGATTACCCTTTGACGCACCGTCGAAGGACAGTTTAATTTGATGATCGCCTGGGAGGCGAAAGTAATTGGGGCTCTGCATACGCTGTGGACGACTCCGATCAGTGTTTGGGTATAACATCGTAAAATCGATGTTCAATTTGGTTAATATTCGCTGCTCTTCCACATTTAATTTCCAGTCCTCCTCTTCCCAAGATTCAGAGAGGACGGTTTCCTTCAGCGACCGACATATCACCTCCCATATGCCTGCCTCACAGCAGCTGCGTCCCTGGAAAATTCGCCGATTGCGTTCCTTCCACACCTCCCAAATGACAAAACCCAACGATAGACTCCATAGCCTCCTGACAAGTTTGCTGTGAAAATGCCCCACTCCCCATTGTAAAATGGTACCCCTAAGACTATCTGGGTCCCTATTCAAATAACCGAAGAGACTCCGAATTTCCTCCCACAGGCTTTGGATGTACAAACAGCGACTCAACAAGTGCTCCTGTGTCTCAAATTCCTTGTTACATAAAGAACAGCAGGAGGGACCAATCATACCTCGTTTCTGGAGATTATCCCACGTCAAGATCCTACCTCGGCACACCAACCATGCAAAAATTGTAACCTTTGGCCACCATTTTGCTTCCCAGAGTTTTTGCCAAGGCGTTGGGTCAGCCATTGCATCCTCCTTTGTTAGCCAGTAATAAGCCTCTTTCACTGTAAACATACCTTGCGGTGCTTTCCCCCAGCGAAGGATATCATTGCCTGGACGTATCCTAATTTTTCGCGAATCTAATTCTCTGATATACATTTGTTGAATCTCCAGATTTATTCTCGCATTCCATTCAGGAGGTCTCTTCCATGCAATAGCAACAGCAGGGGGATTGGCCGTTTTGTGGAACCCAGAGGAGGTAATTTTCGAACATTGGTATTCTCTTCCAAGAATTCTTTCAGGGGTGTTTCGGTTAGTTGGGATGGGGGAACGTATTCTGTTTACAGGGGTTTACGGGCCCCATATTCATCGAGATAGGCAGGTGTTCTTGAGGAACCTCCATACTATGAGGAACCTTCTTCCGCATATTCCTTGGATGATTGGGGGGGATTTCAATCTCATTCGCAATTTAGGTGAAAAGAGAGGAGGGGTTAGGAGAGAAGATTCACTTATGGAGGAGTTTAACGATTTGATCAGGGAGTTAAGATTAGTGGACATAAATACCATCAATGGTGTACATACCTGGAATAACCGGCGTGGAGGACAGCACCAAATTGCCTCTCGCCTGGATCACTTCTTATTATCTGAGCCAATTTTAAATAGGGATGTTTTCATTGAAGCTACCATGGCTTATCTCTCATTACACGTTCCTTCAAATATCGCTGCTTCCCTCGACTATTAAGTCCCCGTATATTCCAGCTTAATACTATCATTTAAAATTTTCGAGGGTTTGGGACAAATACCTCAGACAGAGGTATCACCTTTCCAGAGTTTACCAGATTCTCACCCACTGCTTGAATGGATTCATTCAACGTGCGTCGCCCTTTCTTCCGACCGAGCTTACCTAGACTATCCCCTTCCTGAGCGTCGTGTATCAGCCGCGAGTCTAAACAACCAGCCGTCTTCTCCTTGTACCGTTGAAAGGTTTCCTTATATAATTGTTTCTCATTCTCTGGGATGAATCGTTCATCCAATTTTTTCCACTCAGTAAGCAACTTTTTAAGAATGGATTCTTCCTCGATACCCACTGCCTTTAGAACTTCCTGCCCCTCCGAAGTTGGAGCGATAGTCTTATCATCGCGAGCTTTGTCATCGCCTTCCGGTTCCCGACTTGGACTTCGACTCTTCCTCTTGCCATCCTTGATAATTTCCATCGGTGCACTGACGTTGCTCTCCAGGTCCTGTCCAATTAGGTTGGTGTCCTTACCCTGAGTTCCTTCGGCGACCTCTGTTTGCAGAATAGTATACTGATTGTGACTTGCAGGGATGGTATTTCGGGCCGGGTTGTGGACTTTAATATTCCCAGGAGGTGGTCTCCTTTTCCGCTGCACCTCTTGAAAGCCGGAGGCTTCCCCAATTTTCCTTTCACATGGTTGAGCAGCATCAGACGTATCCTTTGTGGCCATTGGTTGATGACTTTGTAGGTTAGTATTCAGCGGTTGTTCAGTACTCTGTGGGCAATCCCTGGCAAGGTGACCGTAAACATGACAGCGTCGACAGCGAAACGGGATGTGCTCATAATCAATAGGTTGCTGCCAAATTTCGTCCTGATACTCCAGCTCAATAAAGTCTGGTAAGGGAGCTGAGATGTCCATATACACACAAATTCTTGCGTACGAGGTATATTTACCCCTCTTTGTGGTCTCAGCCACCTTAACAAATGATCCAATTGAGTTTCCAATCCCTTCTAATATTTCTGGATCCCAAAATTCATCTGGGAGCCCAAAGAGACGAACCCAGAGCGGTGCAGCTTTGATTTGCTCAGCCTCCGGATTATACCTGTCCTCCCAATACCGTATAAACAATCCTGCATTATTCATAAAATAAGGACCCTCTTCAAACACCGCGGCCTTGTCCTGTAGATTGGCAAAAATGACTGTAAAGAACCCCTTTGCACCTAATTTGAGATCAATGTGGCCTCGTGGTTTCCATCGCTGTTGGATCCATCGCAGGAGATCCCGTTCAGAAGGCCAATACCCGATGAATTTACAAATCAACGCATGGTCACGCATATAACAGCGATAATCCTCCAATTTGTGATTCGGAATTACGTACCTGGGTTTCTTTTGGGCCCGTGGAAGGCATTTATTGACCAGCCGTGCTTGCCACTGGTGCCCCAGGACTGGCGTGTCATCAACTTCGTCTAGAAGCGGACCTTTCCCTCGACTGGTGCTGGATTGACCCGCCGTAACATCCCGAAAGGAGGGGATTTCACCCCTCCCCTGCCGTACAGCCATTGCGAAACTCGAACCTCTAGCGCTCCCAACTGCAAATCGCTGTGCAGCAAGTTGCCCGGAAAAAGCACAAGTATACCCTTGTGCGAAATTACGTCAAAGGCGGTGTGCGTTTATGATTAAGGCGGTGACCATAGAAGTAAACTCTATCTTTAACAAAGAATATCGACACTAAGTTTATCATTAGTTTATGCCTGATGCTTAATATTTATTGTTTTGACTTTTGTGTGCTTGTTAGGATTTTTTCGGTTTCGACTTTTATTTTGCATCATAGGATTTTTTTTTTTTTTTCTTCCAAAAAACGGGATTTTTATAGCTGCTTTGCCTTTAGTTGGTTATAATGTTTGTGGTTTATCTTCAAAGTGTTTCGACTTATATTAAAAGTAACAAATTTATATAGTTTTTATAATTAAACCAAAAAAATTTAAAACTTAAAAAAATGAAATTATCTATTTTTGATCGGTGGTCAAATTGATTTAAAAAATGAATTTATTTATTTTTGATGGGTGGTTAAATTGATTTGAAAAATTTTATGGGGATTAAATTATATTTTTTAAGAAAAAGTAATTAAAAATAATAATAAATATACTTGATATTCATGGTCTTCAAATATTAACATTACATAAGTGGAGGTGAATACTCAGTGTTTGGCATTGTCTATTTTTTAATGTCATAATGTGTTGTAAGTAGTATTCTCAACTATTATAAAATTGTAAAATGAAGTGGAGGTGAATACTCGGTGTTTGGCATTGTCTATTTTTTTAATGTCATAATGTGTTGTAAATAGTATTCTCAACTATTATAAAATTGTAAAATGAATTATATAAATATATATTTAACTATTATAAATTTGTAAAATGAATTATATAAATATATATTTAACATTTTGCATTTACACATGTATTATTTTGTATTGAAGATAATGTAATATGTCTAGTAAAAAAATAATGTAAAAAACAAATTTTGTATATTATTTATTTAAAATTTAAAATTTAAAATTCTTATTAAAATTATAAATTATCAATTTAAAAATTCAAAATTTTATTTGGTTTTTATATCAACTTATAATATTAAATTAAAGTATATTTTTTTCTTCTCTTTCTTAATTCAAATTTTCTTAAATTAATTCAAAATTTTAATTAAATTTGTCAACTTTTAATTAAAATAAATATTATGATTTCCAATGATGTTTACATTCTTTAAATAATAAATTGGACTTGCAATTGTAGTATTAAGTGGTCTTTACTTTAATTGGTGATTTCAATTATGTTTATATTCATTAAATAATGAATTTGAGTTTCAACTAGAGTATTGAGTGGTCTTTACTTTAAATGGTTAAATAATTAGTTCAAGCTATACATCTATATATTATGTTTTTTGTGGGATTCCTTTACTTTAGGATTGGTTCTAAGTGAAGTCAAGTCTTACCCTACTTCAATATGTTATTAAGTTTCACTTTTATCAACATTTTCTAATATTTCCCTATCTCCAAATAAAATCTAGCTATTGATTTGAAACGTGTTTAAGAGATTGAATAATATGGAGTTCCAAAAAAATATTTTTATAAAAGTAATGTAGGAGAATATTTGATTACTTAGGAGACTAGGTTTACCAAACTTGTTAATATTTTTAGTTTTTGAAATATGCTTATTTTTATCTTTTTAATATTTTAATATTTATTTTTATATAGAGTGTTTTTTACTATTTTACTATTCATATTTATATAGTGAAAAAAGTAAAATGTAATTTTATGCTTTTTCATGTAATTTAGCATCTCACTATTTAAGTCAAAGGTTTTTTTAGGACAGGGCTGGAATCCATTACCACAATATACATACATATTCTACTTTCTTATGAATTTCAAACTATGACCTTATAAGAGGAAACATAATATTCCTATCCATTAGGTCCATACATGTTCTACATTTTAATACACACATATAAAAATATGTTTACATCATAAAAATATAATTTGAATGTAATAACTTTTGCTATCAATTACTTTTTACATAAGAGGCAGGTACTAAGAAACCGCACTGCATATCACACTTATTTGGTTTGGAAAATTAGTGATTTATATATGGTTAAATGTTATTGTGAATGTTTTTTTAAAGGATAGTTCAATTGATAGATGAAATGGTTTTTTTGGCTAGAATTCGACAATACAATTTAGAACAAGATTGTAATTTCTTGTTGTTTAAAATGCACTTTTGAATACATAAATAGATTTAGCATCCTTAAACACTTTGAGCCAGTCTAACTTTGTAAATTAAATCACTTAAACTTATGATTTTTAAAATTCTCTACCATATTCATGTATGAATTTAGTATCCTTAAAAACATTGAGACAGTCTGTTTTTTATCCGGTAAGACATTCTTTTGGGAGATCTTCTTTGAGTTGTCACTCTGCATTGCTCCGCATTGTTTGATCAATTTTTAGACGATTGAAAAACCTTTGATCATTAGATTCAACAACTTGAACTGTCAACCAACTTCCTTGATTTACATTACTTAATTGACAGCTTCTGTCATTGGTAGTTTTCATTTATATTGATAATGTTTTGCTCCCAAACAAGGTGCACTTGAATGACTTCTCCCTACTCATATGGGGATGTCATTTTTCCTCCAGCATTTGAGCCCTAGCCCCACAGTCTTTAGCAGAAGTCTAGTCTTTTCGAGCAGTAATCTAGTCCTTTCCAGAAGAACTCTAGTCTTCTCTGACAATAATCTGGTGTTTTCCAGAAGAACTCTAGTCTTCTCTGACAATAATCTGGTGTTTTCCAGAAGAAGTTTGGTATTCTCCTACGGTAATATGGTATTTTTCAGCATAAGTCTAATCTTCTCCAACAATAATCTGGTCTTTTCCAGCAGAAGTCTGGTCTTCTCCAGCAGAAGGCCAGTGCATGTCATCCCAACCTACCTCGGTGAGATCTACTTCCATTACATCTCCCGAAGGATTTACCTCCATCACATATTCTTCGTGCTGCTCACCATGCCTGTTTCCATAGATTGAACAAATCCTTCTCATGGGTCTCTTGTATTAAAAAGCATATTTTTTAATATTCCCCTGAGCCATCTTGTTATTTAGGGATTTATACCTCCCCTTCATCCTAATTATCTTTTCGTACAACTGGGTCTTACGTTCCTGGTCGACCAGTGATTTATTAAATTTTTCAAGAAATTGTTCTATATTTTTCGAATATTGCAGACCCTCGTTCGCACAACCAAGGTAGCCATGCATGATGACGTTCTCATCGTTGTCTGTCCATACACACGCTGTCTTCTTCGAGGAGTCCTTTACTATTGCTGCTTTCGCAGATTCTTGCTGCTCCTTCCGTTGTTTCTTTTTCGGAGGGCTCAAAGCCGAGACTTCTTTTTCAGTAGACACCGGTTCCGTTTCCTTGGACTCAGATTTATTCTTCGGCTCGATATGTTTTTTAACATTGTACATTTTTAAATGACATATTATAAGTTGTTGGTATAAAGACTAAATTCATAACGCATCATAATTAGAACCAGAGTGGAGACCATCTCCATGTCTATCCACGCTATCATACATGGAATTTTATTTCTTGTTTCTCCATGTCTATCCACGCTATCATACATGGAATTTTATTTCTTGTTTTTTCTGTTGGCATACCTGGAATTACATTGCGTGGGCACATGGTACTAGTAAGTTCCATGGCATCGTTAAAAGGCGTTGAAGTATGAGGGCACCTTGTGGGAAGTGAAAAGTCAAATTATAGAGGTATCATACGAAGTAGAGTAGGTACTATGGGGGGTTTGCAGGGTCATCTTTATGGCATTTCCATGACAAAATATGAAAACAGTGACGAGGCATATTTAATTTTTTTTTTTTTAAATTTGATGTATGTTTTATTTGTTTGGATTCCATTTGGGGTATTTTAATTTGTAACTTGCAGTAAATGATTGTGATTGACAGCGAAAGTTGTGAACTTATGTAATGTATGTACGGAGAATGGAACATAGAACTTTAGTTTACCACGAAATTCATATTTTGTTTGCAATTTTTTCTTTTTTTGTTAATTCGTACACAAAATTAATTATCACACACATTGTTTAGGGTATATAAAATAAGCCAGAAGTAGCAAATATTGGTGAAGGGAACAAATTATCCAATTATTTGGGAAACAAATTATTTTATTAGGCACATAACTTTCTTCAGCACATGTTTTGATTTGGTCACTAGCTCAACATTCAATTTGGTTAAGATTCAGCGCAATACATCATAGATTCCACAGTTTTTCCATTTGAGTGAGATGTTGTTGAGCCTGTCAACAGATAGTACTGAGCTTTGATTGAGCACTTGGGAAGGAAGTTGGGCATGCCTCTGTTTTGAGTAGATTGTTTGATTGTATTGTATTTAACATTAAGATTTGTTTTTCACTCAAATTGGGCTACAATTACATCACATAACATATCACATCTTTCATCTATGCTCTTATTCCATGTGCTATCCACTTACAATGTTTCATTTGCAACATCTAGTACAATTACTAGTTAAAATCATCTACTAGATTTTGGGCAACATTTACGAGAGCCAATGATCTTTAATTTATTAGTTAAACTACACATTTTTTAAATAAGATGTGTAAGGTTGGAGTCTAATTAATTAATTTTTTGAGTCAATTTTATACAAAATTAAATATTTTTTAAAACTGTAAATTGTAAATTATAATTTGCAAAATCCATATATTCCAATTTTTTTCAAAAACATTAAATAAATAAATGTAATGATATAAATAAATTAATAATTATCATATTTAGATAAATTCAAATTTTCTAATATTTAAAATAAGTTGCATAACATAACTAACCTATCACACATGAAAATAACAAGAATATATACTTTCTTTGTTTGTCAATTATTAAGCATTTATGCTCCATTTTATAGCTTGTGGAAAACACAATTGCAATTTTTCTAAGATCAAAACTATATATTATAATAGCAAAATAACAATAACTGAAATGTAATGTCATGGCTGAGTCACGGTCATTGCCAATCTTTTGTTGCCTTTTAGACAAATTCTAAAAGACACTATTTTTGCGTAACTAGTCTAATTTCCCTAGTGGCAAACCTTGGAGCAAAAACTCTGATATAGATGTATATAACACTTCATGATTGATTAATAAAATTTGAAACTTACAAATATATATAATTTAAATTTTAGGACAAATAATTTGGTTAACCATTAGTTTTCTCAATTATATGGTTTCACGTTTTCATAAACATGTTTTCTAAAAAATTCTTATTCAAATTAAAAATCGTAATAATTTAAACTTACGAAATAAGTTTTAATAATTTTATTAAAAATATATATATTAAATAAATAAATAAATTCATACAAAATAAATTATAAGAAAAAAATGTTTATAATTAGAGAGATGTAATTAAGGTTAAATGTATTACTTAAATATAATCAAGGTTAGCAATGGTCATAAGTGAGTGATGATTACCAAAATATTGGTGTGATTTTGACAAAAGTTGTATTGGGAGATTTTTGACTTAATATATAATTTTTTCAAATAAATAAAATTATTGAGTTGAGAGGCTCATTCTATAACCCACTGTGAGAGAATGTGTAAGTCCGTCAATCCGTTCATGGAGTTGACACGTGCACTTTTAAAATGAAAATAAATTATACTCTAAATATAAGAATATGTGACCTATAATAAAAAAAAATAAAAATGAATATGTTTAAATCTTATACTCTAAATAGAAAAATAATGTCAACGATAATAAAAAAAAGAATGTTTAAATCTTATACTTTTCAAAAAATTTCTTAAATGTTTGTTTGGTTGTATATATACTCCATTCAAAATACAATTTAAACAAAGAAAAATTACAAGTATTTTACACCCTAAATAAGTTTGCACCTGAAGAAATTTGATCCCTCTCATGTTAGATCCGTACTTAAGATGGATCTAAGAAATTTGATACCTCTCGCTCTTAGATCAGTACTTAAGATGGATCTAAGAAATTTGATACCTCTAGATCATGTTACATCAGTACTTGATGGATTTATGCTGGTTTATTTTGTTTGTTAAGTTATGTGGGTCTTGAAATGATTGGCATGCTTAACTTGTCATTTGAGTAGCTATGATCTGAGAACATCAAAATTGTCAAAATCACCTACCTTGAGCCACACCAACCCTTAACATGACTGAATTTTTACCAACCCTTAAAAGTCTTCTGTTGTATTTCTCACAAAATTGTTTGAAGGAATTGTACATTTAATTCCAAACGAAAGCAGACATGTTTTCGTATTCTTTAACAATGAAATTGTTATTTAATAGAATGCAGAAATAATTTAAATTTGTCTAGGCTATTTAAGAAAATGACCACAGGTATTCAATAGAATGCAGAAATAATTTCAATTTGTCTGACTATTTAAGAAAATGAACACAGCAATCGATCGACGCACAATTAATAAGCTTTGAATCATTACAGAAAGTACGAGTTATAGTTGTACATACATTTCAAGAGGAGTAAATATGAAGCAGTTTTGTGTGAGCTAATTTGGCGCTGTTTACTTGGGCCATAATTTGTGGTGGACCTTTTCTTGTTGGTTAAAAAAAATTAATTGCTCGTGTTTTCATTTTTTTGGATTAATTTTTTTTGGTAAAAAAAATTAGACGGCTGGAAGGTTTGAATTGTTTTTTAATGATTAAAATAGACTAAACAACATTAAAAACCTCGAATCTCAGTGTTTGAAATGTTTTTTTAATAATTGAAAAAACACCATTAAAAAAAACCTTGAAGTACCTATAATTATGAAGATTAAACATTATCAAATACTTTAAAACACCTAAAATTCTGAACATCAAGCACCATCAAAAACCTTAAAACACTCAAAATTCTGAAAATTGAGAACTATAACTTGAATTGAATTTTATCAAAATCTTACGGCAATTTCATTATTTTCATAATCTTACGGGAATTTCATTATTTTCATAGCGAAATTATAGCCGCTACTCTTTTTCTAAAGGACAGCGGATCGGGTTCCCACATACCGGGACAACGCGATACGCGTAAATGAAATTATTCACGATTGCTTCAGATTGGAGTTTTTGAGTTGCTCAGATGCGTGAAGGAGAACAATCGGAAAACAAGCAAAGAGGGTGACATTACAGCCTAAGAATGCCCAAAACAGCATACCGAAATTCGAGCCAAAGAGCAGGCACATCCATTTATCCCCCACAATACCTCCACCCACCATTAGCGTTCCCATGACCGACACTGCAGACCACTTCCATATTCGTTTTCTCGCCGCCTCGGACGTTTGCCTCGCGGCGGCCTCGGTATTAACCCTCCACAGAAACCAAGCTCCCGCTACGGCTCCCAAAACCATAGGCCCCAAGTAGAGCACTTCCAGCACAGCCTGCGAACCGGTTACGGCCGAGAAGACGACGCCGCCATAGATAGCCAGAAGAAGGAGCCGAGCGGCGTTGGATGTGTCGTTAGCGGGAATCGAAGCGGGGATGATCGAGAGCGAGAAGCACGCCGTTCCGATGACATCAGTTTTATAAAAGAAGGGCGAGGGACTTATGCAGTGGTGGAAGAGGCCACCCAGGCACATGACGCCGTACCAAAGAAACGTGAAACCCCAAGAAAAAAAGCCTTTTTCTCGCCGGCTGCTGGTCATGGCACGGCGCAGCATGTGACCGCCGCTTAACAAGCCCAGTACGTATCCACAGACACAAGCCACTGCTACCGTCGGCCATCTCAATTGTCTCTCGCCCTGCAATTAGATGGATTAAGAGCGCAAATAAATGAAGAGAATAAAATCGATATAAATATAACAGAATTCAGGGATAGAATACCTGTAGGACGATGACCGGCAGGGGGCATAATTCTTTGATATAATTGGGCAACAGTGTAGTCAGAACGTGGTCGAGAAAGGGCTGGCGCTCGGCCCAGGAGGTGAACAGCGGAAGGAAACCCTGAGCGATTTGGGCCGACATGGATTGGCGTTAATCGAGGAGGAATGGGGTAGCAGACTGTTTACCTGCTGATTAAAGGCCTCCTCCTGATCCACGACGCAGGATTTTCTTTTGTAACACTGGCAGTTGGATTCTTTTTCTGTGGGCAAAAGATGTTACAGTGGGCCGCCAATTATTCGTAGAGAACCGCGAAAGGGTGCTCAGTGTAATTTTGGATTTCTGTTTAAAAACTCAGTGGAATTAGGTTAAATTATCAGAGTCGGCAGAGGAGGCCTTTTAGATTTTTATATCGGCAGAATTTGTCTTATGTACTTGGAATTTAGTTTGAAGTTCTGTTTTTTTCTCAATTTTAAGTTCGCTTTTAAATGTTGATAAAATTGTCTAAGCACACGTTTTTAATTAAAAGAAAAAGATTACATTAGGACTGATGAGATCAGGCCAGTCATCTAATATACCCAAATCTATTTAAAAAATCCCATCCAGATTCTACCCTACCAATATAAAATTCTGAAGAATGTTCATTAATTTGGAACTTCAGATTTTTACCCATCCACATTCTACTCTACCAATATAAAATTCTGAAGAATGTTCATTACTTCGGAACTTCAGATTTTAAGTAATAATGTTAAATAAAAGTTTTTTAACACGGCCCTGGATATCTATCCCATCTACAACACGGCGGTGGGATAGCTACCACTTACAACACGGCACTGGGATAGCTATCCCACTACAACACGGCACTGGGATAGCTCGTGACAACACCAGGATTGAGATATAAGAAATAATTGTTACCATTTCATGTCATGATATTATTACCCCCTGATTGTCATTGTCATTTCTTTATTTCTCTAAACACAACTCCAACTTCTATTTTCGAGATAAATGAAAGTGAATAAATAATAATTAAAGCAAGATTTAAATGTTTTATTATTATTATATTATGATTTATGTAAATTAAGAATAAGAAAATAAAAAGAAGATTTGGAGCACGTTTTAAAATTATTTTTGTTTGGTTAAGAGTTCATCTTTCTCATATGTACGGAAACAAGTTAATGACCTAAGACTTAAAGACATTTTTTAGGAGTAAAAATCTAACCTGTGACATACCACCGTGGGTAATTCCAAGTGGCTTGGTTTTCTTTGAATAACAAAAATGAGTCAATCTACATTGGCAAATATTAGCCAGTGATGATTGTCCCTACTATTGGTTTGACAATTGAACTATGATAAGTTTGAGAGTGGAGATTTCCACAGTTGTTTATATTGTCAAAAACTTTCGGAAAAAAATGTATAGATGTTTACCATGTTTGACATTGGCAAATAGAAGCCAAATTACTTGATAAAGGAAATGTTTCCATGGTAATGAACACTGAAGATTATGAATCCAAATTACTTGATCTTCTTTCCTCCTCCTATAAAATACTTCCTAAGAATCCCATTAACTCCATTAACATGTCCTAAGGCTATAAAATCCTCATCTATTGATTCTAAGATTCAACTATGTCTCATCACTCATACCCCCAAAGCCCATAAAATCTATGGTTAACCCAAAATTCACAAACCATGGGTTTCCCTTAGGCCTATTGTGAGTGCCATTGAAGCCCCAACCCATGCGCTTGGTCAATATTTAGCGATAAAGCTTCAACAAATTGTGGACTCCACCCCCTCTTATATTAAATATTCCATTGATTTCATTTCTAAAACCAAAAACATCCATGTTGATGAACATGACATTTTGGTTAGTTTTGATGTGGTCTCCCTATTCACAAAAATTCTGGTCCCTAAAGCTTTAAATATTATCTCTAAGTCAGCTGACAATGAAACCCTTAACCTAATCAACATTTTCCTCTCCTCCGCTTTCTTTTCTTTTAAAGGTATCATCTATGAGTAGACCGAAGGGATAACTATGGGTTCTTCCCTGTCTCTGGTCGTGGCTAATATCTCCATGGATTTTTTGAAACGAAAGCCCTTAACTTGTGGCATCAAAAGCCTAAGTTTTGGTATAGATTTGTTAATGACACTTCCATTGTATGGCAGCACATCCTGTCAACCCTTAATGCATTTCTCGCCCATCTCAATAGTATTTCACCCCATATTCAATTCACAATGGAAATTGAATCTAATAAGTCTCTTCTTTTCCTTGATGTCCTTATCACCCGACTTCCTGATGTCTCTCTTTCCAACCAAGTTTACATAAAACAAATTCACATTGATTGTTATCTTCATGCTCATTCTCACCACCACTCCTCTAAAAAATCTAGGGTCCTAAAAACTCTTATCTCTTGGGCCCTTAAAAACTCTGCTCCCAATTCCTTCCATTGGAAAAATCCCACCCAATCCAAGATTTCAAATCCAATTACTACTTTACCTCTCAAATTCATAAATAATTCTAGGCATGCTCTCGCCCTAAATCCAGCCTCTTTAATCACTCCCCTCCCATTGGCGAGATATCTCTCCCTTACATAAAAGGAACCTATAACACCCCACCCCACATTTACCCACTTTTACAAGCTCACCAGGGTAAACATGAGTTGAGAGTTACTATACATGATTCGACATCCAAGTTCCAGCTATGGAAGTGGGGCCTACTATCCTAAAGCTTACCGCAACCTCCCAGGGACACCCAGTCACCTAGATATCAGAGAACATCCACTGGTGATCTTTCCCTGAGCTGCAACTTTCTTTCTGACTCACTTTACAACCCAAACACATGTATGACAAGTTGTGCATTCAGCCAGAAGGATTTAGCTGCAAGCACAAGCCTTCCTTTGTGTGGCTAGGTACTTTGTCTCAGAAATTCAGGGCTAGCCTACAAGCCAACTCCCCAGAACTCTGTCATCCAACTACAGGAGCCTCTAGAATCAATCTTTAGGCTCCAATCATACTCAAACTTAAAAAATACACAATATTAATTTATGCAAACACTTTGTAGACAAAGTACCTATAGCTCATGAGTGTAAATCTGTTCACTAATTCATTAAGTCATATGAGGATTATCAAGAAGGCTCACTATCCTCTCTTACTAGTTGTACAAACACATGTTAGCCCATGCATTCATATAAACTTATTCAATAACTTTTCAAACCATGAACATGATCATTAACAAGAGCACATCATATACTAAGAAATATACCATGCATGTAACCCACATTTAACCAAAATGAATCCATGACAAACTAGTCATATAATCATACCTTAGTCATATCACTCTTGCAGATAAGAGTGATATCCCTAGACTTCAAAGAACCCTAGTAACAAACACACAATAAATGCTACATTTCTCTAACTTTTGATCGTTTGAAAGCAAATAGAATGAAAGAGGCTTCTTACTAGTTTAGTGAACTGGTTGATGAAGTCCCTCAAAGCTTTCGAATATCACTTGCTCTCTGATACTCTAAATTCCCTCTTGTCGCTCCTAATGGCTTCTCTGCAATGTCCTGAAAGATATTTGCAAAGACAGAGACAAACAAGAGATCAAAGCATACAATATATAATCAAAGAGAAATGAACTAATTAAAAATCTATGCACGTGAACTGATCAATTATATAACCAAAACTCATGTAGGTGATCAAGTAATCCTACAAATTAAATTAATGAAGATGTAACTAAAAAGAACAATTGCTTATATTCATAAAACTGGAGAAAAGACTTACAACCATGTAGCTTTGATGTAGAAGGCCCCTTCTGTAATCTACAACCCTCTCACTTGCAAGAAAATCCTTCCAACCTAATCTCAACAGGATAAACCTACTTCTGACAGTCCTCTTCCAATTCTCAAACCTGTAATGACTTTATAGGCCAAGAATGGGAAGTTATGGATCCATTCCCCAAGGGATGAGATCCACTATTAGTGGGATAGAGGTACCACAAAGGAAGGGGAGTTACTCCATGACGAGAGGGACCAGCATTGAATAGGCATTCATCCGAAGCTTGCTGGTTGGGATAGATGTTACCAACAATGCTTCTAGACTTTACTTTTTATTTTTACGTACTTCTTGCATGTCATAGTGGAAGACAGTGCGTACTTATGTGCAGATAATAATGGTCTTCCTTGCATATGCGTAGGAATCAACTAGGTAACTGCGAACATAGCCAAAATTAGGGTTTAGTACCATAGGATCTAGAAATTCCACTTTCTTTGGGATATTTTACTTTCAAACTCTGCAGGGTAATGCTCCAGAACACATGTTTGGATAGTAAGTGATCCAAACCGATCGTAATTTGCCTAATGCGATAAAATGATGTGTAACAGATTGCCCCCTAAAGCGCAAAGTCAGAAGAAATATTTTGATAACTGAATTTCTTTATCATGCAAATGTTTTGGTTCGAGACTACATTCGGAGACCTAAAACAATCAGACAAATGTTACAATGAAATATATAATATCATTACTGAGGTAGGCATTCCCATACTTAGAACATAAATGTCTCAAAGCACAGTACGTAAATACATCTGAAGATCCATGTCAAAATATGACATAGTATGGACGCAACCATCAATGGATATATGTTTACAATCATGAATATGTAATAACTCCACATAGTCTGCATGGATGAAACTATTTTATACTAAGATTTTACTTATCAACATAAAGAGAAGTTTTCAAAGACGATATATTTTTAATTTAATAAGTAGCCTAATTCCATATTTTCATAAATTTAATTTTTATTTTTATTTTGATAGACAGTTGTTTTCAACCAAATTTAATCCGCATATATAATTATTTTATGATAATATTTAATTATTTTTTATTTAAAACTTAAAATTTATATGTATTTAATAATTATTTAGTTTATTAGGTTTATGGGCATAAAATTAATAAGAACAATGTTTTGTTAAGATACTTTGTGGTGTAAAAGTCATTTGCTTAAAATTTCATAGGCAAAAATTCAATCAAATTAAATACATTAAATAATTTTAACTACTTAAATACCCTTAAATATTTACCATACAAACCACAAATTAAATAAACTAATTATCTTAAAAATCACATAACTTAACACACAAAAATTATTATTTAAGTTACTACCCAACAAAATAAATTATAAATTATTTAACTTACCTCATCCACTTACATCGCTCTTATCCCTAAAAAAGAAGAGCCTGAATCGTTTCTGGACTTTAGGCCCATTTCTCTTTGCAACATTACTTTCAAGATTATCTCAAAGATTATTGCAGAGAGAATAAAAGGGACTCTGGCTTCTTCCCTCTCTCCTAACCAGCATGCGTTCTTAAAGGGCCGTAATATTCTTGATGCAGTTGCCAGTACACAAGAATGCATTCACTCTATGTCTGTGAATAAAAAAAATGCAGCTATCTTGAAAATTGACCTTCAGAGGGCATATGATGTTCTGGATTGGGGATATCTGCAATCTCTCCTCGCAAAAATTGGTCTGGAGCAGGGGCCGATTCGATGGATCATGGCCTGTTTTATAAACGTTAATTATGTTGTTTTGGTTAATGGAGCCCCCTCTCCTTTCTTTCAGGCGGAAAGAGGCCTGCGACAGGGATGCCCACTGTCGCCTCTTCTCTTCATTCTGGCTATTAATCCCCTGAGCTTGCATATCAATCGTGCCGTGGAGACAAAGGAATTTGTTCCGATCAGAATCTGCAAACATATTCATATATCTCATAACTTCTTCGTGGATGACGTTCTGCTTTTCGCCATGCTCTCAAAAGTCTCCTGGATCTATATCAAATCTATTCTTGATCGATTCCAAAAAGCATCTGGGCTCGCTATCAATAAGTCAAAATCGATCCTTTTTCATAATGAATCAGATGAGGCCTTCATTTCTTGGATCTGCCAGCTCTTCGGGATTAACTCAAAGCCAATATCTGATGGTATCAAGTATTTGGGCTATCGCCTTAAGCCAAAGGCATATTCAAAGGATGATTGGAGGTGGCTTATTGATCGTTTTCACAGCAAAATCTCTCTTTGGGAATTCAGATCCTTATCTCTGGGTGGAAGGGTCGTTCTTGCCCAATCAGTTTTGATGCAGCTATCAGTCTATTGGGCCCACCTCTTTCTTCTCCCGGCCAGCATCATTCATACCATGAACAGAATCACTGCCAATTTCATCTGGGGGGCAAAAGCGGAAAGAAGCAAATTTCATCTTTCAAAACTGGAATTTTCATCTCTGCCAAAACATCTGGGTGGCTTATGGAGAGGCATCTTCAACTCAAATCCATGGAGCGCTATTATTCACCAAAAATATCTGAAAGGCAAAAGTTTGGAGTTTTGGTTCAGGTCTGGCTCTCTTGGAATCAAACAGGGATCGGCGATATGGCTGAGTTTCAGAAGAATTGAGCAGTACTTTCTTGTCAACCTTAAATGGAACATTTTTTCTGGTAGAAAGATCTTCATTGGCCTTGACCTTCTTGCTGGCCTCAAAGGAAATCTACTGGTCCCGGATCCTCTTCTTTTCCATCTCCACAGGTCTGGTTTTTTCACTTGGGACGGAATTATTGATAGATGGAATGGCCCCTATCCTATGCTCATGAATGTTGCGGACCTTGGTATCCCTCAGGCTTTGGTTTCCCTATGGGATAACCTCATATCATCCATTGATCAAGCAGGCCTGAAGCAGGCCGGGTTTGATGACCACCTTGTTTGGTCGTTACCTCTCTCAAACTCTCAAGCTTCCGTCAGGGTCATCTACTTGGATCTCATATCAAAGAAAATCAGGCCAGCCAGAAAGATTTTCCCGGTGTTATGGTGGAAGCTTGCCTGTCCCCTCAAACTGATCCTCTTCTCCTGGCTTGTCTTTCACAACAAGAATTTATCCTGGGAAAATTTGAGGAAGCGCTCCTGGCAAGGCCCCAGCAGATGCGTTTTCTGTAAGATGGAGGAGGAAACGAATTTCCACATGTTCTTCAATTGCAGGATCTATCTACAAGTCTGGTATGATATTGCATCGTTTTTTTCCTTTCAGCTCCCTAACTTCTCTTCGGTTGATGCAGCTTTCACCTGGTGGGGAGGACAGAATGAAATCAAACGCCCAATCCTACCCACAACAATCTGGTGCCTCTGGAAATGGAGAAATCTAAAATTTTTTGAAGACTCTAACATTTCCTCCAATTTTTTCCTATCTTCAGTCTCGGCACTCTATCCTCCTTCCTCATGACAGCTTCTTGTCTGAAGGGTATAAAGTTTACAATTTTGTTTTTGAAGGCTCTGATCAGATGTGCTATATGTCCCATTAGTGATAAGTTTTTCTGCAATGAGTCCTTTTGCCTCAATATGTTTCTATGTATCACTTCAGAAATGAAGGCTATGCTGTTATCTTCTTAACAATGGCTTTCCCTATCACGGTCTTGTTTATGAAAGACCCATCAGTTTTATGATGTAAAATATATTTCCTTAATATAAATATTGATGCTTTTCTTTCTGAAAAAAACTTCCCCCGGTATGTTTATCAATAATCCATTTATTTTTTCCACGGTGTATTAAAATTTATCCTCCATCCATCTACAACATGGCGATGAGATAGCGCTATCCATCCACCTACAACACGACGGTGGGATAGCTCGCGAGAACACCTGGATTGAGATATAAGAAATAATTGTTACCGTGTCATGTCATGATATTATTACCCTCTGATTGTCATCGTCATTTCTTTATTTCTCTAAACAAATAACTCCAACTTTCATTTTCGAGATCTATGAGAAGTGAGTAAATAATAATAATTAATAATTAAATTAAAATTTAAAAAATATTTTTTTATTATATTATGATTTATGCAAGTTAAGAATAAGAAAACAAAAAAACTTTGGAGTTTGTTTGGTTAAGAGTTTATCTTTTTCATATGTAAGGAAATAGGTGAATGATCTAAGACTCAAAGGCCTCTGGAAAGAGTAAAAACCTACCTTGTTATAGATCACCAATGGGTAATTCCAAGTGATTTGGTTTTCTTTGAATAACACCACGAGTGGGTAATTCCAAGTGGCTTGGTTTTCTTTGAATAAAACTAATGAGTCAATATACATTGCAAATAGTAGCTAGTGATGATTGTCCCTACTATTGGTTTGACAATTGAACTATGATAAGTTTGAGAGTGGAGATTTCCACGGTTGTTTATATTGTCAAAAACTTTTGGAAAAAAAATAAATTGTGTAGATGTTTACCATGTTTGACGTTTGGTGTCTATAGGGTAAACATCTAATAATTTGACCAATATTAATTCTCCCCCACCCCCTAATAATAATAATTCTAATGTTTCTAATAATATCACCCCATCTAATAATATTAATCCATTGTCTAACACTTGTCTTGAACCCTTAACTACACCCATAGGGGCTTCACTCAATCAACCTCTGACATATCACATGCATTCGTGGCATACTAAACAATACCGCTAATTTGATTACATATTGAAAAATACCTCTAAAAATCACATTATTTAATCCCCTACCAATACGAACCCAATACACCTTCCTAATTAAAATATCCCTACTTTCACTAGATATCATAAGTATCCATTTTTTCATTAACATTTTTTTCTAACTATTTATATTTTTTCATTAACTTTGAGCAACATTTTTATACTTGTCAATATAAAAACCATTTACCCCCATATATGCTCAATATATTATGTCAGTTTTTCCTCAATATATATCCCCAAATATGAACACACGTGGTAGGGTATTGCTCCCCAGTGAAGCCCCCTATGACTACACCCTTGTCCTTTTCTCGACCCTCTTCTATTATCAATCTCTCATCCCTTAAACTTGATTCCTCTACTCTTCACCTCTTAGAAAAAGTATTCAATTTTTCCCTTACCCCTCATCAAATCCCTAAGGAAGACATCCTATGTTCTATTGAATCAATCTCTCAAAAAACCTCCCCCCTCACAATGCTAAAGAAATTAAGCAAGATTGTAGTAGAATTCCATGTCACACCAAGCCCCCCAAGCCTAATTTATCCAAAGAAGAAACCCTGGCCATCAAGCAACTTAATGATAACCTCCACATCTATCCTGAAGGCTGATAAAGGTAATCCTACCATGGTAATGAACACTGAATATTATGATTCCAAATTACTTGATCTTATTTCCTCCTTCTATAAAATCCTTCCTAATAATCCCATTAACTCTATTACTCAAAATGTCACTAACGCTATAAAATTCTCATCTATTGATTCTAAGATTCAACAATGTCTCATCCCTCATACCCCCCAAACCCATAAAATCTATGGTTAACCCAAAATTCACAAACCATGGGTTCCCCTTAGGCCTATTGTGAGTGTCATTGAAGCCCCAACCCACGCGCTTGGTCAATATTTAGTGACAAACCTTCAACAATTTGTGGGCTCCACCCCCTCTTATATTAAAGATTCCACTGATTTCATTTCTAAAACCAGAAACATCCATGTTGATGAACATGACATTTTGGTTAGTTTTGATGTGGTCTCCCTATTCACAACAATTTCGGTCCTTGAAGCTTTAAATATTATCTGTAAACCAGTTGATGATGAAACCCTTAACCTAATCAATATTTTCCTCTCCTTCACTTTCTTTTCTTTTAAAAGTACCATTTATGGGAAGACCGAAGGGATAGCTATGGGTTCTTCCCTATCTTCGGTTGTGGCTAATATCTCCATGGATTTTTTCGAAACCAAAGCCCTTAACTTGTGGCATCGCAAGCCTAAGTGTTGGTATAGATTTGTTGATGACACTTTCGTTGTGTGGCAACACATCCTGTCAATCCTTAATGCCTTTCTCACCCATCTCAATAGCATTTCACCCCATATTCAATTCACAATTGATATTGAATCTAATAATTCCCTTCTTTTCCTTGATGTCCATATCACCCGACTTCCTGATAGCTCTCATTCCCACAATTTTATAGAAAAAATACCCACACTAATCATTATCTTCATTCTCATTATCATCACCACCCTTCTAAAAAATCTAGGGTACTAAAAACTCTTATCTCCTGGGCCCTTAAAATCTTTGCTCCCAATTCTTTCCCTTGGAAAAATCCCACCTGATCTAAGCTTTCAAAACCAATTTCTACTCTACCTCTCAAATTCTTAAGGCATTCGAGGCAGCCTCTCACCCCAAATCCAACCTCTTTAATTACTCCCCTCCCACTGGTGAGATATATTTCCCTTACATAAAAGGAACCTATAACACCCCACCCCATATTTACCCACTTTTACAAGATCACCAAGGTAACCATGAGCTGATAGTTACTATACATGACTCGACATCCAAGGTTTAGTTATGGAAGTAGGGCATACTATCTTGAAACTTACCGCAACCTCCTAGGGGCACCCAATCACCCAGATATCAGAGAACATCCACTGATGATCTTTCCCTAAGATGGAACTTTCTTTCTAGCTCACTTTACAACCCAACCGCATGTATGCCAAGTTGTGCATTCATCCAGAAGGCTTCAGCACAAGCACAAGCCTTCCTCCATGCAACTGGGTACTTTGTCTCATAAATTCAAGACTAGCCTACAAGCCAAATGCCCATAACTCTATCATTTAGCTACAGGAGCCTCCAGAATCAATTTCTAGGCTCCAATCATACTCAAACTTACAAAATACACAATAGACAAAGTACTTGTAGCTCATGAATGCAAATTTGTTCACTGATTCATTAAGTCATATGAGGATCATCAAGAAGGCTCACTATCCTCTCTTACTAGATTTACAAACATATGTTATCCCATGAATTCATATAAACTTATTCAGTAACTTGTCAAACCATGAACAAGACTATTTACTAGAGCACATCATGTACTAAGAAATATACCATGCATGTAACCTGCATTTAACCAAAATGAAGGCATGAAAAACCAATCATATAATTATACCTTAAACCAAAACTTGTATTCATTGATCTCAATGAAGAATAACAAATAATAACATATGCATAGTACCAACCAAGTCAGGGACTTCCATGCACCACCCGACCGTATATTGGGACTGCACCAAATCTCTCTTTCATCCCATTCGCCCCCATGCCAAATTCCAAGTGTGAATGTGGGATCACATGGGATAAACCAAAACATAACCAAAAAGGAATCCAAAGGTTAAACCACCTCCACCCTCAAGCCACAATGATCTCAATTAAACCAATCTAGAGATCACCAAACCAAAACAAGCTAGGATGCCTTTAAGTTTCTTCACCATACCCAGAGGAATTTTCCTATCTCCACCCACTTGTCAAGAGTTTCCTAGAGAAAACCATATCCACTCTCAACCCTTGAGGTTTTCCTAAAACCACCTCAACCTGGATCTGAAATCTATTGGAAATCTAAGATCAACCAAATAGATAACCCACTACACCATGACTATCTAGGAAATGGCATAAGCAAAGGTTGTACACCAATGTCAATCCAAGAAATCTCCATGCCAATGAAAACAAAATGAGCAATAAACCAATGCATGAACCATGCATCCAAATCCCAGCAAGATATTCACACGTGCAAACCGTTACCTACAACAATCCTCATGTTGGTTGCTCTTTTCCTTACTTGATTTCTTCCCTTGCTTTCTGTTGATCCAATTCCTCTTGTGCTCCTTGCTTTCTTGCTTGCTTGTCTCTTCCTTGTGTCTAATTTCTCTCTTCCTTTTTCTTGTCGTAGAGTACCTATTGTTGTAATATTCTCTTTCTGTAGTGTTTTCTTCTCCTTTTCCTCTCTTTTCTCTAAAAAGGAATGCTAGAATGATGTCTCTCCAATTTCTTTTCTTTTTTCTTTTCCTTTTCCTTCATTTTATCTTACATGCATATTATTGTATTATCATCTTCCTTTTCTCTTATTTTCCTTTTTTCCTTGAATTAATTGTCATTTATTGCCCTTTTTCGTTTCCAATGCCAATGCCAACGCCAATTTCCATAACCAATAAATAATTAACCGCAAGTGACCCCCCAATGTGATGTTTTTCCCCTCATTCAACTTGGAATATGTGCCCTGTGACCTTGGTTTGTTTTTTTTCCTTTTCACAAGGAAATATAACCCGGGGATGTTACAAACCCCTCCCCCTTGGGGGAATACCGTCCTAGGTGTTCCATGACACTTATGACCAACAAAACATATTGCTTATGGAGCTTTATAAACACAGCGCAATGCAGTATTTATAATGACACACTGCTGAAAACATGAAAAACATGCCGCTTATTGGAGTTTTATAAACAAAGCTCGATGTGTTATCTACTATACTTATGCACATTTGCTTCATCCGACAAATAAACATATTGTTTATGGAGCTTTATAAAAACAACTCGATACAATATTTACAATAATATACATGTTGAGCCCCAAACTTGCATCTTCCCTATACACCTTTCTAGCTTTTTTCCATTTACCTGGACTTCCTAAAGCTGTCAAATCATTGCATATTAGTTTAAAAAGAGCATATAAAATGGTTTCCTAACTATGTCTTGTGTCTGCTGTTTGATTTAGATTTTTGCTCATTTAGCTGCGGAATCTTGTCACTTTCCACAGCCAGCTCAACTTTCCACAGCCTTTTTGTTAAAGTCTATGTTACAGGTGTCTTCAGGCAAATCCAACCACATGGACAAGTTGCAAATGACGTGGACATGGACCATGTCCTATTGGCTCAGTCGAATCCATCAAAGAAGGCCATGGTCAAAGATAGTCAAGTGGTGGTCAACCTAAGAGTCCTACGTGACAGAACTCTGTTTTTCACCACATGAAGACTTGCGTGGTCGTTCCTAAATCTCAGGAGACGTGTTAACACCTGTGGACTGCTCCATGAACCGAATCCAATAGCCACCCTCCTTAGATTTAATCTTCACAGCTATCATAATGCTAGATTCATGAACGTGGTTGTTCACGTGTCTTTTATCAGCGCAGATTTTATGAAAGTAGTTATGTCATCCTCTGTTATAAATAAAGCGTTCTCATACGCATAGTAGCTAGCTTTTGGTAATGTAATTTTGACTGTTAACGAGCCCACTGTGTCGTGACTTTATTTCTATGTTATGACTGCATTTTAATACATGAGAAGACTCTGTTTATAAGCTCAATTCGTGGTTGATTGCTGACTGCCTGAGGTTGTGTAGAGGGCCCCTATACACACTGAGGTTTTGTTAATTGTTGTATAGTTTCATGCTTTATTTCTTTGCGTTCCTTATGCCATAATCATTTACTTGTATATATTGCATTGCTTATGGTATTCACGTTGATTGTTGTCCATAGTTTTTATGCTTTCTAATGTTGTTAACTAATCAGTGTCTTTGTTTCATATTACAATAAGCAGCGTGGGCATTTACACATAGTTTTATAATGACTAATGACATGGAATTATTCTTGTCCTTCTATTGATTCATTTTTCTTAGTTCTTAGTTCCAGCACTGTTTTATTTATTTCAGTTTTGCTCATTTACTCTTTTGCAAGATAGATATTAAATTACTCATGTCATTTTCAGTTACCTCCGAAAGCCAGAGCGAGATGAATGGTGAGGGATTGAAGTATGAATGCGTAGTTTGATATTAGTTTATTTTTCTGCAAGTTAGTTATTGAATTGCTCATGTCATTTTCAGTTACCTCCGAAAGCCAGAGCGAGACGAATGGTGAGGGATTGAAGTATGAGTGTGTAGTTTAATATTAGTTTTATTTTCTACAAATTAGATATCAGATTGCTCAAGTTGTTTATGATTACCTCTGAAAGCCAGAGTGAGTCGAATGGTGAGGGGTCAGAATATGAGTTGATGTAATGTGATTTTAGTTTACTTTGCTTGCAGTTTTTGAATTTCTTTGAGTTCAGTTTCTTTTATATTTATACAGCAGCAAGGATACTGGGTTTCATGGTCACTAGCTCACTGTTTATTTAAATAGAATAGTCGCACATTTTCATTCTCTTTTAGGAACTAATTTCATCATTGCATGTTTTAAAACCTTTTTGAAAATTTTGAAGCTTGGAAATCATTTTAAAGGACACCATTGCCTTGAACACTTATATCCATACTTGAATTTTAGAATTTCCATCTCACATTAGGGAATCAACGAAGATAAACCCAAAAACAAACTAAAAATCAAAAACGACAAAAATTAAGAAATCGGCTATCTTGCATATATAGTGCGCCTCACTTCAGCAGTTTACGACTCCCGGATTGACAATTAATATAGCAATTTAGGACACTCTAAATTGACCAAACAATACACACATATACATATGCACATTTGTTTTAACTAGCAAGTAAAAGGATATGATTCCCACAACAACGAAAAGAGAATCCAGTGTACGGATGCCAGTGTACAGATGCCAGTGTCAGTCTGTACAATGACGTCATACTGACATCATTTGCTAATTGGGAAGATATGGGTGTCAAGAGGGAGCCAATCAGAATCCACCATTTGGGCTAGTATCGTGAAGACACTTGGTGCACCATTATTGGTTGATGGTTTTGAGGAATGGGCCAATCATAAAGTGACACATGGCCCAATCCTAGGGTGCCCATGGCATTCTGGATGAGACCAAAAATTGGTCTAATTGAACGAAAAGCCTCTGTGAGGTTCGACTCCATGACCTCCCAAATACGTAACAAATGCCCAACCAACCAGGCTACAAGTGGTTCTTAGTATACAAAGTCGGTGGGTTTCATTCAAGTTAAAACAGTTGGGCAGTTAGGGGGAAGGGTCAAGCTGGTGGGCATGCTCGACCGGCCCAACCCCAAGTCATGTAGAATCCTCGGAACCAACGGTGAAGGCGTCAACGGTTATGGAAAATGGTTAGTGGCCCTCGGTCACATGTGGCCCCAAATGACCAACAACGCGACATAAGGAGGGGACTTGAGACCATATTGTTAATTTTTATTTTTTTTAATAGCGAAACAATGCCAAGCCCACTGAGGATCGTGGATTGAACCCGATACCTCTCGAATACCAACAAAGCGCCATACCAACACGCCACCGAGTCACTTTATTTCCAAGTTTGCAAAGTAGAATAATTTGTAGAGCATTTTTGTAGGCAGTTTGAAGAAAGAGGCCTATCTTAACCATTTTTCAACCTTTTTGAACCCAAGAAAATCCTACACATGGGTTTTTGGGCATTCTAGATGCAAAAACAATGTTATTTTTGAAAATTGAGACTTATAAGTTGATGTAATTGAGAATTTGAGCATCTAATAAAAAATGACACCATTGGAAGTTGGACCCGGAGACGTAGCCCAGGAGGGGTGAACTCCGTCATCAATTTGACGTGTTTTGATGTTTCATGTTGTCTATTTTAACTGTTAAAAATATGCAAAAATCACTTTAGTTTGTGTGCTTTCGAAATCACATTCCATTGCCTAAAATACATAAACTAGCTTACAAATCATTTAATCAAATCTTCATCTTTTTAATTTTGGATCAGCTTGGTATCAGAGCATGGTTTTTGTGAAGGTTTGACAAAATTTGCAAGGTTTTTGAATGCTTACAAGGTCTAAATTGAGAAGAGGAGGAGCACTTGAAGAACCTAACCCTCAAATCGTCTCAAGGAGGCCACAAACTCCACAATTCATGGCACATGAAGAAGGACAAGGATAAGAGTTGATGTTTATAACGAATCCTCCCCTCATATCTACCCACTTTCACCAGCTTACCTGGGGTAGATGAAGGGTGTTATGACAAGACTGAACCTCCTAGGTGACCAGAATTAATGGAATCCCATAACATAGACCTTCTATGCCTTCTATAGGACTCCCAAAAGCCTTCCCAGTCATCCACATGACCATTCCTTGAGACCAACTAAATTTGTAGTGCATCAAACCCCTAGACGCTCCCTTGATATGGACAAGGGTGCGTTTGGGAGGTTCTAGAAGCTCCCACAACAAGGGCAAGGGAGATTTAGGGGAATTTTATCCCCAATTTTGTGCCTGCGACTCCAAGATTTGTGCCACTTTTCAAGCCCAGAATCCCGGTCACTTCCGAGAAACCCCTGTAGCTTTTAGAATCCATAATTTCCATGACAACAAGACTTGCAAGCCAAAAACTGGATCCAAGGCTAGGGCCAACCATCCCCAACCAGGACTAACATTCTATCAAACACTTGGCATCAATGCAATCTACATGACATGAATACAAGACAAAGCATAAATGACTAATAACTCATATGAGACTTGACAAGGAGGATCACCACCCTCTTCCCTTAACTGTTTTGACATCAATTAGGTCTTGCATCCATTATCTTTTCAGTGACAAGTAAATACATTAAATAACAATAACTATAACCAGTCATATAAACATGCTTATAACAAGAATTAAACCAGGTAAATAACAATGAGATAACAACCATTAAGGGCACATAATAACAAGTACAAAAGTAAGAGAACTTAATGTTCATTAAACATAGGCAAGAGCCAACTAGGTTCAGGACTTCCACGTACCACTTGACCATAGACATGGTTGAACCAAATATTTCTTCCATCCAGTCACCCTCATGCCATGTTCCAAGCATGAACGTGGGATATCATGGATAAAATAATCCAAAAACAACCAAGGGAATCCAGAGATTAAACCACCTCCTATTGGGCGCGACCCAACTTGGTCCAATTTTGGTCAAAGTCTCTGCATTTTGAGGAGCAGAGTGCATGGAGTTTACGAAGTTCTATTTACCGTTCAATGTCTAGGGGCTTCGGGGTGGGTTGAAGCCCATCATTTTGTAATGGGTATCAGGATTTTAGTTCATTTTTTTGTTGAGCCTATGGCACGTGGACCATGGTTTTTGTAGCAATGTAATGTATTTAAGGACATGTAATGTTTTTTCGAAATGGTATCAATTAGATCCTATCATAGAGAGATCACGATTGATTGAGTCTTTTGTTCTATGTTTTGGGTCTTAAGGAAAGGCTCCGCACCTGAGTACGCGGAGGTCTTGGAAGAGTCTGCAATTGAGTGCACAGACCACTTGCAACTGGGTGCGCAGGTCGAGGAGTTGTATGTACTGAAATAAATATCTTAATAAAGAAGAAGAAGTTTTGGTGAAGTATTTTGTACCAGTATTTGTTAATTGTGTTCTATTTGTTTATGCAAAGTAATTGCAAGTAAATTAGTATGTTAGCGCAACCGTTATTATTCTGTAATGTGTGTATATTAAAATGAATATGACAAAGTCTGTAGTTGGAATACATTGCGCAGTAATGTTATGAATCTTAGAAGAACGATTAAAGTACAAAAAGAGAAGTTAAGAGACACTCCGCTCAGTCCCTCAAGGTTGCAAAAACCTGGTTCTGCAATCACCCATAGCTACCTCGAGTGAGACTTCAACCTTCTTGTGGGTCATTGCCGAAAGGGCGGTGTATGAGGGTTTTGTTGGTGCGAAGTACAAGCTGAACCTGGGTCAAGCACAACCGATCCAACAAATGGTTTCATTGCTGGGACTAAGATCTATTTGAGGGATGTGGATGTGGCATCCATCAAAGAAGGAAATACAATATTGGGTAGATAAGAAAGAACAAGAATTTGTAATTCAGGAAAACAAAAATCTGCGATTGTCGACTGAAGCCTGGTTGCAGAAGTATCTCTTTACAGAACAACATGAGATCTTCTTCGCAACGTTTTCTAATGAACTATATGAATGGGTATCAAAGTTGACCGAGAATAATACTTGTTTCAAGAATGACAAGCCTACCGCATGGAGCCCTGAATTGATACAACGACTCAAGAATACTAACAACAATATCTCAAGAGTGGTTGATTTTTGGATTGACAGTATCCTAGGAGGATTTATTACTGAGTTTGCAATAGACACGACTGTATCTTACAATGAATTTTTCTCAAGACTCCGCGAGGTAAGTACTTAAATTCTTTAAAGTCGTGGATTAAAATGCTTTTGTGTGAAAAGGGCATATGACAAATGTAGTCAGATTAATGTTTGGATGAAGAGGGAATAAGTTTGAACTAGGATCGGGGTCTACACGAAGTGGAAAGCGATATAGAGTAGAACATGAACCAAAGAACTTTATTGAGATTGACTATAGTCCCTTGTTAGGTGGGTTTGAGAGTGAATAAGAAGGAAGTAACCCCGTAACCCTGTGGTAATCTCCCTCCCATCTTGAAGGTGCGTCAAAGTTAGGAATTGAGAAAAATCAGGGCATCTTTGGGATTCCCCATCCATCTACTCCCCTTACCCCCATCCCCCTCCCCATAATTCCCCTATGCCCCCTCCCCCTCCCCCTAATCACACCCTTCCCTTTGACCCCCCAAGAAGAAAAATTGCCAATGATATTAAGATGCCTATCTTTAAAGGACTTGGATCAGAGGATCCTTAGTAGTTCTAGTTTGTAGCTAATGCATTATGGAAAGTAATACAGATCACTGACGAAGATGTAAATAAGGCGCAACTCATCACGATGCTACGAGAAAGAGCGCTGACATGGTACATGAAGTATTTTGTGACTAATAAAGTTTCTTCATTGGATGATATTAAGAAAGAGGTGGTATCATAATACAAGAAGCTGAAGTCAGAATCATAGTGCATCAGAGCTGAAGGAAATCAAACAGACGTCCATTGAGTCTACGTGGGAGTTGGATCAGTGATCCAAGGTGTTAACGGGACAAGTAAGCTTTAACATACCCCCAAAGCAACATAAATAATGGTTTATAGTTGTGCTACTGCTACATATCAGGTTACCCTTGACATAGCAGAAGATAGTGACTCAAGCCAAAGCATTGGAGGTCGCAATGAAGCTGGAAGTTTCATCGATCGAAAATATTCATGTAGGAGTATAACAAATTGAGAGTCAGCTAGCAAATTTGACCTTGGAATTGTAAGATCTCGGGAAAGGTAAAGAAACTAGATAAGAGTGTGGTGCACAAAATGCAAAGTAGAGAGCCATTATAAGGATCAATGCCTTGTGTTCAAAGATTACTTGGCAAGTGGAGCACCTAATCCAGTAAACCCAGGATGAAGCTTGTGGTGTGAGATTTGTAGAACGAGAGGCCAACATCGCTCTGAAGACTGCTATTTATTATAGAATTATGTGCATACCCCAAAACAATTGTTTTTCAACTTTTATAAATTAGTAGGCCATGATGAGAGAAACTATCAAAGCTATGACTTAATGTTGGAGTGCACTGATGATGCTTATAGAATGCAAGCTGAAGGACATACACACGAGGAGCTAGGATAGCATGTTGGTCAAGGAGGCTTCCAAGGATGATGACAAGTACGATGACAAGGACGAGGAGGACGTTCCAGTCGAGGATGCGGCCATATTATATGTTATAACTGTGGACATGCAGGACACTTCGCAAGAGACTGTCATAACCCTACTACAACCTGCATCTATTGAAAATATTTTGATCACGTAATAGAAGAATGTCATGTTCTTATCATGAAGATGCAGGAGAAAAGGAACCCGAAGACCGTAAAAAATATTCAAATGATGACCGTTGAGCCAAGGGAGGATGAACCGCTCATCAAAATCGTCATAAGGAGTGGAGCTGCGACATGAGACAACAAGGGTAAGAAGAAAGTAGAAGAGACATAGGTAAGAAAGAATTCAAAATGGGCCCCTGGGTTCAATATCCAAAAGGAAAAATAAATGTTCATGGTAGCGAATTGAAGATTCATGGATGTTGGGGCTTCAATATCTAGTGCACAACTGAATTTAATGCCAAAGAAGGACTCTGACAAAGTGTCTACTCCGACACAAGAATTAGATCCAAGTATTTTGAAGTCACTTTTACAGACTTGCACGAAGTTGTTAAGGAATTAGATGGTTGTCGAAGGACTCCAAAAATTAATAGAATCATGCATTGATAAAGAGGGACCGCGAAGCGATCTGTGCATAGTGAACGATTTACATCGACACAAGAAGAGAACAAGGAAGGAAATGAGATAACTATACAGATCGGGGAATATGATATGAATCAGGTAATCCTGGATTGAGGATCCGATGCCAATGTGTTACTTAAGAAAACTTGGGATTTAATGGGAAGACCGAAGTTGTAATGGCCGTCGATACAGTTGAGGATGGCTAACCAACAGAAGATCCTGCCTATGAGAAGGTTACATGGCATCATAGTAGACATCGAAGGAGTCTGAATCGTTGCAGACTTTAAAGTGATTGAAATTGTAGATGATAGTAACCCCTATCCTACACTGCTTGGATTGGATTGGGCTTTCAATAATTTTGTGATAATCAATTTGAAGAAGAGACAAGTGGTGTTCAAAAAAGACGATATGAGGGTCATTGTTCCTCTAGACCCCTTAGCAGGAGTGTGCTATACAGAGCCTGTCCATGATGAGTATTGTGACATAGATGTCGAAAACATTTATCAGATAATAGATAAGGGGAAAAATTGGATTAATCCCATGGTAGATGGAAAATTAGGCTGGGAACAAGAAAATTCTTGTACTTCACATTCTGAGGAAGAACTATAAAATTGGCAGAACATGTTATATGAAGTCTCTACCGCAAAATCACTTCGTTTCATTGTTGGGTTGTGTTATATTCTTTCCACGTAGTTAATAGGGGGTTTGAAGGGTACCCGTAACCCCACTTTATGGGGTCTGGGGCAGCGCCCCGGAAAATTTTGGTTTTGGACCATATGTTAGGTTGGGCGGACCCACCTATGGTTTTGTGCATGATTTTCGCACATGTTTTTTGGACGCGATGGTTTTCGGTCCATGGTATTGGATGCTTCGACATGTATAAATATGTATTGTAACATTGAAAGGAATATAATGAAAAATCAAGCTGGTAGTCCCAATTTTGGGATCCAGGGAAAAATCTCTGTGCATATGTGTTTTATGGGTTATGCTCTCGCATTGTTTATTTTCTTTGTTTAAGAATTTGTATGCAGGTAATTTCTGTATAGGGTTAAAACCTACATTTGGTATCAGAGTTGTTTTGGCTTCAAGGGGACGCCTTTGTTGCTGAGGGCTTTCGCTTGGGCCTGTGGTAGACCTTGTTCAGTGGGAGATCTGCGAGATCGATTCTGGTGGTGAAAGAAGATGGCGAGCAGTGGAAAGATAGAGATTGAGAAGTTCAATGGTCAGAATTTTGAGTTGTGGAAACTCAAGATGGAGTATCTGTTGGTGGATAAAGATCAGTGGATCGCGGTAGATCCGGGTACTAAGCCATCGGGAGTGACCGATGAAGAATGGAAGAAGTTGGATCGGAAGGCGAAGAGCACAATATGATTGTGTGTCTCGGATTCAGTATTGCTGAATGTATCAGGGGAAGCTACGACAAAGGCTTTGTGGGTCAAGTTAGGGACTTTGTACCAATCTAAGTCTATGGTGAATAAACTGTTCCTGCGGAAAAAACTGTATAACCTGAGGATGAAAGATGGAGACTCGGTGACAGAGCATCTGAATGCGTTTAATACTGTGGTAAGTCAGTTATTATCTGTTGATATTAAAATTTCAGATGAAGATAAGTGCATCAGTCTGTTGTGTTCTCTACCAGATTCGTGGGACAGTCTGGTTATTGCAATAGGTAGCAATGCAACTGCTTTGTAGTTTGATGAAATAGTCTCAGCCTTGCTGATGGAGGAGATGAGACGGAAAAATATGGACAACCAGAATGCTGATGCCTTGTCTGTACGAGGACAGTCCCAGAGCAGAAACAAAAATAAGTCATCGAGTGGGAGATCTAAATCTAGAGGGAGATCTAAATCTCTAGGAAAACCTACAAAGGTGGTGTGCTGGAAATGCGGAAAGGAAGGGCACTTCAGAAGGGATTGTAAATCTAAAGCTCCTGATAAAGGAAAGGGATCTGATGATGCTCCTTCTGCAGAGGCGAAAACCACCTCAGATGAAGGTGGGGATGTATACTTGGCTTCTTCAAGTACACATGTAGATCATGAGGCATGGTTGATTGACTCAGGTGCATCCTTTCACTTCACTCGCCATAGAGAGTGGTTCTGCGAGTATGAAAAATACGATGGTCGTGATGTCTTCTTAGGAGATGATAGGAAGGCTAAAATCATTGGTCGGGGAAAAGTAAAGTTGAAGTTGCAAGGTGGAAGGGTTAGAACACTTCCGGGTGTTCTACATATTCCTGCATTGGCCAGAAATCTGATTTCTGTAAGCAAGTTGGATGATGCAGGTGTAAAGACGGTGTTCGAGAAAGATACCTGCAAGATGGTTCGAGGAGCACTGATATTAATGCGGGGAGTTCGGATTGGAACTCTATACAAGCTGCAAGGTAGCACTGTTGTTGATGGGTGCAATAGTTCTATGGTTCCTGAAAATGGAGTAGAAAATCTAGTGGTCTCTGGATAGAAGACCATGTTGTGGCATCAAAGGCTTGGACATATTGGAGAGAAGGGCCTTCGAATACTTCATGGTAAAGGTATGGTAGAAGGTATGAATAATAGCTCTCTGGATTTTGATTTCTGTGAAAATTGTGTATATGGGAAGCAGAATCGGGTGAGTTTCCCCTCTGGTGGTAAGAGGACGAAACATATATTAGAGCTTGTGCACAGTGATGTGTTTGGACCTGTGAAGGTTCCATCACTGGGTAAGTCTGTGTACTATGTATCATTCATAGATGACTTCTCAAGGAATACATGGATATATTTTCTTAAGAAGAAATCTAAAGTCTTTGACAGATTTAAAGAATTTAAGGCTCTGGTGGAAAATCAGACAGAGAAGAAGATAAAGGTGCCGAGGACAGATAATGGTGGAGAATTTTGCAGCAAGGAATTTGAAGAATTTTGTAAGAAGTGTGGTATAGCAAGGCAGAAGACTACTCCATATACACCTCAGCAAAATGGAGTCGCAAAAAGAATGAACAAGACGTTGATGGAAAGGGCAAGAAGCATGCTCAGTGGTGCCGGGTTAGGACAGGAATTCTGGGCAGAGGCGGTGGATACTGCATGTTACCTGATCAACAGATCACCTTCATCAACGTTGGAGGATAAGACTCCACAAGAAGTATGGACTGGTAAGAAACCCTCTCTTTCACATCTAAGGGTATTTGGATGTGATGCATATGTACATGTTCCAAAGGAGAAACGAACCAAGTTGGATAGTAAATCTGAAAGGTGCATCTTTATTGGATATAAGGATGGTTTAAAGGGTTATAAGCTTTGGAACCCAGTCACACGGAAGGTTGTGTACAGCCGAGATGTGTTGTTCAAAGAGGTAAAAGATGTTATTCAACATGAAGTCCATCCAAAGGAACCTGAGAAGATAGAGTTTAAGCCAAAGGAGGAAGAATCAGACTCTGCAGCAAAGGAGGAATCAGAAGATGAAGAGCCACAAACTCCGGCTGTGAGAAGATCATTTCGAGAAAGAAGGCAGCCAGAAAGGTATAGTCCATCTGCTTTCAGTTCAAATTTTGCTTTGTCTGTTACTGATAATGATCCCAGAACTGTGAAGGAAGCAGTGGATTCAGAGGATGGAAAACTCTAGAAAGAGGCCATGGTCGATGAAATGGCATATTTGCACAAAAATGAGGCTTGCGATCTGGTGGAGTTGCCGACTGGAAGGAAACCCATTGGAAGCAAATGGGTGTTCAAGAAGAAGACAAATGCAGAAGGAAAGGTGGAGAAATACAAAGCTCGGTTGGTAGCAAAAGGTTATTCCCAGGTGCCGGGAATTGCTTTTGGTGATATTTTTTCTCCTGTTGCCAAGGTAACTTCTATTAGATTACTTTTATCTGTTGTTGCTACTTTTGATTTTGAGGTAGAACAGATGGATGTGAAGACAACATTTCTTCACGGGGATTTGGAAGAGGAAATCTACATGAAGCAACCCGAAGGCTTTGCGGTGAAGGGTAAGAAAGAACTGGTATGCAAGTTAAAGAAGTCTTTGTATGGGTTAAAACAGTCACCAAGGATGTGGTATCAGAAATTTGATACATTTGTACGGGGACTTGGCTTCACCAGAAGCAAAGCAGATCATTGTGTGTATTTTAAATTAATTGGTGACCGTATTATTTATCTGGTCTTGTATGTGGATGATATGTTGCTGGTTGGAAATGACAAAGAAATTATCCAGGATTTGAAGACCCAATTGTCCTCCAAATTCGACATGAAAGATCTTGGTGCTGCAAACTATATTTTGGGCATGGAAATTAAAAGAGATCGGTCAAAGAGGAAGCTCGGGTTAAACCAGAGGAAGTATGTCGAGACAATACTCCAGAGGTTTAATATGCATGATAGTAAACCGGTGAAGGTTGCTATTCCTATAGGTGTGAGGTTATCTGCTGAACAGTGTCCCAAGACACAAGAAGAGGAAGAGGACATGTCCCGTGTTCCATATGCAAGTGCAGTGGGTAGCCTGATGTATGCAATGGTCTGTACTAGACCAGACATTGCACATGCAGTGGGAGTATTGAGCAGGTTTATGTCAAAACCTGGGAAGGAGCACTGGACAGCAGTGAAGCGGGTTTTCAGGTATTTGTGTGGCACTAGTGATTATGGTTTGTGCTACCAAGGAAGACCAGGATTGGACAGAGTGTTGGATATCCATGGCTTTGTTGATGCAGACTGTCCTGGAGATCTGGATCAGAGAAGATCTACAAGTGGGTATGTGTTTAACCTATTTGGAGGTGCAGTTAGTTGGATGAGTAAGAAACAATCTGTAGTGGCACTATCAACTACAGAGGTAGAATACATGGCAGCCACTCATGCAAGCAAGGAAGCAGTTTGGTTGCAGATATTGTGTTCAAGTATGGGGTTAGTACAGGGAGCTATAAGAATAGACTGTGACAGCCAAAGTGCAATTTTCTTGGCAAAGAACCCTGCTTATCATTCAAAGACAAAGAACATTGATGTTCAATATCACTTTGTGAGGGATATGATAGAAGACAGAAAGGTGTTGCTGGCAAAGGTGGACACTTTGAAGAATACTGCAGATGCATTGACAAAATCTGTGAGCTCTGAGAAGTTCTCTTGGTGTAGAGAAGCAATGGGAATCTTAGGGCTGAAAAAATGACTAAGCTCTCCTGTGGCCCCCTGTGGAAAGAAAACAACAAGTGGGAGATTGTTGGGTTGTGTTATATTCTTTCCATGTAGTTAATAGGGGGTTTGAAGGGCACCCGTAACCCCACTTTATGGGGTCCGGGGCAGCGCCCCAGAAAATTTTGGTTTTGGACCATATGTTAGGTTGGACGGACCCACCTATGGTTTTGTGCATGATTTTCGCACATGTTTTTTGGACGCGATGGTTTTCGGTCCATGGTATTGGATGCTTCGACATGTATAAATATTTATTGTAACATTGAAAGGAATATAATGAAAAATCAAGCTGGTAGTCCCGGTTTTGGGATCCAGGGAAAAATCTCTGTGTATATGTGTTTTATGGGTTATGCTCTCGCATTGTTTATTTTCTTTGTTTAAGAATTTGTATGCAGGTAATTTCTGTACAGTGTTAAAACCTACATTCATAACTTTCGAGGTATGTGATCTGCCTCATTATGATGGGATCAAAGATGTAACCCTTTTTATTGGTGAATATGAAAGAGAAATACGAGAAGAACAGAGGTTGCAAGCTTTGGATGTAGCCTTGAAGGCTACACCTACTAGATGGTGGGGTACTCATAAAAGAAATATAGCAGATTGATATCAGTGTCAAAGATTAATGTGGATCAAGTTTGGCTCAATTAACACAAAAATAGAAGTAAATTATGATGGTAAGGTTGATCCTTGGGAGAATATTCATCGATGCACTTCAGTTTGGAAAGAAATTCCAGAATAAGAGTGGGTACATGGGTTTATCCACACACTAGAAACGATTCCTATAAATTGGTATCTTGAAACATAATTGTGACATGGAACTATGAACTGGAAAAATTTGGTTGAAGGGTTCATATTAACATTCAGTTTTGAGGACGATTGCCCCTCTATAGAATCGTCACTTTAGGAAATCAGAGCAAAGATTTTTGGCAATGAAGCTCCATTAACTTGGCAGCATGATTGGGCTACACAGTTACAAAATGCATTGAAATGTTATAATATCATTGCCGAATAAGATGAAGATCTGTGCAATATTTATATACCAGAATCAAAATGACATCGTGAAGTTGTTGGACCAGAACTAGAAATATTGGATATAGCATAGCCAGTAAAATCATAGAGGAAGATCCAAAGTTCACAACGATTGGAGACTATTGGGACGCAGATACAGTTAGTAAAATCACAGAGTTGCTACATGAATACTAGGAGTTATTCCCTACGAAGTTTCATAAATGAAGGGCATATTAGGGAACCTAGGAGTTATGAGGATCCCTCTGAAACCTGACGCGAAGCCTGTGAAGCAAATACCCTATAAGTTGAATACAAAATACAAGGAAAAGGTGAAGGAAGAATTAGACAAAATGCTAGCAGTAGGGATCATCGAGCCTATTGAAGAGTCTAAATGGGTAAGTCCCATGATAGTTCAGGAAAAGAAGACTAAGGGAGAGATCATAATTTGTGTTGACTTGAGGAAACTAAATGATGCATGTGTGCATGACCCCTTCCCTACACCATTTACAGACGAAGTATTGGACAATGTAGGAGGTCACGAGGCCTATTATTTCACAGATGGCTTTTCGGGTTACCATCAGATAAGAATTACGCCAAAAGATAGACATAAGAAAACTTTTGCAACATAACAGAGCTCATTCCAATACACAGTGATGCCTTTTGGCTTGAAGAATGTGCCTGCTATATTTTCTAGAGTTGTAGTCGCAACATTTAAGGAGTGCATACACAAATTCTTGGAAGTTTACTTTGATGATTGGATAGTCTTTGGGCTATTAAAAAAATATATTGTGAGCTTAAGGATTATGCTGGATACATGTAGCCAACATCAGATTTCACTAAACTTGAAGAAGTGTATATTTTGTGTGCCTTGTGGCATACTATTAGGGCATATTGTGTGCAAATAAGGTTTTCTAGTGGATCTTGTGAAGATAGAAGTCATTGTGAACTTGCCAGCACCAAAAAAAGTGAGACAACTGCGCACGACACTTGTACACATTGGTTGTTACAGAAATTTTATAAAGGGGTATGTGCAGATAACTGTGCCAATGGAGAAGTTATTAAAGAAAGATGTCACTTTTAAATGGGACAAAGAATGTCAGAAGAGTCTGGATATACTAAAGGAGAAGATGGTAACTGTGCCGATCTTAGTTTTTCCGGATTGGAATAAGGAATTTCATGTACATGTCGATGCATCTTGCATAGAGCTGGGTATAGTGTTGGCACAACCAGGAGCAGGCGAAGTTGATCTTCCCATAGCTTTTGCAAGCATAAAATTGTCCAAGGCAAAGAAGAACTATACTACAACAGAAAGAGAAGGGCTAGCTATGGTTTATGCATTACAGAAGTTCAGGCACTACTTGTTGGGAGAACATTTCAAGATGTTCATTGATCAATCTGCGATGAAGTATTTAGTGAATAAGCCTATTTTAGGAGGAAAAATCTGCAGATGGTTGTTGTTGTTTCAGGAGTATCATTTTGAGGTTGTAGTCAATCCTGGAAGATTGATTTTCGGGCACGATCATTTGTTGAGATTGGATACGGGAGAAGAACCCACCAGTATCAAAGTTAACATGCCCAAAGTGAATTTGTTCGCAATCAGGGTCGCAGATGATCACATCATGGATATTATTTAGTTTCTAGCCATAGGAATGGTGTTCGTGGAGTACACTACACAACAAAAGAATCATATGGTGGTAAAAGTAGCTAATTTCACGTTGATTGCAGGGCACTTGTACAAAATAGGATCGAATGAAATACTATGAAGATACGTCCCAAAACATGAAAGGCAGAGTATTTTAGCAGAAGCTCATGGAGGAGTCACAAGTGGACATTATGCAAGAAACACCACTGCGAAAAAAAAATGAGAGCTGGGTTATGGTGGCCCACAGTACATAAAGATGAAAAATCATTTTGTTGAGCGTGTGATATATGTCAAAGAACAGGGAGGCCATCTAAAAAAGACGAAATGCCATTAAATCCATACATGACATTGCAATCATTTGACAAATGAGCTATTGACTTTGTTGGACCTATTAACCCACCAAGAAAGAAGATTGACGCAAGATACATAATCACTGCAACTGATTATTTGACGAGGTGGGATGAGGCACAACCAATGAAGGATTGCAGCGCAAATACCACTGCGAAGTTCATTTTTGAATACATCTATCCATATTTGAGTGTCTGAAGATATTAATGAGTGACCAAGGTTCACATATCTTGAATAAGACTATTGAGGCACTGACTGAAGAGTTTCAAGTACACCATAAAAAATTACCCTATATCACCCTTAAGCGAATGGGACATTCAAATCTTTCAACAAAATTTTGGGAATGCACTCACAAAAGTATGCAATGTGAACAAAAATGACTAGGATCCAAGGATTCCAGCCATGTTATGGCATATAGGAAAACATGCAAGAAATTGACAGGACAGATACCTTTTATGTTGGTATATGGACAAGAAGTATTCATGCCTATGGAGTACATTGTGCCCAGTTAAGAATTACAACCTTCACAGACATGGAAGATTCTGATATAATGGAGGAGAGGATGGCATAATTTCTTACTTTGGAAGAGGACAAGTTTATAGCAGGTTTTTATTAACAAGTACAAAAATCAAGGGAGAAATATTGGCATGATAGGCACATAAATAAAAATACATTTTGGGAAGGAGATCTTGTCCTCTTATATGATAGAAAATTTTTGAAGTTCCTAGGAAAAATTAAGACACGTTGGTTAGGGCCGTATATCATCAAAGATGTCTCTAATGGTGGCGCAGTTCAGCTTGCAAAGTTAAACGTTCAGTTGATTCTAAGACGATTGAATGGTAGCATATTGAAGGTACATAGGGATGACTTTGTCCCTGGAGCTTCGCACTGAAAGACAAAAGAAGAAGAGTCTTAGTGCCACCTGCAATTGAAAGTGGGCACTAGACTATAAACTACTCTGCAGAAGGGGACTTCGTCAAAGAAGGATTACTGCGCGATATTCAAGGTTATGTCAAAGTTAGAAAGAATTGTGCCAATGAAATATTACTACACGATATTCAGAAGTATGTCAAAGTCCAAAAGAACCGCGATGGAGGGTAGATTACTGCGCTATTGTCGAAGATAACCAGAAAAATATGACCGTTGGAAGGAAAAAGTTGTCATTAAAAGGAGCAGGAGAAACACATTTATGAAGCACAACTAGACAGATCTAGCACCATACCTACATTAAATGAACAAGATCTAAGCTAATCATGAGGTTTGAAATTCAAATTCACTATAAAGGATAGGTCTCGCTCCACATTTTACACTTTGTTATCTAGAGAATTCAGTTTGATAATTTGCAATAAAGAGCGAGTAAAGTGTATGTCTGAGAGAAGCTTTGAATAAATTGCTTAAGAATTTGCAAAGAAAGGGCTAGCATGAGTCATGGAAGCTCGGGCTGGAGCACCGAATGTACCCTTGTCCCCAAGGCATGCAAAGTCATTGCGAAAACAAGTAGTTACAGAAGAACAACCCAAGAAAAGACTCAGCTGAAGCCTCTAGAGTAGAGCTAAGAATGTCCCTAAGGAAGAAGAAAACAAAAGAGCAGTGGATGAAGACTAAGCAAGATAAGAAACTTAGGGAGAAGGCAAAGAAGCCAGTACAACATGAATAACCAAAGGAAATCCATGACATTGAGGACGAATCTGAGATGCCCCAGATGGAGATGGAGGGCACAAAAATTCCCTCTATGTTGCCACCATATTTTCCACCAAGGAAATCAGGTGCCATGCTGGTTAAGGACCCGAAAAAAACAAAGTTTGGCACTTTCACACCACTGCTACCAAAAAAGTGTCACTGGAAGGCGAAGTGTTGGGGAAAATCCTGCAATTAAAAATGGAGGATTGGGACTTTAATGACGAGTAAATATCCACAGTTCAAGCCGAGCAAGTACCTACACCATATCTATTATTCAAAGAGAGAAGTTAGGATGTTCGAGCCGCACCACTGGGCTATAGGATTGCAGAGATCAGGCTTGCTAAACATGATATACGTGCCACACTTTGGTAGAAACACGTCCAACACAGCCTGTGTTCGACAATTACTAGTATTGGTGCATGACGGATGCCTCTAGTTAGGGAAGAGGACCCCAATTGACGAGATGTTGATAAGAAGAATTATTGGGCTGCCCTACCAAGGGAAGGAACCGATCGAAGAGTTCGTTGGAAAACTCCAAGACAAGGCAATGACACAAACCATGAAGGATAAGTTTCAGATTATCAAGAAGTCGCGTGGTTATGATATCAACTCTATCAACAACTAAGGGGTGCGCTTCTCTGTACACATTTTAGTAGGACAAATAATGAGGAAATGCAGAGAAAACGAAGTCCCCACAACTGTGGTTTCTTTGGCTGCGCAGTGTAGTGCTAAGGTTCAGTTCAAATGGGTTGGGTACTTATGCAAGGAATTTTCGGAGGATTTCCATGAATCACATGAGGAAGGAAAAAACATTTCACTATGCATGGTTGATTTTGATCATTGCATTGTTAGCATGGAAGGAGCCAGAGGACTCACAATTTCCTCTAGTCGAAACAGATGTATGTGGAGCCACGTGGTATGCCTCACTATGGCATACCAAATAATTATTGTGCACACAAGAGAACAAAGTTTTCTTTGTGCTATTGGACATGGATTTGCACATGATGGTGAACTAGTATCCCAGGTTATCACCTAGCTTGTATGAGCTGTATTGTAATGTCACAACATTCAAGGCATATTTTCACAGAGTATACATCAAGGCTCAAAAGGATCCAATGGAGACATGGCACCCTCTGCCATATTTGGTCATTGAAGACAACCTGCTCGCAATAATACAACAATTATCAGTCGAATGGATGACTCCAACCATAGACGACACTAAAGCAATGGGGGACACGGTGCAACATATAGTTCTAAGTGGGAAAGGAAAAGGAACAGAAGTAGAGGAACCAGAGCCAGAGACAGAGAATGATACCCAGGACCCTCTCAGCGACGTACATCCAAAAAAGGAATCACTATTCATCATCGAAAAGAGGGTACCTACAATAACCACGCCAGGTGCGCGGAAGAAATAGAAGGCGAGAAAATCTAAGGGCGCGGTACCACTTGTCCTCACTGATGGGGACAACGACGTGATTAGAGAAAAGGTATAGGAAGTAACAATAGATACATGGAACAAAGTTGATGATCGCTACAAAATGATCTTGACAGATGTGCAACAAGGTATTGTGGAGTTAAAGGTAATGGCGCAGAAAACCAGACAATTGACACAGATAAGTCAAGTACTATCGCCAGAGCGACGGATTGAGCCGAAAATTGGATTGAGGATTTTGCCGATACTAGGTGGAGCGTTACAGTTTGAATCCGCTGAGGACAGAGAGGGAGCAAGAGTGTGGGACTATGTTAACATGAACATCGCTGCACTTCCAACTCAAATATTACATGAGTTCCATCAAATTATTATAGATGAACTGAAGGATCGAGAACAACGCACTTTGTTGTTAAGAATTCAGGTGGAAAAGGAAAGAAATTTGTTTAAGAAGGAGCTCGATCAATTAATCAAAGAAAGGGATGAGGCATACCAGTAACATCAACAACTAGAGGAAGCCATTGTAAACACTTGTAGTGAAGTCCCAGACGCAAAGGTTCGTTAAGAAGAATTGCCAGCAGAGAAGGTCGTGAAGCCCAACTTCACAATAAAGGAGTCAAAGAATAAGCTCACAAAAATAAAGTTTGAATATGAAGTGAAGATTTTTGAGTTGCAAATAAGGTTGCAGCCAGTCATGCCACCGAAAGTACGTGAGAAAAATGAGATGGATCTAAAAGTTGCATTAAAAGGCATCTCTGACACAATGTCATATTGTGGAAAATTACTAGATGAGACTATGAAGATTTGGGCCTCACTGTAGGAGGACCCAAACATTCAGAGGATTGAAGAGGAGCTACAGGTGAAGCAAGTGCGATAGGAAGAGATGCTGAAAACTACGAAGACCCTACCAGTCTCGTAGAGGCTCATTAGCATCATTGAAAGAAAGAATCTCCAAAAAGAAATTGAAGATCTTCGGAGAAAAGAGCATATTCTGACAGAGAGGATTCAACCGAGGTAGGATGAGGCCCTAAAAATTTCACAAGTAGTAGAAGAAAGGCTCAGGGAGCTATGATAGAGGGAGATAAGTGTTACAGAAGACTGTTGGACTAACCATAGAGGAATTTATGGAAGAAGTGCGTTGAGAGGAAAAGCAGGTAGCAGAAATAGTCCAACAATACAATGGAATCACAACAAAGATCAAGGGCACTGTAGTTGAGTGACACGGGACGAGTCACATGTGAGTGTTGGGGGCCTATTGGGCATGGCCCAACTTGGTCCAGTTTTGGTCAAAGACTCCGCATTTTGAGGAGAAGAGTGCGCAAAGTTCTATTTACGATGCAATGTCTAGGGGCTTCGGATGGGTTGAAGCCCTCATTTTGTAACGGGTATTGGGGTTTTAGTTCATTGTTTTGTTGAGTCCATGATGTGTGGACCATGGTTTTTGTAGCAATTTAATATATTTTAGGACATGTAATTCTTTGTTGAAAAGGGATCAATTATATCAAATGATAGAGAGATCACGAGTGATCGAGTATTTTGTTCTTTGTTTTAGGTCTTAAGGAAAGGCTCTGCAGTTGAGTGCACAGAGACTTTGGAAGAGTCTGCAGCTGACTGCGCTGATCCGGATTTAAACAGGAATGCAAAAAATTATAGATATAACCATAAATATAGAGATGCAAAATAAATAACACTTCATTTCATTAATATCAAAAACTGAAATATGTTTATAAACAAAATGGAAATAAGACTAGCTTGGGCGATGGTAGCTTATCTTTGAGAAGAGATGTGGCGGATACATGCCTTTGAACTGTGTTACAATGAGGCTCACAGGCCTATTTATTATTGAGAAACAAAAAAAACCATAAACATCCAAAAACCGAACCTTAGGAGATGAAGCGCCAAACTATGGGCCCCATTTGTGTAAATTGGTACATCAACTTCCCGGGGTCGTAACTTTGGCATACGATCTCTATTTGACGCACACAATACCTCGTTAGAAATATCTATCCGAGGACTACAACTTTTTAATTACCAACATCAAATAAACACCCATGTTGGCCCCATTTTTCCTTAAAAAAATGTTGTTTAGGGCCTCAAAATGGCTCCGAAAGTTCAAGACCCGAAAAACTGCCAAAAATAGTAAATTGTGCTACAAATAAGGAAACTGAAAAACTAAAAGAAACAATGGTGGGGGTCCAAATGGAATAGGAGAGTGGCCACCAATATCCACCTAAATCATTCCTCTCCCCTTAGGAAGCAATGGTCTCCATTGCATTGAGTTCCTCCATGAGATAAGGAAACTTTTGCTGAATTTGGTCCCTGGTGCGTCATTTTCCCTGGTGAAGGAGTTGACCTACTTTGAGAACTCGATATAGTTGGATCCTTTGTTTTCAGGTGTTCTTGATTTGCATGTCCATGATACGATCAGTTGTAGTTTGTTCCATGTAGTTTGGATTTAACTTTGTAGGTGTGAGTTGTTCTACAATGTCTAATGTGTCCAACAATGGTGGGAAGTATGGTCGAAGGCAGTCCACATTGAAGACTGGGTGCAGGCCAAGGAATGGGGCAATGTTGAGCTCAAATGAATTGTCTCCCACGGCCTTGGTAATGGTTTAAGGACCATATTAGAGTGGTACGAGTTTTCGATAGGCTCCGATAAGGCGTCCCTTCTACAAATGCAACCAGACTTTGTCGCCCACCTGAATCTTGTGTGGCACCCGATGTTGATCATGTTGTTGCTTGTACTTGGCATTTGATTTCTCCATAATGTTGTGGACCTGATGGTGGATGTGTTGGATGTGCTCAATGAAGTTGTTTTCCTTTTCAGCTTCGATCTAGACATGAGCTGAATCTGCTTGAGTAGCTGCACATGGTATGGCACATTAATGGGACATAGTGGTTGGAATCCCAAGCCACCTGAAAATGGTTGTGGTCAGTCGAGCTATGGAGAGCTCGATTATAGTTGTGATGGACATATGGGAGGCTTTCATCCCATGTGCGTGGATTCTTTGAGTTGTACATGTGTAGAATGTGTACGATCATCTTGTTGACGACCTTTGTCTGGCCATCAATTTGGGGGTGGAAAGTTGTGGACTTAGTGAGATTGGTGTCCAGCATTAACCAAAGACTGGACCAAAATTTACTGAGGAACCTACTATCCTGATTTGAGATGATAGACCGTGGGATCCCAAAGTGTACCCACACTCGTTCAAAGAAGATTTTAGTAGTGGCATCTGCTGTGATATTCTTTTTGTAGGCCGCCATAATGGCCATCTTCGAGAATCTGTCGACGACTGTTGTATATCTGATCCAAAATATATGAGAAATAACAAATATACCCAAGAATAACAAGATCAAATATAGATAGAAATGATTCTTTATTAATCAATAAAGATATATGATAACAGAAATAAACCCAAGAAAGAACAAGAGAGAAATAGATAGAAATGCTTCTTTATTAATCAAACCCTTAAGGTAGGGCAACACCATACATTCACTCCTTAAGGAAGGAGAACACTCCACAAGCCATATGCTCGTTCATACAATAATACTTCTCTTCATATTTCTCCATGTGGAGTCTCTAGCCTCTATATAGGCCTCATACATACAATACCATGGGTCATTACCATGGTTCCCTCATACCATCAACTAATACTATGGGCCCATTACATTATTATTAACTACTTGTGGTCCCTTACATGACATGGGTTAACCACCTTATTTATTACTATGGCCCATCCCTTTATTACATTATTACCTTGGGTACCTCCCTTGGTACCCCATATTATCCCCCCTAGGTATATAACATTCCACCCCCCTAAGCATGTTTCGTCCCCGAAACATGGGAAGAACACAAATAATAAGATCTACTCAAAAGAGTAGTCCACTGATACCATGCACGTGCATCTAGCCATCCAAGAGAAAGGTGAACCCTCGATCTCGCTGGTGCCTCGCTCGCTTGAGATGGAAGTTGACCATGGCAGCTCTTCTGTGTTGATGTGTAGTAGGTGGATCTAGGCTCCTTGCTATCCATCATACGGGGGTTGTTGTCCTTGTGGCTAGTTGGTTGCCATCTTGTTGGTTGTTTTCTTGCGGGGTGATGTGGGTGATGATATGTTGAAGTTTTAACCCACGGTGTCTTTTTCTTTAATTCACCCTGTTGTGGTGCCTGTTGTCGTGGCTTCTTTTCTAATATGACTTCAACCACTGAACCCTCGTCAGATGTGTCAGCACCTGTAACCTGTTCTGCTTCAGCCTCTATTTGTGTTTGATTGTCGACCATCAACTGCTCATCATCTGATATGTCAGTCCCTTGAACATCTTCTGCTTCAGCCTCCGTGTGCTCTACCTGTTTATGGATGGAAATATCCTGTAATGTAATTTTCTTCTTTTTATACCATAGCTTCAGGAATTTATTCTGCACATTAATATTGATAGTACCCACAGATTCCATCCAAGGGTATCCCAAAACAACATCCATGTTATCCATATATGAAGCATAAAAATCACCATGAAACACATACTTATCCATAGAAAGCTTCAAATCCTTATAGATTTGAACATCCTTATCATCAACCTCTGTATGTTCAATTTGTTTTTCTGGGACTTGCAATTTCTTTGCCAAGTTGACATTTATAAGATTTTGTTTGCAACTCGGATTGATAGACACAATGATTTTCTCCTTCTGAATCAATCCATGAACCTGCAATACAGAGATACCTGCCAAAAATAACCCTTTTGGTTCCTTGGTTTCCTTCTTTCCTGTAAAAATAAAAGCTTTGCTAGGCTGTGTGTCTGTTTTTGTGTGCTTATCCACAAGATTTGATTTACGGTCAAAGCGCTCTATAAGAGCTTTTTTGAAGGCATCCCAATTCTGAAAAGGTCCATTGCAACGCTGATGCCATTCCGCCCATTGCCATCGTTCATTGTCCAGGTACATGGTCCCCTCCCTAAGCTTAGTCCAATCATCTAGGATATGATTCAATCTGAAATACTGCTCCATTTGTGCTAGCCATGTTGACGTGTGAGAACCGTCAAATTTATACAAGTCCCTCGAACTCCGATCTAGGCCCGCCATCACAAAAATATTGGTGAAAAATTGAAATGGTCACAGATCCATCAATATTGCTCAGAATCTCTATTATAACCTGTTTTTAGAAATGGAACAACCACTCTGCATCTGCCCATGTGGTAGAAATCTTGATCCAGGCACTTGAAATTTCAGATCTGCGCTGCTACTCTCCCGCTGTCACCCAAAATTTCTGCAAAAAGAGCTGATTTTAATTCAGCGATATCTCCCTCATCCAGACTCCGATTCGACTGATTTTTTTTTTTGAAATCATGTGTTTTTTCACAAAGATTCCAGATCTACAATTAGATCTTGCAGATCTGGCACCAAGTCTTCTGATCTGCGCCACAAACTCGCTGTCCTGAAATTTGTCTGCAACCCCACTGATTTTTAAATCAGTGATGTCTCCTTCATCCGGACTTCGATTCAACTGATTTTTTTTTTGAATTCGACTATTTTTGCACAAAGAATCCAGATCTGTAATTATATTTTACAGATCTTGCACCCAAATGTACATATATGACCTGCAATGTCGCCGCCCCCGAAACCCTGCAAAAAAAAAAAAAAAAAATCTCCACGGTTTGCCCAAGAAAGTGCTCTGATACCACTTGTTGTAGCTCTGATACCAATTGTTGTAGCTCTGATACCACTTGTTGTATATCTGATCCAAAATATATGAGAAATAACAAATATACCCAAGAATAACAAGATCAAATATAGATAGAAATGATTCTTTATTAATCAATAAAGATATATGATAACAGAAATAAACCCAAGAAAGAACAATAGAGAAATAGATAGAAATGCTTCTTTATTAATCAAACCCTTAAGGTAGGGCAACACCATACATTCACTCCTTAAGGAAGGAGAACACTCCACAAGCCATATGCTCGTTCATACAATAATACTTCTCTTCATATTTCTCCATGTGGAGTCTCTAGCCTCTATATAAGCCTCATACATACAATACCATGGGTCATTACCATGGTTCCCTCATACCATCAACTAATACCATGGGCTCATTACATTATTATTAACTACTTGTGGTCCCTTACATGACACGGGTTAACCACCTTATTTATTACTATGGCCCATCCCTTTATTACATTATTACCTTGGGTACCTCCCTTGGTACCCCATATTATCCCCCCTAGGTATATAACAACGACCATAAAAACATAGTCACTACCATGCTTAGTAGAAGGAAGGCCCGACATGTAATCCATGGAGATGGATTCCCAAGGTCAACTAGGGATAGGCAGGAGAGTATAGAGGCCTTACTTCTTGATGGTTGGTTTGGCAATGGCGTAGGCAGTGCAGGATCTGATGTACTTCCTGACATCCTGTCGAAGATTCGGTCAATAGAAATACTTCTGCAGTACTACCACTGTTTTCTCAACCCCAAAATGTCCAGTGGCCCGACTGTAGTGCGCTTCCAAAATCATCTTTTCATGCTTACTTGAAGGAACACAAAGTTGTCCCAGGTGGCATAACAAGGCATCCTGGAGGTGAAAATTTGGAGCTTGTTGACCATCCAAGGGTTTCTGGTATGTGTGGCCAAATTCTAGGTTGCTTTTGTAGAGAAGTGTCCAATCAGAAGTCTCGTGCCCATAAGAGTTGAGCACGGTGGTTAATGCCATGATCGGTGGTCGGCTGAGGCAGTATGCAACATTATTGGTGTTGCCCTTCTTGTACTTGATATTCAAATGGAACTGTTGCAGGTATGTGGACCACTTCTGATGGCGATCATTCTACAACTTCCCTTGCATCTGTATGAACTGCAGGGGTCGGTGGTCTGTGTGGATGATTGTTTCCTTCCCCAAAATGTAATGCTTCCATTGTCGGTAGGCCTGCACAATGGAATACATCTCTTTTTCGTAAGTGGGATACTTCCAGACTGTGTCTGAAAGTGTCTCACTGTGATATGCCACTGGATGCCCCTGTTGAGTAAGGACTGCCCCAATAGCATAGTCAGAGGCATCTGTCTCGATCTCAAATGGTTGTTGCAAGTCTGGTAATGTGAGAACTAGTGTAGAGAAGAGGCGATGTTTCAACTCCATGAATGCCTTCTATTGAGATTCAGAACAAAATAATTTTTTTCTCTCTCCTCCCTTAGTGACTTAACTCAAGGGCCAAGTGATATGAGAGAACCCCAACACGAACTTGCAGTAGAAACTGGCAAGACCCAGAAAGCTGCAGAGCTCTGTTAGAGTGGTTGGGGTTGGCCAATCCCAAATGACTTGGATCTTGGTTGGATCCACATGAACCCCTCATTCATCAATAATGTATCCCGGATATTGAACCTGGGTCATGCCAAAAGTGCATTTCTCCAACTTGGCACACGACTTGTGTTGCCGCAGTGTTTGGACAACCTATCGGATGTGGTGGAGGTGCTCTTCCCAACTATAGCTGAAGATAAGGATGTCATCCAAGTATACCACTACAAATGAGTTGGTGAATGGCCACAAGATGTCATCCATCAGCCTCATGAAGGTTGTAGGAGCATTCATCAACCCGAAAGGCATAACCAACCATTCGAAAAGGCCCTCCTTAGCTTTGAAGGAAATCTTCCATACATTGAAGGGATCGATTGGTACCTAGTGATATCCGGACTTCAAGTCGATCTTGCTGAAATATTTCCCCCCCTCGAGTTGGTCTAGAAGATCATCAATCTGTGGGATCAGGTACCTACTCCGGACAATGTTCTTGTTCAATGCCTGATAGTCAATACAGAGTCTCCAAGTCCCATCCTTCTTCTGTTCCAACACGATTGGGCTCCCATAGGGCGACGAACTCTGTCAGATGTGACCTTTCTACAACAACTCTTAAATCTGCCTCTTGATTTCATCATTCTCCAGAACGGAGTGCTGATATATTAGTCCATTGGGCAACGAAGCACCTGGGGTCAGGTCGATGGAGTGCTTGACTTGACAATGCAGAGGAATCCCTGCGGGGGAGGTGAAGATGTCCTTGTACTCCTCCATGGTCTTGTCCATCTGTTGTTGTCATGCAGAGGGACTTTGTCTGGAGGTCATGGCCACCGTCTTCTTCTTTCCCTGAGCGCGTATCATCAGGAAAACAAATTTCCCAGTTTTGAAAATGAGCTTACTGCATCGTTTTTTAGTAACCAAAGAGATGGCAGTAGGTGGTGCTACCTTTGGTATCTCGTACAACTTATTTCTGAAGGTAACAATAACAATGCGAGGCCTTGACTCATACACAGCGTGTCGTTTCCACAAGTACGGTTGGCCTAATAATACATCACAAACATCAAGGGGAGAAACATCACATTATACCTCATCCGTGAATGGCTTGATGCTGTATGGAAGGTGGAATTGTTGGCCACATGAATATCCCATCCTTGGTGAAGCCACTCGATGGTGTAAGATTGTGGGTGTGTTGTGGTTGGTAAGCCCAGCTGCTTCACGACCTCTATTGAAATGAGTTTATTTTGGCTCCTACTGTCGACAATGAAATGTAGTGGGGAACCCTTTACCCACATCTGGGAGTGGAAGAGGCGCTCCTCCTCCTATGGATCTTCAGGTTCCTCCTTCTGGATCTTCGTGGTGGAAACGATGGCGTTGGGCTCTGCATTGATAATATTCTTCCCTTTGTCATTCCCCTTGTCGGGTTTTTACTTAGAGCCGGAACATACATCTAATTTCGAAGCCTTCAGCTCAGCCACCAGTGACTGCTTGGCCCGACACTCACTTGTGTTGTGAGTGGAGCTCTTATGGAACTCACACCACTTTCCCATGTCCTTCTTTGGCTTCGCAATCTTTTTCTTTTCTTGCAGCTTTAGCGGGTTGTCCTAGGCTGCCCCACCTTGGCTTTGTCCTTTGTTTTGCAGTTTTGGGTCACCTTTCCCTTGCTTCAGATTTGCAGATCTAAAGTCTCCCTTCTTCTATTTAAACTTTTTCTTGATCGTGATGACGTATCGGTACACCGTGTCGAGTGAGGAGATATCCATAAACTCCATCTCGTCCTAGATATACCTGTGTAGGCAGCCGCAGTACTTGAGTACCAAATGTTTATGAGAATCCTTGATACCCAACTTTGTGTGAAGGGTATGAAAAACATTGGTAAACTCTGGCACATCTTGGTCCCTTCCTTTCCGCAGCGTGGTCCAATTTATGTATTTATCCTCATGGCTCCCGACACGGTAGTAATGCTCCTTGATGGTGTCCTAGAATGAATTCCAAGTGGGTTCGGCTAAAAACAGTGAGGTCATACTTTCATCCTTCTGCTAACAATAGGTTTCCCACCAATCCTTGACATGGGGGGCGACTTTGAGAAGAGAAAAAACAATATTTTCCCAGCTGGAAAAATCATGAACAGAAAAATATCCTTCTAGCATATTTAACCATTTACCTACGACATCTACATCTATTTGGCCCTCAAATATGGGAATGTCTAAGTTTACTTGTACCTTAAAAGGAGTGGAGCCTCTAGAGTGGTTGTTGGATGTGGATGTGCCGTTGGTGGGAAACTGTTGAAGGATTTGGGCAAAGTTATCCATCACTGCATTCCTTTGTTTCTCAAGGGCCACCTCGAGAAATATTTTGATAGGATCTCCTGCTCCCTCATTTTTCTTTTCTTCCCCCATGGGTGGTCGTCGGGGTTTGTGAGGCTGATATTGCAAAGGTTCAACCAGATCGAGCCTTAACTCCTTATATCCTAACCTCGTTGGGGACATGAAGCGTCAAACTATGGGCCCCATTTGGGTAAATTGGTACATCAACTCCCCAGGGTCGTAACTTTTGCATACGATCTCTGTTTGACGCACACAATACCTCATTAGAAAGATCTATCCAAGGAATACAACTTTTGAATGACCACCATAAAAAATTGACCCATGTTAGCCCCATTTTTCCAAAACAAACATTGTTTAGGGCCTCAAAACAGCTCCGGAAGTTCAGGACTCGAAAAACTGCCAAAAATAGTAAATTGTGCTACAAAAAAGGAAACTGAAAAACTGAAAGAAAAAATGGTGGGGCTCCAAATGGAATAGACGGGTGGCCACCAATATCCACTTGGATCATGTGCAGACAACTTGTAGGTGGGTGCGTAGGTCGAGGAGTTGTATGTACTGAAATATCTATCTTAATAAAGAAGAAGAAGTTTTGGTGAATTATTTTGTACCTGTATATGTTAATTGTGTTCTATCTGTTTATGCGGAGTAATTTCAAGTAAATTGGTATGTTAGTGCAACTGCTATTGTTTTTTAATGTGTGTATATTAAAATTAATATGACAAAGTCTGTAGTTGTAATACATTGTGCAATAATGTTATGAATGTTAGAAGGACGATTAAAGTGCATAAAGTGAAGTTAATAGGCACTCCGCGCAGTCCCTCAAGGTTGCAGAAACCTGGTTCTGTAATCACCCATAGCCACCTCGAGTGAGACTTCAACTTGCTTGCGTCTCGTTGCCAAAAGGGCGAGTGTCTGAGGTTTTTTTTGGTGCGAAGTACAAGCTGAACATGGGTCAAGCCCAACCGAGCGAACACCTCCACCCTCACCAAATCGTGATCTCACCAAAACTGGCATCGATATCACAAAACCAAACCAAGCTTGGAATGCCTCTAGACTCCATCACTATCCTTGACGAATTTTTGTCTCCTTTTCTCTCAAGCTTTACCACAACCCACACCAGATCGCTAGGCCCTAAATCGAGACTCCACCCTGAGGCTTTGTAATATATCCCGCCAAAACTAGTCAAGGGATTCCTAGGCCTTTAGGAATTTTCCTGAGACCACCTTCGCCCCAGATTCCAAAACGATCTGGCAATTCCAAAGCTCAAAACCGAGAAACAATCCCAAGGCTGAAAACCATTGTCATAACTCGACAAGACCATGCCACCAACAACCAGAGAGCCAAATAACAACATGCAGATCCATGTATGTCAAAACCATCTAGTAAATCACACATGCAATATGTTACCTGCAAGTATTCCTGTTGAAGTTTCTTGATCCTACTCTTTCTTGCTTTTTCTTACCTTTCCTTTCTTTTCCTTGTCCTTTGCTAGCTTTTCCCTTCCTTGTTCCAGAGTTATAATTCTTCAAGGAAACTCTAAGTGTCTAAGAGTGTGAGACATAGAGAATAATAAGGGAGCTCCAAAACTAAACTGACAAAAGGTTACATTGACCAAGCCTGAGCAAAAGCTTGCCAATTGATCCTCAGAAGCCTTTTTATTAATGAGACATCTATTTTCTTGATTTTCCATTATTTTACTCCTCACATGCAACCTACAACCTTTCACCTTCCTTTCTTCCTAATTTCCATTATTTTCATAAATAAAATGCCAAAAATGCCTCATGCCTTTCCAAAGCCTTTTCCATTTCCTTTGCCAATTTTATTTAGCCATAATAATCGAAATGAACACCCACTAAGATGTTTTGCCCAACATTAATCTTGGAATAAGCGTCCCATCAACTGTGGTTATTATTCTTGACTTTATTAACTTTTACATGGAATTTTGACCAGGGTTGTTACAACATCCTCCCCCTTGGGGGAACACCGTCCTCGATGTTCAATGACACCTATAACCAGCAAGACCGCGAAAAATAACATACTGCCCATGGAGATTTATAACTCAACTCATTGTAGTAGTTACAATGACCATTGTAGAAAACATGACAACATACCACATAATCGAGCTTTATAACATATCTCATTACGATATTTACAATAACCACATATACACATATGCACATTTTCTAAATCAGCAAATAAAAAGATACGATGCCTGCATTAGAAACAAGGGAATCCAAAGGCTTACACCTCCACCCTCAAAAGTAATGCTAGGATTCAATTCTTTCCCAGGAAGTTCAAAATCCACTACCAAAGTAAAAAATGCATCCAATGTCCCATGGCGCACTCCCAATGGGCATCTGATTCCATCTGGAAGTGATAATGACAAAAACAAATCCATCCCTGACCTTCCCTTCTCTGCTACACATCCCCTTAAGTAATCTTGTCTCCCCTTCTGTGTAGTCACTCACCTTCCATGTTCCCTGACATCCCCTATTTCAGGTGATCCATCCCTTGGCAAGGCTTCCTCGCATTGGAAGGTCGAACAACTAAGGCTTATACCTGCCTAAAAATCATCATACCAGTCATAACATGCTCATGGAAATTAATGGACACTATTAGGTACCACTTTCCCACAATGGCCTTGCTCCTGAATACTTTACCAACATACTTCTGCCTGTTCCAATTCCTTTTTTTGTTGTTGCTAATTCTTGTCATTACTTTCGACCACCCAACTGGGCATTTCATTCTTTCTTGTACCAAGAAAATATTTTCCATTAGATTCAAAATAAATTGAACAACTTCAAATCATACCTCATTGGTGGTCCATCACCACATGTACAACATGTACATAATACCACATGTACACAACACCACATGCATGGAATGTACATGAAACCACATGTACACATCACCACATGCACGACATGTACACAACACCACCTGCACACAACACCACATGCACACAACACCACCTGCACACAACACCACATGCACACAACACCACATGTACAATCATGTACACAACACCATATGTACATAACACCACATGTACAACATGCACACAACCCCATATGCACATAGCCCTGCATATAAAACATGTATATAGCATCATATGTACACAACACCACATATCCAACATGTACATAGCACCATATATACCCAGCACTGCATATGTAATATACACACAACACCACATATCCAACATGTACATAGCACCATATATACCCAGCACTGCATATGTAATATACACACAACACCATATATACAATAGACATATAACATCATATGTACACAATACTACATATACAATATTACACATCGCCATAGTTACAATCATTGAATATACAACATGCACAACATATACACAACAATAGCACTGCACATCCTAAACCATACTGCCTCTAACAAGCAACCTTGCTTCCAATGTCTCTCCACCATCCATGCTTATCTTAGCATGCCACGGATCACACTTTTTTCATTCCGTTGATGTATCTCTTAGAATAGCCTATCATAGAATAAATATAGGTAGTATAATCACATAATATCAAATCATATCCACATGATACTAACCTCAGAGATATTTTAGGGCTACTCTTCCCACTTGACTCCTCATGAACCATGAACCTCTTCATGTTATTCACCTGCAGAAAAAATCATACCTCCACAAAAATGATCCCTGGTGACTCTGTTAGACAACGAAATATATACATACATGTATACATATAAACATCAACATAAAAAAATCGTGATCCCTAATGACCTTGTCAAATAACAACATACATATATGCATATAAACATTAGCATAAAGCAATCATGATCACAAAATAATGACTATATATCAAGGTCAAGGTTAAGAGAAATTTCTTTATTCATGGACAACATTGAGAACAATAGTTCCCGAGATAGCTAAGGCATTTGTTACCTTAAACCCATTTACTTTACCTTTCTCATGACTGTCCTACCAACATCCATTATCTCAATGGACTAAACCGATCCAACTGGTTGTCATATTCTTTCCTTGAACTGCCCTTTACTCATGCACTGAGCTTCATCTGAGTCTCATATGACCTAATGGGTTTCATTCAGATCTTCTCGAGCTCTATTAACTTTCCTCTTTCCCAACCAATTCCCAAGACTCAAAACTTAAAAGGCGAGCAAGAGAAACAAACAAGATGAAACCATGAAAATCAATAACAAAACGACACCACAAAAAAGTGGAAATGCCTTCACCAGACATAAACAAAACCATAAATCAAGCTCAAATAATCACAAAAGACCAAAAGTGCAAGACTAACAATAGACACCATGACTCAATCCCATGGTTCCCAAAGAAAGCTTAACCTGAGCCTTCTTCATAATTTCATGGCAACCTCTCTTTCCATGCAACTCCCTGCATCACACTACCATAAACACATAACTGTCAGTGCATAAGTGAACATAACATTACATCAATTACCTTACCTTGTTGCGCCAAGCATGCTTCCCTGCAACTACTCACACATGTTGACCACATGTTCCAAGGATCAATGCAACATATATACTAATTTTAAATCAACCTTTACCAATACTAACAATCATGTCATAATCCATAGTCAACTCATAGTCATTAAACATAATGCTACAACTATCACCTACTTACACTCAAGTATATATCAACTGTCTCAACACATATGTGTTAGCACAATCATCTTAAAACAAGATCTTTTGAACACATACTCATATTATGAAATTCATCAAACATTCAACGAACTTGAAAATATGCCATGTTAAATAAATCAACTAGACGACATAACAGACACCAAACACTCAAATGCCAAATAGACGACATAATCAAACAATCAAACACCAAATATATGACATAAGAAAACTCATACCTTAATGTACCTTAGGGGAGGCTATCTTATCTACACTATCAATCTAGATTAACATGATATAACTTCATGACATATCAAATCAAACACAAATAAGGTCATGATATCCATAATATTCACTAGCTAACATGTTCACATCATAAACTCATAAACAATTATCATTCATGCATAATAATCACATCTGCACAACTATTCTAGATTAGTATGACATAATATCACAACATATTAACTCATACCTGAATGTCATAACCCTAACCATTTGCATAGACCAATCTAAATTAGCATGGTACATATAACATCAAGATCTTAATGTAATAACCCTAATAATCAAGTTACTAGCATATAACAACAAGTTATATAACATGCTCATCAACAACATATAACCTAATCATCAAGCTAACTATCATATAACAACCACAAATTAACCTATTACATACTCATCAACAACATATAACATAATCATCAAGTTATCTAACATAAAACAACAATAACAATGCATACAACCACGGGATACTATCATTTATGACTATTCGACACATGTACATATGACTACAATAATCAACTAGCATCTATCATGCATGTAACCATAATAATAATAGAATTACAAACATATCAGTACCCTAATGCTTCTAAAAAAAAAATAACCAACATACCTGCATGCCCACCATACAAATATTTATGATGATTAGCTCTTACCCTGAAGTACATTGATGCAACTTCACTTTAATCATCTGCATCTCCTGCTTTATCTCAACCAACTCATTAGCATCATAACCTACCAATAACATCATGATGACCTAATTGCATACAATGACCTCACAATGCATGCATAGCCTACCATACACGCATAACCATAACCATGAGAATGTATGCATAACAACATATAGACACTGACATGCATAACAAATTCATATGCAACCGACATGCATTCATGACAAACACATCCCAACAACAACATCATCAACTCCTACATGGAGACAAAATTGTAACAATGACCACTACCATTCATACATACCAAGAACATATGTAACCTACATGCATGCATGAAAACCACATTCTCCCCATCTAGTCCAAGGGTTGAACCATGCTCTTATACCACAATGTGGTATTAGATATCACCCAAAGATAACAAAAAACGATAAATTCCCCAAACAGAACGAAACCCGCTTTGATACCACTCTGTAGTATCAGCCATGACCCAAATAGAGTGCAACCCCCTCTATAACACCCTCATCCCACATCTACTCAAGTAACCAGCCAACCGGGGTAAATCTGTGATGAGAGGCCACTATAATGGGATTCAACCTCCTAAGTGACCTTAAGGAAGTAGAATCGATGGAAACCCACAACACAGATCTTCTATACCTTCTACAAGACTCTCGGAAGCCTTCCCAATCATCCCCATGATTAGTCCCTAAGACCAACTGAAGTTTTAGTGCATCAAACCACTAGACGCTCCCTTGGACAAGGGTGCATCTAGGAGGCTCCAAAATAGCAAGGGAAAGTGAGCTTTCGGGGACATTTTCCGCAGTGTTGTGCCTGTGACTCTGGGATTTGTGCCTTTTTTCAAGCCCAAAATTCCAGTCAATGCCTAGAAACCCTTGTAGCTTTCAGAATCCATAACCATCCCCAACCAAGACTAACATTCTGTCAAACACTAGCAACAATGCAATCTATAGGACATGAATACAAGACAAAGCATAAATGGCTGATAACTCATCTGAGACTTGACAAGAAGGATCACTGCCCTCTTCCCTTAATTGTTTTTGCATCAGTTAGGTCTTGCATCCATTATCGTTTCAATTACAAGTAAATACATGAAATAACCATAACTATAACAAATCATATAACCATGCTTATAACCATCATTAAACCATGTAAATAACAATGAGATAACATCCATTAAGGCCACATAATAACAAATATAAAAACAAGAGAACTTATCTTTCATTAAACATAGGCAGGAGCCAACTAGGTTCAGGACTTCCACATACCATTCGACCATAGACATGGCTGAACCAAATCTTTCTTCCATCCAGTCACCCCCATGTTATATTCCAAGCATGAATTTGGTATCTCATGGATAAAATAATCCAAAAATAACCAAGGGAATCCAAAGGTTAAACCACCTCCACCCTCACTAAACTGTGATCTCACCAAAACCGGCACCAAGATTACAAAACCAAATCGAGATTGGAATGCCTCCAGGCTCCATCACTATCCTTAAGGAATTTTCCGTCTCCTTGTCTCTTAGGCTTTACCACAATCCACACCAGATAACTAGGCCCTAAACCGAGACTCCACCCTTAGGCTTTACCGTGTATCCCACCAAAACCTATCAAGGGATTCCTAGGCCTTTGGGAATTTTCATGAGACCACCTCCGCCTCGAATTTTGAACCATCCAGTGATTGCAAAGCTCAAAATCGAGAGACAATCCCATCACACCATGGATATCTGGAAAAATACAAGGCAAGGCTGAAAACCACTGTCATAACCCGAAAAAACCATGCCATTGACAACTAGAGAGAAAAGTACTAACATGCAAATCCATGCATGTCAAAACCAGCTAGGAAATAACACATGTAATATGTTACCTACAAGTATTCCTACCGAAAGCTGCTTGATCCTGCTCTTCCTTTATTTCTCTTTTCTTTCCTTTCTTTTCCTTTTCCTTCATTTGCTTGCTTATCCCTTCCTTGCTCCAAAGCTAGAATACTCCAAGAAAACTCTAAGTGTCCAAGAGTGTGTGAGAGAGAGAGAAAATAATGAGAGAGCTCCAAGATTGAACTAACAAAAGGTTACACCGATCAAGCTTCATTAAAAGCTTGCCAACTAATCCTCATAAGGATTTTTATTAATGAGACCTATATTCTTCATTTTTCATTATTTTCCTTCATTTTCCTCCTCACATGCAACTAGTGACCTTTCACCTTCATTTTCTCCTAATTTCCATTATTTTCATAAATAAAAAGCCAAAAATGTCTCATGCCTTTCCAAAGTCTTTGCCATTTCCTTTGCCAATTTCCTTTAGCCATAATAACCTAAATGAACACCCACTAGGATATTTTGCCCAACATTAAGCTTGGAATAAATGCCCCATCAACCACAATTTTAATTTTTTTCCTTTATTAGCTTTTACATGGAATTTTGACGAGGGTTTTTACAATGTCTAAGGATGAGAGATATTTTAGAAAGGCTTTCTTTGATATGATTGAGATGGTGAAAGTGTTGTACTATGAGAGAACATCAAATTTGCAAGGAGAAAGCTCTAATAAACCAAAAGGCAATGGTGTAATAGGAGCAAGCCTCCACCTCCTCCTCCTTCTTCACCTCCATCTACACCTCCATCCTCACCTCCTTCTTCACCTCCTTCATCCCATAGACCTAATCATCCTACATCTCAAAGAGAACATACTAAGTCTGCTTTAATTAAGCTTAATTTCAAGTTTGAATTGCCAATGTACAATGAGGAAGTAAATGCTGAAAACTTGGATAATTGGGTTCGTCAAATTGAAGTAAATTGCAAGATTCAAAATATTGACGATGATGTTACAAATATCCAACTTGCTTCTCTTCGCATGGAAGGTGCAACTCTCATCTAGTGGGAGGCTAGAACTCAAGAAGAATTGAAGAAAAATGGTAAAATTATCTATTCTTGGAATGATTTTATGGCTACATTAAGAAGGATTTTTTATCCATTAGCTTACATGCAAAAAAAAATTATGGGTTGGAGAATTTTTAGACAAGCTAAAGGTCAGAGTGTCCAAAATTATACATAATAATTTAGAAGAAGAGATTTAATCTTAAGTGTCGATTTGACCTCAGAAGATACTCTCCTTAGGTTTATAGGTGTATTACATAGTTATTTGATACATACTATACTTATTTTTAATCCCACCAATCTAGATGAAGTACGTGTTCAGGAAACTCATTTAGAATCAAGAGACAAGAATGTTCCTTAAGAGTCCAGCAAGAAACTCTTTAAATATAGAGACAAAGGAAATGGGAAGTTTAAAGGCAAGGGTAAGAAGAATTCTACTGTCAAAAAAGAGGGAGACAAACTTACTTGTAAACATTGTTCAAAAGATGGCCATGATAAAGACCACTACTGGTATTTACATCCAGAATTGAGACCAAAGAAGTTCAATAACAAGGGGAAGCAAAAGGCTACTGCTACAACTCAACAAGATCTAGGATCTAATTCAGGTGATGAAACCAAAATCACAGCCATGGGAATGAAAGGTATGGCTTCTAATGCAAGTACTAGTTCTTCTAGTAAGCCTATTGAATGTCAAAATGATAAAGAAAGAAGTGAGCATTTCCATATCAAGGTCTTTACATAACATACAAAGGTTGATACAATATTGATAGTGGATCTCAAGTCAATCTTATCTCTAAAGCAATTGTCAAGAAACTTAATTTAGAGACTACAACTCATGTAAAACCTTACCCTGGTTTGGGTATGTGATGATACCAAATTACAAGTGACAAGAAAATGTAAACTCAAATTTCCCATCACTGCTAATTTTATAGATGAGGTAGAGCTTGATGTTGTACCACTTGATATTCATGGGTTTGTCTTAGGGAGGCCATACTTATATGAACGAAAAGTCATATTATATCGTCATGAGAAGGCTTGTGAATGCTAGTAAGAATTTTGTGTTGCTGATGATTAAAGCTAAAGATACTGTTGAATCTGAAGATTTCTTAGGATGTGATTCTAAATTCAAGCATGAATTGGATGATGTTGTTAACACTGAAGGGTTACCTCCAAAAAGAGGAATCCAACATGAGATTCAATTGCAACATGATGCACCACTTCCAAATATTGACATGTATAGAATGTTAGTTTTGGAGAAATCAGAAATTAAGAAGCAAATTCAAGAGCTGCTTGACAAAGGGGTCATCAGACCTAGTACATCTCCTTGTGGGTCTCCTATTGTTTTGGTTCGAAAGAAATATGCTACAAGGTGCATGTGTGTGGATTTTCGAGCCAAGATCACGCTAAAGAATCACTATCCTCTTCATTGAATTAATGATTTGTTAGATCAACTAAAGGATGTTGTTTATTTTACTAAGTTAGATTTGAGAAGTGGTTATCATTAGATAAGGATTGCTGAAGATGATATTTGGAAAACTATTTTCAAGAAAAAAAATGTTCATTTGAATGATTAGTTATGTCATTTGGGCTTTGCAATATTGCACTTGCCACATTTATGATGGTTATGAATGATGTATTTCGACCATTCCTTGATGATTTTTCCATAGTTTACTTAAATGATATTCTGATTTTCAGTAAGATTTTTGAAGAGCATGTCAATCATGTAAAGCAAGTTCTAGATGTCTTGAAAAAGGAAAAGTTGTATTTGAAGATGTCTAAATGTGAATTTGGGAAAACCACTTTGGTTTATTTGGGTCATATTGTAGGAGGTGGTGAATTGAAGATTGATCCCTCCAAAGTTGATGTTATTGTGAATTGGCCTAAACCCAACAATGTAATAGAAGTTAGGAGCTTTTTGGAAGTAGCCCCATATTGGAGAAAAATTATTGCTAATTTCTCATTCATTGCAAAACCATTAGATGATTTGACAAGTGTGAAGCAGGTCTTTTAGTGGGGAGGCAAGCAGCATAAATCCTTTGATACTTTGAAATAGAAAACCAGTACAACACCTATTTTAGCACTTCCAAATCTTAAGCAGCCATTTGAAATTCAAACCATTGCAAGCGAATATGCTATGGGAGTAGCCTTGATGCAGCATGGTAAGCCAATATGTTATTATTTTGAAACATTTTCCAATGTAGTAATTAACTATCCAACTTATGATAAAGAGTTGTATGTTTTGGTATAAAGTGTGAAGAAATGGAAACACTATTTTATGGGTAAAGAAACGATTATTCATACTAACCATCAACCTTTGCAATATTAGATATCATTTTTGGGATTCAACTGCGTTAAGTAAGTCATTCAAACGTATGACCATTTCCATGAGAGGTAGTCGTAACTGACTAATTTCTCATGATTTTTGAATAGTTCACTTAGCACTCATTACATCGGGTGATGCTGACAGGGGTGAAGAAGTGGGATTGAAACTAGTGAAATGTGGAGAACGAATCACATAGCATCAATCATCACTTTCGGGGCTTGCACCCGGTAACCAGGACTTCCCAGGAGGTCACCCATCCCAGAACTCCTCTGGCTCAAGCGCGCTTAACTGTGGAGTTTTTCCCCACAATCAAGCCCACTTAGCTTGCTACCCCATTTGCAAAACCTTAGCAAGTATTGTGCCTCATGAACCATTCAAGTAGAGATCCCTTGACTCTTTTTGAATTTAAGTATGGGGGATTTACGCAGTGCATTATATTAGATATCATTTTTGGGATTCAACTGCGTTAAGTAAGTCATTCAAACGTATGACCATTTCCATGAGAGGTAGTCGTAACTGACTAATTTCTCATGATTTTTGAATAGTTCACTTAGCACTCATTGCATCGGGTGATGCTCACAGGGGTGAAGAAGTGGGATTGAAACTAGTGAAATGTGGAGAACGAATCACATAGCATCAATCATCACTTCCGGGGCTTGCACCCGGTAACCAGGACTTCCCAGGAGGTCACCCATCCCAGAACTCCTCTGGCTCAAGCGCGCTTAACTGTGGAGTTTTTCCCCACAATCAAGCCCACTTAGCTTGCTACCCCATTTGCAAAACCTTAGCAAGTATTGTGCCTCATGAACCATTCAAGTAGAGATCCCTTGACTCTTTTTGAATTTAAGTATGGGGGATTTACGCAGTGCATTATATTAGATATCATTTTTGGGATTCAACTGCGTTAAGTAAGTCATTCAAACGTATGACCATTTCCATGAGAGGTAGTCGTAACTGACTAATTTCTCATGATTTTTGAATAGTTCACTTAGCACTCATTGCATCGGGTGATGCTCACAGGGGTGAAGAAGTGGGTTTGAAACTAGTGAAATGTGGAGAAGGAATCACATAGCATCAATCATCACTTCCGGGGCTTGCACCCGGTAACCAGGACTTCCCAGGAGGTCACCCATCCCAGAACTCCTCTGGCTCAAGCGCGCTTAACTGTGGAGTTTTTCCCCACAATCAAGCCCACTTAGCTTGCTACCCCATTTGCAAAACCTTAGCAAGTATTGTGCCTCATGAACCATTCAAGTAGAGATCCCTTGACTCTTTTTGAATTTAAGTATGGGGGATTTACGCAGTGCATTATATTAGATATCATTTTTGGGATTCAACTGCGTTAAGTAAGTCATTCAAACGTATGACCATTTCCATGAGAGGTAGTCGTAGCTGACTAATTTCTCATGATTTTTGAATAGTTCACTTAGCACTCATTGCATCGGGTGATGCTCACAGGGGTGAAGAAGTGGGATTTAAACTAGTGAAATGTGGAGAACGAATCACATAGCATCAATCATCACTTCCGGGGCTTGCACCCGGTAACCAGGACTTCCCAGGAGGTCACCCATCCCAGAACTCCTCTGGCTCAAGCGCGCTTAACTGTGGAGTTTTTCCCCACAATCAAGCCCACTTAGCTTGCTACCCCATTTGCAAAACCTTAGCAAGTATTGTGCCTCATGAACCATTCAAGTAGAGATCCCTTGACTCTTTTTGAATTTAAGTATGGGGGATTTACGCAGTGCATTATATTAGATATCATTTTTGGGATTCAACTGCGTTAAGTAAGTCATTCAAACGTATGACCATTTCCATGAGAGGTAGTCGTAACTGACTAATTTCTCATGATTTTTGAATAGTTCACTTAGCACTCATTGCATCGGGTGATGCTCACAGGGGTGAAGAAGTGGGATTGAAACTAGTGAAATGTGGAGAACGAATCACATAGCATCAATCATCACTTCCGGGGCTTGCACCCGGTAACCAGGACTTCCCATGAGGTCACCCATCCCAGAACTCCTCTGGCTCAAGCGCGCTTAACTGTGGAGTTTTTCCCCACAATCAAGCCCACTTAGCTTGCTACCCCATTTGCAAAACCTTAGCAAGTATTGTGCCTCATGAACCATTCAAGTAGAGATCCCTTGACTCTTTTTGAATTTAAGTATGGGGGATTTACGCAGTGCATTATATTAGATATCATTTTTGGGATTCAACTGCGTTAAGTAAGTCATTCAAACGTATGACCATTTCAGATGGATGGGATTTCTACAAACCAAGCTACAACAAGCTAGACATTTCAGATGGATGGGATTTCTACAACAATTTCATTTGGTAATCAAGTATAAGAAATGTATATACAAAAAAATTGACAATGTAAACTATCAAATAGGAACTGTACCGAGTACCCATTTTTTAGAAGTAGAAAAGAATCATTCGATTTTGAAAAGTGCGGACTCAAAATACACATTTTTTTTTGGAGCATATTTTTGACACTTCAATTTTTTTATGTATCAAGTGTGAACTTTTTTTTTAACATGTTAGTGATTTTCATGTTGATTCAACATCAACCCAATTTTTAGAGGTCTTATTTTTGACACTTTAATTTTTCTAATGTATTAAATGTGGATAATTTCTTTTAAATATTGGTGATTTTCATGCGGATTTTGAAAAGCATCAACAAATTTTTAAGGCATATTTTTTACACTTTAAGTTTTCTTATGTCCTAGGTACACACATTTTTTTTTAAATGTTGATTATTTAACCATTTTTCAAGTTGTCTTATTCATCTTCTTGTTTTTCGTTCTAAGATGTTTGTTTTTTAAGAGTTTTCCAAACACGTCTTTTTGTTTTTCTTTGCAATTTTTTTTATGATAAAAAATTTAGTTTTTTTTTGCAAAGTTTAGAAAAAATAATAACATTAATATTTTGAGGATAAGATTTTTTTTATCTATTTTTATCGTTAATTAATACTTCAATACACGTAGAATAAATGTCACTAAAAATTGATAATTTTAAACACTAGATAAAAAATACACATTTTGCATATAGATATAATTAACAAATATGTATTTCAAGACATTTTCGCTAAACTTGACATGTTAAATAAACTAAAATAAAAGAAATGTGAAAATTTTGTATAGAAAAATTTTGGAAAACTAACGAATTTTATGAAATTTATATTAAAAAATGATGACATTTGAAGTTTTTTTCCAAAAAGAAAAGGATTTAGATAAAATTTTAAGTAAAAATAACAAAAAAAAATGCTCAAAAATAAAAATTAAAAACATAAAAAATAACGAATACAATTAAATTATAAAAAAAAAATATTAAAACATTGAAACAATTTTATTTTGGAAAAAAAAAGTACATTAAAAAAATGAAAATAATAATAATAATAATAACATTAAAAAAACAAACACATCGAAAGAACGATAAAAAAAAATAAAAATAAAAAATATTTTTTCTTTTCTGTTTTTTTAAATACAATAAAAAAACATGTTCAAAAGAATTAAAAAACAACAACAAAAATAATAATTAAATTAAAATTAAAGAAAAAACATTTAAAAAATTAAAATTAAAATTAAAAAAAGGAAAGGAAAAAATTAAAAAATTCAAGCCCCACGAGCCCTAGCCGAGGAACTGGGAATTGAATTTCCCACTCAAGGTCCATAGGGTGTCTCGATTGGGTGGGGAGGAGGAGCCATGCACGCTCCTCCTCCCTGTCAAATCCAGTTGCGCCATGGGCCCTGGGCGGGGAAGTTGATTCCGAGAATCAACTTTCCTGCCCAAGGATCGTGGACCTCAATTTTTTATTTTTTCTTTTAAATGTTTTTAAATTATTTTATTTATTTTTTTTAATGTTTTTTTTTTCTTTCTTTTTTTTAATGTGTTTTTTCTTTTTCGTTTTTTGTGAATCGTTATTTAAACAAAAATCTTCAAGAAAAATCACATTGATATCTTATGATCAATGTGTTTCGAACCCCTAACCCCTACTAAGGTTCATCACCCGGAAAAATGTTTTAATGTTTTTTTTTAAATAATTTTATTATTTTTATTTTTTATTATTATCTAGTTAAGTTTTATTTATTTATTTTGTGAACTTTTTAATTTTTTTCTTAAATTATATTTTTTTGGAAATATTTATTTTATTTTATTTATTTTGTTAAATTTTTATCTTTTATAAGATAATTTTTTTTTGGTATATATATATGTCCATGTTTTTCTATTTTTATTTTTATTTTTTAATGTATATATTTTTTTAGTTATTTGTTTGTTAATTTTTTGTATTTTATTTTATTTTGTTTTAGTTTTATTATTTTCAATGCTTTAATTTTTGTTTTTTTTTTGTTGTATTTTTCATTTTTACACACACACACATAGACACACATATATATTTGTATTTTTCATTTTTACACACACATATATATATATATATATATATATATATATATATTTGCATGGTCCATATCGATCATCGACTAGCAATCATTATCTATCAATTTGATAGTTGATTTGAAAACTTTTGTTACAATGTATCAAGTTCGCCCCCATACTGTATCAATGTCGTGGTTGGTGTTTAAATTTTCATTACAATAGGTCGAGTTCGCCTACACTGTGTGTCAATTTGATGGTTGATTTTTAATTTTTTGTTGTAATGTGTCAAATTGTCTTAGGCTAAGATTTAATATCGCTATACTTTTACCATTTAAAAAAGAAATTACTTTTGGTATAATGACTTTTTCATTCAAGTGTTCATTTTCAAAGGCTTTTTAGTAATAAATTTTTTCCATAGTGCCATGGTTGAAATATATTGAAAGCTTAAGGTTTTTTGTAGTCATGATCTTTAGTTTGAATTCCATGGTTGAAAATTTATCAAAATTTTAAGGTTTTTCTAAGTCATGATATTTTATCTTTAATGTTATGGTTAAAAATAGTTTTAAATATTTTTTCTTTAACACCATGGTTGAAAATTATTGGAATTTTAAGGCTTTTCAAAGACGTGATATTTTATCTCTAATGACATGCCTGAAAATCGTTGGAATTTTTCAACTTTTTTAAAGACATGATATTTTATCTTTAATACCATACCTGAAAATCGTTGGAATTTTAAGGTTTTTCAGAGTCATGATATTTTATGTTTAACTTCATTATTAAAAAATGTTGAAAATTTACCCTAAAAAAAAAACATATATATATATATATATATATATATATATATATATATATATGTTATTCCAACATCAACACTTTTCGTTTTAAGGGTGTTTTTTGCACAAAAAAAAACTAGTTTTTATTGGATTTTACTGCCATTTTTTAAAATGTTGAAAATTTACTTTGAAAAAAAAATGTTATTCCAACATCAACACCTTTCGTTTTCAGGTTATTTTTTCATGTTTTTTTGAAGTTTTTTTGCTAGAGTTCTCGTTTTGAATTTACAGTACCTGTTTGATAGTTTACATTGTCAGTTGCAGATATGTTATCAAGTCATATTGTTAATGCATCTGCTATTCTTAAGCATAACTCAATCATGCATGAAAGTTATATTGAACAGTATGCTCAAGATGAAGATTTTAAAGATGTTTATGTAACTTTGAGTCAAGGCAACCATGTTGAAGAGTTGGATTTACATGTTCCTAACAAGTTGTTGTATCATCTTAGCAAATTATATGTTCCACAGGGTAAAAAATTCAATGTCATAAGGGATGACCATACTTCTCTTATTGTTGGTCACTTTGGTGTAGGCAAAATAGTTTCTCAAATACAAAGGTATTGATATTGGCCTCACATGAATGAAATTGTATCAAGATATATAAAAGGATGTTCTATGTGTGCTACTAGTAAGCCAAGCAATAGGAAATTGAGTTTATACACTCAATTTCTTATCCCTTCTCGTCCTTGGAAAAGTATTTATATGGATTTTTTGGGGGACTGCCTATATAAATATAGTGATAGAACTACAACTACTCAAGAAATTTAATCTAAATAAAGAGACACAATTCTACTCTACTGCTCTACGAAAATTAATTCAAAATCTAGAACAAAATTCGTAAACATGCATCAATCACATACACAAGTACACAAACGTATCTAGGGGAAACCAACTGGTAAAAACCCCTTAAGCATGCTTGCATTACTCAGATGAATAGAGAATCTATTACAATCTATATCTCCAGCTCTGATCTCAACCTGCAAAGGAATAATTGTTCTCTCTGCCTAATGAGAAGATTTGACCCAAACTTAGTCAATTTCTGCCCCCAGCTGAGCTCCTATTTCCTTGTGTAAATCCTAAGGAAATTGGACCCTATTCCTCCAAAATGATTGTGCAATTCCCAATGTTCAATCAATGATTGCATGCAACACTTGTACACTCAAGACTAGTATATAACTAATGTTACACTACCTTGGAATCTCCAAAATAGCTGAGTAATTCAAATTCCTTGAATTCAGGAGATATTTTTGGTTGATTGATCAGTTAATTGGATGATCTTTGAGTTAGACTATTGTCCCACTGCACAACTAAACTCCGACTAGTTTTATTAATTGTCAGAACTAGTTTAACTGGGTACGATTAGAAATAACTGAATTGGGTTGCTACAAATTAGCAATCAACACATGAAAATAGAACTCCAAGCCCACTAACTCAAATTTACTGAGATAACTAGGTGACAAGAGCCATGCCACCTTAGTTAACTACCTCCAAGTTGTCTACTAATGTGGAAATTTCTATTTTTCTCAATTTGACCAAAGTTAAGTCAAATTGAGCCTTTCTTGCTACACTTCTCAAGACTCTCTCTTAGCAAGAAATGGATTATCAACCACCCCAATCCCGCACCTATGGAATTCGAGCTTCCCTCTTGATAAAGCCTTTGTCAAGATGCCAACATCTTATTCCTCTATTTGAATGTACTATAGTAATACTACCCTCATCTACACACAATCTCGTAGATGATGATACCCGATATCTATATGCTTGGATCGATCATGAAATACAAGATTCTACGAGAGCTTAATGCAACTCTAATTATCATAACAAATCACAGTTGGATCCATCTCTTGACCAATAATCCCACAATTATCTTTCTCATCTAGATCACCTCACATGTTTCTTGACTTGCAACCATGTATTCGTCTTCTGTTGAGTTGCACGCCACAAATCTCTACTTCTTGCTATACCATGGAATTGTTGTGGATCCAACACTAAAAATTCCACCTAATGTACTCTTTCAGTTGAATGGACTCCTTGCCCAATCTGCATCTGTGAAGCCACACAACTTCACTCCCTCTTTTCGTCTGTACCATAATCCATGTTGGGTAGTGCCTATGAGGTACTATAAAACATGCTTAGTTGCCTTTCAATACAACTTGGTTGGCCTAACAATAGCTTGGCTTAGCTAGTTGATTACATAGCACATATCTGGTTGTGTGTTCACAAGATACATCAATGAACCCACTAGCTGTCAATAAATGATAACATCAACCTCTTCACCTAAAGTGGCATTCTCCTTCCTCCAATTGGTCACTAGAGGTGTCTCTATGGGCTTACAACTCACCATGCCAAATATTTGCAATATCTTGGTTGCATACCTTCCTTGAGACACAAATAATTTCCCATCACCTTGCCATACTTCTAGCTCGAGGAAGTAGTGCATGAGACCCATGTCTTTCATGTCAAATTCCCTTGCAAGGTCCTCCTTGCAAGAGCTGGTCAGTTGCTCATCACCTGTCAATATAAAATCATCAACACATAAAACAATGATAAGAAATTTACATTCTACCAAAATATGATAGAGGTTCATATCTGCTTCACTTTTGGTGAAGTCCAATCTAGTGAGGTAATTATCAATCTAAGTGTACCAAGTTCGGGGTACCTGTTTGAGACCATATAATGCTTGCTCGAGTCTGCATACATGATACTCTCAATAAAATGTCTTAAAACCTTCTAGTTTCTCTATGTAGACTTCCTCCTCAATAACACCATTGATAAATCTTTTTTTTACATCCATTCGGTGTATCTTCCACCCCATCTATGTAGCCAGTGCAATAATTGATCTAATGTATGAATACCTTACTACGGGAGAAAGGTTTCCTCATAGTCAAATCCCTCAACTTGATAAAATTGTTTGGCCACAAATCTGGCCTTATACTTCTCTATGCTTCCATTTGTTGCATGCTTAACCTTGAAGATCCATCTCGAACCCACAACTGATTTATCTGTCGGTCTTGGGACCACTTCCCAAACATTATTCTTCATGATGGATTCATATTCTTCCACCATTACATCAACCCAAACTGGTTGCTCAAATGATTCCTCAAAAGAGGATGTCTTAATCTCTACAAGCTCAATCATTAGATCCATGTAGCTAATGTACCTCTCAAGTGACCTCCTTTGCCTGCGCAAATTTGAAGGAGCTCCCACATTCTCCCTCGCATCCTACACCAATCTATCAACTTCCCTAGTTCACTTTCTACCTTCTCTAGATGGTTATGCTCGAGTGGATATCTCCACTATGCCTCCTCTCTACTCTTCCATTTGTGTTTTCTCCATAACTTTCTGAGGCTCTCCTTTGGAGCTAAAATATCCTCTTCTAGTGGGATTTGAATCTCCCTCTCAAGGGATCATCTCATTCCCTTTTTCTCATCAAAATTTACATCCCCTCGCACAACTGTAATTTTGGGGGAGGGGAAGTAAACCCAATAATTGTGTGGATTTTTGGTGTAACCCACAAAATCTCCCAACTCTGTTATCAGCTCAAGTTTCTTCCTCATATCTTTGGAGATGTGGTAGGAAACAGAGGCTCCAAAAATTCTGAAATGAGACACATATGGTTTTCTCCTCGAGAAATCATCCTTCTAAAAAAATCATACCAAAAATCCAATGAGGACTCTGGTTCTACAAGTAGAGTGTTGTGTTACATGCTTCTACACACAAATGCAGTGGCATGCCTTGGTCATGTAGAATATGTCTAGCAACTCCCAGAATTATCAGGTTCTTTCTCTCAGCTACCCCATTCTGTTGTGTGTTGTGGGGAGTTGTCATTTCTCTTCAAATCCCTTCTTTGGCACAAAAGTCCTTGAAGTTATTCGAAACATACTCAACTCCATTACCGCTCCTAAGAGCCTTCACATTCTTGTCGGTCTCTTTCTCAATTAGTGCCTTGAATTCTACAAATTTTGAGAATGTATCATCCATCTTCTGCTTTAAGTAGATCCAACACTTTCTTGAGAAATTATCAATAAAAATAACATAGTATTTATATATGGCAGTGGAGACTGTCGAGAAGGGTCCACAAACATCAGGGTGGAATCTCTCTGGGATTGCATTTGCTTTGTTGTCTCGATCATGGAATGTGGATTTTACATACTTCCCCAAGATACAACCCTTGCAGACATATTTCTACTTCGGTGATCATTTTAAGGGCACCATGGTGCAAATGACCAAGTCTTATGTGCCAAAGTTCACCAACATCTCGACTCTGCACTTTATCTGCCTTTCTACTTAGTGCAGCACAATCTTCCACATCAATTTTATATACTTTCTTTATACGAACCCCAATATGCTTCACTTGCCCGGTAGCTATGTGTCTCAAAAAGGATTTCCCTTTACTGAAGATCACATCATAGCCACGGTCTTGTAAAACTGCTTCAAAGATGAGGTTTTTCTTCAGGCCTGGTATAAACATAAAATATTTGAGGCGAAGAGGGGATCTTGACTCCCTCTTAAAGGTTACTATATCAATCCTAGTGGAACTGTACCTTTCATCATCCCCAAGCTCAATATGCATTTGTAGATATTTCTCCTCCAGGTCATTGAAAAAACTCTCTACACCCTGTCATGTGGAACTAGACACTTGAATCCAAGTACTACGCTCTTCCCATCATAGTGTTGGCCATGCATGCTATTAGCCCGGTGAAGTCTAACATGAGTTGTGAAGCCAATTCTTCACCTGTTTCTCCTCCCAAGTTCATTTTTCTATACTTTTTGTGTGGACACTTTGTAGCATAGTGCCTGAATTCATGACAATTGAAGCATTTTATTTTGGACAAGTACATCTTCTTGCCCCCTTGGCTAGAATCTAGTTTGTTTTGAGATTTATTCCCTTTTCCTTTTTTTCCCTTCCTAACCAATGCAAAATTTTCTTCATCCTCTCCTTTGGATGAACCTCCATCTTTGGTATTTTGCCTGATTTCTTCTTGTACCAAATCATACCATAAGCATTCCCAATTCGGTAATTTCCCCCTCTCGTTTACCGAGTCTTCGTAGCTATGTGAGGATTTTGGAAGGCCTAGAATATTTAGGTTCACCAGGTCATCTTCTGCAACATTCACACCAACCCCTGCAAGCTCATCCTGAACTTGTGTAAATCTGGTGAGGTACTGTGGAATAGTATCATTTTTCTTCATCTTAATGTTTCTAAGTTTGTCTTTCAGGGCCAACTTTCTATGTTCATTGCTATTTTTTTCATTTCTATTTTCGAATAGCTCAGTCAGTGCCTTCCACATTGCGAAAGGAGTTTCTTTCCCATGGAGATTTGAGACAATGTGGTCTCTCACTCCCTCCAAGATTATTCTCCTTGCCTTGGCTACATCTTTCTTCCATTGGGCTAGGTTCTGGGAATTAGCTGATCTTGGTTTTTGAATATCTGTCTTGACATATTCCAGTAATCCATTATCATCAAGCACTTCCTCCATGCGATCTTTCTAGACAATGAAATTTGAGTTGCCTTCCAAGGCATATTATAATCTCATTCCATTAAAGGTCATTCTCCCAAATCTGAGGAAATCTTGCTACACTGAAGCTGCAAATTCGAACCTCCTGAGGAACAAATTCAAAATTATTGTTCTAATGTGAAACCTTCTCTGGTACCATGTAAAAATATGGTGAAATAATTGCAACTGCTCAAGAAATTTAATCTAAATCAAGAGGCACAAATCTACTCTACTGCTCTGTGGAAATTAATTCATAATTTAGAACAACATTCGCAAACATGCATCAATCAAATACAAATTTACACAAATGTATCTAGGGGAAACCAACTGGTCAAAACCCCTTAATCCTACTTTCATTAATCAAATGAATAGAGAATCTATTACAATTGTTAGCTCTAGCTTTGAGCTCAACCTGAAAACAAATAATTATTCTCTCTACTCAATGAGAATCTATGACCAAAACTTAGTCAATTTATGCCCCCACTTGAGCTCCTATTTCCTTGCGCAAATCCTGAGGAAATTGGCCCCTATTCTTTAGGAATATATTCCAAAATAATTATGCAATTCCAAAGGATTGATCACTGATTTCATGAAACACATGTACACTCAAGACTAGTCTACAATTGATGTTACATTGCCTTGGAGTGTCCACCACAACTGAGCAATTCAAAATCCTTTCATGCATGAACTATTTTTAGCTGATTGATCAATTAATTGGATGATCTCTGAGTTAGACTATTGTCCCACTGCACAACTGGCCTCCAACTAGTTCTATTAACTATTAGAACTAGTTTCACTGAGTACAACTAGAAATAATTGATCTGGATTGCTACAAATTAGAAATCAACATGTGCAAACTGAACTCCAAGCCCACTAACTCGAATTTACTGAGCTAAATAAGTGACAAGATCCATGTCACCTCAGTTAACTGTCTCCAAGTTGTCTATTGATGTGGAAATATTGAATTTCTCAATTTGACCAAGGCTAAGTCAAATTGAGCCTTTCTTGCTACACTTCTCAACACTACCAATGTCTAGGAATGGTCATGATTATTTATATTTTGTAGTGGATTGTTTCAGAAAATGGTGTGTGTTGATTCCATATAAGAAACAAGTTACAACTGAGCAAACCGCAAAGATGTTCTTCCACAATGTATGGGTTCATTTTGGGTTACCTAATTTGATTATTTTTGATCGATATTCTCAATTTATCGGGAAGCTTTGTTCAAGTTTATGGGAGCTCATGGACACAAAGTTGAATAAAAACACAACATTTCATCCACAAACTGACGACCATACAGAAGTAGTGAACAAAAAAATAGTGTATCTCCTTCGACGATATTGTGTTAAGCATTCCAGACTTTGGGATGTGAATTTTAAGTACATCCAACATGCCTACAATCATGCCAAACATTCATCTACTCAGGTATCTCCATTTGAAGCATGTTTGGGTTATTTTCCAAAGTATCCTTTGGATTTCATATTTGGTAAAGATATTGCAGTAGATGGACATAGTGATGTGGACAAAGCCACTCATTTCATTGAAAAAATACAACCAATGTATCAAAGAGTACAAGAAAAACTAGAGAAAAGTCAAGCCAGGTACAAAGCAAGACATGATAAGCATCGAGTTGATCATGATTTCCAAGTGGGAGATCAAGTTTGGTTGTACATCAACAAGGAAAGACTACAAGGTGAACGTAAAAATATCAAGCCAATAATATATGGTCCTTTCAAAATCTTCGAAAAGATTGGTAACAAGAATTTTCGATTAGATTTTCCACCTTACATGCAAATTTATACTATTGTGAATGTGGAAAACTTGATATTGTATGAGACTCCCATGATTTTTTATCAAGAAGAGAATGTTCAAATTCCATCTATAGAATATTTTTCCCCTGAATATTTAAATGAGTTGTAGGAAGACTCAATTATTGACAAGAGGATAAGACACAAACACAATGTGGAGTATCTTCGTGTGGGACTCAAAGGTACCAATCCAAGAAAATCTAGGTATATAGAGATCAGGAAAGTGAGGGAGTTGTATCCTCACTTACTTGTTGAGTAAAAACAGACTTTTGGCAGTCCAAAAGCTTCAAGCGGGGAGGAACGATCTAGGGGATTAAAAATATACTCAAAAATAAAAGTGCTCAAAATCCCCCAAACCCAGTGCCAAATTGTAAATCTTGTCATTTTGATTCCAACAACACTTGAATTGCCTCAATCTGACACTGTATGAGGAAGTTATTACATTTTGAATTTTTTGGTAAATAACTAAAAAGTCACCTTGCAGGGTTGACTATACAATGTATGGAAGCCACATGGTAGTTCGTATGATGATGTCATCTGATTACTGGGTAGGTAAAGGTGTCAGGAGGGAGATAATCTACCATTTGGGTTCGTCTCGTGATGGCATTTTGCACCATTATTGGTTGATTGTTTTGAGGAATGGGCCAAACATAGAGTGACACGTGGCCCAGTCCCAGGGTGTCACATGACACTCTATATGAGGCCAATTGTTTTTTCAAATGAGCGACAAGTCTCCTTGGGGTTCAACCCCATGACCTCCCATATGTGTAATGGACACCCAACCAATTCGGCTACAAGTGGTTCTTGGTATACATAATCGGCGAGTTTCATTTAAGTTCGAATGGTTGGGCAGTTGGGGTGAAGGGTCGGGCTAGTTGGCACACTTGACTAGCCTAACCCAAAGTCTCGTAGAATCCTTGGAACCAAAGGCAAAGGCGTTGGGGATGATGGAAATTGGTTAGCACCCCTTTGTCACATGTGACCCCTAATGATCAACAACGTGACATAGGGAGGGGGCTTCAACCCATATTGTTTAAAAAATTAATTTTTACTATAACAAAACAATTCCTAGCTCACCAAGGATCATGGATCGAACTCGAGACCTTGGGATACTAATGGAGTGTCATACCAACACACCACCAAGTCACTTTGTTGCCAAGTTTGTAGAGCGTTTTTGCAGGCAGTTTGAAGAAGGAGGCTTATCTTGGCCATCTTTTAGCCTTTTTGAGGCCAAGAAGAGCCTACACAAGCGTTTTTGGGCATCTTAGACATAATGGCAGTGTTATTTTTACAAATTGAGACTTGTATGTTGATGTAGTATAACATTTTAGCATATGATAAAAAAGGGTCACTATTGGAAATTGGACCTGAAGACGTAGCCCAGGATGGGTGAACTCCATCATCAATTTTTTGTGTTTTGATGTTGCATGTTGTCCATTTTAACTATTTAAAATATGCAAATATTACTTTAGTTTGTGCGCTTTTGCAATCACACTCCATTGCCCAAAAGACATAAACTAGTTTGCAAATCATTTTATGAAACCTTCATCTTTTTAATTTTGGATCAACCAGGGATTCACCTCCTTCCTAGGAAGTCCATAATCCACTTCTAAGTTCAAATTCTACCTCCAATGTGCTACAATCCTTTCACTACTTTGTCTCTCAGTGAACGGTTACTGACTCATTGTTTCTGGGAAAACTGCCAATGTGCTTCTGATTCCAATCAACAATGTTATTGACCAAAAAAAAATTATTCCTCGACCTTCCCATTCCTCTCTACTTCCCAATCCCTTGGGAAATCTGGTCACCCCCTTCCTTGTAGTCACTCACCTTCCAAGTTCATGCATCCCCTTCTCTGCTTCCTAGTCGCTCATGCAATTCATTCCTTGGCAAGCTTTCCTCGCATCGTAATGTCTAAAAACCAAGGGATACTCCTGCTTATGTAAATCAGTGGACACTATTGAGTACTAGTGTCCCACAATAGCCCTGCTCGTGAATGCTTTTACCAACATAATGTTGCATGCTCTAATTCCTTTTATTGTTGCTACTAACTCTCTTACAACCAGTTCCAACCACCCAATTATGGTGTAGTTTTGCAACAACTCATGTATTTTTAATCAAAATCAAAAGATACAAACCTACTCTATTTCTCTACTGAATTCAATTCACAATTTACTACAAAAATTTAAGACATGCAATAAGAAAAAAAACACATGCACATAATATTTTTCTTGGGGAAAGCAATATGCTAAAAACCCCAATGTTTGCTTGCATTAATCTAATGAATAAATATGTATTACAATTGATTTTCTCAACTGAGCACAACTTGCAAGTGAATAGCCTATCTCTCTTCTCACTGAGAAGCTCTGACCCAGACATAGTCAATTTCTACCTCTGCTTGAGCCCCTGTTTCCTTTCACAATTCCTTGAGAAATTAGGCCCCTATTATTTAGGAATTTCTCCAAAATGGATTGTGAAATTCCCAAGGTTGATCATATGGCTGCATGCAACACCTATACACTCAAGACTAGTCTACAACTGATGTTACACTGCCTTGAAATCTCCACCACGGCTGGGGAACTTGAATTCTCTGCATGCACTAACTATTTTGGGTTGATTGATCAATTAACTAGATGATCACTGAGTTTGATTGAATTCCCACTACGTAACTGACCTTCCACTAGTTCCTCCAATAGTTGGAACTAATTTAACTGAAAAAAACTTGAGATAATTGACCTTGATTGCTACAAATTTGCAATCACACATCCTTAACTGAACTCTAACTCCTCCAACTCTAATTTACTGAGTAAACTGGGTGACACAGGCCATGTTACACAAATTAAATGCATCCAAGTTGTTTGCTGATGTGGAAATTTGAATTTTCTCAATTTAATCAAGGAAAAATCAAATTGAGAATTTCTTGCTACATTTTCAACACTAACTCTCTTACAGTCAGTTCTAACCACCCAAACCAACCAATTTCCATGCTTTCTTGTACCAAATACATAATTTTCATTATACTCAAAAGGAATTGTAATAAATTCAAATCATACCTCATTGATAGCTCGTTAATAAGGTGACTTGAAATTTTGTTTGATTCCTATCACAAGAAGTCAAATTATCTCCTTGATCAAATCATCATATATAAAAATATCACATTCGGTTAGCTCAAAAAATCAATTATCAAAATTCATAATCGTAGATTACGTTCATAACTTTGAAATTAGAAACTAAATAAAATATTGATGCTAATATTTTAGATTGTTCTTTGCTTCTTTTTGTTCTTTATCCTTTTCGTACATACAATGGATTGGTTTTCAAACTCAGCAAGCACCTAGTTCTTTCTCTTCTCTTTGACCACAGACATAGAATGGATCGATTTCCAAACCCGGTAAGCACCTAGTTCCTTCTCTTCTCTTCTCTTCCTTACATAGGATTGGTTTCCCAAAGAAATAAGGAAATCTAGAGACTATACCACCTCTGCCCAATAACAAGGAAATTAAGAGATTATACCGCCTCCACCCTCAATATCAGTGATAAGGGAATCAAGAGACTATATCGCCTACACTCTCAATTTCAGTAACAAGGGAATCTAGAGACTATACCACCTCCACCATCAATATCAACAACAAGGGAATCCTAAGACTATACCACCTTTACCCTCAATATCAACAACAAGAGAATCTAGAGACTATACCACCTCCACCCTCAACATCAACAACCATGGATTCTAGAGACTATACCGTCTCCACCCTCAATATCAACAACAAGGGAACCCAGACAATACTATACCTTCATGTCCCAACACATTCTACAACACATAAACCTACACACGGTGTACCAAAACACTTTCACATATACACATGATACAACACAACGAATACACATGTCACAACGCAACACATACACAATACACATGTCACAATACAACACGTACACAAAAAATGTACAACATGTACACAACACAACATGTACAACATGTACACAAAAAATGTACACCATGTACACAACACAACATGTACAACATGTACACAACAACTGTACTACACATCTAGAGACCACACCGTCTCTACTAATCAACCTTGCCTCTAGTGTCTTTCCCACACCTTACTGCGTTCACCCACAACCCAAATCTTTGGTTTGTGGCTCTTTCCACTTATCCATGCTTATCCTAACATGCCACAGATTACATTTCTTTCATTTTGTTGATGTATCCTTCAACATTCCCTGTTCATAGCATAAATGTGAGCATAGTTATAAACATATAATATCAAAAATCATATCCACGTGATACTAGAATCATGGATCTTCCAGTGTTACTTTCCCACTTGATTCCTCATAAAACCAAGAATCTTTTCATCCCATTCACCTGCATAAAACAATCATTCTTCCACAATGCCTGATTACCCTGTTAGACGATGGCATTCATATATATATATATATATATATATATATATATATATATATATATATATATATATATATATATATATATATATATATGCATTAGCATAATCATGATCACAACACAATTACCAGTGTTCATAAGGTTAAGGTTAAGAGAACTTCCTTTATCTATGCAAATCATGCACAACATTGAGAAAAATAGTTCCCAACATAGTCAAGGCATCTGTTACCTCAAGCCCATGTAATTTACCTTTCCTGGTTACCTTTTTCATGATTGTCCTGCCACTATCTATTTATCCCTATGGACCCAACCAACCCAACTGTCTGTCATATTCTTGCCTTTGACTGCCCTTTATTCATGCACCATGTTTCATCTGGTTCTTATATTTCCTGTTGGGTACCACTCAGCACTCCTTGAGCTCCATCAAATTTCCTCTTTTCCCCAACCAAATCCCAAGACCCTCAAAACATAAAAGGAAATAATAAGAAGAAAGATGAAGAAAACATAGAAATCCAAACAAAAATACAACACCACAAACAAAGTGGCATAGCCATGCATCAGTCATAGTCAAAATCTCAAATCATGTAAAAATAAATTGAGATACATTGAAAGAAAAAAACTTTGAATAGACACCCTGACTCAATCCTCATGAGTTCTCAGTGCTTCCAAGGGTTCATGAATAAAAGTTAATCCCGAGCTTCTTAAATATTTCATGGAAGTCTCTTGATGATGTGATTCCTTGCATCATAGTCCCATAAACATACAATTGTGAGTGCATTAATAAATATAACTATCTACTAGTTACCTTGCCCTAATGTACTAATCATACTTCCCTACAACTCAACGCATGCACATATCATCTCTCAAGGGATTCCAATTCCATTGACAAATTTAGCTATAATTTGAAACCAACCATTATGCCCACATCTTATCAACCATCTTCCATGTAGCTTCCTTGGCCCCAAAGTGCTTCCATGCACTTTAACTTGCTCTATTTCTTGGTCCTGGAGCATGAGCTCCTTTTGCTACAAGATGCATTGAGGTTCTGACTAAAACTCTCCTTCTATTTCTGACTTACATCTCAATAATGGATACCTGGTGAAATTCCTTCCTATTATCAATTGATGCATAGATCCAGGGAATGCTCTTACCTACATCCCCAACTGTTCACACCTCCTGAGCACTGTAGATCTGAGGCCTGCAATGGTAACCACCACAAGTCCAATAATTCAATGGTTCTCTGCCATTTCCTTTATTTTGTTGCTCCATAGGTTGAGACCCCTGTCCTTTCTCAGTTGCATTGAAATTCTTATGAGGGGCCATATTTTCCTTCTAACCTAGATCTTGATATCTTCCTCGCTTCTTGATCCCTTTTCCTTTGGTATTCTCATTACCCTTCCAGTCATGCTTGAACTCAGGCTTGCGCTTTGACTATTCATAACAATGCTTCAACTTTTTGATGGCTTCCTCCAATGACTAAGGCTCATCAAAATCAATATGGTCTTTGAATGATAATGGAAATCCACTAATGAACCTTTGGATATTTTCTTTCTCATCCTTGAGATAGGGAACATATCTCAAAAACTCCAGAAATTTGGTTGTATACTCTTCATCTGTCATGGAATCCATCTTGAGCTCACAAAATTCCTTAGCCTTTCCATCATAATACCTCTTAGATAGGTACATCTTTCTGAAGAGTCTTTCAAATTCTTCCCAAGTCAGCTTCTCTTCCTCGATGCCTCTGACATGCTTGACATTTTCCCACTAGATATTTGTTTTTCCCTTAAGACTAGGTAGTTATCTTAGTTTTCATATTCTCTGAGTAATCATGAAGCCTAAAGAATTTTTTCATCCCAAGAAACCATGCTTCTGCATCTTTTGATTTATTCATATCACCATCAAAGATAGGAGGCTTTCCTTTCTTGAACTCCTATAGAAAATACCCCTTCTCACTCCTCATGTAATGATGTTGGTGGTGATGGCAATGATGCCTCCCAGAAGTAAAGATAGAATGAAATCCATGCATGTTATCCCTCTTCTCAGGTGTGTCTAAGAGTCTGCCACTCCTTACTGTATCATCCCTATCCATCCTATACCTTTTCCGGGACCTACTTCCATCTACACCATTAGTCCTTTATTCTTGTCTATTTTCATGATTGATTCCCAACTGTCCCTATTTCTGTAAATATGAAAGGATCTGGAGGATGATTACATTGACCTCAACTTGCTTTTCTTGAGCTATCACAAGCCTTTCTTATGCTTCAATCAACCTCGTATTACCTGCTTGACAATTTATTATCTCTGCTTTCAGACTACTTAAGGTATCTACTAGATCAAGAGAGTCTCTCTCTCCCTGCTGCTCAACTGAGTTGTCCCACCCTACCAAGTTCTCTTTTGGTCTATATGGGGAGTCATATGAACTATACTCAACTATTATGCTCTTCATCTCTTGACCTTCCATTTTCCTGAAATATTCCATTATTAGCTAAATAAAAGCATAATCAAAAGTATTACCTTACTTTACTTCTGGTATGGCTATTGCATCTGCACAGGTTAATCCATATTAGCATGATACATAATAATATCAAGGACTTCACTTTCATGCAAGCAACTGCAATTACAATAATCAACATGCATATGACCAAAATACATATAACAAAAAATTAACTATCATGCATGAATAACGGATGCACGTGCATATGACTGCACTAATTAACTAGCACTATCATTAACATAACCACAATAGAAATATAATGATTGACATGCATGTGAAAACAATGCATATAAAAACAATTAACGATCATGCATGCGTGCCAAGCATATGAACCTGCATGAAACACTGTTCTTACCCAAAGGTGCAGTGTTGTAAACCTGCTCTGATACCACCATGTAACACCCCACCCCACATTTACCTACTTTTACAATCTCATCAGGGTAAACATGAGCTAAGAGTTACTATACATGACCTGACATCCAAGTTCCATTTATGGAAGTGGGTCCTACTATCTTGAAACTTACTGCAACCTCCTAGGGACACCTAATCACCCAAATATCAGAGAACATCCATTGGTGATATTTCCTTGAGTTGGAAATTTCTTTTTAACTCACTTTACAGCTCAACTGCACGCTTGCCAATCTATGCATGCAGCCAGAATGCTTCAGTTTCATGCACAAGCCTTCCTCCATGCGGTCAAGTACTTTGTCCCAAAAATTACTCAAAATTACAAAATAACTGACATTCCAGGCTCCAATCATACTCAAAATTACAAAATACACAATATTCCTTTATGAAAACACTTTTTAGACAAAGTACCTATAGCTAATGAATGCATATATGTTCACTAATTCATTAAGTCATATGAGGATCATCAAGAAGGCTCGCTATCCTCTCTTACTATCTATACAAACACATGTTAGCCCATGCATTCACATAAACTTATTCAATAAATTGTCAAACCATGAACAAGATAATTTACAAGAGCACATCATATACTAGGAAATATACCATGCATGTAACATGCATTTAACCATAATGAAGCCATGACAAACCAATCATATAATCATATCTTAAGCCAAAACGTGTGCTCATTGATCTTAATGAAGTATAACACATAATAACATATGCATAGACTTCCATGCATTACCAGACCATAGATTCGGACTGAACCAAATCTCTATTTCATCCCAATCACCCCCATGCCATATTCCAAGCTTGAATGTGGGATCACATGGGATAAACCAAAACATAACCAAACAAGGAATCTGCTAGGGAACACTTCCATGTTCTTGTTAACATGGGAACACTACCATGTTCCCATGTTACTAATTTGTTTGAAAAACTTAATAAACTTCATGTAGTCCTGGAAATACAGAGACCAGTATTATGGTAGAGTTTTTATTTAGAACTTTAGCCACTTTCATTTGAGTAAGAGATCATAAGATTTTGATGGATGCCTGCATTGCAGGGCTTCAATAGAGATACTTGCCATGATGGCAAGTTGTGTTTCTTTTGCATGCAACCTCTATCTACACAATGTGTTTTCTTCCTATAGTTGCTCCTTCATAATAGACTCCCTTAGTCTCAAATCACTTAATTCCTTACCCATTTCAATTACTTTCTCCTCCATGAGGCCCACATCTTCCACATTCTTACATTTGGAAATTTTCATCCACCTGTGGGTTCTACCTCTCTATATCTCTAGCTCATAGAGGAATGGGACTGCAAATATTTTAGGGATAATCCTTCCTCCTTCAATAAATTTGTAGTATGACCCCAAGCTAGGTTGTGGAGCAGGATCTTGGAGCTCTTGGAGGTCCTTTCCAACTGACTTTGAGGTGGTTTCTTCTCCCATAGCTTCTCTTCTTCTACTTACTCAAAGGAAGCTCGTGTCATGGATTTCTTGAAGTTCACTGACCTAATGGTGGGCCTACCCACAGACACTACAAGCGACTTGGTTTTGGTTTTAGGATAAGTGACATCTTCAATATTTCCCTCAATGGGTCCTACTTCTTGTGGTTTCCCCTATCTAATTCCGGTGCTCTTCCTGGTTTTGAAATATAGGGTACCTTGTATTGGTTTCCTCCTCTTGGGTTTAACAAGAGTTCCCAATGTAGCCAATGTTGCAACTACTTCTTGTTCAGTATCCCCTGGAGTTAGACTTATTTGATATGGTTGTTTCTCTTCTTCTTGGGGTTTAGAAGTATCCTTAGGTTTTACTGTTACTTCTACTTGTTTCTTTTCCTCTTCTTCTTTAATTCTTGCTTCTCCTTTCTCTACCTTTTCTGCCTCCTATTCCTTTGTTTTTCTTTCCTCTTCTTTTGTTTTTTTTGCCTCCTCTTCCTCTGTTTTTTCTCCTTCTTCTTCCTTTATTTTTCCTTCTTTACCTTGTTGATAAGGTTAATCCTCTCTGCGGACAGAGACGATCCCTCTAGCCCAATGAGTGGGTCTAGAAACTGAAGTGACAATCAACTAGACATCTTCCTAGACTATAATTGAATAGAACAAGAGAGATAGCCTACCTCGCTCTGATGCTATTCTGATTTCCTTTGTTGAGATCCTCGAACTGCTTGTGTCAAGGAATTGTTCCTGCTTCTTTCAATGCTTATGTACCTGCACAAGTGACCAAGAGACAACAAAGTATGCCAAAACCAATAGAAAATCCAACAATAACTTACTTAACTGATCAAGGAATGCCAAGCCAATACATACATGAACATATATATTTTGGGAAGATGAAAAAGTAGTTGTATTACTATTTAAAGAATAAAGGGGAAGATTACAACAATATCCTTGATGTTGAAAGACTCCCCTTGAGTGGTAATCCAAGTCCAAGCCAAGAAACTCTCCAACACTCCTTCTCCAAGTCTAATGAATAGCCTCTACGCACAAGCTCAGCATAGGGGTGCAAATGGACATAAATCAACCATTTGGGAATGGGAGGAGTTAGGACTCCTCCAAAGATAGGATTAGGCCCACATCTCAAGGAGGTAGCTCATAGGGATGAGACCAAGAGGTCAAATTAGGAGGATTCAACCTCATCTATGCGAAACCACCTCCAACTCATTGCTCTGGAAGCTTCTAGATCACGAAGGTTCTCATCCTCTTTGGAAAACTTCCTTTTTGAGACCATCATGGTTATGAAAGGGAATAGAGTGATGCCATCAACGGCTTAACATGGTGTAATAGGGGATCATCGCAGTTTTGAGCTTCATAAGGGCGATGACTCTCATTTTAGAGTTTCAAGAGCCATTTCTTTAGGGAAAGCTCTAGATATTTTCCAAGCAAAGTCAAAGGAGGGATCTGAGATGTATACATGGATGAGTATACTGTATAATGATCATATTTCGGGCACTTCAGGGTATGTCACAGGGAAGTGCAGGAGGCGTGACAAAATATTGTGCAACAGATTCCTCCTAAAGCATGAAGGAAAAATGAGGAGTGATGGTTGATATGCTTTACGAGATTTTGGCAAGGACGAGGACACGCATTGTTAGGAGACCTGGAAATCAAGGACGCATATACATATACATATCTAAGATCAAGACATCAATCCACAGCATGGATGCAGCCATCCAGATGAAGAAGACTAGATAAAATATCCATGGTATGGGTGCAGCCATCCAGATAACAAGGATTATCATAAATATAAAGTCTCACGGTATGGTCATAGCCATCTGTATAGTAGAAACATGTTTACAATCATGAATTACATATAACTCCATGTAGCCTCAGTCATAACAGACAAGACTCAGGGTCTTGCACTCCATCCCAACCTGATCAATGTACGAATTCCAGCATGCGAATAAACATGTTGAAGCCAAACATGTTAGAAAACCCCCTGATTACCGGCCAATGATGTGAATCGTTAACAGGTACGAGAGAAACCACCAATAATAACAATGGATCTCAATGTACAACAGTACAATCCATCAATGTGATAATGAATTTGAGGTCAAACACTCGTGGAATCACCCGATTGAAGGCCAATAATGAAGACCTGTCAACAGATGCGAAGAACTGGCCATTAGGGCATGCCAACTCTAAGGTACTGAAAGGGAGTTCCAAATTCATCTTCCTAGATAAAGAGTTGAAGTCGATAGGAAGTGACCCGTTGAAGGAGGGTGATGATGGATCCCCCATCATCAACACAAAACAAGGAATAAAGTGGAATGATATTCAGGACCGTAGCAATGGCTCAAATAATGTTTAGGTAAATAATCGCATATTGGACTTCTCTTGAACATATTAGTGACACGACTCCGAAGTGTGGCAGCATCTGACTCAACATGGGACTAAAGGTCATGATGACAGTGTGGAATAGTCAAATGAGAGGCAAAATGGATCACCCAAATACATGAGGACAAGTGACTGAGTGAGGATATCCCAAACCAAACACAAGAGCATAAGAGTGTCGTGTTCAAGAGTGACATGCTTCCTGTACAAAGGATGTCTCATCTTCATTTTTCCCTGCTATTTCTAGCAAGTACCCCAATTATTTTTATCACAAGCTTGAAGGGAATAGCATATGATTGTTATGTAATTTTATTCTTCAAATGAATCCATCCTAGTAAGTTTTACGAGCCCTAGGAAGGAGAAGCTCGGTCTCATCATGGTGACGAGTATTTCGTTGTAAAGTTTTAACGAGCCCGACGTAAGAATAATTCGGTATCTTTTTCATGTTTAGAGAGTTTGAAAAAGAAACGAAAAAAAAAAAAAAAACTCCATCATGTCCCTTTTCTTAATTTATCCTTCAAATCTGAAAAGGTAGAAAACAATATCTGAGGGAACCTCTTGACCATGTCAACCAAGGTATACCTTTTTCGTAAATAGTCAATCTCAGCTTGAAAAAGGGGTAAACATATACTGAGGTGATGTCTATTCATTTACTTTAACAAGTTTGAAATGACAAGTACTCGACAATCTTTTCAATTTTCGAGAGTCATAAAAGAGCTTAAAGATGACTCCAGGGGGGTTTCTTTTTCGTTTATTTAATGAGTCCAAAAAAGAGATAAAATAAAACTCACAGAATCGGTCAATAATAATCATTGTTCACATTGAAGGCACCTATAACTGCACAAGAAACACACCCATCACCGATATCGAGAGAAAATATTAAAATATTATGAAAATATATGGCAAAATGACATTCAAAAGTTATAAATAGGCAAAAGTAATTTCATTTTTTACCATTTTACCAAACTAAGCTCTGAAAGTGCTTTTGTGCCCTAATTATCTTGATTTTCCAGTGGCTGTTGCGGGAGATCCAAGGTACCATTTCACGATCCGTCTACGACAGGTAAGAGCCTCATCCCTGCTCTTGCATTTCATTACTTTTTTATGCAATTTAAATGGTAAATTTTAGGCTAGAAAGGAGGATTTTAAAATTTTATGTCATCGACGACCATCGCAGGTATGGTAATCAGACCCACGATGGTCGCGGTCGAGCCTAAAGGCTCACGCGATGCCATCGCACTGTTTACAAAAATAGGCGCGATGCCATCGCATTGTTTACAAAAATAGGTGTGATGCCATCTCACGATTTACAAAAACAGGCGCAATGGCACCGAGCGCAATTTTTTAAGATTAAAAACTCTCTTTTAAGCAAAAAAATGTTGATTTTTATCCATGTAAAAAGAATTAATAAGTGTTTAAATGTTGTTTTGCAAGATAATATGGTCTTGGAATGGAAATAAAGAGGCCATGAGGCTGAAGATTTCCAAGCATCTCAGGATTTGGCATGCATAAATGCTCTAAGGGATTGTGGACTGCTGAAATTCTTCAAAACCACAAGGTTTAGGGCTCAAATGGAGCTACTACCTTATCTAATTAGCCTTTGGGATGTGGATAGATAGATCTTCATCATAAAAGGGAAAGAACTGGAACTTGAGGAGATGGAAATCTATTTCATCACGATATTATCCCATCGAGGAGAAGCATTTCAACTCTTTGGATCTTGCCAAGGAGGTGAGAGTACCAGGAGTCTTGTCCAGATATATTGTCCTAGTGCTGAGATAACTAACGGAGGTAAGGTGAAGATAGCAACAATCACCAACATCCTCATTTTGAGAAAAAAAACTGTTCACCGTGCGTGTGTATCCGGCACACAAACCTTGCATGAGGCTTCAAAGTCTCAATTTTAGTATGTTATCGCATGTTTGATCCCCACCATCTTCAACTGGTGTGGAGGCCTCTTGGTGAATATGAAGTGACAACTGACCAAGGGTAAGCACGGACACCTGAAGCAATTTGGAGCAAGTGCCCCTCTTCTGATATCAGTGGGCAGAAGTACCACATCCAACCCCCCGAGATCCGAGGCTTGTGAGATGGAGCCAGCTCATGCCTTGAGGAGGCACGGATTAACATATGCATTATCCACCACAGTTCTTTGTTTGGCTTGAATGCCAACTACTAGTGGTAGATGATTACGTTTATGCTGGCAGAGATTTCAAGTGGGATCCAAATCTACCTATGCCACCCGATGAACAATGGACCGATGCAGGTGAAAGCTTGTTTTTTGGATTTTTTCAAGTTTTATGATTTTTATGAAAGTGTAAATTGAGACTCAACTTATGATAAATGTTCATATGTCGGACCAGAGATACCACCAGGCATGTCGCCATTAGCACGGTGAGCTACCCATCCGATAGTGGGTGCGGACTATGAGGAAGGGGCCGACCCCTTAGCTGAGATGGAGCGCAGTCTGGAGGAAATCACTTGAGGGGTTCCAGATTATGCCACTATTGATGATGTTCCACTGCATTGGCAGAGACATACTGTGGGAGTCTTTGCAATACTACGTCGGTTGTTAGGCCGAGTGTTCAGGGCGGTCTTGTGCTATCATGAGCACCATGCAATTTGATAGTTTATCTAGTCTTTTACACGTTTTGTAGGCTTTGAAAGCCAAGTGTCTCAGAAAATTCTATTTTTCTACATTTTGATGTAAACACTCTAGCAGACGTGATATATATGTGTGTGTGTGTGTACGCATGTTTTATTTCTACTTATGTGTTCATAATATGATTCAGTTTTACAAATGACACAAATGTCTATCATCGTAGTCGTCGATTATTTTACGAAATGGGTCGAGGCGATGCCTACATACAATGTTGACAGTATTACTGCTGCTAAGTTCCTTTTTAACCATGTCATAACACGTTTTGGTGTCCCTCAAGCTATCGTGATAGACCATGGATCACATTTTCATCAACACATGATGGCAGAGCTAACTGCTCAATTGGGCCTTCGACATGATAGTTCAACTCCTTATTATCCACAAGCCAATGGCCAAGTTGAAGTAGTGAATAAGGTTTTGATTACTATGCTTCAGCGTACCATTGGGAAGCACAGAAAGGATTGGCATTTAATGTTATTCTCATCTCTTTGGGCTTATAGAACTTTTGCTAAGATAGCCACTGGATTCACTCCATTCCATCTAGTGTACAATTTAGAGGCAACTCTTCCAATCAAATGCGAAATCCCTTCGCTTAAGCTAGCTATCGAACTTCTTCTGAATACCTCGCCTAAAGAGGAGCATTGTTGTATCTTGAGAGACTTGAGGAGACTCATCACATTGCTGTGATGGTCATCGAAGCTCAAAATAAGCGAGTCAAATCTCATTTTGACCAAACCGTTTCTCCTCACACTTTTGTTGAATGCGACTTGGTCCTTCTTTACGATCAAGACAATGATAAATTGGGGACAGGAAAGTTTGAACCCATGTGGCATGGGCCCTACATCATCAAACATGTTTTACATAAAGGTGCCTATGAGATATGTGATTGTGAGGGAAATGCATTGTCACATCCCCATAATGGGTTGTATCTCAAAAAGTATTATGCTTGAAATTTGTGTAATAACTTTTGTACATTAGTGTGCATTTTTTTTTTGTTGTGTTTGTTTTCTTTGCAAACATATGTTTTTCTGCTTACCCTGTGTTCCACTCAATTTTCAGATGTCATCGGGTCATTACATTTGTTTTGTTGATGGTGCTTGTCGTATCACACGGAATCTCTCTTCCGTAGCATGGGTACTCAATGACCCTAATGGCGAGCTTATTAACTTACAATGTATCTTCCTTGGTCGAACAACCAACAATATTTTTGAATATAGTGTATTTATTGAACTCTTGTTAGAAATGGTAGCTCTTGGCATTAGGGATTTAGTTGTCAAGTTGGATTTGCAGCGCTTTGTGTTACAATTAAATAATCATTAATCAGTGATAAATCGACAAATATTGTGCATGTATCTACGTTTTACATTGCTGGAAATAAATTTTGATTACATGACATATCAACATATTCCACGTAATTTAAATACATTAATTGATGCATTAGAAAATCATGTTATTGATAGACATTTGCATCATTTGTAAAACTGAATAAACTATCAAACTGCATGGTGCTCATGATAGCACGAGACCGCCCTGATCACTCGGCCTAGCAGCCGACGCAGTCTCACAGAGACCCCCATAGTATGTCTCTACCAACACAGTGGAACATCATTGATAGTGGCATAATCTAGAACCCCTCAAGTGATTACCTCCAGATTGCGCTCCATCTCAGCTAAGGGGTCAGCGCCTTCCTCATAGTCCACACCCACTATCGGATGGGCAGCTCGTCATGCTATTGGCGACAAGCCTCGTGGTCTCTCTGGTCAAACATCTGCACATTTATCATAAGTTGAGTCTCAATTTACTCTAAAATAAAACTCACAAAATCGGTCAATAATAATCATTGTTCACATTGAAGGCACCTATAACTTCACAAGAAACACACCCATCACCGATATTGAGAGAAAATATTAAAATCTTATGAAAATATTTGACAAAATGACTTTCAAAAGTTATAAATGGGTAAAAGTAATTTCATTTTTTACCATTTTACCAAACTGAGCTCTAAACGTGATTTTGTGCCCTAATTCTCTTGATTTTCCGGTAGTTGTTACGGGAGATCCAGGGTACCATTTCACGATCCGTCTACACAGATAAGAGCCTCATCCCTGCTCTTGCATTTCATTACTTTTTTATGCAATTTAAACTATAAAGTTTAGGCTAGAAAGGAGGATTTCAAAATTTTAGGTCATCGACGACCATCACGGGTATGGTCATCGGACCCACGATGGTTGCACTCGAGCTTAAAGGCTCACGCGATGCCATCGCATTATTTACAAAAATAGGCACGATGGTGCCGAAAGCAATTTTTTGAGATTAAAAACTCTCTTTTAAGCAAAAAATGTTGATTTTTATCCATGTAAAAAGCATTAATAAGTGTTTAAATGTTGTTTTGTAGGAGAATATGGTCTTGGAGTGGAAAGAAAGAGGCCATGAGGCCGAATATTTCCAAGCATCTCAAGATCCAGCATGCATAAATGCTCTGAGGGATTGTGGACTGTTGAAATTCTTCAGGACCACAGGGTTGAGGGCTCAAATGGAGCTACTACCTTATTTGATCAGCCTTTGGGATGTAGATCGAGAGATCTTCATCATAAAAGGGCAAGAACTGGAACTTGAGGAGATGGACATCTATTTCATCACGGGATTATCTCGTCGAGGAGAAGCAGTTCAACTCTTTGGATCTCGCCAAGGAGGTGAGAGTACCAGGAGTCTAGTCCAGAGATATTGTCCTGGTGCCGAGATAACCAATAAAGGTAAGGTGAAGATAGCAACAATCACCAACAACCTTGTTTTGAGAATAATTTTGTTCACCATGGCGCATGTATCTGGCACGCAAGCCTTGCATGAGGCTTCAAAGTCTCAGTTTCAGTGTGTTATCACATGTTTGACCCCCACCATCTTCAACTGGTGTGGAGGCCTCTTAGCGAATATGAAGCGACAACTGACCAAGGGTAAGCACAGACACCTAAAGCAATTCCGCTTCGGTTCTATACTCGTGACCTTCTTTTTGGAGCAAGTGCCCCTCTTCTGGTATCAGTGGGAAGAAGTACCACATCCTTCCCCCCTGTTATCACTCAGGTTGTTCCCTTTTACTCCCAAGGGAATACGGCCGAGGTAACCACAAACCAATATTTGGACTGCAGGTTCTAGCCCACCTGCAATCAGAGAGGGCTCTCTCTTTATGATTTAACTTTGTTGATGATGATTTTAGGCTAGTTATTGAGTTCAAGGGGTTTTGTTTGAGTTTGGTGGGAAGGATGATGCTTTCAAGTAGAGAGGTAGGTATAGTGTGAGAGTTTCAAACCAATGGGCGTGGAGTCAAGGATTAGGACTGCTGGTGCGCTTTCTTGGTCACAAGAAGAATATGGAGCAAGCTAGCTGCACACGATACAATGATTCAAGCTAAAAGGATGGAATGAGGGCTAAGGAATGAGAAGCAATTAAGAATTTCTCATTCAGCTTAACAGAGGGAAGGTGAATGAGCTCTATCTAGGAGCAGTCAAGAATCCCTAGATAACTGTCAAACATGAGTGAATTAGGGGGAATATGAGCCAAAGGGAATTCATATTCATTATCAATTCAGATGAAAACATAAAGAAACAGCAGAAATTGGGCATAGAGTGCAGCCAAGCAAGTTCTAAGCTAATCTTTCTTTCTGCTATTTAGATGGTGATATATGTATGATATAAACATATATGAATTTAAAACAGAGATAAGAAACACTTATTGAGTCCTGTTGCAGCACAAGAATTCCATATTCATTCTTCAAAACATTAATAACACAATAGACAGTCCGTACTCCAAGCTTTTAGCAGTCTTTGATTAAAGAAAACATCTCAGATATACAGAGTGAGTCTCCCTTGGAGTGCATTAATCAACCAACCAACCCCCTAAACAGTAAATTAGGGTGGTTTTATAAGTAAAATATCTACAAAAATCAGATCTTAGACAGATCTTCTGTAATAAGTGTCTTTAACCTAACATATGTCTGAAATAAATGCGAGAAAATATCTTCGAGCTGCGCTGGGGGCAGCTGTATCAAAAAAGAGTTAATGTGTTGTCTTTATGGCTCTGTGTTGATCATTTTTCCATAATTGTGCTTTGGGTTTTGATCCATTGTTGTTTGGTGGCTTTAAATGCTTCAACTGTGATCGGAAAGCCTTGGTGGGCTTTCACCGCTTTCTTTGACTTTGCTAGAGGCCATTCAATGTTCACCTGCTTTGGGAAATGAAGATTTCCATTAAAAACATTTAACTGATACTCTTCGTTGCTTCCTCTGATACACTTTCGCTGAACCTGGGCTCTTTAATGTCTTTTGAATGCTTTAAATTGTCCCATCGACATTTTATGGCTGCTGCTCGGCCCTCTATTTGCCTTTAGCGCTGTCTTTGCCGCTTTCCCGAACCTATGTGAAGAAATTGCTATGAATTTACGAATTTCGGGCCCTGCTGGTAGCCGCGCCATGAGGGGGCTTCCATTTTGGCCTATTTCCCTAAGCGCTAATCGCGCATCAAAGACTGCCTCGGTTTTTCATTCCAGGCATCCGTTGTGCAGATTTCGCGCTTCGCTCTTTTTGACGATGACGTCAGCTGTGGGTCTCAGTACGGTGGTGACGTGGCGGGGTGATGTCAGCAGGGTGATGTCATCAGTACGGCCAGGTGACGTGGCGGTACAGTGGGGGTGATGACATGGTAGTACGGTGGGAGCGACGTTGCAGTGACGTGGCAAGGACACGGTGGCAGGAGGCTGATGCAGGATGATGACGTCATGATGACGTGGCACTGACATAGGAGAGCGGAACGTTGTATCCGGTTTTCTCCCGCACCACCTTTCGGCACAGGCGGTATTGGGGAAGGGACCTCCGAACACACTAGGAGGCTGACACGTGGCGGGGGTACGATGGGGAAACCGCCCATCCCCCGGACGTTAACCTCCGGCAGATCAGGGCACAAGATTAACCGCCCACCGTTGATCTCGGGCGCTATCCATCGGACGGCTGGCGGTAAAGGTGAGGTGGAAGGAGGTTAGGGACGGGACCCGCCCGACATATTTTAAATAAAAACGCGCCAAGGGGGTCAAAAAACTTGGTTAATGTGGGTCGCGGGTTAGTTTAATGTTTAACCAAAAAACTATTAAACATTGGACATTGGGGAAATGATTGCGGAAGTAGAATTATACGGTTTTTTAAGGGTGAAGGGGTAGATATAGGTTATTGGCCTAACCAGAGGTTTAGACCAATCCCAGGGTTATGACACGTATGGGTTCATAATAGTCCCAGGTGGACTATTATATCCCAGAACTGTATGTACATAGCTATAGTGTTATAGGGGGGATATGTAATATTTTTTGGGTTTTTATATATAGTTTTTGTGTAATAGGGGATAAGGAGATGATCTAGGGAGCTAGATAGTAGAGTTAGGAGTTAATATGAATTGGTGAGGTGAAGTGTAGGGGAGAGGCTAAGTTTGTGAGCTGAAACTTAGACATAGGAAGTGAATGGACTGTGGAGACATGATTTTACACAAGAAATGTGGCTTCTTTTCACTGAAGAAAGTCAAAGCTTGACTTGGTGCTTTACAAAAAATGAAGTGATAACAGGACTGGTTGGGCAGATCCCAAGGTCCTCAAGGGGATGTTAGTGAGTGATTTGGGGAATGAGAAGAAGGGGGAGTTAGACATGCCTCACTTGAGCTCCTCCAAAGGGGAATTTCCTTGCACTTGTGATCTGAATAGATATAACACTTGAAAACATGAAATGGATCACACAGCTTGATTCTGCAACCACAAAACTACTTACCCAGCCTACTTACCTAGCATTTTTTCTTCTTTTTGCATGGGTGCACTTGGACTTGCAGACCCTGATTATCCTTCTTTTATTTTTTGCTGTCCTACTATCTAAATCTACACTTATTTCTTCCAAGGGCCCAGATTAAGCAGTTGGGCTCCTTTGTTTCTCTACCTATCTACAAATCTGCCAAGATTAAACTGTTTGGACAGATTTTCATTCTCTACATTCTAGAACAAGAAATTGAAACCTAGGGAAGCCAAGATTAAGCTGTTTGGCCTTCCCTTAACAGAAAATTCTTCAAAAAGGAATAACTCATCAAAATTGGAATACAACAGTGGCATTTAGACTGGCACACTTTCATGGCCTTTTCTTTGGCCTTTTTAGAAATATGGAGCATTGCAGCATGCAAAGTATGACATATTTGGCACTTTCAACTGTCAATCATGAAAGATGAACACCTGTTGCAACAGGAGGCTAACACCCCCGAGATCCAACGCTCGTGAAATGGAGCCAGCTCATGCCTCGAGGAGGCACGGGTCAACATATGCATTATCCACCACAGTTCTTCATTTGTCTTGAACGCCAACTATTGGTGTTAGATGACTATGCTTATGTTGGCATAGATTTTAGGTGGGATCTAGATCTACCTCTACCACGAGGCGAATAGTGGACTGATGCAGGTGAAAATTTGTTTTTTGGATTTTTTCAAGTTTTATGATTTTTATGAAAGTGTAAATTGAGACTCAACTTATGATAAATGTGCAAATGTGGGACTAGAGAGACCACCAGGCATGTCGCTAATAGCACGGCAAGCATCCCATCCAATAGTGGGTGCGGACTATGAGGAAGGGGTTGACACCTTAGCTGAGATGGAGCGCAATATGGAGGAAAACACTCAAGAGGTTCCAGATTATGCCACTATCGATGATGTTCCATTGCGTTGGCAAAGACATACTATGGGAGTCTCTGCCAGACTACTTCAGCTGCTAAGCCGATTGATTAAGGCGGTCTTGTGCTATCATGAGCACCATGCAGTTTGATAGTTTATCTAGTCTTTTACACGTTTTGTAGGCTTTGAAAGCCAAGTTGTTATAGCTCCAAATCTCACTCTTATGGTTTGTGATGCTATACTCATGGCCTAGGGCAACCCCTCCTTCCAGACCTGGTCCTAAAATTTAAAAAACAGTGTTTTATCCCTTATACGCGACATTGCCCCGAGTTAAACGTGTGTATACGCGGGTATGTGTATAGCCAACCCGCATGTATGTATTAAAACACTTAAAAAAATATAAAACTCCTTATTTTTGGGCGGAGATCGCGGGTTTTACCTGTTGATCACCTGTTAGTGGCCGTGGCCCAACTATTCCCAACCAACTCCTAACTAAAAAACTACTTTGGAGATGGTATAAAAAGACCTCAAAGGGAAGGCCTAAAGGAGGAGTGAAGAGAGAGAAAGGTTATTATGCTGATATTTTTCCCTTGACCAGGTCTGAAGTCCCTTGTGCCTTCTACACTTCCCCCATTTTGTACAGGAAACCTTTGTTTCCTTGTGTGTTGATGTTCATCCACCATTTATGACATCATGGAGAGAAACATGGAAGGAGTTTTGTTAGAGGCTTGAGGCTGGAACAGATCCGGAAGGAAGCTTTGCTTGGATCCTGCTGAAGGTGACTCAGGTGAAAATATTCCTTTTTATGTACTTTATTTCTCTATAATAAAAGAAACACATGTCTTGGTTCCCGAAATGAATCTTCTTTATGTTAATGATATTCATGTTTGGAATTCATATGTAAATGGTTGTTTGGATTTCATAACTAACTACCTTTCGTTATAACATGAAGATGGTTTCTTTATAAGTTTTTGTCCATGTACTGCTGTATTCTTTGAATTGGTTGTTTTGCAGGACAAAAGAGAAGAAGGGAACTCCAAGAAGGGTTTGGACCCTAAAGGCCTTCTCAAACGTAGGACCAAAGGTACGTACCCTTATCATAGAATTTGCTTATAATAGCATAATGGTTGTATGAATGTATGTTTCTTTGAATAGATAACTTTCAGTCTGCTAGGGTTTCAACCCAAAAATCCCTAGGGGAACATTTCCCTCTATCAGAATTGGCGACTCCACTGGGGACAACATTCTTGTTGTTCCTAGTTTGGGTGTTTTTCAAGCCAATAAGGGCTCAACTGCCTTGTCTGCTTGCTGTTACTGTCTGGTCTGTTTTTGAACTTTAAGTTTTGCCAGTTTCTTTAGTTTGTCTTTTTTATTTTTCTTGAAGCTTTTCATATACGCTATTTTTCTTAGATACAGAAGCGTATATACGCTTGTTTCTTTGAGTGAACCCGCATATACGCAGGTTTCCTCAAACACAGTCGCGTATACACGCAATCTGTACATAAGTACAGTCGCGTATATATTGCAATTTTCAAGATCTATAAATCTTTTTAGTCTCTGAAGGTTTGTCTGGTGGTTTGAGTTAGTCTGAAACAGTCATTTTCCAGTATCAGTTATTTGTTTTACAACAAGCATCTTGTTCTGAATTCTCTCGGATTATAAGGAGTATTGGTCTTGTTTTTTGTTGATTGCAAGCGTCATCGTTTTTTGCTAAAGCACGCAAAATTTCTTGCTAGGAATCTTGGCTACTCTGTTTCATCAGGGTAGGAAGATTGAATTCAATCTTTGTGTTAATCTTGCTTTTGGGTGACTTTTTGTTTGCTTGACAAAACCGCTTTGTGACCATCCACTTCTTTGTTTCATGAAAGTTGTTGATTGACACTTTCTTGGAATTTGTCTTTTTGATCTTTTGGTTTTCATTTCCAAAGCTTTCATTGCTGCTTTTTATTGTTAAGAGCGATTTCAAACACATTTATTTTTGTTGAGTCTTCATCCATTGTGTGGTGTCAATTTGCAAAAGTGTTTAATTGCCTATTCTTCAATCACAAGTTTCAGTGTTGTTGAGAGCATTTTTTGAAAAGACTTTTTTGTTTGTTGCTTTGAAGAAAATCTTTTGAAAATCTTAGTTTTGCTTTCTTGAACTTGCTTTTCATTTGGTTTCCTTTTAGTAAGTGAAAGTGCTTTATGTTTGTCTTAGAACTTGTTTTTAGTGTTTAGACGAAATGAATGGTAACATTTCATATTCCATCTAGGCATTTTAAGTGGCAAGATAAAGATTGATAAGAAAACAACTTTCATTTTTTGTTTTTAGAGTAGTTTTGAATCTTGCATCCACATATAGTTGTTGCATTAGGATAGATTTGCATCCCCTTTTTAGGAATACATAGCTTTGTTAGCTTTTTTGAGTGTGAAGTGTGTATTAACGAAAAGAAAAGAAAAATTTGTTTTATTAGAAGTACCTCTGAACCCTATAGAAATTGCTCTTCATCGAAAAACGAAAAAGTGCATGTGCATGTAGTTAAGTTTTTATTAATTTCTTTTGCGTCAAAAAACACCACTAGTTTCACTTCCGTTACCTTGTGACTTAAAGAACAGCCTAATAAAATCAAGCGCTAACTAAAATTCACTAGAACATTTTGTTTTAGTCAGTTACACCAACAAGATTAGGATTTTAGGGCCTTGGATTAGGCGAGTGGAGAGTTAACTCTCCAAGGCCATATAAACGTCAAACGTAGGAGTCTGAATAACGAGAGAAAATCCAATAGCGTTAGGAAGACCAGGAAAGCTCCGGATCTGGGAGTTAAGCACGAGGGTCTGTGAAGACGGGGAAGAGAGATACCCCCTCTCCTACTTGTCCGAACTTACCTCATGACTGTTCCGCCTGGCTTCTGCGACGATTTGGTATCCATAGTTGCTGCTCCTAGGGAACTACACAGGTGGCTGCGGAGGGGAATCCCGTGGCACCTGAGGTTGACGTTGAATCACTCTCGACAGTACTACTGGAGGGCACCCTTGCGAAGCTTGGGGGCTTGCACCGGCGCAGGCTGTTGTTAGGAGGTCAGCGTAACTTCCTCTGATACCTTCGCTGATAGGATTGGGCCCTCATCATCCCAGACTATCTTCGAAAGGCCCCTTATTTCACTTTCTCGTATTTTGGTGTCCAGTCCTAATCACCCGGAGCGGAAATACTTGGAAGTTGTTTGACTAGCTGTATCTTTAGGGACTTCATAGTGTGTGTTGTGTGCTCCTAGTTGGCCTAGCTTTCAATTTTTTGAGTCTTTAGCTAGATCATAACAAAAAATTCAAAGTGGCTGACTGATCTCCTAGACGGTCTCGAAGACTTTGTGGTCTTTCGCCACCAAGTTTAGAGCCTTCTCCTAGAAGGCGCAGAGGCAATACTACCGGTGGGTTCCGTCCCACGCCGGTTGACGCATCGGGGATTGATCCTCCTCTCGGAGGCATTAGCGGCCAAGCAAGGCCTGGCACTTCTGAACAAGAGAGGGACACTCCAGTCCTTTCTCGAGTTCTCTTTCAAGCGGAGAATAACATAGAGGTAGAAGAACTTTCAGAGTCGTTAGCGGCTCCAAATTCTCCACTACCATCTAGTCATCCAGACGTACTGCAATACGTTGGGACTCCGACGCATAGACCGTCAAGTCCAGGTTACGCTACACGCTTACCATCGATGACCACTACTGGAAGCATGGCTTCTACAAGTGCTACGACTATGCAAACCCCAACATCGGTGCAAGGGGGGGGAACCATTTCCATCTCCTCTGCTTCCTTGTTTGGATCTTTTGCTAGCACATCTTTAGTTGGGTCTACCTCCATTCCGTCCACGAGTGGAAATGCCCAAACCAATGCTTTTGGTACTGGATTCTTCCCATTTGGCACCCACTCACAGGGTATTCCATCGGTTCCATTTAGTGCCGCTACGTCCATGATCGGCAGATCGGCTTCATTCCAGGGTTTTCCTTTCAGAAGTGGTCACATACCACATTCCAACCCGACGGTAGGATCCATGCCTTTTTCTTCTGTAGGACAAAGCAGTAATCCTTTCCAAGGTTGGAATAACCCTGGGGTTAGTAGCACGGGAACCAGGAATCCATTTATCGGCTAACAAGGGAATAGGCCGTACTCCACGGTTAGTTCGTTCCAAAGTATTCCTCCCTTAGCTTCGGCATGGAATCCGTATCAGGGGTTATCAACTCCTTACAATCCTTTAGGAGGAAACTTTGCTGGTTATGGAGGCTATATGGCTGGAGTTGGTCAAACTCTGAATTTTGCTGGACCACAAGGCTTTCCTTTTGGTTCAGTCAGTTCTACTTGTTACTTCGCGCAGCCTAGTGCCTCCCAAATTCCAGGACAATCTTTTCAGAGCTTTGGGAGTTCTGCCCAATCTGGGTGGAATCCCCAAGGTCCTCCTAGGCTTCCGTTTCTGGCAACGTTGAACTTTCCAGATCTCACTAAGTTAACAAATGACCCAATCAAGTACAATCTAGCCTGGCCTCCGGTCCCAACCAAACTCCCTTCGGACATTCCAAAATTCGAAGGGAAGAGTGGTGAGGACCCAGGTGACCATGTAACCACATTCCATTTGTGGTGCTCATCTAACTCCCTTATCGATGACTCGATTAGGTTGAGACTCTTTCAGCGCACCTTGACTAGTAATGCGGCCAAATGGTATATAGAGTTGCCAGGGGGCAACTTTACATCGTTCACTGACTTAGCCAATATTTTCTTAAATCATTTCCAGTTGCCTATCCGCTATGATGCCGGAACTGAACTTCTAGCCACCTTTCGTCAGGATAACGCAACCCACATTTCTGACCATATTCAGGAATGGAGATGGAGAAAGAGGCTCATTAAAGCCGAAATCCCTCTGGAGTACCGTCTCGAGTGGTTTTTGAAGTCGTTACAACCCGAGATCTCCAAGGATGTCTCCATGTCTGGGGTCTATTCTGAGGAGCAAGCCATTTTTAGGGCCCAGCAATTAGAATTGATCTACTCTCAGTCTGGGATCCTACAAAAATACTTGCTAGATGCTCCTGGATCTACGGTTGATGTAGCTAAGTCGAAGCCAGGTCCGCACGCGGATGGTATCGTTGGGTCAGTAGACACAACTACAATGAACTTGTTGAATCAATTGCAGCAGTTGTCCTTGCAAGCTGCTTCTAACAACCAAGTCACATCGTCTAATCCCCCTGCTTCCCAAACTTCTTCAATAAATGCTGTCCAATCTGATAACCCCAAAGGAAATCAAAATTCCAATGGGAAAAAGAAAGGACGAGGTAAGAAAAAGAACCAGGATGTAAACACTCTATTTTTTGACATTTTGATGTAAACACTCCGGTAGACACGATATATATATATATATATATATATATATATATATATATATATCTATATATATATATATATATATATATATATATACATGTTTTATTTCTACTTATGTGTTCATAATATGATTCAGTTTTACAAACGACACAAATTTCTATCAAGAACATGGTTTGCTAATGCATCAGTGAATGTAATTAAATTACGTGGAATATGTTGATATGTGATGTAATCAAAATTTCTTTCCATCAATCTAACATGTAGATACATACGCAATATTTGTGGATTTCTCACTAAGTAATGATTGTTTAATTGTAACACAACGAGCTGCGAATCCAACTTGACAACTAAATCCCTAATGCCAAGAGCAACTTCTTCTAACAAGAGTTCAATAATTGCACTATATTCAGCAATATTATTGGTTGTTCGACCAAGGAAGATACCTTGTAAGTTAATAAGCTCGCCATTAGGGTCATAGAGTACCCATGCTGCAGAAGAGAGATTCTGTGTGCTACGACAAGCACCATCAACAAAACCAATGTAATGACCTGATGACATATGAAAACCAAGTGGAACACAGGGTAAGAATAAAAACATATGTCTGCAAAGCAAACAAACACACCAAAAATAAAAAATGCACCCTAATGAATTAACACACTAATGTACAAAAGTTATTACACGAATTTCACGCATAATACTTTTCGAGATATAACCTATTACGGGGTTGTGAAAATGCATTTCCCTCATAATCACATAGCTCATAGGCACCTTTCTGTAAAAAATGTTTGACGATGTAGGGCCTATGCCACATGGGTTCGAACTTGACTGCCCCCAATTCATCGTTGGCTTGATTGTAAAGAAGGACCAAGTCACCTTCAGCAAAAGTGTGAGGAGAAACAGTGTGGTCAATATGAGCTTTGACTCACTTCTTTAGAGCTTTGATGACCATCGCAGCAATGCGACGAGTCTCGTCAAGTCTCTCAAGATACAACAGTTGCTCCACTTTAGGCGAGGTATTAGGAAGAAGTTCGATAGCTAGCTTAAGTGAAGGGATTTCACATTCAATTGGAATAGTTGCCTCTAAACCGTACACCAGCTGGAATGGAGTGAATCCAGTGGTTGTCTTAGCATAAGTTCTGTAAGCCCAAAGAGATGATAATAGCATTAAATTCCAATCCTTTCTATGCTTCCCAACAGTACATTGAAGCATAGTAATCAAAACCTGTTAGATTTTAAGCTTCTGTGGAAGATTTTTGTAGTTTCATGATCCGGATTATCCATGGTTTCTAGTTCATACTGCCAACATTTCAAACCCCAAAGGGGGTCCATCATCAGGACAAATCAGAAAGAATATGAATGAAAAATTTATTGAGAGAAGAGAGCCTGCGACCTGGATATAAATAAACTAAGAACCCTAATTTTATAAAGGCCGACATGATTCCTAACACCTATTGATAATTATTTTATTTTTATTTATTATTACATAAATTTTTAATTTTTATCTATAAAAGTTTTATAAAACATTAATTATTTATTTTAATTATTTTATTTATTCCTTATTAGTCTTAATTGATTAATTCTTTTTTATTTAATTAATTTACATTAATTTATTTTAGCCTTCCTTTAATTAATCAATTATTGATTAATCAATTAATTAACTAATAAGTTAACTCATCAAATTAATTAATTTATTTATTTTTATTCTTTATTTGATTAATAAATTGGTTAGTTAATAAATTTTGTTTTTAATTAATAAAATAAATTTCATTAAAATCCAATTAAAATTGTTAAAGAAATTAATTAATAATACTAAAGCTCTAATTCTTATTTCATTTAAAAAAAAAATATTTTATTTAAAAAAATAAAAATTATACCAATTGAATTTTTATTTGATTAAAATTATTATTTCATTTTAAAAAATTTTATTTCAATTGAATATTTATAAGATTAAAATTATTATTATTATTTCATTTAAAAAAAAATTATACCAATTGAATTTTTATTTGATTAAAATTATTATTTCATTTAAAAAAAAATTATTTCAATTAAATATATATAAGATTAAAATTATTATTTGATTTAAAATTTTTTAATTTTTTAATTTCATTAAATTTTATTTGATTAAAAATTTTATAATTTTTATTTTGATTTTCCTCTTTATAATTAATAGATTAAATCAAATTAATTTATTAATTTATATTGTTTAATTGATTTTGATATTTGAATTTAATTAAAATTAATAAATTTTGGATTATTATTAATCTTTTGATTTTATTTATTTTATTAATTTTAAGAATTAAATTATTAATTTAATTTAATTTAATTAATATAAATAATTAATTAAATTAAATTAATTAAATTAAATTAATTAGATTAATTTGATTTAATTGTTTTAATTAATTAATTAAACTTACGGAATGAAAGACCCCTTATTTCCGATCTTATGCTTCCAAGGGTCCGGGGGGGTTTATTTGCTTGATCAGAGGAAGCCAATTTCCACTGATTTCACTCCCATTGTCCCTGTTGAGGTTCTGAGGAAATTTCATAATTTCAATGGCCTCTCTGATTTTTCTTTTATGATAGTTGTCTTCTCTTGCAATTACCTTGGCGTCTTCCAAACACACATGATGTTTGGTCTTGGACGAGTGCTCTGCAAGGGCCGATGTGCGGGATCTTCCATTCTTTATGTCAGCGGCATGCTCTTTAAGTCTTATTTTCAGAGACCGACCTGTTTCCCCAATATAACTCTTGCCACATGAGCAATCGACCTTGTACACTCCCTTGAGTTGTTGTTGATCAATGTTATCCTTAACTGACCTCATCATTTGCCTTATCGTTCCACATGTTGTAAATTGAGTGTCTATGTTATTCTTCTTTAAAAATTTTGCAATCTTATCTGTAATTCCTTGGATGAATGGAAGGTAAACTTTCCCTTGATATTCTTTCTTGTCTCCAAGGGGATGCTCAGAGAGGGCCCTATCTTGAGCCCTTCTTATAGCTTTCTTGATACTCCACTCCTTGTATCCAATGTTTTTTAACACAGAGGTTAAGTGTTCAATCTCATCCTTTATGTGATCAGGGTCATAAATCCTGAAAGCCCTCACAGCCAGGGTGTTTAAGACGCCGGATTTTTGGGAGGGATGATGGTAAGAGTCAACATGAAGATAGCTATCAGTATGAGTTTTCTTCCTGAAGACCTGGTGTCCCAAAGTACCATCCTCTTTTCTGCTGATCAGAACGTCTAGAAAGGGGATCTTACCATTCTCCTCAAGCTCCATCGTAAATTTGATTTCGGAAGATATAGAGTTAAGGTGATTGAAGAACTTCTCAAGCTCTGCCCTACCATGAGTCCAATTCAGGTTGGTGTCATCGACAAATCTTTTCCACCATGCTGGCTTCAGGTGGAATGAGCCAAGGGCTTTTCTTTCAAAGTACTCCATGTATAGGTTGGCCACAATAGGTGAGAGCGGGGAACCCATGGCGACTCCGGAAATTTGTTCATAATAGTGATCTTGGAAACTGAAAAAAGTGGACCGCAAACAGATTTCTGCAAGCTTCGCTGTTTCAGGATCGGTGGCCATCTTTATAACTTGAACAACTTCATCAAGAGGAATCTTTGTAAACAAAGATACGACATCAAAGCTTACAAGAATATCATCCTTATGCACTCTTTTATTCTTAATAAGCTTTACAAAATCACTTGAGTCTTTTATAAAAGAGTCAGTGTTACCAACCAAAGGTTTTAGGATCTTAGCTACATACTTAGCTAATTCATAGGTAGGGGAACCAATGGTGTTAACAATTGGTCTAAGGGGGACCCCTTCCTTATGGATCTTTGGTAATCCATAGATTCTAGGAATAACCTCACAGGAGGGAATCAGCTTCTTTTTTATTTTATCCTCCAGGTTGGTTTCCATGATGGCTTTCTTGACCTGCTTTATCACCTTGGGAATAGGGTTGGAGTTGACTCTTCTATAACTTCCACAACCCAAATGCTCATTCATTTTGTGTATGTAATCTTCTTTATTCAACACAACGGTGGCGCCACCTTTATCAGCTTTAAGAACAACTATCTTATCATTATTTCGGAGAGATCTAAGAGCCTCTCGCCCCTCTTTACTCAAGTTACTCTTTGGGCGTTTAGACTTCAACAAAGCTAGGGAACATTCTTGTCTTAATATTTCCCTGTCGTTTGAGGAAAGACCTTGAGTCCCATTCTCAATGTTGCAAATGATGCTTTCAAAGGGAATGTTCTTAGGTGAGACCGCAAATCCCAATCCCTTGCTCAGGATTTTTATCTCTTCAGAGCTGAGAATTATGGATGAGAGATTCACGACCCTCTTATCATGCTTACTGGGAACAGTGGGGTGTTGAGATTGCAACAAGATGATGGAGCTTAGTGAAAAGAGTCGCCTTCACTAAGTGGGCCCGCAGGCTATTTTTGGCGCAAGTCTATTTTTAGACATATGGATCATGTCTATGTTTATGGATGATTGATCAAGTTGGGAAAAATAGATGGACTTCTATTTTTGATGAAAGTGTGAGTGATCACAGTGTGAGTGATCAAAGTCTATTTTTAGACTGGCTGTCAAAAATAGAAAAGTCAAATATTATTATCTCACAATAATATTTGGACTATAAACTTAATCTTATTCTCTTGGAGCACTTCAGTTTGAGCTACAGAAGTGGCACATGCAGCTGTCAGAAGGAAATACGCTTTTCTTATGAGTCAGTTGAGTTGTTGCATGCATGACTTCAGTTAGAACTCAATCAGTTGAGTTTGGTGGAGTTGATTGTGGAGTTGATGGAGTTGTGTTCAGTTTAGCTTTGTTAAACTGGTTGTATTTAGTCTAACTAGAAAATAGACTAGAGATGAGTTGAGTGAATTAGTTATTAATTAATTCACAAGTTATTAACTCATAATACAACTAATGAATACATCAGTTAACTCAGTTGCATGTCAATGCATGTTCAGTTCAACAGGGACAGGTGGTAGAGAATCAGATTGCTATCAGTTGTGACTATAGTTGTGCATCAGATCTTGCACAATCAAGGGATTGAGTATGCCAATGAGTTTGCTCACGTATTTGGCCCAAATTTTAGCCTTTGCTCACGTCCACAAAGAGTGAGTGACTATTTTGCAGGTGAAAAACGAGTTTGGGAAGCTATTCTCATCAGTTCTTGAGCAGGTATTGAGCAGTGGAGGCAGGCAAGCAGTGGAAGAGATTTGGAGATCAGATCTGAGCTGTATTGTGTGTAACAGAGGTGGAGATACTTGTGAGAAGTATTATGCTGTGTAATGTTACATGACTCAATCATTAATATACAGATGGTTGGGGTTTTTAGCGAGATGCTTTCCCCGGGATACATACTGTGTTAATGTGTGAATGCTCTTGATGTTTTATTATTATTGATGCTGCTATATTGATGATCAACGTAGAGGAGCTTATGTATTGTGTATGTTTTCCGCAATAGTACATGATCAGGATAATCTCCATTGAATATGTGTTAAATTATTCAAAATTTCTACATGGTATCAGAGCGAGCTAGATAATTGTAGAAAAAGTTTCTACATGGTATCGGAGCAGCTTGATTTGTAGAAGAGATTTTTACAAGATATCAAGCGAGGATTGATCATCAGATCTACTATTCAGGAAGTGTTTACATTCTATTTCTTCAGGCAGAGTCTGTAATCGGGCCAGGTAGCCTCTGGATTCATCCTTCCTTTGGAAGGTGAAATATCCGGTGAAAGCCCATACAGTCAATCTCTGTACGAGAAATATTTTGTTCTCACGAATTCTAGATCGGAAGCAGTTGAGTTTGGAGCTGGTGGAAAATCGAATTTGCAGCAGTGTTGTTGAAATGTCTTTCAACGGATTGCAAATGTTATTCCAAAGCAAAAGCGACCTGGCGCTCAAGGATAAACTCAGTAACAATAAAGGTGAGAATGGATCTTCATCAAAGGTATCTGATGAAGAGAATTGTGCTTTGGCTGCCAAAGCAAAGAAAGGGAAGAGCAAGAAAGCTTCTCAGTCTGGTGCGAAAGGCAAGAAGCAGGATATGTCCAAGGTGAAGTGTTTTCACTGTCACCAGCATGGACACTATGCCACAAATTGTCCGCAGAAGAAGAAGAACAAGCAAGCTGCTGGATCTGCAGGGGGAGAAGCCTTAGCTTCTCAGTTTGAGCTTGATTTTTCATTGATCGCATGCTTGGTTTCAAGTGTGATGGGATCAGTGTGGTTCTTGTACAGTGGTGCGTATTTTCACATGACGGGAGATAGAGATTTGTTCTCTGATTTGGAGGACAAAGATCTTGGAGTGCACATCGAGATGGGCGATGATGGTAGATACAGTGCGACCGGTATCGGTACCATTTCCTTTGAGAGGGAGTCTGGTAAACCCTTTGTATTGAAGGAAGTCATGCATGTTCCAGGATTGAAGAAGAATCTCATCTCAGTGGCGATGTTAGAAGACAAGGGGTATGATGTTGTTTTCAGCGAGGGAAAGGCCTTCCTGCGCAGCAAGACAACTGGTGAGACCCGGAAGATAGGGGTTCGAGTGACGAACCTTTATCAGTTGCATGTAGATGGATGCGCAGCAATGGTAGGCAAGGCAGAAGGATTGGTGAGCCGGGATGATGGCGAGTTGTGGCACAGGAGATTGGGTCACCTTCACCATGGAGCCTTGAAGATACTGCAGCAGATCACTACAGGGCTTCCTAAAGGCACACTTGCGCAGTCAGATCAGTGCAAGGGGTGTACTTTGGGGAAGTTTGTGAAAGCCACCTTTCACGAGAAGGATAGTCGCGCCACGACGATCCTTGAGAGAATTCACACAGACGTGTGTGGACCTTTCTCAGTTGCTTCGATAGCAAAACACAAGTATTATGTGATTTTTGTTGATGATTTCTCTCGTAAGTGCTGGATCTTCTTCATGCAGAAGAAGAGCGAGACATATTCAAAGTTCTGTGAATTCAAAGCACTGGTCGAGAAGGAGTTGGGGAAGAAGGTGAAGGCTCTTAGGAGCGATAATGGTGGTGAATACATCTCGGACGAGTTCAAGGATTTCTGCAAGGCAGAAGGGATTCGTAGAGAGCTCATAGCTCCCCATAACCCACAGCAGAACGGGGTAGCTGAGCGGAAGAACAGAACGATTGTGGGTGCTGCACGGGCAATGTTGCATGATCAGGGCCTACCCCTTCACTTGTGGGCGGAAGCATGCAATACAGCAGTTTATGTGCAGAACCGTTGTCCTCATAGGATACTTGGCATGAGTACACCTAAGGAGACTTATTCTGGTAAGAAGCCTGATCTTTCTCATTTGAGGATTTTTGGTGCTAACGTTTACATGCATGTGACGAAGGATGCCAGAAAGAAGTTGGAGCCGACTGCAGAGGTTGGGATATTTGTGGGGTACACTGATACGCCCCACAACTATCGTGTGTATTTGCCAGACAGTGGTAAAACTGTTGTGCGACGGGATATAAAATTTCAGGAGGAGAAAGCCATGAAGTGTTCGCTTGAGAGGGAGCTACACTTGCATGCAAATGAGGAGCTATTAGTTCCTAAGGATGAGCTTCAGGACGTGGATCAGCCACAGGACGAGGTTCATGGAGTGGAAGAGACCACTCATGCAGCGCCAACCATCAAAGGGCGAAAGCGCTTGACAGAAGCTGAGCGACTGGCTCAAGATGCAGAGAAAGTTGTAGGACCACCTACAGCCCAACGCAGGCAGAGACAGTCACCTGATCGGTACACTGGATACATGGCTCTTATGAGCAAGTGTGTTGTGACTGAGCCATCCTCTTTCGAGGAAGCTGTGGAGGATCCCGCATGGGTAGACGCCATGGTGGAAGAGTATGATTCTATTGTCAGAAACAGTGCATGGGAGATTGTTCCTAGACCGGAAGGGAAATCAGTGGTGGGTTCGAGATGGATCTACAAGGTCAAGCAGGCAGTTGACGGGAGTGTAGAGAAGTACAAGGCAAGATTTGTTGCCCGAGGCTTTTCACAGATTGAGGGGATCGATTATGAGGAGACCTTTGCACCTGTCGCAAGGTATTCTTCCATACGGACGATTCTTGCTCTCTCAGCGCAGATGGGATGGCACATTCATCAGATGGATGTGAAGACTGCGTTCCTCAACGGAGTCATTGAGGAGGAGGTGTACATTGAGCAACCCGAAGGCTTTGAAGTCTTCAGCAGCGAGTCGCATGTGTGCAGGCTCAAGAGAGCGCTGTATGGGTTGAAGCAAGCACCACGTGCTTGGTACACACGGATAGACAGCTATTTCACAGGACTTGGATTCTCCAAGAGCGAGGCAGATCCGAACCTATACCAGATTGTGGTGGAGGGTAAGTTGCTTATCATTGTATTGTATGTTGATGATTTGATTCTAACAGGTGATGAGCTGTTGATACTGTCATGCAAGAAGGATCTTGCTACAGAGTTTGAGATTAAGGATTTGGGCCTCCTTCACTATTTCCTAGGATTGGAAATATGGCAGCGCAGTGGTGGACTGTTTGTTTCTCAGGGCAAGTATGCTCGGGAGATACTGGAGAAGTTCAACATGCATGGCTGCAAGCCTGTTGATACTCCTCTTCCTGGAGGTTGGAGGAAGGAGGATGCCACTTCGGGAGAAGAAGTGGATGCCACTGTTTATCGACAGTTGGTGGGGTCGCTGATGTATTTGGTCAATACACGACCTGATATATGCTATGCAGTTAACCAGCTTTCACAAGCTATGGTTAAGCCTACCAAGCTCTTCTGGAAGGCGGGCAAGCATGTATTGCGCTACTTGAGAGGCACATCGGGATATGGTTTGTGGTACAGACAGGAGGATGAGGTGAAGCTATGTGGCTTCACGGATGCAGATTGGGCAGGGAGCCCAATAGACAGAAAGAGCACATCAGGAGGGGTCTTCAGTATCGGATCGACAGCAGTTTCTTGGTACAGCAGGAAGCAGAGATCCGTGGCACTCAGTTCAGCGGAGGCCGAGTATATGGCAGCAAGTTTGGCTGCATGCGAGGCTATATGGATGAGGAAGATCCTGGTTGGTTTGTTCGGTTCTCATTTGGATCCTACTGTGATTTACTGTGATAACCAGAGTTGCATTAAACTCTCGGCTAATCCTGTATTTCATGATAGATCTAAACATATTGACATCAGGTACCATCATATCAGAGATTGTGTGCAGCGGAGGATCATGTTACTTTCGTACATTCCAACGGAGGATTAGGATGCTGATATTCTGACGAAGGCTCTCACTAAGAGCAAATTCGAGTACCACCGAGGCAGGATAGGGGTTGTTGATAATCCATATCTTGTCGAGAGGGAGTGTTGAGATTGCAACAAGATGATGGAGCTTAGTGAAAAGAGTCGCCTTCACTAAGTGGGCCCGCAGGCTATTTTTGGCGCAAGTCTATTTTTAGACATATGGATCATGTCTATGTTTATGGATGATTGATCAAGTTGGGAAAAATAGATGGACTTCTATTTTTGATGAAAGTGTGAGTGATCACAGTGTGAGTGATCAAAGTCTATTTTTAGACTGGCTGTCAAAAATAGAAAAGTCAAATATTATTATCTCACAATAATATTTGGACTATAAACTTAATCTTATTCTCTTGGAGCACTTCAGTTTGAGCTACAGAAGTGGCACATGCAGCTGTCAGAAGGAAATACGCTTTTCTTATGAGTCAGTTGAGTTGTTGCATGCATGACTTCAGTTAGAACTCAATCAGTTGAGTTTGGTGGAGTTGATTGTGGAGTTGATGGAGTTGTGTTCAGTTTAGCTTTGTTAAACTGGTTGTATTTAGTCTAACTGGCAAATAGACTAGAGATGAGTTGAGTGAATTAGTTATTAATTAATTCACAAGTTATTAACTCATAATACAACTAATGAATACATCAGTTAACTCAGTTGCATGTCAGTGCATGTTCAGTTCAACAGGGACAGGTGGTAGAGAATCAGATTGCTATCAGTTGTGACTATAGTTGTGCATCAGATCTTGCACAATCAAGGGATTGAGTATGCCAATGAGTTTGCTCACGTATTTGGCCCACATTTTAGCCTTTGCTCACGTCCACAAAGAGTGAGTGACTATTTTGCAGGTGAAAAACGAGTTTTGGAAGCTATTCTCATTAGTTCTTGAGCAGGTATTGAGCAGTGGAGGCAGGCAAGCAGTGGAAGAGATTTGGAGATCAGATCTGAGCTGTATTGTGTGTAACAGAGGTGGAGATACTTGTGAGAAGTATTATGCTGTGTAATGTTACATGACTCAATCATTAATATACAGATGGTTGGGGTTTTTAGCGAGATGCTTTCCCCGGGATACATACTGTGTTAATGTGTGAATGCTCTTGATGTTTTATTGTTATTGATGCTGCTATATTGATGATCAACGTAGAGGAGCTTATGTATTGTGTATGTTTTCTGCAATAGTACATGATCAGGATAATCTCCATTGAATATGTGTTAAATTATTCAAAATTTCTACATGGGGTTCCTCATAACAAACATATTATTGTCAGAATTATCACTGGTAGCTCTATGGCTTGAATTGGTTTCAGCATCAAGATTTTTACCATCAAAGTTGCTTCCATTCTTATAAATATTATAATCATTCATGATTCTATTAGCGTCACCGTTAATGTTCTTGGTATACTTAATTTCAACATCTTTAAATATATTATAATCGTTCTTCTTATTGCTGCTGGAATCGAAAGAGACCCTACTGCTTGCGTTTTCCTCCAAAGCACATTCGGTATTGTTACTGCTGGAAGTGTGCTCCACAACTGCGTGCTCATTCACGATTGCTGCGTTTTCCTCCATAGCATATTCGATATCATTGGAAGTATGCTCCACAACGCAGGAGAACATGTTGTCTGCGTACTCATTGCATACAGCGCGCTCCACATTGATTACTGGCTGAACAGCGTGCTTGTTACCAATTACTGCGTGCATTACAGGTTGATCAGGTTGAACAGCGTGCATTACAGGTTGATCAGGTTGAACAGCTTGCATTACAGGTTGAATAGGTTGAACAGCGTGCTTACAAATTACTGGGTGCTGATCGTTACAAATTACTGCGTGCTCACCATTGCCAATAACAGGTTGAACAGCGTGCTCACGGATATCTATTGGATGAACAGCGTGGGTAGCTTCAGCGTATTTTCTTTTAGCATCAGCGCTGTCCAGATCTTCTGCTGCTGGTGAAGCGTTGTCAAAGCAAGGGATCACCTGTTCTGTTGTTATCTTTATGGCGTTAGGAACAGCGCAAGAAGTTTTTACCGAGCAGGAGATTGGCATGCTCAACTCTTTTCTCCTTTCAGCATTAAAACCCACGCCTTCCTCCAACTTGGCCAGCTTCCTGGACTGTCTTTCCCTGGCGATTCTACCCTCTGACTGGGCCTTCAATGCAGCTTTTGCATCAATTATTTTCCAAAGATCAAAGCTAATTTTCATAGTTAGTTTCAGATGGGAGGAAAGGGCCAAGCGATTGAGCCTGTCTAAAGCAGCTCTGGTTCTTTTAATTTCACTCCGAATTAGGGCCAAACTTAATCTCAGAAACGACTTATTATTATAATGATTAAATAGTCTATGATTTATCCTGGCAAAAGGAGGAATGATTTTCTTGTTCCTACATTGCTTAAGAAATTGCAGGTCCACAATTCTCCTCTCAATTTTTATCATCAGGATTTCGAGAAGACAGATCTCCTTCCATGTTTCCCCTCCGTACAGGGAAGTTATGTTAGATTTTAAGCTTCTGTGGAAGTTTTTTGTAGTTTCATGATCCGGATTATCCACAGTTTCTAGTTCATACTGCCAACGTTTCAAACCCCAAAGGGGGTCCATCATCAGGACAAATCAGAAAGAATATGAATGAAAAATTATTGAGAGAAGAGAGCCTGCGACCTGGATATAAATAAACTAAGAACCCTAATTTTATAAAGGCCGACATGATTCCTAACACTTATTGATAATTATTTTATTTTTATTTATTATTACATAAATTTTTAATTTTTATCTATAAAAGTTTTATAAAACTTTAATTATTTATTTTAATTATTTTAATTATTCCTTATTAGTCTTAATTGATTAATTCTTTTTTATTTAATTAATTTACATTAATTTATTTTAGCCTTCCTTTAATTAATCAATTATTGATTAATCAATTATTGATTAATCGATTAATTAATTGAGTAATTAATTAATTAACTAATAAGTTAACTCATCAAATTAATTTATTTATTAATTTTTATTCTTTATTTGATTAATAAATTGGTTAGTTAATAAATTTTGTTTTTAATTAATAAAATAAATTTCACTAAAATCAAATTAAAATTGTTAAAGAAATTAATTAATAATACTAAAGCTCTAATTCTTATTTCATTTAAAAAATATATTTTATTTAAAAAAAATTATTGCAATTGAATTTTTTATTTGATTAAAATTATTATTTCATTTAAAAATAAATTATACCAATTGAATTTTTATTTGATTAAAATTATTATTTCATTTAAAAAAAATTATTTCAATTGAATATTTATTTGATTAAAATTATTATTTCATTTAAAAAAAATTAATTTTTTAATTTCATTAAATTTTATTTGATTAAAATTTTTATAATTTTTATTTTGATTTTCCTCTTTATAATTAATAGATTAAATCAAATTAATTTATTAATTTATATTGTTTAATTGATTTTGATATTTGAATTTAATTAAAATTAATAAATTTTGGATTATTATTAATCTTTTGATTTTATTTATTGTATTAATTTTAAGAATTAAATTATTAATTTAATTTAATATAATTAATTAATTAATTAAATTAAATTAATTAGATTAAATTAATTAGATTAATTTGATTTAATTATTTTAATTAATTAATTAAACTTACGGAATGAAAAACCCCTTATTTCCGATCTTATGCTTCCAAGGGTCCGGGGAGGTTTATTTGCTTGATCAGAGGAAGCCAATTTCCACTGATTTCACTCCCATTGTCCCTGTTGAGGTTCTGAGGAAATTTCATAATTTCAATGGCCTCTCTGATTTTTCTTTTATGATAGTTGTCTTCTCTTGCAATTACCTTGGCGTCTTCCAAACACACATGATGTTTGGTCTTGGATGAGTGCTCTGCAAGGACCGATGTGCGAGATCTTCCATTCTTTATGTCAGCGGCATGCTCTTTAAGTCTTATTTTCAGAGACCGACCTGTTTCCCCAATATAACTCTTGCCAGATGAGAAATCGATCTTGTACACTCCCTTGAGTTGTTGTTGATCAATGTTATCCTTAACCGACCTCATCATTTGCCTTATCGTTCCACATGTTGTAAATTGAGTGTCTGTGTTATTCTTCTTTAAAAATTTTGCAATCTTATCTGTAATTCCTTGGATGAATGGAAGGTAAACTTTCCCTTGATATTCTTTCTTGTCTCCAAGGGGATGCTCAGAGAGGGCCCTATCCTGAGCCCTTCTTATAGCTTTCTTGATACTCCACTCCTTGTATCCAATGTTTTTTAACACAGAGGTTAAGTGTTCAATCTCATCCTTTATGTGATCAGGGTCAGAAATCCTGAAAGCCCTCACAGCCAGGGTGTTTAAGACGCCGGATTTTTGGGAGGGATGATGGTAAGAGTCAGCATGAAGATAGCTATCAGTATGAGTTTTCTTCCTGAAGACCTGGTGTCCCAAAGTACCATCCTCTTTTCTGCTGATCAGAACGTCCAGAAAGGGGATTCTTTAGTAATCAAATAAAGAATAAAAATTAATAAATAAATTAATTTGATGAGTTAACTTATTAGTTAATTAGTTAATTAATCAATTAATTAATTGATTAATCAATAATTGATTAATTAAAGGAAGGCTAAAATAAATTAATGTAAATTAATTAAATAAAAAAGAATTAATCAATTAAGACTAATAAGGAATAATTAAAATAAATAATTAAAGTTTTATAAAACTTTTATAGATAAAAATTAAAAATTTATGTAATAATAAATAAAAATAAAATAATTATCAATAGGTGTTAGGAATCATGTCGACCTTTATAAAATTAGGGTTCTTAGTTTATTTATATCCAGGTCACAAGCTCTCTTCTCTCAATAAATTTTTTTTCATTCATATTCTTTTTTATTTGTCCTGATGATGGACCCCCTTTGGGGTCTGAAACGTTGGCAGTATGAACTAGAAACTGTGGATAATCCGGATCATGAAACTACAATCAAAACCTGATTGACTGCTTCAACTTGGCCATTGGCCTGTGGATAATAAGTAGTTGAGCTATCATGTCGAAGGCCCAACTGAGTAGTTAGCTCTTCCACCTTTTGTTGATGAAAATGTGATCCATGGTCAGTCACGATAGCTTGAGGGACACCAAATGATGATGTGGTTAAAAAGGAACTTAGCAATAGTAATATCGTCAGCATTGTATGTAGGCATCACCTCTGCCCATTTCATTAAATAGTTGACGGAAATGATGATATAAACATGCCCCCCGACCGAGCGAGGGTTACATGTCATGAAATCAATGCCCCATTTGGAAAATGGGCCAATTTTAATTACTGGGTGTAGGGGTGTGGGTGGGGCACGCTACTTGCAGTTGAAAATCAGGCATTCATGCCATTTTTGGATAGCTAGAATGTAGTCTTTGAATATTGAAGGCCAGAAATAACTGGTGCATAGGATTTCTGAGCAGTGGCATATTGAGACATATGACCACCAAAGGCACTAGAGTGGAAATCATTTAAGACCCACTCAGTTTTTTCAAGGGTGAGCCACCTACGAAGGACAGAGTCCACATGGACTCGATACAATGTATCACCGAGGATCCGATAGGGTTGGGATTGATGTCGGATGCGATGTCAGTCAAATCAAGACAACTCAGATTGGAAAGTTTGGGTTTGTAGATAAACAATAATATCCCCATACCAAGCGTCAAGATTGTTGATCAGAAACAGAGTTTCATTGGGTATTTGTTTAGTAAAATCATGTCACACAGAATGAGTCATTCTTACGGACAAGATCGACCTCCCTAGTATCTAACGATATCTAGTGACAAGCAAGCCAGTCAAATCCTATCTTTCTCTAAATGTGCAATTTATAAACAAAGTCAAACAAGTTTTTTAGGCCTACCTTGGGTCCAATGCAAGTTTATGGAAGCCTCGCTCTGTTGATCCACATGAGCTCCCTTGTAGCAAATCTACAAACACAAACAAGCACACAAATTAAATAGCACCTGAAAAGCCAATATCATAAAGCATACTTATCATGATGATCAAGGAATTCATGAAACAAATCACATAAGACAATTTGTTGAGAAAAATGAATATGATTGTATTAATTCAAATCAAAGAAGAACTTTACAACTTGTGCCTTGATGTTGTACAAGCTCCTCCTAGGGTCCATCAAGAAGTCTCCTCTACTTTGACAAGTTTCACTCTCTTCCCAATGAAGCCAAAAGGTATGTGATCTCTCCTCTCAAGCTTAACTAGGAAGTCTCAATTCCACCAGCATTTACCCTCAAAAATGTTCAGCTTCTAACCTCTCTAGCAACCAGCCCAATGCCTTAATTTATAGTGCAATGGAGGGAAGTTACTAGGTCAACCTTCAAAGGGATAAAGCCCTCCTTAAAAGGGATAGCTCCTCTCATCAAGGGATTAGCTCCTTCTCTTTTGAGATGCATGAACCACCTAAGAGCGAACCATCCACGTCAAAATTCCTTCTAGAATCATCTAGAATTAACCCAAAGTGAGTTTTTTAGAATAAACTTGCGCCTTTTGTAACTTTCACAGGGGTCCACACCCCCTCCTTTAGAGATAGAGCGGGCAGGTCCGCAGGTAACACGAACAAAGGGTGCGGGACCATAGGCAATAGTGAGAGAAAGTGTGGAACTAGAGCTTTATTGATTTTTAAGATATTTCTCTCATTTTCAAAGCTTGACATGGAGAGCTGAGATTTGAGACTTGCTTAGGAGGACAGTATGAATGATGATAGACCCATACTGACTGCAAATAGTCATGGTGACAATATTTTGTGTAACAGATTGCCCCCTAAAGTGCGAAGTCTGTAGTAGATGAGGATTTCATTTATCATCTAGGAAGAGTGAAGTACTCTATCATTTCGAGGATCATCTTGTGGAGAGCCCGGTTGGAACCTGTAAAAACATTCAATGCACAATATATATATGAGATCATATCATCGTTGAGGTAGGCATTCCCATACTCAGATCAAAACTGACTAGAAAACTAACTACTGCTCTGATATAGGAATGATCTTGTAATACATCACAAGTATAGACACAGTATGGACGCAGCCATCTGTTTATGAATAGTCCATAGTATAATGAATACAAAATTCCTCGCAGCCTGGATGGTGGAAATTAGATCCAGGGTCTTCATTTCTACTTCCCGAAATATTACGATTATATCCATGCGAATGAATGTGTCGAAGTCGAACATGGTAGAAACCACTTGATTACCAGTCAATGATGTAAACTGTTAACAAGTGTGAGAGAAACCACCAGTAATGTCAATGGCTCTCAAAGTACTCAGTACAATCCATGAGATGTGAATAGATGTGTTGATGTCGAACATGTCACGGAATCCTTTGATCGAAGGTCAATGATGCAACCTATCATCGAAGGCGAGAAACCTGCCATTGAGGCATGCAGATCCCAAGGTACTGACGATTTCTAGCTCATCTTTCTAAATAATGAGCTGAAGTCGATAGAAAGCGATCCGTTGTAGGCAAGCCCACAACACGAAATCATAGATCAAGTTTGAAGAAATTTAGTTGCAAGGACTGACTCAAGGATGGTCAAAATGAATGACAAATATTTTGCAGATGAATGGCTTATTTGCACTGACCTCTTGAACACATAACGACACAACAGATGGTTTGGTAACAATTGACCCAAAGTTAATACCCAGAAACTGGCTAAAGACTTTCAATATGGTTTGATCAACTGTTAGGCAAAGGATTTCCCAACCCAGGTGAATAAAAGTGTCGTGTTCAAGAGTGGTTACAAAGTATGACAAACAGACTCATTTTTCTCTCTTTTCCCCCACCATTTCCGGCAAGTACCTCTTTCTTTTGACAAGCTTGAGGAGGATAACATTTGCTTGATTATAAGCTCATCCTTCGGATGAGTCCAACTTAGTTTAAAATCGAACCCTAAGAAGGAGTGGTCCGTTCCTGTTTGTAATTGAACAAGTCCTTTACTGTTAAATTTTAACGAGTTCAGTATAGGAGAAACTCGGCGTTTTTCAATTTTAGAGAGTCTGAAAAAACTTAAGAAAACTCCATGGTTGTCCTTTTTCATAAATTTTTGTCTCCCAAGCCCGAAAAAGTATAAAATAATACTTGAGAGAACCGCTTGATCATTACGACCAAGGAGTACTTTTCGTAATTAGTGCCTCTGGTCCGAAAAAGTAAAAAAGCGATCAATGACACGTCGTTTTATAACCAATATCAAATTTGAAACGACAAAAATCTGGCAATCTTTTCATGTTTTTACGGTCAGAAAAAGACCTGTAAGTGGACCGTCTTTTTAGTTCCGTTTTAACGAGCTTAAAAAGAAAAACTTGGCAATCTTTTCATGTTTTAGGAGTCAGAAAAGAGCTTAAAGTTGACTCTAATGTTTTTTCGTCGAAAATGACCGATTTCACCTGAAAAATCCGTTATCCTGAACAAAAACTCAAACATTACTCATACCTGTTTAAAATAGATAAAAATGTTGCAAAAGTTACCTCTATAAAGTGAAACATAAACAAATTAAAAACTCATTTATTCAAAAAACTTATAAAAAGGGCTTTCGTAAATTCATTTTTACTGTTTGAGTTTTGGGTGAGAAAATAGAGCTTTTTGTTCAGAAACTTCCCGTGAAGATTGCGGAAAATCCGTCTGTTGGAATCGAACGTCGTCTCCTCCAGGTAATCTACATCATCCTACTCTTTAATTCATCCGTTTCAAAGTTGTTTTTAGGCTTTAATTTCATTTTTTAAGGGATTCTTAGGTTAGAAACCCGCGCACGGGGGCCCACAGGAACAGCGCAGGTAACCTACGGACCCCGACTTTTTCGTAACAGGAAAAAAGTCAAGGGTTCGCACCTGCCGTGAAGGCAAGGTGCAGACCCACGCACTGTCTCTAACAGAGAGGGTGCGGTCCCCGCAGCAAGGGTTTTTAAACCTAAATTTCTCAAAATTCACCCAAAAACTTTGCTTTTAGACATTCTAATTCGCCTTTTTGTTGAATGTAGAGTATACATCATGCTTGATTGGCGAGAACAGGAGCATGAGGATGTAGATCTCGCCGCGATAAATCATCAACCTTCGATTGATGCATTGAAGGCATGTGGCTTATACAAATTCTGAGCCATACCTGGCATGAGGGCCCAGATGGACTTTTTGCAGTGGCAAGTAGACAGGTGGAGCATACAGGACCAGTGCTTCTTCATTGGTGGTCACAGCTCGAAATGGAGGCGACAGACATTTACTTTTTGACTGTTTTGCCTAAGAGAGGTGAACACTTGACTCTATTCAGGACTAGGCCAGGTGGCCAGTCTGTCGATAGCCTCCGGCTAGAGTTCTGTAACAACCAGACTAGAGACAAAGGGATAGATATCAAAACCATATCCCTTCCTGAACTCAAGGTAATTGCGTTTACTGTTACCAGGCTCTGTGGGAGCGCAGCACTACATGTAGCCACTGGATCCCAGTTGCGGATGGCAGTAAACTTCTTTCGAGGCTCTATCTTCAACTGGTGTGATGCTGTGTTGGCTAATATAAAAGGCCAACTGACTAGAGCCAAGAACGGACAACTGAAGACCTTTGGATATGGTGCTTTAGTCGTGAGCTTTGGTCTGGAGAGGGTTCCAATGTTGGTCCCACAGCACCTCACTGTTGGAGCTGGACTTCCTCAAGAGCCCAAACTGATGCGATGGGTTGTAGTTATGGCCCGTCATCCTGAGGAGGGGGCAGAAGTCGTTCGATTCACTCCTGAGTATTTCCATTGGTTGGAAAACAAGGTTTTTTCTATTCAGGACTTTCCTTACGCTGGGGTAGATTTTCGTGGTGACCTAGACATGACTCTTCCACCAGGAGAGCAATGGGATGACTCAGGTAAAATCATTTTCAAGATTTTCTTAATTTAATTTTTTTTTTGTTTTTATCTCGTCCCAAAATTGATAGTTAAAGTTTCAAATGCAGATGTAGGTCCACGGCGACCAACTGCTCTCCGGCCCTATGAGAGGAAACAACCAGCTGCAATAGCACCAACCCCACAGGACGAATCAGCAGAGACCTTGGCCGAATTGGAGAGCCATCTATAGCGTTTGACAGGAGACATTCTGGAGACCGGCATAGATGACATTCCTCTTAGACGTCAGCACTATGTGATTGGGGTCCCAGGACCTTTTAGAAGGTTCCTTTGTAAGGTGGCCCATACAGTGGTTTCTTATCGAGATCATCACCAGTGATAGGATGATGGCCTGTTGTAGACACATATGACATTTTTTGCTTTTGTACTACCATTTTTCCCAATCATAAGGTGTTTTTCAACCTATGATCGAGGACGCAGTATATTTGACACACTCCTATGTTACACTATATCACTATTACCGGCTTATCTTGTAAAACATGTTATGGAATGTTTTTAAATTTACTTGTATGATTATTGCAAATTTCTACTTAACATTCGAGAAGCAATTGCATCTGCTAATGTATTTAGATCTCTTGGAATATGTTGATAGTCAATATAATCAAATTCACGTTCCAAGAGACTAACTCTCAAAAATAATCTCAATAACACTGGATTTCTAATGGCATATACTCTATTAAGCTGTAATACAACGAGTTCAGAATCTAACCTCACTATCAAACTCCGAATCCCAAAATGAAATAGATTCAGATAATAACTCAATCACTACACTATACTCGGCAACGTTGTTCGTTGTTTGACCGAGGCTTACCCCATGCATAGATACCAACTCATCAGAGGGCGAATAGATAACCCAAGCTGCGGAAGAAATATTCTGTGTATTACGAAAAGCACCATTAGCAAAACCAATGTATGTTTAGAGAGGCGTCGACATCTGCAATATCAAGAGTAAAACCAAGATAAGCAGGAATAATGACGAAAAACACTCTCTAAGCTAAGCACACTTTTGAAACTAAAACACACCAGCTAGAAAGAAAACTAACCTAACTAAAAAATCTCCACACCCAAATTTTAAGCTCTTTAGGTAAAGACCATTTCTGGGTTTACCTAAAGAGACCCCGTCAAAGTCTACCAATTCATAGGCCCCTTTTTCTAGCTTTCGCTTAACAAAATAAGGACCATGCCACATAGGGACGAATTTCCTAGCGCCTAATTTATCATTTGCTTGATCATACAATAAGACCAGGTCTCCTTCCGAAAAAATTCGAGGGGTAACATTTCGATCATACTGAGCTTTAATACGTTTGGCATGAGTTTCGATCGCTAATGCAACATCACATCGATTCTCATCTAGTTGAGCCAAGTATAACAAACGTTTTTCCTCTTCGGAAGTGGCTGTAAGTAATTCGATGGCCATTTGCAATGACGGGATTTCACATTCAATGGGTAACACAGCTTCCAGACCATAAACTAGTTGGAAAGGAGTGAACCCGGTTGACGTTTCTATTGAGGTTCGATACGCCAAAAGCACTAAAAATAGCATGTTATGCCAATTCGACCTATGAATCCCAATGATTCGTCGGATCATGATGACTAGAACTTTGTTGATGGCTTCAACCAGACCATTAGCTTGTGGATAATATGGAGTTGAACTGTCGTGATGCAAACCAAGTTGGCCTGTAAGTTTAGTCATCATAATGTTTCGAAAATGACGCCCATGATCAGTGATAATCGCTTGTGGAACACCAAACCTAGCAATTATATGATTGAACATGAAAATTGCAGTTATTTTACCGTCTGCCTCAAATGTAGGCATCGCCTCGACCCACTTGGTAAAATAATCACCGCAAGGATGATATACGCATGCCCCCCGGCCGAGTGAGGGTTACATGTAATAAAATCGATACCCCATTTCGCAAAAGGACCGATGACAATTATAGGGTGGAGAGGAGCAGGTGGAGTGCGCATCTTTCGATCAAAAATTTGGCAGTTGTGGAATTTTCGGACCACGTTAATACAATCTTTAAACAAAGACGGCCAGAAGTAGCCAGCGCGCAATATCTTTTGGGTTGTGGAAAACCCAGACATATGACCAACACACACTCCAGAGTGACAGTCATTTATAACCCTTTCAACTTCCTCATGAGTTAAACAATGTCGAAAAACAGAGTCCACCCCACGACGATAAAGTGTATCTCCAATAATTTTGAATTGTTAGGACTGGAATCGTATTTTTCGACGTTCTGACCTTGAAATTTCTAGCCGAAAGGATTGGGTTTGGATATAAACGATGATATCCCCATACCATGGATCTAAAGTGCTGATTAGAAACAAGGATTCGTCCGCAATGGGCTCCTCCGCCATAGTTTCCGTGTCAGCACGCGGGAAGTCACACATTAACTCCGCAAAAACTAAAGATTTATTCGACTTAGACTTTTCAAATTCCAAGTCGAACTCCTGCAGGATCACAATCCATTTGGAGTACTTGCCCCCTAGCAATTGTTTGGTCAAAATATAGATCATAGGGTTGCAATCAGAAATTACTGTAGTTTTACGTAGTAAAATGTAATGACAAAAACGTTGGATAGCTTGAACAACTGCCAATGCCAATTTCTCAACATGTGAATATTTTAGCTCAGTTGGATTTAAAGTGCAACTAAGGTAATATATCACATGTTCAGTACCGAGTTCATCATCCTGAACTAACACCATTCCGATGGTGGAATGCGAGGTGGCGAGATACAAGAAGTAGTCTTGGTTGTAGTTGGGAGGATGCAATAACGGTGCATGGGTCAACGCATGTTTTAGTGCATCAAAATATTTATCAGCTATCTCATCCCAAAAGAATGGACTATTATGTTTCAACAACCGGGTAAAACCCTTTGTGATCTCAGTGTAGTTAGGAATGGATCGACGTAAAAAGTTTGCTTTCCCCTGCAAACTTTGGAGTTGGCGAAGACTCGAAGGAGGAGGCAATTTGACAATAGCTTCAACCTTCGAGGAATCGACGCGAATGCTGGCTTTTGAAACAACAAACCCCAGTAACCGACCCGTTTCTATACAGAAAACACACTTGTGTGGATTCAACCTAATTCGATAATGCCTACACCTCATAAAGATTGCTCGTAAATGGATGAGATGATCAGCTCGATGTAATGAATGAATAGGTAAATCATCGAGATAAGGTTTCACAATGTGCTTGATGTCATGAAACGCGTAAGACATGGCTCTTTGAAAAGTTGCCCCGGCATTCTTGAGCCCAAAAGGTAATTTGCAATAAGCAAATGTCCCCCATGGACAAATTAAAGCCGTTTTTGGTTGATCAGCAGGTAGAATATTGATTTGATTGTATCCGGAAAAACCATCCATGAAGGAGAATATTTGACTGCCGGCACAATCATCATTGATTTGATCGATATAGGGAGTTGGGTAATTGTCTTTTGGATAGGCTCGATTAATATCCCTATAATCGATACATATTCTTATTGTCCCTTGCTTTTTGTTAACAGGGACAATATTCGATACCCAATCCATTAATGGAATTGGATAAATGAAACCTGCTTTGAGTAATTTTTCAACTTCTGCTTTAATAGCAGCAGCTTTTCGCGGGTGGATCTAATGCAAACGTTGCCGGACGGGTTTAGCATCTGAGTAAGTTTTGATTTCATGAACAACAATTGCTGGGTCAATTCCTGGTATTTCCTCATATGACCAGGCAAACACGTCGCGGAATTCTTGAAATAGGGCCTTATATGTTTGAATTTCATCTTCCGTACAAGAGGCACCTATATGAATTTTTTCAACAATTCCAGGCTTAACCGAAATATCAATAGGAATAGTTTGAGAAATGTTTCCCAAATTTAACTTTGAATCAGGATTTTTCATTGGATTCTGAGGTTCCTTGACATATTCAGTCGTAAAAAATGATGAAAAATCATTTTCAAAACGATCACTCTCGAGTAAAAACGAAGATCTATGATGAAGATCTTCCCATGGTAAATCATCGACACATAGGATTTCACGAATTTTTTCATCAGTGTGAACAAGTTCGGAAAACGTTGTTGAATCTGAGTTTGATGTTGAAAGTGATTCCTCATGGACCACATTCATTAAGTCAATTTTGGTTGAAGATGGGTTGGAAAACGACTGCACGGCCTGATACGCAATTTCATATGGACTCAAAGGCATAACATCACCAAATGAGTCTATCTCAGATTCAGAAGGTACGATCCAAGGATCATCATAAACTATAGTGTCTGACGAAATCATATGAATGGTTGCAGTAGAATACGATGCATTGATAGGAGGAAAAGGAAAAGTTCCTAGTAAACCAGAATCTTTAACTAGTCCTACTCCAACATCCTTATACGGGATAGTTGTTTTTCCGACATGCTGAATGCTTCTAGAAGAGGCTGGGTCGGATGAAAAGTAAGTTAGCTGGTCTATAGTTACGATCTTTCCATTATGAGCGAACTTTATAAGCCGAAAGACCGATGAAACGACAACTATCATAGCGTAAGGCCAACTACGACCCAAGAGAAGGTTGTAATCTAGAGGGGCATCAACCACCTCCACATCTAGATTAACAGTTTTGCCTTCAACCCCTATAGGTAAATACTGTAGAATGCCAAAATGATGAAACCCACGGCCATCGAAGGCCTTTAGAATCATCGGTAATTGATTTAGCGTAGGAGAACCAAGCGATCTCCAACACTGTATCGACATAATACACGTTGAGGCTCCCACATCAATCACAGTCCTATAACAAGGTCTGTTTTTGACTAATACTGGGATCTGGAAAGCCATTTGATGAGGTAAGCGCGGTGTACTATTTTCTAGATCGAAGATTATAAGGTTCGAGTCCTGAACGTCAACAGCCCCTATAGCCGATAATAGTAATTTACACTGTGCTGGACATGATTGCAGCACTTCCAAAGCCGACATTGCTGAAGGTGAAACAGCTAAATCTTCAACAATGTTATAGTTCTGAGTCGCTCTCGCATGTGGATTGAAAGCTAACTTTCGAAGTATACCCTTGGCGGGCGGTTTGATTACTAAGTCTGGGTTAGGTTTCTCGATCTGCAGTGGATCGGAACCGAGAGTTGGAGTTGATGGGTTCGAATGAGAAGATTCTGCTTCTTTACCATCAACAAGACTTTTACTTCCATAATCATGCGATCGAGTCGCAATCCTAACATGGGACATCATCATTATGGGTTCTTCGGAGGAATTTGAGGAAGAACCTATCATCTTATTGTCTTGACTAGGAAAAGGATCCTTCAAAACAGCAGGCGTTTGGGAACCTTTGACAATTTTCGCAACCTCTGCACGATGAGGGCAGTCTCTTGTAAAATGCTCTTCATCACAATGAGACAAGGATAACAAGGTTTGCGTTTCTCATCAGTTGATTCCGCTTTTTCTGGTTTCTCTTTTGAATTTTTATTTGTTTTATTTTTCTTCTTCCCTTTCTTCTTACCGCCGGATTTTTATTTGGCTGTACATGACTCTACAACATATCAGCGGAAATTTCCGCGGAAGAATCTCCTATTGGGGAATCTGGTAAAGTTATGATAGGAGAAGAATTCTTGGAAGATTTCTTCTTACGTTTGGTATTAACCGTACCAATCATACCATCAGCGGCATGAGACCCTGAAGGAGCTGCAGTTATCTTATTTTGTTTAGGAAGATCAGGGATTTTCTCGTGTAACGTACCTGACTACGTATAAACTAAGTCAAGGTACTGAGCTTGAGCAATTACTTGCTCTTCAATAACGACTCCGGCCTTAGCTACATCCTGAGTGATCTTCGGCAATAAAGATTTTACAAACCATTCAGCTAAGATCTGATCCGGAATAAAAACCTTCACTAAACGTCGTCGACGTCTCCATTCATGAATGTGATCTGAAATGTAAGTGGACGTTGACTGCTTTAATGAAGTTAATAATTTCGTGCCATTTTCATATCTGACTGACAACTGAAAATGAGTTAAAATCGAAGTAGCTAACTGACTAAAGTTATAAAAAGTGGCTCGCAGTAACTCAATGTACCACTTGGCCGCAAGACCAATTAGAGTGCGCTGGAAAAGCCTTAAATGGATTGAATCATCTGAAATGGAATTAGACGCACACCAGAGGTGATAAGTCATCACATGGTTCGACGGGTCCTCTCCTGATTTGCCTTCAAACTTAGGAATATCACTAGGCAACTTATTTGGCATTGGCGGCCAAAACGGAAGATAGTTAATTGGATCGTTCGTAAGACGCAACAAGTCAGGCAAGTCCAAATTTGCAATAAACAGTAACTGACGATTAGGGTCCCTGAAACCCTGGGTCATGAGACCAGCCCCAGGAGGAGGATATCTAGGATAACTAGGAATTGGAATTGCATTTGGGATATTATATCCTCCCGGAAAACCAGGATTAATCGGACCGTACTGGGGTTGTTGAGGTTGTTGATATGTATACCCAGGGTATGGTTGATACTGATAGACTAGCTGTTGCACAGCAGGACCGAATTGGTACTGTCCCTGGTACGGTTGATAAGTAAATTGAGGTTGACTTGTGACAACCGTACTTGGACCAGGTTGTCCTACAGGCATTTGAACCGAAGTCTGAATTGTGGATCCAGACTGAGGTAAAGATGTCTGAGGAGTTGATACAGGAACAGTAGAAACCGGAGTTGTCGATACTCCAGAAGTAGGTGGGGTAGATTGAACAGATGTTGCAGCAGTCATTTGAGGCAGAGTACGAGGCGTACTAGGCCCAGACTGAGAAACTACAGAAGGTGCAGAAGTTTGAATAGTAGACTGGACAGGTTGCTGGGGTGAACTAGAAACCAAGGGTTGTCCAGTTTGAGATGACAACTGTACATTCGGTTGCAAGACTTTTTGAGATTGAGATGGATCCCACACTAAGTTCATTCCGGGGTACAGACCCATAACAGGTTGAGAATATTGAGGACCATAATCGGGTTGAGGGTAGGGTTGATAATTCAAAGGTACATTTCCAGCTCCTTGGACATATGATTGACCGGAAGGTGGTTGGAAACCTTGGGTTGAGTACTGACCTTGAGGTTGATAACCTTGAGGCACGTACTAATACTGGGGTTGACCTTGAGGTACATATTGATACTGGGGTTGACCTTGAGGTACATATTGAGTCTAGGGTTGACCTTGAGGAACGTACTGTCCCGTAGGTATGTACTGTCCTTGAGGTTGCCCCCCAGGCGGAAATTGGGTACCTTGAGGTTGCCCCCCAGGCGATAATTGAGGACTTTGAGGCTACCCCCCAGGCGGTAACTGGCCACCTTGAGGTTGAGGATTAGGAATAGTACCTAACATCATAAGAATATCTTCTACACTCAATGGCTTAGTTCCATTATTTCCAGTTAATAACCCTTGTTCAATAGGTTGAGGAGATGCTCCCGAAAAAGTACCAGTAAGTGACTGATACCCAGAGGGAACAGAAGGACCACCGTATAAAAAGGTTTCTTGAGATTGAGAAAACATGGATGACTGTCTTGACATATTTAATGAAGGATAGTAACCCCTAGGTGTTGGGTGAAAAGGTATACGAGGTGGTGAAAAACTTAGTCCCGGGTTTTCCAAAAAATTGGTCAATGAAAGATACCAAGCGTTGCTCCTAGGTGGACTGTAAAAGATCGATTCACGCTCCCTAAGTTCTATAACAGGTTGATTTTCAGGGATAGGGATACCTTCTTCTTCTGGAGTAGCAAGTTCTTTATTAGTTATAAGTCCATAAGGAATATTTTGGGTAATTATTCTTTCTACCCTAGGTGAACCAGGACCACTAGAAGTTGGAGAGGCAAATCCCGATGTTGGCGTAGCAGCAAATTCAGTTTCAGGTTCAGATATGTCAAGTTCCTCACGTAAATCACTAGTAGATGAAAAACTACCAGTAACTTCGGAAACAGAAATAGATTGTGGATTATAATCTGTTACTAGAGCTTGATAATCAGGATGTACCACTAAAGAAGAATCTCCTTCTTCAGGTGACCCAACTCTACTGTCTCTAGTAGTTACAAGGGCTCGTAGCCCTTCAGGCTGGCTCGGTGAAAACTCAGGAGGTCGGCCCCGAAGTCTACGAGACTTCCTCGGTAATTCAGCCACGATTAAATATTTTAACTACTTCACACGCAAATAAAGAAAAATCTCAATGAAAACCACCTAAAGCCTCTAAAGAACCAAACAATTTTGAATCACACACCTAAAGAATCTAGGAGATCAAACCACACACAAACAGTAACTTTCCATACTGAAAACACTAGTTGGTGATGAAATCCAAAGTCGCAGAGTTCAATACAGAAATGGCGGTTGGAACAGTTACCCCGTCAACCTGCTTAATGAATAGACTGGCACAAGTTTCTCCGCTAAACCGTCTCGAGTGAAGAGAACCCCCCAAAAAATCCAAGTGAGTCTAGCCGACGTTTGCTCTAGGTACAGTGGGATCTTCCCTCCACCGTCACCTTAGGAAAGAATCCTATAGAGTATGGTCACTATGGTTACCAACGGAAACAAATATACCTAGGGGAACAGTCTACGATCCGATACGCACGCAAGGGCAGAGTAACAAGCTCAATCCCCTTGAAGGCTCCTTGACATAATCCAAGGTTCACCAACAAGTGACCCCAAGATCCTCGACAATGGTTAATCCGAGGTTTACCGTTTCTAATACGTGAATATCTGGCGTCGTTCCCAATGAGGAAGGATTGATTCCCACACTGGTTCAGACACGATCTCGTGCTTCTCCTTTAAGAGGAGCTTTCCCAAAGCATAGATGTAACAATTGTATTTTTCTCCTACCGCAAGATACAGCAACTTGTTTGTTTTATTATCTTGGAGAGTTAATTACTCCCTACTCCAAGATACTAGCCTAAGCTATGTTGGTTTAATAGAGCCCTAGAAATAAAAAGATTACTAGATAGACTTTACTTTAAGCGTTATTTTTATTGGTTTTTCTTTAATTCAAAAGGTGCGGAAATGAAACTTATGGTGCGAAGACTCGACTCGAAATCAATAAAAAATGCACTTAAGATGATAAGCAATCTTTTCCCTTCAATGAATTTCTAGCTAGGAAAGAGTTTGAGAATGAAAATGCTTGTAAAAACAAATATTTTCCTTAACAAACAAATCAAAAGAAGAGCTTTTTGTCTTTTCCAATGCACTCAAAACGAGACAACTAGTTATGTTCACAAAAATTTCCCTTTTCTTTCAAACACTCAAATACTACAAAAACAAACTTTGTCCAAAAGAGATTTTTTTTATTTTTATAAAACACTCAAAACTATGGAAAAATCTAATCTTGAGATCTATAAATTCTAAGAACTATTTGAAGTAGAAGCTTACAAGATTTCTTTTCAAGGATGTTTTACTTAGCTATAAGCAAACTAAGGACTAATTTGTCTAGAATCACAAATTAGTCAAAAAACAACCAATTTTTGTTTTCTTTTCTAAAAATGAAATCCAAAACTTTTAACACAAGTCTTTTCGAAGTTTCGCAAAGAGAAACACAAGATGGATTCCTCAACAAAGGCAGATTTTGCAAACGGTCAGACTCATAAGAAGGCCAATAAAAACCAAGGTGATCTGAGGCTTCTAAGGCTTCCAAGCTCTGAGCTACTACAAGACCAAATGAAAATCAAGCCTAGCAACCAAAACTTCTAGGAATTTCACCTAAAACCCTAATACCAATGGAATTAACCTAAGAAAAGTTCCTGACAAGTCACATGCAGGTCTGGGCAGGGGAAAAAACACCTAAACAAAAACTAAGCTGACTGAAAGAGAAACTTTTAAGTTTTCCAAAATTTTGACAGGGTCCGCAGTCCACACAGGTGCGGTACCGCTCTGTCTGTAAAGCAAAAGTGCGGATAGGTCCGCACTGTGTTGCAAGCCGAGGGTGCGGTCCTCTCCCAAAAGTATGAAAAACAAAAAAAAATCCAAGATCTACTAAATCTACCCAATTCCACACACAACAAGCCAAAAACAGAAACAAAAACATAGTTTCTCAAGTCAAAGTAAAGCAAATCAAAAAATCAAGTCTCCAGCGGAGTCGCCATTTTGTCACACGGAATGAGTCGTTCTTGCGGACAAGATCGACCTCCCTAGTATCTAACGATATCTAGTGACAAGCAAGCCAATCAAATCCTTCTTTCTCTAAATATGCAATTTATAAACAAAGGCAAACAAGTGTTTTAGGCCTACCTTGGGTCCAATGCAAGTTTGTGGAAGCCTCACTCTGTTGATCCACATGAGCTCCCTTGCAGCAAATCTGCAAACACAAAAAAGCACACAAATTAAATAGCACCTGAAAAGCCAATATCATAAAGCATACTTATCATGGTGATCAAGGAATTCATGAAACAAATCACATAAGACAATTTGTTGAGAAAAATGAGTCTGATTGTATTAATTCAAATCAAAGAAGAACTTTACAACCTGTCCCTTGATGTTGTACAAGCTCATCCCAGGGTCCATCAAGAAGTCTCCTCTACTTTGACAAGTTTCACTCTCTTCCCAATGAAGCCAAAAGGTATGTGATCTCTCCTCTCAAGCTTAACTAGGAAGTCTCAATTCCACCAGCATTTACCCTCAAAAATGTTCAGCTTCTAACCTCTCTAGCAACCAGCCCAATGCCTTAATTTATAGTGCAATGGAGGGAAGTTACTAGGTCCACCTTCAATGGGATAAAGCCCTCCTTCAAAGGGATAGCTCCTCTCATCAAGGGATTAGCTCCTTCTCTTTTGGGATGCATGAACCACCTAAGAGCGAACCATCCACGTCAAAGTTCCTTCTAAAATCATCTATAATTAACCCAAAGTGAGTTTTTTAGAATAAACTTGCGCCTTTTTGACTTTCACAGGGGTCTGCACCCACTCCTTTAGAGACAAAGCGGGCAGGTCCGCAGGTAACACGAAAAAAGGGTGCGGGACCGCAGGCAATAGTAAGAGAAAGTGTGGAACCAAAGCTTTATTGATTTTTAAGATATTTATCTCATTTTCAAAGCTTGACATGAAGAGCTGAGGTTTGAGACTTGCTTAGGAGGACAGTATGAATGATGATAGACCCATACTGACTGCAAATAGTCATGGTGACAATATTTTGTGTAACAAATCAATTGGGGTGCTTGCAGACAGAAGAGCATAGATTAACTCAGCAAAGACAAGCAATTTCTTTGCTTTGGCAATAGTAAATTCCAAATCAAACTCCTATAGGATCACAATCCATTTGGAGTATTCCCCCGCCCCCCAGTAACTGGCGAGTCAGTATATATGTCATGGGGTTGAAATCAGAAATCACAATGGTTTTCCATAAAAGGATATAGTGTCAAAACCTTTGGATGGCATGAACTGCCGCCAAAGAAAGCTTCTCAACATGAGCATATTGAGACTTGGTATCAAGAAGGTATCGACTCATATAATAAACCATGTTCTCGTTGTCATCATTGTCATCTTGAACTAACACCATAGCAATAGTGGTATCAGTTGCAACCAAATACAGGAAGTAATCGTGGCAGTAATCGGGGGGTGCAGTAAAAGAGCACTAATCGGGGCTTTCTTTAAAGCATTCAAGGATTCTTTAAACATTTGAGTATAAATCCTGATCTCATCTGGAGAACACGAAACCCCAATATGATGTTCTCGACAATTCTCAGTTTAACAGAAATGTCAAGAGGAATCGTACCAGTGATGTTTCCCATAATACCCTCCAACAAGACTTCATGCACCAGTATAGGTGTCTGAAGTGGAGGTGTACGAGAATGAGAAACAAAAGCTTCAAGACAATAAGGCATCTCATCAAGGCTAGGAAGAAGAATGATGATGTAGACCGTTCCATGGAATTTACTCCAGAGACATGACCTCCACGATACTCTTGTGAGTGGGGAATGGCTCATTCAAAGGATCTGGAGAATCCCAAGAACCAAGCCAAGGAGATGGCACGTAAGTTTCCAGGTTCATACTGAAGACAGTATGAATTTCTGAAGTGGCCATCGAAGCTAAGACAATTTCTTGATAATTTATCTCCAACGGACTTAAAGGCATAGCATCGCCAAATGAGTCAAGTTGATCGTCGAAAGGGATAATCCAAGGATCCGTAGAATCCAAGATCATATTGACCAAATGAACATTCGAAGGTGGGAGAGAAAAGGTACCCATTAAAGTAGAGTCTTTGAAGAGACCTACTCCCACACTCTTGTAAGGAATCTCAATATTCCCCACATATGGAATGTTACCATTGGATGAACAAGAAGAAAAGAAGGACAGTTGATCAACTGTGACAATTTTTCCTTCATGAGGAAAACGAAATACGCAAAAAAAAGAATACACCACACAAAACATGGCATGAGTCCAACTTCGCCCGAGAAGAAGGTTGTAGTTGAGATTGGCATCTGCAACTTTGACTTCTAATTCAACAGTTTTTCTAGGTAATGTAATCAGCAAGTTTGTGAGAATACCATATGGTTGTGAACCTATGCCATCAAAAGCTTCCAAGGTGTTCAGAGATTACTTAAGAGGAAGAGAGCCAATGGATTTCTAACACGAAACTAACATGATGTAGGTAGAGGCACCTTCATCAATAATCGTTCGATGGATAGTCTTTCTTTTGATAAGGACTTGTATCAGAAATGCAATTTGATGAGGAAGACGAGGTACATGATTCTCTAGCTCAAAACTAATCAGAAGGATCGGTAGCACCTATAGAAGACAACATTGACTTCCGTTGCGTTGGATAGGATTGAAGAACCTCCAAGGTAGACATCACTAAACGTGTCTGAGCTAAATCCTCAACAATATTGTAATTTTGTGTAGCTCTAGCATTTGGATTAAAATATGACTTCCAAATAACACCTTTGGGAGGTGGTCAGATGAAAAACTCACTATGAGGGCGCTTGAAATGGAGCGAACCAGAACTAGACGGAGTAGAAGTAGAAGGAGTATCAGTGGATTCTTTCTCCATCGTCTACTTAGACGTAGATTGATAGTCCTTAGTTTGAGTAGCGATCGAGATAGGTGATGAACCTTGCATCATGAACACTTTGGAACTTGAGGAAGCAGAAGACTGAGGTTGGTCTACCAATTGGGTCTGTTGTGATGGAAAAGGTTCTTTTAAGACAGAGGGAGTCCCTTTCAGCAAGCGACTAACTTCAAATCTTCGGGGACAATACTTAGTGTAATGATCATCCTCATAGATGAGGCAAGGATATTTCAGCTTTCTTCAAGAAGCATCCTCAACAGAAGATTTAGGAGGGTCCTATTTTGGGGCGTCGGCTTTGGCCTTGCATTTTCCCTTTTTTTATCTTTAGAGGTCATATTTGTTGCGGTAGACTGGATATCATGTACCTCAACGGTTTTACCAAGACTAGATGAATTTTTGGAGGGATTATTGGAACCAGTGTTTGAGACAAATTTCTTCTTCGAAGAAGCTTTCACGGGAATTTGAGGCACGGAACCAATGACACCTTCAATAGGTGGTGTATCCAGAGACTTTGATGTTGTCAAATCCGAGGATGGTCTCATAACATCAAGTAAAATCTCGTACAAAGTGCCAGATTATGAATATACCAAGTCTAAATACTAGGCATGGGCGATAGCTTTCTCTTCAGTAACACATTCACCCATGGCTATGTCCTTAGCAATTTTACTGACGAATGGTTTTGTGAACCACTCTATCAACACTCATTAGCAATCTCAAACTTGATGAGGCAACACCGACGCTTCCATTCATGGATATGATCTAAAATGTGGGTCATGGTGTCTTGCTTAAGGGACATAAGAAAATGAGTGCCAGTTTCATAACGAACCAGCAATTTGAAATGAGTGAGGAAAGCCATAGTGAGAGAGTTGAAGTCACCATAGGTACCACGAAGCAATTCGATGTACCATTTAGTGGCATCACCTATTAGAGTTCTTTGAAAGAGTCGAAGATGAATAGAATCATAAACATACGAATTGGAGGAGCACCAAAGGTGATATGTCATCACTTGGGCTTGTGGATCCTCCTTCGCTTTTCCCTCGAATTTGGGGAAATTGCTTGGAATTTTCGTCAGAACTAGAGGCCAATAAGGAGAATGAAGAATGGGATCATTTGCGAGCCTTGAAACATTGGGAAGCTCCAACGTAGCCAAGAAAGGAAATTGCGTGTTAAATGGCATATAGGGTCTTTGAGGAGACCTAAACTGCGGAGTCTGTCCTTGTTGGTAAGGAATTTTCCCCCATAGTGGAGGATTTTTTCCATATGGAATTTGGTTTTGTCCCCACTGAGGGTTACCATTCCCGTAAGGAGGATTCGATCTCGGGTAGGTTTGATACTACCCTGCCATAGGCCGCTGATGATCATTGTATGTGGCATACTGGTTATAAGGTTGCTAAACATGTTTACCCTAGACGTAAGTAGAGTGACCCTGTTGATGCAGGTGTTGACCTTGTCCTTGCAAAGGCTGACCTTGCTAATACACATATAAGGCTTGTTGCTACCAAGGCTGACCTTGTTGCTGCAAAGGCTGACTTTGATGTTGTAAAGGTTGACCTTGCTGCGGAAAAGGTTTGCCTTCCAAGGACAAAGGTTGGGAGGACTGCTGAACAAACCGTGTCTGTAGCTGCAAAGATTTTTATGATTGTTGCAAATTTTTCCCTTATAGTTGTAGAAGTTATCCTTGCTGTTGCAATGCTTGCCCTTGCTATTGCAATGCTTGCCCTTATTGTTGCAATGCTTGCCCTTGCTTCTGCAAAGATTTCCCTTGTTGCTGTGAAGGTTTCCCTTGCTGCTGTAAAGGTTGTCCTTGTTGCTATAAGGGTAGCTAGACAGTTCCTGGGTTATACCCTGAGGGTATTGATAGTTCCCGAATTGAATCTGGCTATACCCACCAGGAATAGCGGATTGACCAGGCTGAACATAAGGTCCAACTTGAGGCATGTAAGGTGGATTAACCAAGGCTTGCGAACCATATGGGACATAAGCCTATTGGAATGGGACCTTAACCATATATAGTTGTTGGTATTGGATGTTACCTGACCTGGATGGAGGAGCAGGGTTAGGAATAGAGCTATAAAAAGGTTGATTCATTCCAAACATGTGAGTTTGTAATCCACTCACATTGGTTTCGCCTGACATGAGGGGAATATTTGGATCTTTCCCCCTAGGCGGAGGCACAGTCTGTCCACTCGATGGAGGGATAGAAGAACATACCGAGAACTGACCTGAGACAGTCGGTTGAAATGATGATATAGGTTGAGATGGAATGGTAGGTTGAACCGGAACTGAGTTGACTGCATTTTTCACAATCGGTCGAGAGGTCATGTTTGGGATGAACGAACCTGATGTAGGCATAGCATTGGAAGACCAAATGGGGTTCTAATACAATGACGAGGCACTAGGAGTGCCCGAAACTAACTGAGCTAAAGTGGTATAGCCATGTGGCAACATGGGTCCACTAGTCTCAGGATAGGAGAGATACAGGACTCTTCCTATATAAGGAAAGCCTTATGGAGGGAACTCATATCCCTTCTCATCATCTACATGAGGAGTATGGGTAGCGAAAACTTATGAATGACCCACATAGTAGACTGGGATCTCGCCTTCTGACTCCATAGATGGAAACAACTAGTGACGAGGAACCGGAGATGTACGAGGAGATAACTCCAAAGGAATACCAAGTCGATCATATGGACTATAAGGGCGCTGAGGAGATATCACAACAGGATCGAACAATGGGTTCGGTGGATAGATAACCATCCCTTGCGGACTTTCAGGAGTCTATGGACTCTCGGGAGTCTGGATAGGATTATCAGAGGAATCCATATCAGATTCTTGAGGTGACCAGGAATCTGATGGAGGCGGACGAGAAGACAAAGGTTGGATACTCAGAACAATTTCGAGTTCAAGACCTTGATCCTCAAGTGACTAAGGAAGTTTCAGATGAACTCCTTGGGTAGACCCTTCAGTATCAGATAATGAAGGGGAACTATGAGATGGACTCAATGGTTCAACCATGATGGCTTCCCCTCAACAGTGGAAAAGGAAAGGAAAAAATTTGTTTAGGGATTTAACAATATTGAAATTAATAGAAAATTACTCAAATTGGTCTAAGAAGCAACTGCTTGGGATTGACAAGTTTATCGTGGGCAGTTATATTTTAGAAACAAAAACATTGCCTTTTCATCTTTTAATAGTTGAGGAAAGGGCGAAAAGGTGACTCTAATCGCTTTCAATAGTTTTGCGAGCTTGAAAGGACAAGTTGCTCGATGATATTTTCAAATTTAAAGAGTCAGAAAAGATTGAATGACTGCCCAAGTGAATCTAGCTAAAAGGAGTACCAAGTAACTGTGAACTGCAATATACACCTCAGCAAATAAATTTACCGAGGACTTGACGTATGTGCAGGAAATCTCCCTGAATGTTGTGTTCGGTGTATCACGTTTACGAGGTGGAAGACTCGGCTTGCTAGGGATAAACATTTGCAACCTATGGGGGTCTCCCTTTATATACGCGATGGTATGGAGATCACAATTTTGTGCTAGCGTTGTCTAGTGCCGAAGCGAACGACAGCTGCTAAGTTTTTAAGACGTCGGAATATGTCTCTAACCTAAAACACTAGATATGATCGTTAATGTTTCAAATGATCCTTAGGTTAATTGATAGATTTTAAATTTGATCTTGTAATTATGTCTCAATTTCAAGGCCTTAACGATGTTACCTGTTCCTAAAATGAAAACTAGATGATGAAATGAAATCCTTCAATTTGATGAAAGCTATCTATGTAGGGAAGAAGATCACTCAAATCATGCATCAAACCAAATGAAAAAATGCATCCATGACAATCTTCAAATGCTAAATGCAAAATATGAAATCTAATCTTTCATATGATAAGAAAATGCAATGCCAAAACAAATATTAAAGCAAAATTTCCTTAAGATATAATGATGATTTTTTCTCTTTTTCAAAATGCAACTAATGTAATCTAGTGCAAAGTAAAAGAGAATGCAAGCAAGCCAAGAAATATGAAAATATATTTCACTCCAATTATTTGAATGCAACACAAAATGCTTCGAAAATTATGAAAAGAATAATACTTTCACTTTCACTTCGAAATACAAAAGCTTCAAAGCAAACACTTCCTTTAATTCCAATGAGACAATCGATTTGTAATCTATCGTTTGTCAAATGAAGCTTAAGTAACGTTCACTATATCCACTAATGAAAACAACGTAAGGCATAAGAACCAAAAAGTGATCTGCAAAGTATGTCTGAACACACAAAGACTCTTTAACGTAGGCAATTGATCTCTGATTTCTGATGGGAAGACCAACGAGTGGATGAAGGTTGACCTAGAAGACCTAGAACCCTAAAAGGTTAATCAAACTTCAAGGACACTCAAGCCAAGTTAAAAGACAGTTGCAATCAGACAATGAAAGATTCAATGAAGAACACACTAGAAAACCACAGGGAGAAGGAAACTAGAACTGAAAATCAAAGAGAAAACCCGAAATTTCTTACTTTTCTACAATCATCTCACCTGTGAGGAGTATAGTAATGATCATTGCTAATGTATCTAGAAAACCCGCAATATCATCATGACTGTCAGGGTCAAACCCCCAATGGTCAAGGAAAACAAAAAAGAAATCTAAAATCTTCAAAAACAACTCAAGTTAACAATATTCAGGCATCTACCAGATAGTGACATTGACTACAAACAAGCAATGAAGTCTAAAAATCAATGGTTGATCAAACTCGTCAAAAGACAAGGTGAAGGAAAGGAAGGAAAAGGTCATAGGCTCCCCAGCGGAGTTGCCATTTTTTTGACAAGGTTAATCCTCTCTACAAACAGAGACGATCCCTCTAGCCCAATGAGTGGTTCTAGCAACTAAAGTGACAATCAACTAGACATCTTCCTAGATTATAATTGAATAGAACAAGAGAGATAGCCTACCTCGCTATGATGTTATTCTGATTTCCTTTGTTGAGATCCTCAAACTGCTTGTGTCACAAAATTGTTCCTGCTTCTTTCAACGCTTATGTACCTTCGCAAGTGACCAAGAGACAACAAAGCATGCCAAAACCAATAGCAAATCCAACAATAACCTACTTAGCTGATAAAGGAATGCCAAGCCAATACATACATGAACATATATATTTTGGGAAGATAAAATAGCAGTGGTATTATTATTTAAAGAATAAAGGGGAATCTTACAACCATAACCTTGATGTTGAAAGGCTCTCCTTGTGTGGTAATCCAAGTCCAATCCAAGAAACTCTCCAACACTCCTCCAATTCTAATGAATAGCCTCTAAGCACAAGCTCAGCATAGGGGTGAAAATGGACATAGATCAACCATTTGTGGATGGGAAAGGAGGAATTTATAGATTGGGAGAGGGAATTAGGACTCCTCCAAAGATAGTATTAGGCTCACATCTCAAGGAGGTAGCTCATAGGGATGAGACCAAGAGGTCAAATTAGGAGGATTCGACCTAATCTATGTGAAACCACCTCCAGCTCGTCGCTCTAGAAGCTTCTAGATCATGAAGCTTCTCATCCTCTTTGGGAAAACTTCCTTTTTGAGACCATCATGAGTATAAAACAAAGTGATGCCATCATTGGCTTAACTTGATGCAATAAGTGATCATCACAGTTTTGAGCTTCATAAGGGCCATGACTCTCATTTTAGGGTTTCAAGAGCCATTTCTTTAGGGAAAGCTCCAGAGATTTTGAAAGAAAAGTTAAAGGAGGGATCTGAGTTGTATACATGGATGAGTATACTATATAATGATCATGTTTCGGGCACTTTAGGTTATGTCACAGGGAATTTCAAGAGCCATGACAAAATACTATGTAACATACCTCCAGTGTTAGAGGCTTGTGTTTCTCCTAATGTGATGGCTTGGTTTTCTATGAAATTTTCTCTATCCATGTCCACAAATTTAGTCCATTTGACAGGGATCCTTAAGTGGCTTAAAGAATCTACACAATTAACTTGATGAGGCCATGGTGGTCCAAGTGTTGGTGCTTTCCTTCCCTCACCTTCTAACTCATCTCTAGTATTGACTGTAGGAGTAAATGGGGAACACAAAGTCTTTGAGGGAGAGGAAATTTTGCCTTGAATCTTAGATTACAGAGCAACCTGAAATGGTAGGCATAAATCACACTCAATCTCCCTTCACAAGATATATACTTGAGGATATGGTAAGCTACCTCATCCCAAGGGTAAGGTAGGATTTCTCTTCTTACTCCATTCTTATCTTCTACATGCTTCTCTTTCGAAATGAAGAAGTTTTTCTTAGTTGTGACACTCACTAACTTGTCTTCTTTGCTCCACTGAATTCCTAGGGGTAAGGTGGTCACCTACTTATGGTTTCAATACTTAGAGAGATGGCCAACCCTCTAACAATAGTAGCGTCATTGTCTTCTCCTTGATAATGTAATTCCATGGAAAATTCATGAGTGAGATCATCATCATACCCCTTTAACAACTCAAAGAAACCCAACCATTGGTGTATTCTAAAGATATCCACTACGAGAGGGTGTTTATTAATCCTCTCAGTTTCTAAGAGGTTCTCTTCTGTTAAATCCTCCCCCCATTTCTTCTATTGCCCCTCCTTGGTGCTACTTAGGTGTGGAATTCAAATTTTTTTAACAATCTCAATGGTGAAATAGTGTTAAATTCCTTGGTAGCAGTGAGGGAGAAGGATGCTAGAATTGATATCAACCAAACTCTTTTTCTCTGCTTCTAACCACAACAATTTCCAAAAATACCTCCTACTACTTAATTGACTGTTACAGGCTATCAATTTCAAGCAGACTTCTCATGTAAATGGATGTAAAAACAAGGAAGGAGGATGTCACTTACTTCTTGTCAAAATACCTATGTGTGTGTATGATGGTTTTGAGACAATTTTGAGCCATTGTGGCTCCTTTTTCACCTTCCAATTTTCTTCTGTAGCTCTTCTTGACCCTCTTGTAGCATCTCAAAATTACATGTAGCTTCTTCCTGTAGCACCTACAGACAGGGTTCGAAACTTCTTGGTGGCACCCTAGGTGATCTAATAAAATAGCTCGTCCTTCCTCTTCCTATTTTGGAATGAGAAATGGTGCAAATGAAGTCAATCCTAGTACATAATATTCTCTTTGGGGTAAAATATCACAATTCTCTACTCACATGGATTATACAGGAGTTTCCTTTTTTGGACAGTTGTCCCCACTCCTTGTAATCATTTCTTCTCTCCTAGTGATTATCACCCCACTCTTTGTGAATAGCACCTCACTTTGAGTTGACATCTCCACGTTTCATGTGTGACTAATACAAACTTCAGTTCACTAGCCGAGGGTGACCAAGTTCACTAGCCACCTCTAGCTTATTAAAACTCCCCTCTCGACCATTACACATTTTAGTCATTTTATGCATAGGGAAGAGGTGAGGGTTTCCATACCTGATCCTACCTGTGGATCGGATTATTGGAGATGGTTTCATGTTGGAGTTTCCCATATAACATCATGATCTAATAGGGTGTTGACTCTTTTTCTTGATTCCTGTGCATGTCTTCATAACTTGATCATACCATGACTGATAACTTTGTTGTGTGTTTGTAGGTGCCTCTCTAATGTCCAATTTATTACTTCTAAGGGGATGCCTTCATGAGGATGATGTGTCCCTTCTTGGTTGCAGACATGGCTCCATCATGATTTCTGTGGGTGGAAAAAAATATCTCAGGGATTTCTGTTGTGACTGCACAAGTTGCTACAAGAGGAGTTTTCTCCCTGTAGCATTCATTTAATCCTCCCTTGAAGTCTTCATCTTGCATGTTGGTGTTGAGGGGAAGTGATGACAGGTCATGAGGACATGGTTAGATTCATGAGGAAGTGGTGTAGATGTTGGAGGAATAGAAAATAGGTGTTTTGTACTTTTTTTTTTTAAGAGGTAGGACAGAGTGGAAATTTTGAGCAAGTTTTGGCTAAATGGAATGGATGGGTGATGAAAGAATCATTGGAGGACCCCCCTTTATCATTTCCTAGAGGCAGCATGGCCTTCTAGTCTATTCTTCTCATTGGATCCCCCTCCTGTAGCTTCACAATCTCCTCTTGTAGCAATACAGGACCTCCTATAGCATCACAGTGAGGAGGTGAAATTCGAGTTCCTTGTTGATTGGATGGTGGAGAGAGATGGTTATATGAGTGGAGAGTATGGAGATGATGTGTGTGGATGGGAGGATGGATGGAAACTTGTAGGTTTAGTCCTGTAGCCATAAAATATGCCAACTGTGTGTAGTCCTACAAAATAAAAATAATGTTAGCAGAAATGGTGTAAGAGCTATTTCCATGTGTTTCTCTTCTCTCTCTTTTTTTCCCTAGGTGCCTCAGGGGAGGTTTTCACCTGGGCATATTTTATCTTTCTTTTCCTTTTTTTTTTGCTCCCGGGTTGCCTCAAAGAGGTTTTCAACTCAGGAGTGGGCCTCAAATGCCTCATGGAGGCTTTCATCTAGGCCCTCTTATTATTTTTCTTTTCTTTTTTTATAATTTTAGTGGATTGAGGGCTATGATCCTCCCAATCACATTTAACTCTCTGCTAACTAAACTGACAAAATCATCCTTGGACAAAGGTTTCTTGTACAATCTCAACCTATGACCGTGCTAGGACCATTGATAAGTAAAGGAATCCCTTCCTCATCAATGGTTTTGATTTGGACAAACCCATTCTCATGACACCTCTCTATTAGATAGGGACCCAGCCATCCTGTCATCAACTTCCCCTTGAAATCCTTAAATCTGGAATCATATAACAGGACTCAACCTCCTTCTTGGAAATCCCTTTCTTCGATGTGTTTTTCATGCCAAATATTCCTCTGTAGTTGGATTACCTCAGTGTGTAGGAGAGTTTTCATTCTGAATTCTTCTAGACCATTGAGTTGGAGCAACCTTTCCTGTTGTGCTGAAGTGAGATCCAAGTCTAACTGAGATGCCATCCTCAAGCTATTATGCTCAAATTCAATAGATAATATGGCCTTATTCCCATAGACCAACTCAAAGGGAGTGAATCCAGTGGTGGTCTTCCAAGTGGTGTTGTAGGCCCAAGTAGCTTCCATAAGTTTATATGCCCAATCCTTTCTATTGTTGCTAACAACCTTTATAAGAATGTTCTCCAATGCTCTATCATGTGCTTGGTATGATGTTTCCTCATGAGTTCTTCAATCAGATATGATGTGAATTGTTCTCCTTGATCAGTGACTACCTCCCTTGGATACACAAACTTGTAGAAGATGTTTTCTCTTAAAACCTTAGCCACCTTCTGCTCAGTTGTTGCTTTAAATGCCTTTGTCTCAGCCCACTTTTTCAAGTAATCAAGGCACACAATGATGTACTTCTTTTGTCCCGATGGTGGATCAATTGGCCCAATGAACTCCATTCCCCACTTTTCAAATGGCTTTAAGGCCACTTGAGGTTGTAAGGGAATTTCATCCCTGGGTGTGGGTTTTCCCATCCTTTGGCATTGATCACATCTAGTGGTGTATCTCCTTGCATCTTGATGTAGAGTGGGCCAATAATAAACAACTTGTAAAACTTTAAAGGTTGTCCCCTTAGCAGAAAAATGACCCCCATAAGGTCCATCATGGAATGATAAGAGGATGCCAAAGACCTCTTCTTCCCTTACACATCTCCTCAAGATCTGATCTAGTCCCAATTTGAAAAGATTGCCTCCAATCCAAGTGAAAGGAACAATTTTCCTTACAATCTTGCTTTTCTCCTTGGATGACATATTAGGAGGGAACCTCCCAGCAACCAAGTAGTTAGCTATGTCATCAAACCAAGGAGAGAGAACCGAGATGGAAAAGGGGTGTTCTTCTGGAAGTTTATCATCCACCATCTCCTCATTATTTGTAGGCAAGGTTAGTCTCCATAGGAAATCTACAACCACATTTTATTTTCCTAGTTTCTTAATAATAGTCAAATCAAAATATTGTAACAATAAAAACCATAAAATTATCCTGGCATTGACATTAGGCTTATTCATTAAATACTTAATGGTTTCATGATCAGTATGGACAAAAGTTTGATACCTAGTGATATAGTGCCTAAATTTGTTTAAACAATGTACTACAACTAAGAGTTCTTTTTCAGTGACAGTGTAATTCACCTCAACTTTATACAGATTCTTACTAATGAAATAGATAGCATAAGGAAATTTATCTTCTATTTGTCCTAAGTATAACCCCTAGATTTATCTCATGCATCAATGTGAATATGGAAAGGCAATGCCCATTTGGGACCCCTAAGGATGGGTGTAGTGGTAAACTTTTATTTTAACACTTCAAGGGCCTCTTGATAGTTGCTTGTCCAACAAAATTATGAATCCTTGTTCACTAATCCAAACAAAGTTGAGGCCATTTCACTAAAATCTTTGACAAACATTCTATAATACCTAGCTAATCCCAAGAAACTCCTGACATCTATTTTCTTTTTAGGGGTAAGGACCCTTTTAATGATGGAAATCTTATTTGGGTCAGCCTGTATCCCTTCTTTGGATATGAAATGGCCAAGGACAATCCCTTAATTCATCAAGAATTCACATTTCTCAAGGTTCAATGAGAGATTCACTTCAATAAATTTCTTCAATAATTTGCACAGATTGGAGAGATATTCATGGAAGTCACATCCATAAGGAGTGAAATCATCCATGTATATTTCAATAAAGTCATGAACAAGTTCAGTAAAAATACTCAAAACTGCCCTCTGGAAAGTAGCAGGGGCATTGCACAGATCAAATTGAAGAACTCTATAGGAAAGGTACCCAAAGGACATGTAAATGTGGTCTTATCTTGGTCTTCAGGGTTGATCTGGATTTGGTTGTATCCATTAAATCCATCCAGGAAGGAGAAGAATTTCTTCCCTGCAATGTCATCTAGGACTTGGTCAATGAAGGGTAAAGGAAAATGGCCCTTCTTTGTAACCTTGTTAAGTTCCCAGTAATCAACACAGATTCTCCACTTCCCATTCTTCTTGGGAACTAGAACAAGAGGTGACACCCACTCACTGTCTCAAATGGAGTAAATGAACCCTGCATCTAGTAGCTTTTCTAATTCTTCTTTCACAATTTCCTTAAGAGATAGGTTCATCCTTCTCTAGGGTTGGCACACAGGCTTGCATCCCTCCTTGATGTAAATATGATGAGTACAAACTAAGGGATCCACACCTTTCATTTTTTTATAATCCCAAGAAAAAACATCCAGTTGTTGCCACAATACATTGCACAATTTTTCTTCATGTTTGGCCGAGAGAGATGGGTTTATATTTAAATTTCTGGATGGGTCAAACTCTACAATCTTGACATGTTTTGGACTTGAGCCAATAGAGCATAAGTCAGTCCAAGGATTACTCCCAGATTCTTTCATCAACTCATCAATTGGTATGGGAGTGGGAGGTTGATTCTGAAGGATATGGTTAATAAGGTCATCTTCATCAAGTTGTCCCCCTCTATAATGGTATCTAGAGTGCAAACATGGTAAGGGGTTGTATGATGCAATTCATCCTCCCCCTCCTCTTCTAAGCATATGGGTAAATCATGTTCAATAGAAGGTTGAGGAGGAGGATACAACACAATTTGTTTGAATAAATATCCATTCTTGATAGCCATGTTCCCATCCCTACAACTATTGTAGGGATAAGTAGTGGCCAACCAAGGTCTTCATAAGATGAGAGGATAGTCATTAAACTTAGTTTTTGGCTATAGAACCATGAAATTAGTAGGATACTCCCAAGATTCAGTGGAGACCATAACATATTCAACAATTCAATTGGAAGCTATTGTGGATCTATCTACAAGCTGCAGCACTGTGGTGGTCTTCCTCAAAGCCCCTTGGAGATTGAGCTTTAGCACGGTTTCCTAGTCATCATATTGATTACAGCCCCAAGATCAATCAAGGTATTAAGGACCATAATGCCATCAATGTTCACATCCACTACTGGTCTTCCATGGTCTAGGTATTTCACGAAGATCACCCTCCCAAGCAACAAATCAGATAGTTGCCCAACAACATTGACGGTGGGGGTGTCTTTTTTTCTTCTCCCATGATTTTTGAAACAATTTTCCTTGATAAGCTTATTATAGATTGGAACATATTTAATGGCCTGGAAATGGGTATCCTAACACACAAATTTTTCAATTCTCCTAGAATTTCAACCTCTTTTGGGGTGTGTTGACTAGGGTGGATCAACCTTTCAGGAAATGGAGGTGGATTGACTTGAGGATCACTTTATTCCTTCTCTTCTTCAAGCTCTTGAGGTGGAGAAGGAGGATTATTATTTGGGATTACTCTCCCAAACCGAAGGTTGATCTCCTATATTTTCACAGCATAAGTAGGATAGGATGTCTCTCCATTGTAGACCTATGTGTTTGCTTGTTGTTTGGGTTTGGATTGGGTTGAGCATGCATTTGAGGTTTCTTATGTGGAGTAGGATGAGTGAGTTTTGGTTGAGGTTGGGGTGGAGGAAGTAAAGTAGGATGTTGCTTTGCTTGAGGCCTCCACCCTTGTGATGGGTTTCCCCATTGAGAAGATTGGGGTGGATATGACTGAAAAGGATGGTTGATAGGCTGAGGAGGGTATGGAGGAGCATAAGGCCAAGAAGGAAGTTTGGACCATAATGGATGAGTGGAAGGGTACCAAGGTTAGAAAGGTGCATTCTAACTTGGATTGTAATAAGAGTAATGTGCACCTTGCATGCCCTATTGATATGGCTAAGGTCCTTGAGGCCTTCTTTGATTAATGAAGAAAAGTTGCTCTAACCCACCTTCTACTACTTGGTATATAGATTTTAGTCCTGGAAAAGAGGGGAATTTATCTGTTGCATGATTTTCTTCACAGACTATGTAGAATTCTATGACATTCAATGGGAATTCATTCCTAGGATGTCTTTTAGTGCATCTGGGGTAGAAAATAGCTAGTTCCCTCTCTGCTTCCTCTTGTTTTCTTTTGATTTGCATGGTATCCCTTTTCCATGCAAAGGTATGTAGCATTTCACTCTTGAAATACTCCAACATGTTCTCTTTCTCATTTTTTATGGATGTTGTGAAGGGAGAGGAACTGACCAAGCCTTGACTAACCCTACCCTTCTTCCTAGAATCCCTAGAGTGATTCTTGAATACAGTTTTGATGTCATCATAAGGTAATTGATAGATATATCCTCCAAACGACATGTTGAGGGTTTCCAATATATCCTCCCTCATCCCTCGGAGAATAACTAGCTTGAGTGACTCAAGATCAAGGGTACAAATGGCCTTCCTATAATTGAGTTGAAATCTCTCCTCATAGTCCTCTAGGGATTCATCAGCTCCGAGAGTCATCCTCAAGATTTCTTCCTTGGTTTCTTTGGACCTACAGTAGTCCATGTACTTTCTATTGAAGGCCTATTGCATTTGGGCCCAGGCAATGATGTTATCCCCAGGCAGACCCATAAACCAGCCTAAGGATGCATATTTATGGGTAGAGGGGAACAACTTCAGCTTTTTATCATCAAATTCATATTCATAGGTCCTACAAACAAACAAAAAAATTCAAACATGAAGGTTTCAGGATCCTCAAAGGTTAAGACATGGAAGTTTGGAAGGGCAACACAGCTTATATTCTTCATTCTAGCCTCTCCGTTGATTTATTTGATGGGGAAAACCTCATTGTTCTTATTTTCAGCCATAGTTTGAGTAGGTGAAGTGGGTTATTCTTATTCCCTAATAGTTACTTCAAAAAAATTGGGTTGCTCACCTAGAGGGTCTTCTAACTCCCCTGTAGTTAGAGAGGGAAGTTCACAGTCACCAAAGAAGAGTGAAGGTTGACTGCTTGAGGGTGTGGGGTTTTTGGTAAGAATTTTCCTTGATTATCCCTATTCCTACGAGGCATGAAAGAAAGAAAAAAAATAACTTTTTCAAAACTCAATGCAAAACATAAAACAATGCTTAAGTAGAAACAACATCTACTTAGAAACCTCCCCGACAATGACGCCAAAAAGTGGTGAGCCTTAGTATTGCATTAAGAAGGTTGCAACTCCAAAGGGCTCCTCAACTCAAATTATCAACCTAGGGTTCGTACAAACTTAGAGGTGACAGTGTTATATGCACAGTAGGTTAGATTCTACTCATGCCACCCTCAGTCATGATATTATATTAAGGTGTTCATATACCATTACTCCTACTGAACTATAGTGAAATATTGTTGATGAAAGCACAATTGAAAATTGATTCTAGCTATGAAAGTGGAAATGCCATTTGCTCAACTTGTAGATGCTAATTAATCATTTCACGAAAGGAAAAGGGATAATCTACTTACAGAAGGAAAGCTACTCTATCTTGCATAATTCATCAAACCAGCAAAATAATTGCATGTATCGTCTATCTATTTCAAACTTTCTTGAAAATCATAAACCTAACTTGCATCATACTTGTGATTGAAAAACATTAATTCTACTATGTTTTGCAGTGAGGAAAAGGAATCTTTGGAGTGGTCTAGGAGCTTCTCTTGATCATAAAATCACAACTTGGGGTCATTATTCATCTTGAATGAGCTAAGTTTGAAGTGGGGAGCATAGCAAGTGAATAAAAGTGGTGCTACAGGCATGCTACAGGTGCTGCTATAAGAGGTCCTCTATTGCTACAGGAGGACCTGTAATGCTACAAGAGGGGTTACGAGACCCTTTTTAGAATGGATATGATGTATTGAGGGCATGAAGAGATAAATGAAGGTTGGAGAGAGTGAAGTAAGGTTTGGGAAGCCTCCTAGCCAAGCCTAGGACCTCCTAGAGGTATGTTTGTACCAAGATGAATGCCCACAGTGTCCTAAATTTCCTAGGCAAAGTGACTGTGGAAACAGAGTTTTGGTGGAAAAATTGAGGGATGGAAAGAGAAGGTGGAGAAGTCCAAAATGGAGGTGAAATATGTTTTCTCCCCTGCATATCAACATAGCCCTACAACCAGCCACGTACATACATCCATTGATCATTAATATAGTGATATAAACTATGATGGAAAATATGAGTTTAATTTGAATAACATCTATCTCATTCCATAACACTACTCTGACCACTGAAATGAATCCTAAGTTACAGAAAGTAAATATGAAGAAGGACAACTAACATCTATCTATTTTCAAGAAATCATAAACACAATGTTTTTGGGTTGATATTGTGAATCCTTCCAACCATTCTCCCACAAGAGAGGTGATGTAGAAGCTTTCAATCACAGGTTTTTATAGCTTAACCTCTACTATAATGAAAGAAAGATATGAAATGATTAGAAATAAGAACAAAACAAAAGTACAAAAGAGGTACCAAATCATTTGGTTTGGACCCAAACCCAAGGGTCTGAGCCCTCTAAAACTAACTTAGATGTAGTTGAATAACCAACTTCTCATTATCAGAAAGTAAAAGTCTCATACATCACATGAAAGTAAAAATAATAATGTCAAGCTCTAAGCTCAATAGCCCAACCTAGCTAAATTGAAATTTTAATCCTAATGAGCTTTTCATCTTGTTTATTTATACAAAAGGGTGGATGATAGCATCTCCCTTGAAAATAGGAGTGATTACCTCCTTGATCTCAGAAATGGAGGATCTTGTCCCACTTGAGCTTCACTTGTACTAGGAGTTACTCAGTTGTCAATGAATTCGAACTGGTGAGAGAGAATTTTATGATCCCAAGGCGAGTTAGGGAGTTAAGGAGGTGGACAAACCCCCTAGATCGTCTCCTGGTTGTCTCCATAAAACCCCTTCATAGTAAATGCCTCAAAATGCTTCTTTTTCCTGCAATTAAACCACATTACGCCACCTACTATGCCAAACACCTTTTACTCTTCTTACGAAGCATATTATAACCAAAAATGTGAATTAATGTGAGAAAAGGATAGTTTTAAGGCTGGAGGATGGCATGATGATCTTCAAAATAACTATTGATGGGACTCATCGGCATCTTATTTCATAAGGATCTCTTAAATAAGAGACCAACATAAAACAATTGAACAATTATTTTCTAATGTAGAGCCCATAACTATAACACTCAATGGATTTCCTCTTTCATGGGATGTGTTTGCAACTGGTATTAGTAAAATAAAGGAAACTCTAGGTTTTGATGAGTTATGGACCTCTTACATTCAAGAAGAATCTAGACTTGTCTCTAGGGGGAGGATTCAAAAACCTCAAGATGGTGATCAAGCATTTGCAGCTCATTCTAGGAATGGAAAAGGAAGAAGAAATTTTGGAAAAATTCAAAGAAATATGGGAAGAGACTCACTCCAGGAAAAATACCTCCTCCCTCTCAAGGAAGAAGAGATATGTCAAAAGTTCAATGTTTTTGTTGTCAAAACTGTGGTCACTTTCAAGACAAGTGTCTTGAAAAGAATGATAAGATGAAGAAAAGGGGCAAGCAACGTGCCCTAGTTGCAAATTTTGATGAAATATAAGCACATATGAATAATCCAAAGAATGATGATGATATATTTTTCATTTTAGATTTCATATTTTTGTGATAGTTATCTTGTTTCAAATGATTTTATGGATCCATCGCATTCATGATAATTTGGAGATTGACATTTCAAACCGACAATTGTGGTTCATCTTCAGGATATAAAGGAATGATGTTTCTTTTATTCTTCTCTTACATGTTATATCACTAACAATGATGTTTAGTTAATCGATAGTGGTGCTTCCAAGCATATGACTCAAGGTCATGAAAGTTTCATTGAACTAGTGGAAAAGAAGGCTACTGAAAGAGTGGATATTGGTGATGAAGGAAAATATGCAGTCAAATCCATTGGTTCAACATCCTTTTAGTTGGAATCAAGATTTGACATTTTCTTAAATGATATAGTATGTACCCATTTTGAAAAAGAATTTGGTCTCTAAATCGTTTTTGGAAGATAAAGGATATATAGTTGACCTTATTGATGGTCAATACTAGTATGGAAGAAAGGCTCAAACATAGATTTTTTCAAAGTGATTGATGTGTGAGAAGGAGGCTTGTAAATTCTCTTGGGTATATCAATTCAAGCATTGATACACAATTATATTGATCTTTGTGAATTATGGCACCAAAGATATGCACATGTTGATTACAAAGCATTGTCTAGAATGAAAGGAAGTGTTATAGGCCTACCAGAAATCAATGTTGAACATGGATTTTGAAAAGGATGTGCACTTAGGAAAAATATTATGGGACCATTTCCTAGTAGTAATAGTAGATCCATATGACTTCTAGATCTTATACATTATGATGTATGTGGACCCATGACTGTGAAATCCTTGGGTGGATTTTTGTACTATGTAACTTTGATTGATGATTTATCCTGAAAGACATGGATTTATTTCTTAAAGACCAAGGATGAAGTCTTTGATAAGTTTCAGGAATTCAAGGCTCGAGTGGAAAATTTTATAGGAAGAAGAATCAAAATTATGAGGTATGATAATGGTGGAGAATATACCTCCAAGGAACTTATTACTTTTTGCAGGGGTTTGGAATTAAGAGGGAATTGATATTACCCTACAACCCTGACAAAATGGGATCGCAAAAAGGAAGAACACGACTATTATGGAAATTACTAAATCCATGATTCATGATCAAGTTCTTCCTATGTTTATATGGGGAGAAGCTTCTAAGAATTTTATTTACATTCAAGATAGAAGTCTTCACCAAGTATTGGGGAATAAGACTCTTGAAGAAGTCTTCATAGGTGAGAAGTCGGAAGTTTGACATTTAAGAATCTTTGGTTTCTTGTATATATTTATGTGTCCAAGGAAAACAGGACCAAGTTGGAACCTTATGGGAAGAAGGGAACTTGTGTTGGATACAATGAGACATCGAAGGCTTAAAAAATTAAATTCCGAGACACATAACAATTGAGATTAGCATATATGTTACCTTTGATGAATATTTTTCCTTCTAAAAGTCTAAATGGTAACATGGATTATAAGGATGATGAGTAAGTAGCTCCCAAGAATGTGGATTCAGGACCTATGGAACAAGAACCTAAGGAACATCCTTAAGATCATCAAGAAGAACCTGAAGGACCTAATGAACCAATGGATCCTCCAAAACATATTGTACATGAAACTAGGAAAAGACCCTCATGGACTGGAATAACATTGCAGGAAGTTGAGGGGCATACAGGTCCATGTGGGACTTTCGTGGAATCCAAATGTGTCAAGAAAGACTCAATTTGTGCAGGATTTATGAGCAAGATGATTGAGTCCAAGACATCCAACTATGAAGAAGCGGAAAGTCAACAAGTTTAGAAATATACGATGTTAGAAGAGTACGATGTTTATGAAAATTGATGTATGGGAAATCAAGCCAAGTCCTAAAGGGAAGTCAATGATGGCTTCTAAATGGGTATCAAAATAAAGCATGTAGTTGATGGCGACATAGACAAGTACAAAGAAGTATTCCTGCCTAGAGGATTCTCCCATAAAAAGGGATAAGATTATGAAGACATATTTTCTCTAGTTTCCAGGTACACCTCCATTAGATTTATCATTGTTATTAATTCTATTGTAGGTTGTGTTAGTGTCGGTCCTGAAAGCCCTCCATCAGTGATCAAAGCTCTTTGCATTTGCATTAGTAGGTGTCCCATCAGTGTCAAAATTTGCATCCCGTTAGGCATGCCATAACCCTGATGGAGGAGCTGGTCTATTCATACCCCTTTTGGCTTTGCTGGATCAGGTCATATCAGGTCATTGAGTTTGTCAAAATGCTCTTGTTTGGTCTTAATGTCAAAATTCTAGGTCTAGGGTTTTGGTCAGTTGTCTTAGCAAGGTTAGCAAGGTCATGTTTATGAGAGTCCTTGACTGACCAGCAAGCCAGAGGGAGGATGGTAAACATGTTCCTTTGAAATTTTCATCATGTATAGCTCATTTTTAACCTTGGATTTAAAAACCCTGTTTTTAAAGCCAAGGTCATGATAATTTTTGTAAAAAGAATAAGTGTCCAAGAAATCTTCAGAAAGGCAGCAACAACCCTGGTCCCCTTGCCACAGTCCTTCAGATGATCTCCCTGCAAAAAGAATCAGGTGATAGCACTCAAAAAGTCAATTTCAGGATAAAGGAAACCAAGAAAATCAGTGTTTTTAAAAAGTGACAAAATAGACTTTATAAAGTGGGTTTTGGATGAAATTTTTTCAAAAGTGAGATTATAAAAGGTAATTCTCCCTCCTTTAACTTTCATTGTGCATTTCGAGCTTCTAAGAGTGATTGTGAGAGAGTGCAAGTCGAAGAAGGCGAAGATACAAGTGTTTCGGGCAGTTTCCAGGTGCGCGACCCGTCCAGGCTCGTGCGCGACCTGTTGGGCGGTGCGCGACCCGTCCAGCAGCTTCCGACAGTGCAAAAACACAACGGGCGCGACCCGTCGAGCTGTGCGCGACCCGTCCAGGGGTGTGCGCGACCCGTTCGTCTGCCAGCTTCCAAAACTGCAAACAAATTCCCTCATTCCTCTTCAAACTTGCTAAATCGATCGAGGTAGGCACTCAATTCATGAATGTTGATATGGATGGTGAAAATAATGATGTGTGTCATGGTTTTATCATTTAAATTTGCAAGTGAATGGATTAATATGGCTGTTGCTAATGTTTGTAAAATGCTAGGGTTTTGTGACTGTTTCAAGTGTTTATTGTCCCATTGATCCCTTCCTTTTTCCCCTCTTTCATTAATAATCATGCTTGCATCTCTGTCCTATTTCATTTGCACATAAAATGTTGCCCTACCCCCATCCCTAAGTTATAAACCCTACCCCTCTCACAAGCACTCAAACCCTAATTCCCTCTACCATACACATGCAAAAACTAAAACAAAAAAGAAAAGATACATTGTAAAGACAGAAGAGAGTCATGTAAATTTAATGTGTTGTATATTTAAAAGCATGTACAAACCCCTATATATCTTTGACATCCCCTTGTACATGAACACTTTCCCTTTATGTGAAAATGATGAGTATGTACTCCTTAATGTGCATGTAACCCTTAAAAGAACAAAAAGAGCAGAATTTGCCTTATACCACACATGAACTCCTGCAAGCAAATTTGGTGTATGGTGTCCCTATGCCCCTATTGATATCTGTATCCCCTTACATGTTCATTATTATACATGTTTTGTCCCATATGAGATGTTCTTTGCAAATGATTTCCCATGTTCTTTGCAAATGATTTCCCGATGTTAAAACTGTTCCTATATGCATGACAATGTGTAAAGTTTCCCTTGAAAATTCCCTGTTATTATCATATATTTCCATTCCTTGTTCAGAAATTCCCTCCCCTAACATTCCCCTCATGTTTTTCCCCTTGAAACAGCATAGAGTTCAGTACTTTTGCAGGCAGAGGCAGCAGTTCAATTTGTCCTTCAGTTTGCCCACCTTGCTCCAAAACCATGTCAGATACCGAGACTTATGAGCAAGGTGATGACCATTCATCATCTACAGAGATTGAGGAACAGAGGAGGCCTCGTAGAGGGGGTAAGGGAGGTCACCATAAGAGGGAGGAGCCTACTTCATTGGCAGAGTTACAGGCTTGTCCTTTGGCACTGAGTTGTTTCCAGTATATGTCATGCTACCAGTTTTGTGAGAGGCTCTCTCAGATTCAGCATCATAGAGAGTTGGCCCGCTTATTTGTCTTACACCTCCATGATGGACATGTCACTCTTGCAGGGGTGAATTTCATATTGACACCTGAGGTGATCTCAGAGGCTACAGGTATACCGAATGTGGGTGAGGTGTGGTCGAAGCGCAGACTTCTTGATTTTGTTCACTTTGAGCCCTATGTCCGGCCAGCATTTGTGAGACTGTTGACGGGTGTTTTCCCATTCAGATTTCTTCGGAGTGAGTATGCCCCCCTCATGAGACTCATCATGCATTATTTCACATGTGAGGGCAGATTTTCACAGGTGTATTCATATCACATTCGCCTGTTGATGCATTTCACCCGGGTGAGGATGATGAACCTCCCGGTCTTCCTGTTTCAGAACATTCAGAGGATGGTACCCATGTTGCAGAGGAAGACCCCGGCCCAGCAGTACAGGAGTCTTTGTCACTATGGTTTGATTCAGCTCATTGTTTTGCATCAGTTGACACAGCAGGGCATCTCGTGGGAGGAGTTCATCTCCCGTGAGTTTTTCACAGTGCCACCTCAGCCACATCAGGAGGCTATTCATGAGGAGGGAGGACCATCACAGCAGCCCGATGCTCCCATCACTCGACATGTCAGCTCTACTCCTATGGTCACCTATCAGAAAGGCCCAAGGGCCTTATTTGCAGCAGCTAGGCGAGTATTATCTCCACAGCAGGTGGAAGGGGTCTCGCCTTCATCGTCAGAGCAGCGAGTGTTATCTCCACAGCATGTGGAAGGGGCCTCGCTTTCTTCACCAGCAGATGTATTGCAGAGGGGCAAAGAGCCCATGGTTCATCAGGATCCAGTGATCGATCTTGAGGTCAGTTCTCCTAGCCAGGAGGCAAAGGAGATCATTCAGCAGCTCAGGGCTGAGAATGAGACTTTGCAGCGGAGACTTGATGGTGCTCAGTGGACCATCACATATCTATAGCAGCGGAACACTCAGCTGGAGGAGGAGAAGGCCCTTGATGAGATTTGGAGGATTCGAAGTGATCGAGTCCTAAACCGTAGGAGGCCCGGTGATCCATTGCCTGTTGACCGGGAGTCTTTGCTTATTCAGGAGAATGCCCACTTGGAGAGGCTGTTGGCTAAGGCCAACCAAGACAAGAGGCTGCTAAGGAACATGAAAAACCATTATTGGGCTAGGATGCACGTTTGTAAAGCAAAGATGAAAATGTTCCAAAGAAGGTTGACCGAGGCTCTCAAGAGGAAAAAGAAGGCCAACCCACTCCGCATCTTGGCCGAGGCTTCTCTCACTCATCATGACACTCACTAGCCTCTCCACAGCACCAAGCACAAAAAATTTTGGAAGTTTTGGCTCATTTTTGGCATTTTTGGGCAATTTACAGGTTTTGGCTTCTCAACGGGTCTCACCCCCGGTGAGACCCTTTGTCATCGTAGCTCCGTTTTGCGGAAACTCAGCATTGGTGGATTTTTCATGCAAAGTTACATATGCCCATCCATTACCTTGAGTTTTCATGGAGTTTTGGGCCTCCAAAAGGTCAAAATACAGTCAAATTTTGACTTTCTGCCCCTTTTTTGAGCTGCAGAAGTAGTCTTGGGAGAATTGACTTTTGACTGGGAAAATGACCTCCAAATCCAAAAATTCCGATTGGGTTAGAAAGTAGACTCAGAGACCTTTCCAACGAGCTATCCTGCACCTGATTCTGACACCAGGAAGGCCTCCAAACAGGGCTCCAAAGTGCGCGACCCGTTGAGCTGGATGTGCGCGACCCGTTGAGCAGATTTGGCCAGATTTGACCAGTTCAGCCCAGAATTTGCAGATTAGCACCATTTTGACTTGCTGAGGTCGATGATGATCATTTTGACTGTACTTGTGGTGCTTTTTGGGTACTTTACTCTTGTTTTACTCTTCTAGAAGTTTCTCTCATGTAAAAGAGTAAATTTGACTGTATGAACTGGTTTCCAAGTTTTTAGAGGCAAGTTGTTTTGACTGCCTATTTTGTAGTGCTTAGTTTAGAAGTGGTTCAAACAGCTCCTAGAAGGATGAGCTCGACCCCTAGAGGTGGGGGAAGAGGTTAGATCATCTATATTATGTACTTTCATGCTCATTTTCATGGTTGGACTCTTGAGGGAGGAACTATCATTGTATTTTTCACTTGTATCTCTGCAATTTTTGGCTAAGGAGGACCAGGGTTTTGCAGTCATCATTGGGATTCTTGTGGACTCATTGTGTTGATAGTGTGTCTCTTCATGTTATTGTAAGCTTTATTATGTGATTCATTTCCTTTCTATATTGCTGCATATTAAACAAATGAAGTGATAAAGTTAGAATTCATGCTTGCCATGCTCTGCTTTCAAATTTGTTTAATTTCTATGTTTTCTGTTGTCTAAAGAGAATTCAAAACCATTGTTTGTGCTCTTTAGCCCTCTTATCTTTCTTCCTGATCACCCACTTCAGCTAAAGACATCTACACAATCTCCTACCTTGCCCCAAAGACTTCCCTGCAGAAACTGTGTCCAATCCCCGCAACCTAAATTGCAGTTCCTCAATTTACCACCAAAAACCCCAAAAACCCCCAAATCAACCTTCAAATCAGTTTACTAGCCTAATATCTGTGTTACCTTGATTGGTCATCTCTTCCCATTGAAAATTTAACGAGATTGACCGGAGAGAGCCTTCTCCTGCCCCATAGGGCTAGCTACGAGGCTGAATGGTTTGATGTAGCTTTTGAGATTTGCCTTTTCAGCCTGAGGTGAAATTTCAAACGCTAACAGGTTGGAAATTACATCAAATGGATGTTAAAATTGATTTCCTTAATGGATTGATTGATGAGGAGATATACATAGAACAACCTCAAGGATTTGAGGTTCATGAGAGGGAGACTCATGTTTTCAAATTGAAGAAATCTTTGTACGGACTTAAGCAAGCACCTCGGGCATGGTACTCTCGCATTGATGGATATTTGATAAGTCTTGGATTTACCAAGAGTGATGTTGATCCAAATCTATACTTTAGAATTGTTAAAGGTGAGCCTATGATTTTTCTATTATATGTTGATGACTTGTTTCTGACGAAAGTAGAGAATCTCATAGTCCAGTGTAAGAGGGAGTTGATTTCTTAATTTGAAATGAAGGATCTTGGTTTAATGCATTATTATCTGGGACTAGAAGTATGTAAAAATCCTAGTAAAATTTTCATTTGTCAAGGAAAGTATATTGATAATATCCTTTAGAGATTTGGGATGATGAATCGCAAGTCCATGGATACTCCCATGGTGAAAAATTTGAAGACGCTTCGAGACTCTGCTTTAAACTTGGTTCATCCCTCTATGTATCGCAAGATGAATGCCTCATTAAACTATCCAGTTAACACCAAAACTTGTATTTTTTATGAACTTTAAATCAAATCTTGGTTGAGCCCAGATATGTACATTGGATTGCATTAAAACATATATTGAGATATTTGCATGACATTATTCATTATGGATTGATATATGTATCAAATGGTGAATTGCATGGATTCACTAACTCTGATTGGGTTGGAAGTGTTGAAGATAGTAGGAGAACTTTAGAATGTTGTTTCAGTTTAGGCACCACTATGATTTCATGGATGAGCAAGAAACAAAAATCTTTTTCACTTAGTACTATTGAAACAAAATATATTGTTGCTTGTTTTGCAAGTTGTAGAGCAGTGTGGCTTCAAAAATTACTCGTGGGATTGTTTGAAGTTGTACAAGAACCCAATTTTCCATGTAGAAGCACATTGAGATCAAGTATCATTACATCTAGATCATTATTCATAAGGGAGTAGTAAGGCTCCAACATATCTCTAATGATGAGCAGTTTCTTAATGTTGTCACAAAGCCTTTTCCCTCGGTGAAGTTTGCTTACTTCAGGGAAAGGCTTGGTGTTGTTGAGAATCCTTCCCTCGTGGAGAGGAGGCATTGATTTTTCTTTGCATCAATGATAATCTCCTTAGGTATTGAGCTTTGACAGGGACAACCGTGGGATTCGACTAGGGAGATTGGTTCTGAGGCCTAGAGTGATTCCTTAGGTCATGGAGCTTGACCGAGAGACCATACTAGTTGGGAGTATTAGACCTATATGTATCATAGCCTGATTTATTCCTTAGGTCATGGGGTTTGACCGAGAGACCATAATCATGGTCGAGAAGATTGGTTCTATAAGAATCAAGCTTGTAATTCTCTTAGAATCCTTGAAGTTTAGCTAGGAGATTGGATCTATGTGTATTGAGACCCAGAATTTTCATTTAGGTCATGGTGTTTGACCAGGAAGACATTACTCATGGTTGGAGAGATTTGTCCTATGATTACTTTATTGCCATGTACTTTTGGCTAATGAATTCAAACTTTTCTTATGAAGAAATGTTATTCATCATATATACATATGTGGAAGTCGAGAAGAAAATACCTCCCTAGCTAACAGGGAGTGTTCAAAATGTGTAGTTGTGATCAGTATTTGAAGTCAAAAAGTCAAAAGGAACATTATTTTTTTTATATGGTTCATGTAGGCTCCATGAAGGACAAATCGGCCAAACCTCATGAAGGGGCGTGAACCTTGAGTTTATTCTACTTAGTCAACCATGTAAATTGAGAGACTCGACCTCCTCATTTGGCATCATCATCACAATAAGTTCGATCTATTCAAGAAGTATTTTGTCCAAACATGTGAAGGAGAAGTTGACCAGCGAGTTTGGCCAAGTCTTCTATTTGTTTGACCAGCATTGACTATGCCATTTATGCTACTATTTGACTGAATATTTGATTGAGGAAGAAGGCCTAATATTCTTGGGATCTTTAACTTTCTTTTGACCAAATTTTGGAGGAGGAATCTAGTCATTGACCAAACTTTGACCATAGACCAAAGTTTGCAGTTTGATCGAAATTTTTTAGGAGCAACAAGAACACATTTCGGCCCCCTTTGAATGTAGTTGACCAGGAGCAGAAGGGTCAAAATTTGGTCACATTGACCAAATTTGAATAGTGAGTTGAAGTTTGACTTTTCTCTCTCCTTTGAATTGGTTTGACTTGGATTTTTTCATAGTCATTGGAATGATATGTTGACTAGATTTTAGATGTACAAATTGATTTGAATTGGACAATTTCTCATAAGAAAGGGTTGTTGGGTTTTTCCCCTAGTTTGGGGTTTTCCTAGGGTAAACTTTGTGTCTCTTGTGCATCTTTATTTTTCTATGATCTCTACTACCCTACTAGATTTATGGTTGAAATTTTTTGAAGTGTAATTGCTTTATGATATGAATGTGTTAAAGAAGAAATTGTATCATTGGAAGTAATTATCTGGCAGAAAATTTGTGCTTGTCTCAATTGCACTATAAATATTAACAATAGGAAGAGAATATTATTCTTGTCTGGGAAAGAAAATACTTCAAAAGGAAAATACAAAGGTGAAAAAAATAACTTTTTATTTCTTGAAGAGAAATAAATAAAGTCTAAGTCCAAGTCTAACCTTTGTTTGATGTACTCCAAAGCAAAATTTTTGGAGTTATAGGTTTTGAATCATAAATTTTGAAAATAATACATTCTTTGAAAAGGTACCAATCCCTTATCTTAGAATCAAAACTTAACAAAAGTATTTATTTCAATTCCATGAATAACCTTGGTGAACACTCATTCTCAATAGTTGTAGACATAGCGTACATGAATTGATCTACAAATATTTTTAAACCATTTATTGGACCTTGATTTCTAACAATTTGTGTCCATTCTATTGCAAATATAGGTGGCTTACGTATAAATCAAATTTTTAATACCAAAAGTTCAAAATGAGAAATCTAAAAGTACAACATGAGATATATTAGGTAAAACTATTACCTAAAACACTTCAAAGAAAGGAATTAGACCAACTGGAAATGTGTAGCATCATATAAATATTTGAAATAATTAAATATTTCTAACTATGTAATTTTATTTATGAAGCCTAGAAATACTTAATTAAATTTGTAATCATCCTTATATCCTAAGGGTAAACAAGTGATAGAAATTATTTCTTGAGATAAGTCTGAAAATATATTACCTTGTAAGGGCAAAGAAATCTCAAGGATATTTGTTCCTTTTGTAAAAAACCTTACTAGAAAACTCTTCTTTTGTACTAAAGTTAAGGAGTTGAACTCTATAAGTAGGCTTCATCATCTATAAGTATATGATTATTTGTTAATGGTTACATATCAAAAATGGTATCAATGTTGTCCAGAATAATTAATCGAGCAACATTAGAAGGCATTATAGCTGTCTCAGTTGGCTTAAAGAGTTTGCATGCATTGAGATAAACTCATGAAAGTAATGTCTAACTAAAATTATTGCTTGACCAAGGTCACATTAACAACTAGGCAGGCTATCACAAGGATAGCATATCATATGTAAGTGGTTGGTGGAGTTCAAAAGAGGTTTCCTTAGCAAGTTGAGATAAAAAAATATCTCCATCTTGATCAACTAGGTGCTTAGAGTTGGGGCTCTATATAATGGACTTTTGGAAGTGTATCTTTTTGCTTGGGAGTCATAATGCATTTAACTATGGTTCTTTGAAATGTAAATATAATCGACTACAAAGAAAAATTACCATATCCATGAAATTGTTTTGAAATTGGATAGGACCTTATTAGTTCTTGCCAATGTAGGACTCTAGTAATCGATTTGCCTGTTGACCATTATTAGTTTAGCATTGACCGGTACGACTTATAATGTTTAAATTTGAAAAAAAAATATTTACTTTTCAATATTATTGCAAAAAATATTTTTCAAACATTTGATTGGACCATAAACTTGAAGGTCTTATTGTAGTTTTTGCGCCATGTGGATAACTACCTCAGTTTTTTCTACCATAATTTTTGGATGCAGTTGCAATATTTATGCCATGAATCTTATATATTTGTGGAGTGATTTTTCATTGTTAAGCTTCGTAGGAAAACCAACCAAAATTAAAATATTTGAAAATTTAAGAAAGTATTTGCATAAAAAATGGATAGTAACAAGATGTAAATAAATATACTTACGGGAGTTACTGCACACTATTATTTATGTGTTCTTTATCACTTTAATAAGTAGGAGTAAAAATGTAAATGTGCGGACTTACTAGTGGTTACTACCCACCAAAATTTATGTAGTTCCTTCCCCTTAGTTGGAAATTATTTTTTCCATTTCACATATCAATTTGCAATTTTTTTGAAAACATAATTTCCACTTAAGTGGTAGGTACTAAGTTACCCTCGCTATCTGATGCATTTCTTTTTGTGAAAAGAGAAATTAATTTTTTCATGGGCATGTTCTATTGGTTATCCCATAACTAACCTAACTACATGGGAATAATTTCGGGTTAGAGTATGGTTGTTCTTATCCATTAGACCGAGAACACGCATGTTAAGCGTTGCTTTTCAGTGTTATGCTTGTTGAATCTGAGGCTTTCGCATTGCATAAGTTGTTGGCATATCATATATTGCTTAAGGGTATAGCATATAACACATATAGGGAGTGGAATATTAGATATATTTTTTTCCAGATATTATATGAAGAATTACAAATATATGTTTTACATTCATAATCTTGATATAGAGAGTGGAACATTAGATTTTTTTGTGAGATTATAAGAAGAATTGCAAATATATAATTTACATTTACAGTATTGATATTATTTATCTTAAATATGCCTCAGCTTCTAATTTATTCGATGATGAATGTATAACTACATCAACAGATATCCAAATACACCTGGAATATGGAAGGAGTAAAAGGTGAAATCTTGGAATCCCATTGTCCATGCAGTACACAAGAAAGGAGGTGTTTTCTTTTGTGAATTTTGGCATATGTGAAGGGCTTCCCAGATGCATTGTTATCTATAAATTCCTTCCATGCAGATTGTGTGTATCAAATTCAGATTGTGTATTTTCAAATTCCTTCCATGTTGATAATTTGTATTGGAATAAAATTATATATATATATATATATTATTTGCTAGTATGGAAACCATTTTTTTTTCAAGGAAACAATTTTATCTATTAATTAGATCAAACTAAAATTATTTATTTTGAGATATTTCTTCTGGAATAATGATTATTCCTTAAGAATTATCTCAAAACAATATGAATCATGGATGTTTGAACTTAGAGATAATATTAATATATGTTTTTTCATTGATTGAAAAACATTTGCATTCAGATTCTTTGAATAGAGATGGCTAATCGAGTTCATGGAATGTATATTATCAACCAACATGCAGATTTCATCATCAGATGGAAAAATATAGGGAAATATTCAGTTGAACAATGACACGTAATTTGCATATTATCCTACTCCTCTAGCTCTTAAAACTGAGGAAATTCCACAATTTTTTAATGATTTTTGTGTTTCTTCCATAACTATCATGCAATTGACTATCATTCATATTCGACATTTAGTCACTTACTAAGTTGTTGTTACCATAGTTGAGTGAAGTTTTACAAATTAATTTTATTTATTTATTTATTTATTTTAATTAATATTATATTTATTTTCCTTCTTTTAATATTAAATGATCGTTATATAAATAATTTTGGATTTAGAATATTATCAATGAAATTTCTTAGATGATATTAGTGTCCGTTAAAATGTGTACTAAATAAATGCGCCAAGAGGCGCTCTCCAACCCAATATGGAAGAGATGTTGTAAGGTTATGTTATGTTAGGTTATGTTATATTATGTAAACATTTTGACTCAGTCAAATTGCATAACAATAGAAATAATGTTTAATACAATTTTTAAAAATACATAAAATTATTAATTATAATATTTTGACTATGTCAAATTACATAAAAATAAACATAAAATAAAATAAATTGTCATATCCCCAACAAGTAAATTTGGCTAAGATGAATTCCCAACTTAAATATTTTGGCGTTTGGACTTAAGAGAAAGGGGTTAGGAGACTTAATTTATTTTTGCAAAAAGGAAGAAGGCCAACTTAGGAAAAAATGATAGATTAAGAGGTCAGTGAGTTGTGGGGGCCACATAAAGAGGGAAATTGAACCATTAGGAGGAATTTAACCCACAAGGAGGGAAAAGCACAACGAGTTTCGAATTAGTGGGGTCCACAAGGAAGAGAAGGGGAAACATCTATAAAGAGGAAAAGCAAGCTCATTTTGGGGTTCCTTATTTTGTGCATCTTACATTGAGAGTTTGCTTGAGTTGTTTAGCCAAGTTAACTGGTGTTGTTTAGCACAAGGAATTCCAAGCAGAAAATCCCAACTCTCCTTCAGTAAACTAAGAGTCATACCCTAGGAGAGATTTCTGAGCTGATTAGAGAGTTAATTACAGATTATTGTGAGGATGTTTAGCCAGTTCAAGCTTCTAGGAGGACGCATGGTCAGAAATTCATACCACTAAGTTGAGGGGATTCTTGGGGAGTTCCAGCTAGAGAATTTGGAGAAATAATCCTCGAGGGAGGACAAGTTTTTGAAGTGAATTACAGGGTTGGGAACCATTAGTACAAGGAGAATCAAATTTTTCCTTCGTAGGGCCCGTGTAGTAGCTTTCTAGGAGAAATTCGTGGGTCAGGAGTGCAACAAGTGAGGGTTTATTTGGAGCAGGGATTTTGTCCTAAATGTAGAAATTTCCCTACAGATCTAGCTCTCTGCTATCATGTAGAAAATCTTTTGTAGGTTAACCTAATAATGCAATATAAATCAAAGAAAAATACTATAACCTACTTCTACTATCAAAATTTGTGGAAGCTTAAAGATTGAGCTAAACACATATAACCAGAAGAAGAAGAATCAATGCATAATACATATGAAAATACTTTGGGGAAAGCCTCAGCTAAAAACCCCACTATTTGTATTATCATACAAGGTGGAAATGCATAGGAATTATACAAAGCCTTAGCTCTCACAGCTAGCCAGCTCTCAGTACAATCCTCACAGATGCTCACAGGCAATCTTGGCTTCTCTCAAGCCTTCCATTTTTCCCTCCAAGCTCCTATTTCCATGCGATGTTTCTCCTTGTGGATGATCTCCTGTTATCAAGTGTAACACTGCTCTCACACATTGTCGGAACTGCACAATCCTCAAGGAATTATTCCTTATTTCATGCATGAGTTTTCTTTATAAGAGAACACATACAATTGATAATACATTGTCCTTGACTTTAATCTCAACTAGGCCTTTCTCAGACTAGACATGCATGAGTTTCTGATGAGGGAATCTTCAGTTAACTGGAGTACACTAGTTGAGTGCATGCATGCATCAACTAACTGTTAACTCTCTATTAGTTCCTCAAACAGTTTGGAACTAATTTAATTGGACTTAACTCAATACACTGAGTTAACTAATTATAACTCAAATATAACACAATCTTATCTCCTTAATATAAGGCTTATCTCCTTAATCTAAGGGATAACTCTTGCATGACATCAGAAAGACTTCTAACTTGAATTTCTCCAACTAACTAATCCAAAATGAATTAATCAATTATTTCCAAGTAGCTGGTAAGACTAAATTTGATTTTAATTCACAATTTTAATTCAAGGACAAATTAAAATTAGAATATTCTTGTTTCCACATTTCAACACTCCCTCTCAACAAGAAATGGATTATCTGCTACCCCGATCTTGTCTCTACGGAACTCGAATTTACACTTTGACAATGTCTTTGTCAAAATGTCAGCATCTTGCTCCTCTGTCAAAATATACTACAACAACATGATCCTCCTCACTACATCAACAGCTTTCTTTACCTTGTAAATCCAATGGGAACTCACAACTAACTTGTTCTCTGGTCTCGGAACCACATCCCAAACCCTGTTATGAACTATGGAGTCATACTCCTCCACCATAGCATCAACCCAAATCGGCTGGTGCAATGCTTCCTCAAAGGAATATGGCTCGATCTCAACACATTCCCTAGCAAGTGCCATGTGTCCAGTGTACCTCTCAAGTGACCTCCTCTGTCTGTGCTGAGAAGATGGTGCTCCCACATTCTCTCTCGCATCCTTCAACAATCTATCAGCTTCTCTTGTGTGCTTCCATCCATCTCTAGAAGACTCTGCTTGAGTGGATGTCTCCACTCCTGGAACCTCTGCATGTGGCTGCTCCGCATCAATCTGAGGCTCCTCCTCCTTAGGAACCAACAGTTCCTCGACAGCCTATAGTTGGATCTTCCTCTCAAGGGAAACTCGCATGGCCTTCTGCTCATCAAACTTGAGATCTCTGCGAACCACTGTCCTCCAACTACTAGGCAAGTACACCTGATAGTGGTGAGGTGTATTAGTGTACCCCACAAGTATCCCCAACTCTGTTGTCTGCTCAAGCTTCTTCTGTGCATCCTTTGTCACATGGAAATATACCAATGAGCTAAAGATCCTAAAGTGACCCACATCTGGTCTCTTACCGGAGAAAGCTTCCTCTGGTGTCGTCATCCCAAGTATGCGATGCGGGTTTCTATTCTGCAAATAGACTGTTGTGTTGCATGCCTCAGCCCACAAGTGAAGTGGTAGGCCTTGGTCATGCAACATTGCCCATGCTGCCCTTACAATAGTTTTTTTCTTCCTCTCGGCCACCCTATTCTGTTGTCGGTTATGAGGTGTCATCAGCTCTCGTTTAATTCCTTCCGCTGCACAAAAATATTTAAACTCTTGAGAGACATATTCTCCACCATTTTCGCTTCTCAAGGCCTCGATCTTCTTCCCTGACTCTTTCTCAACCAAAGCTTTGAACTCACAAAACTTTGTGAAGGTTTGGTCCTTCTTCTGCATAAAATAAATCCATCATTTACTAGAATAGTCATCAATGAAAATCACATAATACCTTTGCTTCGTTGTGGATGTCGTCGAGAATGGTCCACACACATCAGTATGAACTCACTCTAAGATAGCCTTTGCTTGACTGTCTCATTCATGAAAGGAAGACTTGGTGTACTTTCCCAAGGTACAACCTTTGCATGTGTCAACTTGCTCAAGTTTACCTTTGGGAAGTCTTATAGATATCTGTTGCATTATCTTCAAAACCCCATGATGAAAATGGCCCAACTACCTATGCCACAACTTGCTAATGTCTTGCCTTTGCACCAATTCTTCTTTCGTACTCAATGCTGCACAATCATCTACCTCTAGTTTATAGAGATTCTTCACCAAATCCCTATCCTCTTGGTCTTACCCGTGGCTATGTGTCTTAGGAACGCCTTTCCTTTACTGAAGACAACATCGTAGCCTTTGTCCTCCAACATCGTGACCGATACCAAGTTCTTCTTCAGTCCTGGCACATACTTCACATCTGTCAAGATGAGAGGAGCTCCATGCTCCCTCTGAAAAGAAATCGTGCCCACTCCTGAAACACTATACCTTCCATCGTCACCCATCTCTAAGTGCATCTTGAGGTCTTTCTCCTCCAATGTACTGAATAAATTTTTATCATTAGTCATGTGAAATGAGGCTCTGCTGTCAAGATACCAGACACAACCTATCATCGATGACACCATGCATGCGATGAGGATAAAGTCCATTTCGAAATGAGAGACTAATGCCTCACCTTCTGATCCTACCGAGGATCCCTTCTTGGACTTCTTCGATGGTCATTCAGTCGCATAATGTCCCATCTCATGACAATTAAATCATCTCACTTTAGACATGTCACCCTTCTTCCCTCCATGAGAAAAATTCGATTTGGAATGGGAAGGCTTCCCCTTCCCTTTCCTTGCCCTACTTTCTAAGGCCAGATTTTCTTCATCATCATTCTTGGATGAAGAACCATCTTGTGTGCTCCTTCTGATCTCCTCCTGCATAAGACCCGACCACAGTCGTTCCCAATCCGGAAGTTTCTCCCTTCCATTCACAGAATCCTGATAGTTATTCCAACTCTTTGGAAGGCCAAGGAGAGGCTCACCATATCATCATCAACACTAGTTATTCCCACACTGCCAAGCTCATCTCTGTAGGTGGTGAGCTTGTTTAGATATGTGGAAATAGTATCGCCCTTCTCCATCTTGATTCTTCGAAGCTTATCCTTAAGCGCCAATTTCCTCTAGTCGCTACTGTTCTAGTAGAGGTCCTTCAATGTCTTCCACATTGAAAATGGAGTATCCTTCCCATGGAGACTCAAGACAATATGGTCTCGAACTCCCTCAAGGATGATCTGTCTCGCCTTCGCCACAAACTTCTTCCACTCAGCCAACTCTTGTGCATTAGTTGAAGTTGGATTTAGTATTTCTTGATCAATGAATTCCTTCAAGTCATTGTCTTCTAATACAACCTCCATTCTATCTTTACATGCTATGTAATTCGAGCTACCTTCCAAGGCATACTCGAGTCTCAAGCCATAGAATGCCATTGGCCAACCTTGAAGTATGATATGAATTTGATCTGCACCTGCAACCCTGAACTTCAAACTTTGAATTCTTTTCTCAGTATATTGTTCACAGCTCTGATACCATGTAGAAATTTCCCTACAAATCTAGCTCTTTGCGATCATGTAGAAAATTTTCTGTAGGTTAACCCGATAATGCAATATAAATCAAAGAAGAATATTATAACCTACTTCTACTATCAAAGTTTGTGTAAGCTTAAAGGTCGAGTTGAACACCTATAACCAGAAGAAGAAGAATCAATGCATAATACACATGAAAATACTTTTGGGAAAGCCTCAGGTAAAAATCCCACTATCTGTATTATCATACAAGGTGGAAATACATAGGAATTATACAAATCCTTAGCTCTCACAGCTAGCCAGCTCTCAGTACAATCCTCACAGATGCTCACAGGCAATCCTGGCTTCTCTCAAGCCTTCCTCTCTGCCCTCCAAGCTCCTATTTCCTTGCGCTATTTCTCCTTGTGGATGATCTCTTGTTACCAAGTGTAACACTCCTCTCACACATTGTCAGAACTGTGCAATCCTCAAGGAATTATTCCTTATTGTATGCATGAATTTTCTTTATAAGAGAACACATACAACTGATAATACATTGTCCTTCACTTTAATCTCAACTGGGCCCTTCTCAGACTAGACATGCATGAGTTTCTGATGAGGGAATCTTCAATTAACTGGAGTACACTAGTTGAGTGCATGCATGCATCAACTGACTGTTAACTCTCTATTAGTTCCTCAAACAGTTTGGAACTAATTTAATTGGACTTAACTCAGTAAACTGAGCTAACTAATTACAACTCAAATATAACTCAATCTTATCTCCTTAATATAAGGCTTATCTCCTTAATTTAAGGGATAACTCTTGCATGACTTCAGAAAGACTTCTAACTTGAAGTTCTCCAACTAATTAATCCAAAATGAATTAGTCAATTATTTCCAAGTAGCTGGTAAGACTAAATTCGATTTTAATTCACAATTTTAATTCAAGGACAAATTAAAATTGGAATATTCTTTTTGCCACATTTCAACACTAAATTTCTAGAGTAGAATTTTAGAGTTTTTTCAGCCTTTTGGAGGGAAGGATCAGGGGTAAAATAGCAGTTGTTCACTGGGTGGTATGTAGAACCAGCGAAGGAGAATTTTGCACCAATTTTGGGTAATTTCATGAGGTCATAATTAGCCAAAATCATTTCTAGATTTTTTTGATTTGGTGTCAAGGAGTTTTATCTATTTTTGGAGTTTTCAGGCCCCAAACCATAGGTTGCCTCCAACAGTAGTTGCAAAAATTTATGGGTAGAACAAACAGCCAGAGCGAGTCATTTTGGGAGGATAAATTCACTTATTTTCACCTGGTATTTTCTTGCTTGTTGAAGCAAACCTAGGTGCACACTTTCCATCTCATTTGTACTCATATTTTCCATGGAGATGTAATAAAATGGCCCATATTCCCTATTTCTTCCCAATGGATTCCTGGTTTTTAATTGCATATGTGTATTTCATATTTTGCATGTTATATTTTATTGTAGCTAGTTCATGTTTTAGTATTTCACTGTAAATTTTCTAGTTAGAACATTACAGTGGTATCAGAGCATATTCTTGGCCAATTGTGGGTTCAAGAGTAGGTGATGATAGGGTCATTTGGTGGAGCAGTGTATCATCATAGAGGTAGAGGCAGAGGTAGAGGAAGGGGTTGTGGTAGAGGGGACGAGCCTGAGCACTTTTCAGATACAGAGTTTGAGAACATATGATATTTCATGGGAGACCATCATGGTGAAGAGCAGCCTAAGAAGGGTGGTCGTGACCCACTATTGGAGGAGTTGGTGAGGTTGAACCAGTAAATGATGTGGATGATGAAATAGATGATGGAGTTTTAGTTGTAGAACATGTATGGGGGACCCCATGGGGGAGCCAATGAGGGGGAAGGAGGCTCATGCATAGGAGAAGGGATCCAAGCAAACGCTCGCACAAACAAACAGACGACACACACGTATGGCCAAACCCGTAGACCCACTATGCCACGCTTCACAAAGGAGCTAGAGCGTGAGAGGGGAATGATGCTTTCACAGAGTTTCTTAGATCATTTACTGGCGAGATTGATGAGTATGAGGCCTTAGACCCTAGGGTTAGAAGGACTCTCTCCTTTGTAGATTATTTCCATCTGAAGGAGAAATAAAGGGGAGATGGAACCCCATCCCAGGGATGGCAGCAGTATCATATTTGGGATAACCAGAGGTTTTGTTTCCGAGAAAACTAGTGACTTTTCGATCTGCTAGTCCCACTAGGATTGGCAGCTATCCTAGAAACAAACAATCAAAGCCATTTGTGATTTCCTCTATGTTTGATAGATAAGAGAGAAGAAAAGGGACCAACCTGGATCTTCCGCTTGACTCCTTGCTTGATTTCTCTCCCCCTTGATAAAGCTTGCAACTCCTCTCCTACTTATCCCGCTTAGAGAATACCTGTAGAAACAAAGTAAAAAAAGCACCATCAAAGAATCTTGATCTATTATATCATAAACAATGTAGAATCAGAAATACAATGAACATACAATGGAATTCACAAATAACCAAATTCACAAATACACGATTGTATGGAGGAAAACTCAAAGAAATTTATTAAATAGAAGGGAGAATTACAACCCAGCTTTCTAATCCAGCATCATCCTCCCAACATCAAAGCCCTCTTCACCTCATGAAAAGCAAGATCACCCAACAATACAATGCTCTTTCTCAAAGACAAACTATCAGCACTTCCTTACAAATTACAAAATTCCAGCCTCTAGATATCTCAGATGAGGGATCCATTTATAGATGTCTGCAAGGGTGTGAGTCATCTTTGGGTTTTTTATTAGTGTCATTCCACTTGTTGTTCTTGGTTCCACTTGGAGATTTCTTGGATCTCTTACTCATCCCTGGGTGAATTCAGAGAGACAAGTGTCATAGGAGAAGTTTCTGGAAGATTCCATGAGCATCCACTTAAGAAACTGTCTTGGACATTTGTCCATCCTCGCTCATCGCACCTTACAGAAGGCCTCTTCAATATGAATCGCACTAGGCTAGGGTAGAAGTTAGTATGCATCACACCCTGACAGTGGAACAGTCAGTATGGTCCTGTTTTGGCCAGTTATGAGTGGTTTTTTAGGTGGAACTTTTGGGGAATGATGTAATCAGTTGACCATGATCCTTTAGGGTATGAAATAACACTTTTAGGGGTTAAAGAACCTTAGTTTATTGACATATAAGATTGGGGTTACAATGCCCAAATATGTCTATAACAGTTGCCCCCTAAAGCATGAAGTCATAAATCTTTGATGTCGAGTGAAATGCTTTATCATGAGGATCTGAGGCATTCGAACTGGAAGGTGACCTGTATAATATACAATACAACACATCATAATCATATTATTTTCATGATCCAACTAAGGCGGGCATTCCCATGCTCAGCTTTATAAATTCATTTTCATGTACATAGAACAGATAATCATCTGCAGTTGCAAACTGGTGATTCTTTATATGTACAGTCATCATTCCTGGCTTGGACGACCATCTGTGCAGCTTCCGTGTACATTTGATGTCTTTATATTCCTGAATATATCGCAGCCCGAATGGATGTAACCAGATTCGGGGTCTTCAAAATCGTTCAATCTTCACTGGATGTACAAGTCGATCCATGTGAACAGATGTCCTGCAGTCGAACATGGAAAGACATCTTCTGATTACCAGCCAATAATGTAAGTCGTTAACGGACGCGAGAGGAATCACCGATAATGATAATGACCCTCAAGGTACTATAGTACAATTCACGTGGTGTGAATATATGATCTGATGTCGAACACCACACAAAATCTTTCGATTGAAGACCATTGATGTCAACCTGTCGCCGGAAGTGAGAAACTTTCCATTGAGGCATGCAAGCTTCAAAGTACTGAAAGGGTTGTTTCTAAGTCAACTTCTTGGATAATGAGTTGATGTCAACAAGAAGTGACTCGTCGTAGGAGGGCCTTAATGTATCCCACATCTACGACATGAAACGAAGCAAATGATTTTCTGGAGGTGAAAACGATCTGACAACACAAGGTTCAGGAATGGCAGTCATGAAAAATGGAGGGTGAAGGTATTGCAGTTGATGAGGCATTAACTAGATGGTGAATTCTCTGAATGACTTCTCTTGAACATATCAGCGACACTGAGATGGATTGGTAGCGTTAACCCCAAAAAATGGATGGTGTGGAGGACCAATGGTTATATGATCGGTGAACGAAATAACCCAAACCGACTCAATCATGGCGATGGATTGAAAGTGTCATGTTCAAGAGCGACTTGCTACCGATAAAATTCTTCAAGTTTTCTTCCCTTTTTCCCTAGTCATGGCTGACCAGTACCTCTTTATTTTTTTCAAGCTTGAGAAGGATAACATATGCTTGTTCTATAATTTGCCCTTCGGGCAAACCTATCGCTATGCTTTAGCGAGCCTAGCGACAGTGAAACTCGTTCTTTTTTGGGTGGACAAGTTTGTCGCTATCGTTTTAACGAGTTTAATGACAAAGACAACTTGGTCCTTTTCATGTTTAGAGAGTTTGAAAAGGGATGAAAAGGAAACTCCAGCAGTTCTTTTTCATAGCATAATCCATTAAGTCCGAAAAAGGATAAAATAATACGAAAGGGATGACTTTTTGATCACTTTAGCGAGCCGAAAAAGACAAGCGCTCGAACTTTTTCATGAGATAATCCCTCAGGTCTGAAAAAGATTAAAATATATAGGAGGGATGGCACTTCCCCTTACTTTAACGAGCTGGAAAGGCCATTAGCTCGACAATATTTTCATATTTAACGAGTCTGAAAAGAGTTTAAAGGGGACTCGTTTTTTAGGAACGAATGGTGTTTAGGGAAGAAACTGGTTCCGAGTAAGCTTGGAACTTCTCAAAACATGGTGATGTGAAGAGGGTGGCTAACAGGACCACTCGTCGCAGTTGTTCTTCAAAAAAGTAAAAAATTAAGTGGAAGCATATGATTGGCCAAAAGGATGGAGGCGATGGCAGGAACACAACCAAAGCTAAAAAGGTTGATATAATGGCAATCACAAAGGTTATTTACCAAAGGTGGGTTCATTTTTTAATGAGCTTGAACTCTGGGGGAACATATGCTCAGTGTGGGTTTCATTATTTTTACAAGCTTGAAACAAACAAACATATGCTTAGAGGCGGGTTCATTTTTTAATGAGTTCGAACCTTGCGGAAAGTATGCTCAATGGTAGGTTTATTTTTTAACGAGCTTGAACCATGCGATAACATTGTTCATTGGAGTGCGGGTTCATTTTTTAATGAGCTTGAACCTTGCGGAAACTATGCTCAATTTTTTTAGATTTCCTTTTTATGCGAACTAGAAATGACCAAACTAAAAAGCTAAAAAAGCTAAAAAACTAGAAAGCTAAGGAACTACTGAGGTTAGGTAGGATGGTTTCATCAGCAGTTGGAAAAAATGTTTCCTTTGCTTCGTCTGCGGTGCAGACAAAGGTGAATGGTGTGTCAGACCAATCACCTAACCTAAGAAGTTAAAAAGCTAAAAAATGAAATTGGTCATTTTTAGCTTGCATAAAAAGGTTTGCATGCCCCCAGCATGATGAAAAGGAGAGTCTCCAGTAACCATATGGAAACTTACTATGGTTATGCAGGATGGTTTCATCCGTGGAACAGATAAAACACTTCCTGCACTTCGTCCGCCAAATAGACAAAGGTGAAAGGTCACTCAGACCACTCACATAACTTACAGGGAAACTTATCTCTACAGGGAAAAATTATCCTTTCAGCTGGGTTTGTCCGCCAAATAGACAAGGGTGCATGCCCCCTAAGCTTCGTTACATTCACCAGACTACTCGCAGTAATTAGGTGGATGGAATGAAGGTTGAAGAGACGTTGTTGATATAAAAGTGTTAAACACACATGGGAACGAGAGAAAATATGAAAGATAAATCATGCAATACAATTTTTATTGACAAATGATTTACATTTATAGTACATTATGTGACTCTTGGGTTTCAGATCCCAAGGTCTCTTGGACTGCTTTGGTCTATTCGGCTTCCACACTAACCCATTTAGGATTAGGTGTCCAACATTCCCCTCTTAATCCGAAGGGTTATGTATGAGTCCAAGAAGAGAGCTGTAATACAAAATGTGCAAAAAATGCATGGCAGCACTAGGCTGAATATGCTCTATGAAATGTTGGTATAAAGGGCAGTGGTTTAAGGATGACCACCAACACTGGAACGCTTAGTGCAGTTCCCGGAACTCTTCCAAAACTGGCAAGAAACTGAAGTTTTCTGCTAGAGGAAGTGATCCTATTCTTTTAAAGAGGGAAACCTTCAACCATAAAAGGGAGGTCTCACCTCGCATAAAAGGTAAAACTTCAACCTGAAAAGGGAAGTCTCAACCTGTGATGGTTTAAGGATAACCAACAACTCTGGAATGCTTAATGCAATTCCTGGAACTCTTCCAAAGCTGGCAAGAAGCTGGTGTCTTCTGCTAGAGGAAGTGTTCTCAATTTTGTTCCCGGAACTCTTCCAAAACTGGCAAGAAGCTGAAGTCTTCTGCTAGAGGAAGTGTCCCAGATTGCCAACTGAAGGCATGTTCACGGGCATCTTTGTCTCTGGCTACAACTCTGAAACTGGTGTGGCAGGTTGTGGCTCAGGCTCGCTTGATGTGACTTTGAAGCTTGTAGATGACCATCATTTCCCCCTGTCAGATACAAGGTGAGAAGACGGAGAAAACTCAACTGCAAGACTGTTCAATATTCTGGAACAAGTTCTGACATGTGTTTGGAATATCTTCTTGGCTGTTGATGCCCATTGCCAAGAAGCGATCCATCCAAGATGAATCTTTGTTCTTGCAGGACGTTTGTTTCTGAAGCATCTGTGTGAAGAATGACTGGTTTTATGACAGTGCTTACATGGTTGAAGATCAAAACAGTGATCTTTCAAATGGCCAACTCGATCACAGTGTTGGCATTTCACGATCTGTTGTTTTTGTTGTTGTTGTTGTTGCTGTAGAAGAGGGGCAGAGTCTGGAACAACTGAAGCTGAACTGTCATGAAGAGCAGGTGAACTGTCATGAATGAATCCAGCACTCTAAAACTGAATGGGCTTGGCATAGTCTGGAATATGAAAGGACAAGTCCTTGTCATATCCAAGACCAATTCTGTGCTTGTTGTGGACAAGCTGTTCCCAAGGTCTGATGATGGGCTTGGGGAGTGCAGACTGAGTTTCTGCATCTGCATGTACAACTGCTGCTTTATTGGGTACTAAATCTGAATCAACTGTAACATTATTGACTTGCTTCTGATGGGTTGCAGTGTCAGTGTTCTGAACAGAAACATGTTCAGAATGACTTCTCTGTTTTAATTCTTCTTGCTGTAGCTGAGATTCAAGCTGCAAAAATTCGATCTTTTCTTGTGCATCATGCAGGCAGGTCTGAATGTCACAAAGAGTGTCTTTGCTAACATTTACCTTCCCACCAATAGTGGAGTGTATTAGTGTATTCAGTAACTCTAATACATCATCAAATCTAGCCATTGTCTCAACAAAGAAATGAACACTCAACAATCCTAGTGGAGACTATAGCAAGTCTAGACAAACCCCAGCTATTGAAGATTTCAAAAATTAAGAATATCAGTTTGAAAAGTACATTGTCCAATACCAGACTTTCAGAGATTCTGTTCTTTAAATTCTGTAGAAATTTCACATCTGACTAGACTTTTTCTTTTTTTTAAATTAAGTTACGTAGCTGATTCCTTCAAACTTTATAGAACTTGCCTCTATATCCCTTCTGGAAGCTCAGGAATGCAAAAAGAATAAAAAATCCGCGAATACCAGCAATGGAGACACGGCTCAAACTCCACGAATATACACAAGGGTAGCTCGACCTCTTCCTTCAATAATAAACCCAAGAATCTCAACCCCTTTTTCTTTATTGGAAATGACCCCAATGATGTAAAAAACTTCACCGAAGGTATTCAAAAGGCACTCAACTAATACCATATGCATCCGTTGCATCCCACTAAGAGGAATATCAGCTTGGGAAGTATACTGCCCAGGCACTAAATCTCAGTCCAGACTTCCAGATTGTAGCAGCTTGTTCAACCAGCAATTAATAGAGGGTGCAATCAGCTTAAGGCAACTCAAATAAGGATCGTGGCTCTTCCAACATTACCAGCAACAACTCGAAACTTTATGCAGTCAACAGTAAACCCCAAATCATGATGACAGGCAGCCCCAATGCACAGTTAACTACAGCAACTTGGCCCAGATTTTATTAGTGGCTCATTCAGCTATAAAAGACAGTGACCACGGTTCTGGAATGGTGTAAATGCTTCCCTCTTCACACTCAGAAGAATAACTTGACCATTATAAGCTTCCAGCAATTTATTAACAGGTGTTTCAACCTCCTACTAAAGTAGCTCAATCCCACTGTAAAGGAGAACTCGTCCAGTCACAGGATAAGAAACTCGTCCCTTCTATTCTCCATGGAATTCGTACTAATGGTGGTTGGTTTTCATTACTGCGTTTGCTTCTTCAACCCAACTTCTGCTTCAGAGATTTCGACCAGCAGAGTGAGGGAGAATCGTTCCTATTTTATTGGCAGTGCCTTGGCTCTTGATATGACTGGAAAAATCGACTCCCAACTCTGTCTTCAACCTTTACGGTGAAATCTGAGTGATTTCACTTTTGAATACCATATGCAATGTGTTAAAAACTTCAACAGGGCTTTATTATGTATTCTGCCCTCAAAATACAGAGATTCCAGCTAGGAATTTAGCCAATCACTAACAGATTTGTGTCCAGCAAGAATGAGAGGCTCAAAGTCCTTCCAACACAGATACAATAGATATGTTTCACCCTTAAAATGCTCAGGTATACCAAGATACGCTTTGTATGGATGCACAACTAAATGACTTCTTTCTTCTTTGAAATTCGAACTTCAACTATAGGAATGGATTACATATACCTCTGATATATCAACTCTAATAATAACAGTGATCTGAAGTAGAATATACCAGCAAATGTTAGGAAGAACAGTGGCTGTAGATAAGTGTTATAACATCAAAGAAGCTCCATCATTATAGAGAAAACACCACAGTGATAATATATGCAACGTATTCAACTCCAAGATAGAGAAATAAATATGGAGTGTCTTCAATATATTCACAGCCACACATCCAATGAGATGAGGAAGTTTGAGACCCTCTATAGCAGAGGTACATCACCAAACATCACTTCCAATAGTCTATACTCATTAAGATTTCAAGCACAGGTATAGTGATATGCTGCTCAACTGAAACAACCACAGAAAATACAAGTTTGTAGCCTTGGGGCTAGATCATTATTTATGCCCTTACCCTCTCCTCAACTACAACTCGCACAATCTTTAAGCATCGCAGCACTGGAAAAACTTCAGGAGTTCAAAGTCCCCTTCACAGTCAAAAGCTCTAGCACATCTCAAGTAAGTCCAAAAATCCGCAGGGTTTGATCAAACGACAGAAGATCGCCGCTCAAGACTCCAGTACAATTCTCGCCAAATCTTTGCCGATAAAATTAGTTTCAGACAGCAACAAATAATTGCCTTTCCACCGATATAATTCACCACCAAAAGCACTATTTTCTCTGGCAGGCAGATCAAGCCAGCACGCCTCGGCAGACAACTCTCTTCTGTGGCCAAATCCTTGAAATTAGTGTGATAGTCGATCGTGATAGTGGGCGGTCGAAAGAGGTAGCATGATAGTCGATCGTGATAGTGGACGATCAAACGGGTATGGCTTTGTGCAATTTGCCCCTGAAATGGAAATAGATAATGCTCGGACCAGAGGATTTAGCCCTTACTTTCGCAGCTAAGAGGTAGAACGTTTACGAAAGGTTACAAGTTCAATTCTTGGGGAGAGCATTTATTGCTGACCCAAGACCGGTCACGGCGGCGGAGTTGGTCTAAGGCACAATTTCAGGCACTTGTTCGAAAGGGCATCAGTTCGAATGCCATTCTTGACAACAAGTTGTCTTCAGTCTTTTCGCTACTTCCCGAAGATACTAATGATCAGTTCTCTTTAATTCGTTGTCGCTCACTGAAAAATAGGGTTCCGGAATACATTTCACTGAAGGCTCTCCTATCGATTGAGAAACATATACAAAACCGGTGTATACCAAAAAACCGCAGAGCCCATTCAACGTTCAATAAACCATTCAATGAACCAAACGATGATTCCACTGGACAGCGTTACGCATACCATTCAATATCGATCCATAACGCATTCAACAGGAGCATTCAACTTCATAACGCATTCAAACTTGAATCATAAGCATACCATTGGCATACCAGGAGCTGGACCTTCATCGATGGTGGCATGTCAGCCTCAGCGCTAAAACTGGAAACGACACTGCTATGATTTAATATACAGCAGCGTTCAAACAACCCTCATCAGCATGTCAGGCCAGTGCAACGCAGATTCATCATACACCATTCAGCATTGTCAGTCATGAACCAGCGCTATTCATGAAGAAATTTAACGTACAACGTTTATGAGGCCAGCAGCGTGGAGAGGGCAGCGTATGGAGGCCAGCGCTGTATATGGAAGCCCAACAGTCCAAATTCAGAGTCTTAGCACAATTCGAGCAGCGTAGCAGAGCAGCGTAGTAGGACTATGTCAGAGGAGTGAGGGCGGTTATAAAATTGGCAGAAAATCCATGACAAACTGACATATGACAAACTAAAAATCCACAGCGTTTAGCGTTTACTTAAAAACGCATATGACAAAGGGCGCAGTCAATAAAAATGACAGACAGACATCTCAGAACCACTTGGACATCGCTGGACAGTGCTGGCAGTGTCAGGAGCAGCTAACATTTAGCTGAAGAAATATTCGTGAGAAAATATTCCTGAGATGCAGATTTGATGGCAGAAATGACTGCACATAAAGGCCATAAGACAAATGGCTCACATTAATTATGCAGGGCAGGAATACTCCTGCTTTGATACCATGTTAAACACACATGGGAACGAGATAAAATATGAAAGATAAATCATGCAATACAATTTTTATTGACAAATTATTTACATTTATAGTACATTATGTGACTCTTGGGTTTCAGATCCCAAGGTCTCTTGGATTGCTTTGGTCTATTCGGCTTCCACACTAACCCATTTAGGATTAGGTGTCCAACAAAAAGGACCATTTAGGGATGATGATTGACTTGAAGCTATGTTTGAACCGGGAGTAAAAGCTGGTCAATAGTGACAATTTTGCTTTCAAGCGGGAAACACATAACTCGAAAGAGTGTTGAAACAATAGCCTCCATGTTGTAAACATAGTCACGCCCAAGGAGTAGATTGTAATCTAACGGCCCTTGGACTACCATCACGTTCAAGTGAACGGTTTTCCTTCTCAAATTAATTGGTAACTTAGGAAGGATCCCTAACGGTCGACTGCTCCTTTATTAAAGCCTGACAAATTCTATGTAACAGTCATAAGCGATGGCGAACCAAGCGCTTTCCAAGCAGTTGAGGAAAGGATACTCACTGATGCACCCTCATCTATGATTGTGCCAGACACGATCATTTTGTAAACTTGTACTATGATTTGGAATGGTACATAAGAAGGAAGGCAAGATCTTGCTAGCCAATTCCAATCAAAGGAAGTAACTAGACTAATTGGAGGGGGTACCGAATAAACGGGTGAAATAACCCCTTGAGTAACGGGAACTAGGGGATTTTCCTCCTATTGTGAAGGAACAGACGAATTCCGCCAAGTTCATCAGACTCTGAGGTAACAAAAAGAATTTGAACGGTATTGTTCTTACTATCTTTAGGAAGGGTATCATCTGAAGGTGAACTTTCTGAAGGTAAAATTAGGTCGACTGCCATCTCAACCTATTGACTTTGGTCCGTTATGGACTCAGAAGATTCACTTTCAGCAATAGGTGTTTCGACCGACGGTTGAGTTATGTCAGTTGGATTTTCAACTAGTAAAGGACTTGGGGAGAGTTTCTTGTATCTAGATGGAAGTCGTTGCGGTGAAGTAGAATGGTTATGCAAGACTCCTTTGGCTTCATCCAAAAAAGGACAACGGGGAAGGGTATGGTCCCCTTCACATAACTTACATGGAATTTGGACCTTTCTTCTTTGCCCATTATTACTAGTTGATGGTGTGTTGTCAACTTTATCACCAGAGGTTAATGACACCGCTTGGTGCGAATGGGGGGACCATTCTCTCAATATCCAAGGAATGCACGGACATTCTCGATGTAAATGGTCTCCTCTACAAATTATGCATGGATCTTTAGGTTTGAAAACCTTGGTGTGCGGATTTTCACCAGATGTTGCATGGTTTCCCCCTTGCTTACCTGACTTCTTCTTTTTCTCCTTCCCTTTCTTCTTCTTCTCAAGCACTTGGTTACTAGCATCACTACTTTCACCAAGCGAAGAGGAAGAAGGGGAAGGAGAAACAAACGAAGAAGAAGGTGAAGGGTCAACTTTAGTATCAACTGGATGCTAGTTCAATTGTTGAGGAATCGCGTTATTTTGAACCACAGAGGTTGAGAACAACCATACTGGCAAGCCAATAGTCAGACCTGGCAGAGACAATGTGGCCATATGAGGAGCACCAATATTTCCCCAAGAAGTAAAAGGACTAGGACTTCCCTCAAGAGGGATTCTTTGATTGGTGGACTCCATTATCTCAACCTAAGATCAACGAAGGAACAGGGATGTTATTCCAAATTTAATAAATTTTAATGACGCTTTGACACAACTTTGCTTTTTCAATTTTAAGAGTCGAGAAAAAGCTAAAGATGACTCTAATCCCCTTCGATTTTTAATGAGCCTGAAGTGACAAGTGCTCAGATGGACCTTTTCTTTTAAGGAGTCAAAAAGGAACGAAAGTGACTACTCTAGAAATCTAGACAAAGGGATTACCAAACCAATCGAAAAAATGCAAAATACACCTTGGTGATAAATTAAAGAGAAATTACCAAGGACTTATGTACGGCAGTCAATCTTCCTGAATGTTGTGTTCAGTGCATTGGGATCGATATGGCGATAGACATGGCTTCCTATGGATAAAGGATATAAGCCTATTGTGGTCTCCCAACATATACGCGATGGTAAGGGGAGCACAAGTCTGTGCTAGCACTTGTCGTATCAAGGAGGAGGAATCACCCAACCTTCAATGAAAACGATAGTTACTACATCTTACGACGCCGGAACACGTCTCTAGCCTAGACCTCTAGATGTGTTGCATTAGGTTCCAAAGCATTGTTAAGTTCATTGAAATTTATTTTAGAGTTGATCTTGTTAAAAGTTTTCCTTTCAATGGTTCACCGCGTGATGTAGATGTAAAATTCCTAAAAATGCAATCTACAATGATAAAAAATCATTGTTTATTTTTAGCAATGAAAATCCTAGCTACTAAGGAAAGAAGATTCAATTTCTTTCAAACAAAGAGCAAAGAGCACACACTAAATGCACTTTTCCTAAATCATTTTTCGCACACAGTCTAAATGCAAATGCACATGCATGTATTGGTTTTTTGTTTTCTCTAATGTGAAAATGCCAAAAAATAAAACTAAAGAGAGCAAAGATCTGAAATATTTTTACTCAAAGCGACATTTCCACAATTTCTTTTTCAAAATAGAAAGGAAGACTAAATGACACTTTTCAATTTCGAATAGAAAATGCTTTCGACACTTAAAATATCAAAAGATCAAACCAAGTACATGACAAAAAGTTCAATTGACTATCCGGGGAAGGAAGACTCAATGACACTTCTCTTTTTGACACAAAACGACAGTTACGACACCTTTTGTACCAAAATGACAAATCGATTTAAGCAACTTTTCGACAAAGGATCGTAAATTATGGACAAATACATAAAAAAAATTGTTGATCCTAATCAATGGAGGTTGATCTATGTAATGCAAGCAGGCTTCAGTAATGAGACACCTTTCATAAGCAGTAAATCAACTAAACAAAACTGAAAACAAGGACAAAAAACCCCAAACTTCAAGGAGAGAAATAGTTTCAGTCAGTCATCGCACCTATGCTTCACAGAAACAAGTATGAATCGCACCTGTTACACTCGAGAAGTGCGATGCATACTGGTTGACAGTGACAAACAGTGTGATGGGCCAGAGAGCGCAACTAAAGTGGGCTTTGGCTCAAATTTCCAGCTGATTTCAGTGATTTAAGCTGAGCTATGATAGACAATAAAGAGCAAAGTACAAAGGAATGATCTTGAGAGGTTACTGAGCTACCAACAGGGCACCTAGAATACTTATAAGTCAAAGGTTCAATTCATAAACTAAACCGGAAATTGATTGAAGCATCATTCATCTACTATGCAATTGCAGAGCAAGAGTAGTTCGAAGGATATCTGGATAATTTCAGTCTCCGTCTATAGTTTATATAACAAACAAACATCTATTCGATCCCTAGTGGAGTCGCCATTTTGTTTCCAGGAAAACTAGTGTCTTTTCGATCTGCTAGTCCCACTAGGATTGGCAGCTATCCTAGAAACGAACAATCAAAGCCATTTGTGGTTTCCTCTATGTTTGATAGATAAGAGAGAAGCAAAGGGACCAACCTGGATCTTCCGCTTGACTCCTTGCTTGATTTCTCTCCCCCTTGATAGAGCTTTCAACTCCTCTCCTACTTATCCCGCTTAGAGAATGCTTGTAGAAACAAAGTAACAAAACACCATCAAAGCATCTTTACCTATTATATCATAAATAATGCAAAATCAGAAATACAATGAACATACAATGGCATTCACAAATACACGATTGTATGGAGGAAAACTCAAAGAACTTTATTAAATAGAAGGGAGAATTACAACCCAGCTGTCTGATCCAGCATCATCCTCCCAGCATCAAATCCCTCTTCATCTCATGAAAAGCAGGATCACCCAAAAATACAGTGCTCTTTCTCAAAGACAAACTATCAGCACTTCCTTACAAATTACAAAATTCCAGCCCCTAGATCTCTTAGATGAGGGATCCACTTATAGATGTCTACAAGGGTGTGAGTCATCTCTGGGTTTTTTATTAGTACCATTCCACTTGTTGTTCTTAGTTCCACTTGGAGATTTCTTGGATCTCTTACTCATCCCTGGGCGAATTCAGAGAGACAAGTGTCATAGAAGAACTTTCTGGAAGATTCCATGAGCATCCACTTAGCAAATTGTCTCGGACATTTTTCCATCCTTTCTCATCGCACCCTACAGAAGGCCTCTTTAGTATGCATCACACCTAGCTAGGGTAGAAGTCAGTATGCATCACACCCTGACAGTGGAGCAGTGAGTATGGTCCTGTCTTGGCCAGTTATGAGTGGTTTTTCAAGTGGAACTTCTAGGGAATGATGTAATCAGTTGACCATGATCCTTTAGGGTATGAAACAACACTTTTAGGGGTTAAAGAGCCCTAGTTTATCGACATATAAGATTGGGGTTGCAGTTCCCAAACAATCAAAGCCATTTGCAGCTATCCTAGAAACACACAATCAAAGCCATTTGTGATTTCCTCTATGTTTGATAGATAAGAGAGAAGCAAAGGGACCAACCTGGATCTTCTGCTTGACTCCTTGCTTGATTTCTCTCCCCCTTGATAGAGCTTGAAACTCCTCTCCTACTTATCCTGCTTATAAAATACCTGTAGAAACAAAGTAACAAAACACCATCAAAGCATCTTGATCTATTATATCATAAACAATGCAGGATCAGAAATACAATGAACATACAATGGCATTCACAAATAACCAAATTCACAAATACACGATTGTATGGAGGAAAACTCAAAGAACTTTATTAAATAGAAGGGAAAATTACAACCTAGTTATCTGATCCAGCATCATCCTCCCAGCATCAAATCCCTCTTCACCTCATGAAAAGCAATATCACCCAACAATACAATGCTCTTTCTTAAAGACAAACTATCAGCACTTCCTTACAAATTACAAAATTCCAGCCTCTAGATCTCTCAGATGAGGGATCCATTTATAGATGTCTGCAAGGTTGTGAGACATCTCTGAGTTTTTTATTAGAGTCATTCCACTTGTTGTTCTTGGTTCCACTTGGAGATTTCTTGCATCTCTTACTCATCCCTGGGCAAATTCAGAGACACAAGTGTCATAGGAGAAGTTTCTGGAAGATTCCATGAGAATCCACTTAGAAAACTGTCTCGGAAATTTGTCCATCCTCGCTCATCACACCCTACAGAAGGCCTTATCAGTATGCATCGCACCTAGCTAGGGTAGAAGTCAGTATGCATCACACCCTGACAGTGGAGCAGTCAATATGGTCCTGTTTTGGCCAGTTATGAGTGGTTTTTCAGGTGGAACTTCTGGGGAATGATGTAATGAGTTGACCATGATCCTTTAGGGTATGAAACAAAACTTTTAGGGGTTAAAGAGCCCTAGTTTATGGACATATAAGATTGGGGTTGCAGTGCCCAAATATGTCTATAACAGGTTGGCAGGGAAGGTGACCATACCTAGCTATGATCGATCAACTAGGAGTTCAACGAGGGGTTGGGTTCATAAGCTAGATACATATCTCACTATTAACCTAAAGAGGGAGACAGATGCCATAATATTTTCCATGCTACATCTTAAGAGAAATGCACAAGAGTTGTGGTACCATGGGATGATCACACTCGGGCATGCCACCATCACTTCTCCAATCGATTTCACTCGCAGGCTGGTGGAGAGGTTTGACCGGAAGGATCTGAAGCTGCACTTTAGGGAGTTGGCTAACCTGAAGAAGATAAGCAGTGCAAAGGCCTATATATTTGAGTTTCAGAGACCTTCCATGATGATCTTAGACATTTCAGAGGTGTGATTGTTCATGTTGTTCTTTGAGGGGTTGTTCAAGCCACTGAGAGGATGGGTACGTGCATATAAGATAGTTTCATTGTAGGACACCATTAACTGAGCTCAAGACATGCTATACATTGTTTTGAAGACGAGAGGTACAACACCTACTAGACCCACTTTCCCACAGAAGGGGAAGGACAACAGGCCTCAGCAGAAGGAATGGAAAGGCAAAGTACAATTGGATGATGAGACCAGGAGGGACCTCATGAGGAGGAAGTTGTGCTTCACTTTTCAGGAGCCATGGGAACCAGGGCATCAATGTACCAAGTTCAAGGCCCAATAAATATAGGTATTCTTAGATAATGAGCTAAAGGAGGAGGAGACGAAACAGGAGCCAAACACAAGAAATTGTGGGCCTCAAGGCACTGGAGGAGGTGGCCCACCACCCCCACCTAGAGGAGGAGAATTCTTACCCACTAAAGGGGTTATTGCTTCACTTCATGGAGTTTTGAAGTATTCAAAAATTTGGATCAAAGGCACAATATAGGGATAGAGAGTATCAGCGTTAGTGGACAATGGGGCTACTCACAATTTTATTGATGCATAGTTAGTTGAGAGGCGAGGCATTTATACTAAGTTGTTTGAGGGATTTCCAGTGTTGGTGTCGGGGGATAAAACCATGTAGTGTATGAGGTATGTTCCCAACATGATGGTGACCATGGGGAAATACTCAATGATCAATCACTTCTTTGTGGTGGACGTTCTGTACACCAATGTAGTAATGGGAGTTTAGGGGTTGTATTCTTTGAGATGTGTCACTACAGATTAGAAGAAGTTAGAGATGGAGCTCATGGGCCTAGATGGGAAGTTGGTGGTGTTAATAGGAATGCACTCATATCCACCTCAAACATTATCAATGCACAGGATGGAGGCTAACTTGAGGCAAGGTGACATAGCTTGGGCTATAGAGTTAAGGATTTTATAGATAGGGGGACTGAAGCAGAAGACACATCCAGACATATTTGCTCTCTTGGAGAAGCATCAGAAAGTATTCTGAGAGATTCCACCAGATAGAGGGTTTGAGCACACTATTGAGTTGGAGTAGGGAGTACATGCAGTCATCTCCACTCCCTATAGACATCCCAAGGCATATCAAGATGATATTAAGAGATCTATACAAGATTTGTTGAGGTTGGTGTACATCAGACCTAGTTAGAGTCCTTTCACTTCTTCAGTGGTGTTAATGAAGAAGAAATATTGGACCCTTTACATGTGCATAGACTACAAGGCCCTCAACCAGAAGACATTGAAGAATAGGTATCCCATTTCGCACATTGATGATCCGGTGGATGAAATTAGAGGAGCCAAGTACTTCTCTAAGATAGTCTTGCGCTCGAGATATCACCAAACCTGGGTGAGGGAGTAGGACATCCCCAAGACCACCTTACGCTTCTAATATAGACACTTTGAGTTCTTGGTGATTCCCTTCAGGCTAACCAATGCACCTGCCACATTATAGTCGTGCATGAACCATGTCCGCAAGAAGTTATGGCGATATGTCCTTGTTTTCTTCAATGAAATCCTGATTTACAATAGGACATGGGGGGAGAACCTCCAACATATAGAGGAGGTATTGTGCATATTGGAGGAGCATCAGTTGTATGTGAAAATGTCCAAGTGTGAGTTTGGATTGACAAAGATGTTATACCTTGGACACGTGATCAGGGAGGATGGACTATGGGTACACCAGGAGAAGATCAGGGCCATCCTAGATTGGCCTATGCCCGGGAATATAACAAAGTTGAGGGGATTCTTGGGCATCTACACGTAATACAAGATATTTGTGAAGGGGTTTTCCCAGCTAGTAGCATCCCTCACAAATTTGACGAAGAAAGGGGCTTTTGAGTGGACTGATGTTGTATAGGATTCCTTTGAGTGTCTTAAGAGGGTGATGAGAAATGGCCCTATCTTGGCCCTACCATATTTCTCATGGCCATTTATTCTAGAGTGTGATGCATCTGGAGAGGGAATTGGGGTAGTTCTGCCATAGGGGGGTTATCCTATAGCATTTGAGAGTAGGAAGTTGCAGCCACATGAGAGGCTTTACTCCATCTATGACAAGGATATGTCGGTTGTGATGCATGTGTTGGATAAGTTTAGATAGTACTTGGTGGGAAATAGGTTCAAGGAAAATACTAACCACAATAGTCTTTGATTCTTCTTAGAGCAGCAAAACATATAGGAGAGGTAGAAAAATGGGTTCAGTAAGATCCAGGCATATGAATTTGAGATTGAGTATGTCAAGGGAAAGCAGAATGTAGTGGTTGATACAGTATCATGGAGGCCTGTGAGACTCTATTTGATGGATATCACCCAGGAATAGAAGGTGTAGTTATTGGTGGATTACTTCAAGGATCGACAAGTGTTCGAGATCTTAGATGGTACTCATGGGGATGACAGGTACCGGGTGATGGATGACGTTATTTATTACAAGGAACGGATCTACTTAGTACCAGGAACATAATTGAGGGGGAGGATCCTGCATGCAGCTCATGATTCACCACTGGTAGGGTACCAAGGTATCCTCAAGACTTAAAGGGCCATTCGGGAGTGTTTCACATGGCATTGTCTTAAGGAGGATGTCCTGAAGGATGTTCGGGAGTGCAAAATTTTCTAGAGGAACAAGGGGGAGCACACTCATCCAGCAAGGTTGCTACAACCTCTTCTTATTCTCAAGAGGAAATGGGAGAGTATATTGATGGACTTCACCACTGGGTTTCTAGTAGTACAGGGGCGAGATTTCATCTATGTAGTGGTGGAGAGGTCAACGTAGTTCGCTCATTTTTTTGTCATTCCAAACAAATACTCAACCTCCCAGGTGGTCAAGTTGTTTTTTAGGGAGGTGTTCAGGTTGCATGGGTTGTCTAAGACTAGCATCAGTGACAGGGGCAATAGATTCATGTGTGGGTTTTGGCAGGAGCTATTCCGCCTTGTGGGCATCGGGCTTACACCCAGGATGAGCTACCATCCCCAGAAGGAGATAGTGAACAAATGGTTGGAGGGCTACCTACACAACTATGTAACCAAGCAACAAGGAGCGTGGGTGAAGTGGTTGCACCTTGGGGAGTATTTCTACAACACCATGTATCACATGTCCATAGGTATGTCACCCTTTCATGCTTTATATGGTTATGATGCACTAACTTTTGTCGACATGGTCTTTGGAGACAGTCGGGCCCCAGGAGCCAAGTATTGAATACAGGAGAGCTAAAACATTCTCAAAGCTCTCAAGGACAACTTGTGACTGCCCAAAACAAGAAGAATTTGTATGCATATAAGGGTAGAATAGAGAGGCAGTTTAAGGTGAGAAAATTGGTTTTTCGGTGACTTCATCCATATAAGCAGTGCACATTGAAGCACTAGGGAGAGAAGATGCTCAAACCCTGCTTCTATGGGCCATACAAGGTCACCAAGAGCGTAGGAGAGGTATCATATTAGTTGGTGCTTCCACCAAGAAGCAAGATGCACACTACAAGGATAATACCTTCAAGCGGAGGTTATACCAAAGGTTTTTACTATTATAAAATTGGCAAAAAATTTCAAAAAAGCATCCTCTAAAAAATCTATTTGGGATAGTTGAGGTTTTAGCATAAGTTTTAATGGAACTTCATTACAACTGAAAAAATATGGGCGGTTGGAGGTTCTAACGGATGTTTTTTTTCGGTGCACTTAATGGAACAAGTCACACTAGTGCGCTACATACATAAAGAAATGGGCAACATATATAAGTAAAAGCACCGAGGCATTGAATGCAATAATACCAGTGCATAATATATACCTCATCGATGCTAAGAGATAAAAAAATCCCTGGGGAATTCTTCCAAGGAATGACACTAGGGCACGCAAAAAATATTTTTTGTGTCGGTGCTTTTTTTACAAAAGGGGCGTTAGTTATACCAAAGGACCAGTGTTGTTAGTTTTCATAAAGTGCCGAGATTGAAATAATATTTTGTAGGACCAGGGAGTTAGTTATATGAAAGCACTATTGCGTTAAGCATTAAAATTCACCAGGGCGTTAATCTCAAATAAGATCGGTGCTTTAATTGATAAATGCATCGGTGCTTTCATTTTTTTAAAAGGTACCGGGCATGCAAAAATATGTCGTCATGGTGCTTTTGATAAACATGACACACCAGTGCTTTTTTATGTTATAGACGCACTGGTATTTTGAATGAGTTTTCTCTTTTTTGGAAATATCGACCCGTGACAATGCAATTATTGTAAAATTTTAAATCTGTTATTCATCGAAAAATCGACATATATCTTATAATAGTATTCATAAATTAAAATTTGATTAGCACAAATGTATATGATGTTTCGATTAATTTGTTATATTATCATATTTCACATCTCTTCATTATAATATTTAATCGTCCATATATTTAATCAGTGGTGTAACATTTCACAACGACAATGGAAAGCACAATACAATAAATTAAAATTTATTTTATTGTATATCAATAAGAGGCTATTTTTCATACAAAATGGGATTTTTATTGGTAACCTCTTGTCTTTCAATTGGAACACTATGTCCATTACGTTAAACAAAATGTCTCGTTTTCATAGACAATTATTTCAAAAAATATAACAAGTTGCATTGATATCCAAATTGATCATCATTCTTTGTTGGAACTGTTGTCATTTCTCGAGCTACTTCCATGACTTGGGTTATTTGGAGGAATGTTGTGTTGGTTTCATAGGTTGTTTTCGTTTTCTTGATCTTGTCCCATCTACAAACATAAAAATAAATTGTAATAAGTGTATCTACATTGGTGAGAATAATGAAAATTTAAATAAATAATATGCATCAGTGTAAATCGAATAGCAATGTACCAGAGGCAGAAGTGACTCATACACTATGCACATGGTTTCAAAACCAAGTCTCATGCCTTGTTGCAACAAGTCTTATGTTGGTGTAGTTCCATACTTTGTTTCCTACATGTTTTAAACCCCATTATAAATCATAGATTTAATATAAATGTTTTTTTCTTCTATTAATTATAGACTCATATAAGTAAAACAACATAGATACTTACAAATTCCATAATTAATTTTTGATATGCCAACACATACTCACAACCCTTATTTAACCCAATGTCGATCAATTATTCTAGTGGCTCTTCTTTGTATTTTAACACCTATTTCAAGACATTCAAGGAAGGTTGTTGTAAATTAAACAACTTAAAATATAAAAAAAAAGAAACCTTGAGTTGTTATAAGGAAATATTAACAATTACTCACAAACTTTGAAATCAACCATTTTATTTCTTGTTGTCCGGTTTTATGTGTTGAATGAGTTCCATCTTGTTTTCTTTTCTGCAAGAAAATACTTGAAAATTAATATTTAATGCTAAATTAATTTTTTATATGTACAAAGTCAATCATGATTACATACATTTGAAGCATGTTGTTGTTGACATGGCTCCTCCTGTGATGTAATTATTTCCATTTCTTTGACCATCTCCTTATACACTTTTTTGGACATTCCTACTAGCATGTTTCACATATCAGCGCGTTGATCATTTGGGATTTTCATAATCTTCCTGAAAAAAGTAATAAACTATTTTTATAATGATATATGAAAACTAAATATAACAAAATCAATATTAATAAATGAATGGTTTGTAGTAATATATACATATAATTCTAGAAAATCATTTTATATAATTAGGAATATTACCTTTTAAAATATATTTTTTGTTGTTGTATGTTCTTGCCATTACAAGTCTAACATCTCCTATTTACCATTGCTCTAGAAACGCTTCATTTAGTTTAGATATAATTTGGTTCTTATAATCATTGGATTGATTTTTGTATTGTAAGTGGAAAGTATGTCTATACGTTCGTTCCACTAGATCCCTCATAGTTCTATGAAAAAATTCCCCCTTTCATTAACCTCCAGCACCACTCCAAATGAGCTAAAGACTAATTCATCGTCATTTACATATTCTATAATTTTTATTTTCTTAGAAGAACATTGAACTTTTCCTTCGTTGTTGCTCCCTACACAACATTAAACATATACGAATGAATAGATTGTTTGGAACATGTTGTCTAATATTCTTAATTATATTATTAATGAAAATTCAGAAAAATAAAACTCATATTGAATAGTATTTTTTCAGTCACCTAATTCATCATTCCACAATTTTTCTATCAGGATTTTACGCTCTTCTCCACTTAGATTAAAAATAATCTTAACGACCTTGTTCATTTTGTAGCTCTGCATGACATGCACCAACGAATAAGATAAAAAATAATATTTAAAAAATTTACTATGCAAGTTTTTGACTGAATCATCATACCTTTCAGCTTCTGATATTCTGAATAGTTCTACTATTGCACAGCACTCCTAGTATGTCTCTCTTGCAAATCACTCACTTGAAATTTTGGGTAAAATAATGAAATGGTGAATAACTTTTTACTATTTAAAATACTTTATGAAATTAGATTTCAAAAAATCAATTGCCGCTCATTTTTTTATTTTAAAAAAGAAAGAAAATCATGTTTTTTTCAATTTCTCTGCACATCAATGCGTTCGATAGTCAAGCGCACTGGTACGTTTACACAAAAGGCACACCGAAATTACCGGGACGGCAAACTTTTTCAACGCACTGACATGATACTTTTTTTTTCAAAATCTAGAAACGATGCGATTATTTTTTTAACGCAACGATGTGGTTTCAATTTAAAAGCATTGGTGCTCTATTGTTATAATAGCACAAGGTTGGTTGAATTCAACTGTATTTTTTAAAATTGGGAAACAGGTGCATAGCATTGCTATTTTTTTTAAACGCATCAATGTGTTTTGTAGAAGAGCACCGATGTGATAAAATATTTTTTTTTTCAGAATGTGGAAAACTGGTGCGGGAATTATTTGAATGCCCCAGTGTTGTTAATGTTTTAAACGCATTGGTGCGCTTTGTTTTGATAAGCGCACCATTTTGGTTTAAAATCTATCTAAAATTTTAATTTGACAAAAATGTCATATTAATCTCAAATTATCCTTTAGAATGCATCTACATGAATTACAGTAGTTCATAGTATACATTTTCTTCTTAAAGTCACCTTATCCTTGAAAAATGATTTGAAAACTATATTAAAATTCAGATTGTGGTTATATAGTTGTTGAGATTAATTTTGGATATGCACACAAATTTTTATGTCTAATTTTTCTCAAATGCAAGGAAAAAATCTCAATAATATCTGAAAATGGCCAATTCTTCAAATTATAGCTCATTCCATATTGTCAGTCAAATTCCTTCACGGAGTTCTCCCTTTCCATCTCCAGTAAGTTCAGATTTTATTTATGTTTCAATTATCTAATTGAATTTATTTATTTTTAATCCATGTCAATTTGAATAAAATTGTATCCAAATTTGCAAGAACCTAATTCAGAATCGAGTTCAGATGCAGAAAGTATTACTCCATATTTTCAAAAACGTTAGAAGTTATTATCAGGAGCAGCATATCGCAAGTAGTTGGTAGATGAAAATGGAAAGCCTCTTCACCCTACCAATTGAAACATGGCATCTTCCAGTCGTAATCTTGGATCAACGATGGTAATAATTGTTTTTGTATAATCTAATTTTAACAAACCAATTGTATTGACGTGCTTACTAATATCATTCACATTGTACTAATGAAGTTCAATATTTTTCTAAGGATTCTAGTGATAATGAGCAACCAACCTACCATCTTCCTGAGCACCAAACTACAATGTCAACTCAAGAGAAAGCTACATTAAGAGTAAGAATCAGAGAGGAAGCATACAAAGAATGGTTGAATCAACCACCTATTCAATTCCCACTACATCCATATTCACCAATTAGGAATGACTATAGAAATAGTATTTCTTCATCACAAGTTGGAAATGGAGGCAATCAAATGGAGGTTGGTATGGATGATTACTTACGGAATACAACTGCCATGGAGGCAATGTTGTTAGATGCATTCCAAAACAATGAGCTAGGGGATGATGCTCATATCACTGATACCTTATTTGAAAGCTTGAAATTTTCTTCCACCACCCCTCTCTTTGGACCTGGCAGCAAGTCAAAGTCTACTCAGTTGGGGACAATGATGTTGTTTTACAATGTGAAAGCAAATTTTTGCATGTCGAATGCATGTTTCTCGGTAATATTGAGGTAATTGAATTGCATGATCAATCAAGTTCGTTATATTTTGTCACACAATCAAATTTAAAAATGGTCAATTTTATGAATGTTAAATATTGACATTGTACAATTATATTCCCCACCAACTACAGGATATTCAAAGATAAGGTTCTTCTGAGTGATAATGTCTTGTCGGGTAGCTGTGAATAGGTAAATAAGTTGTTGAAAATGTTGGGTGTTGAGTACATATCATATCATACATGTCTAGATGATTGTATTCTATATAGAGGAGAATCTGTAGACAAACAGATATGTTCGAAATGTGGACATGACAGGTAGCGTAATTAAAAAAAAACGAGGTAAATCACATGGTCCTCCTCATAAGATATTGAGGCACATGCTTATAATCCCAAGGATTCGAAAACCCTTTTGTTGCAAAGAATTAGCTATGTTGTAGCGATGTCATGCCTCACACAGAAGTGATTCAGGAGTTATGTGAATCCCAACAGATTCAATAGCTATGAAGCAGATAAAGGATACATGGCCTAAAAAATTCAATGATGAAGTACAAAGTCTACAACTCATCATATCCATGGATGGCATCAACCCATATTCCCTCCAAAACACCAAGTGTTATGTTTGGCCTATACTAGTGATCAATAACAATATCCCCCCATGGTTTTCCGTGAAGAATGAGCATCTTATGTTGGCTCTCATAGTCCTTGGTAGAAGGCAAGTGAGCAATATGGATGTCTACTTACAACCATTAGTAGATGAAATTAAGGAATTATGGGAAGGGATACATGTATACGATGTATCAATACCCTTCTCAACAGAGAGGATTTTTACGTTGTATGGCATATGTTATTACACCATACATAATTATCTGGGCTTAAGAATTTTCTCTAGTAAATTACATTCTTATTGATTTGTTTAATAACAAAAAAAAATCGCATATTAATTTAATTCATTGCAATTTTTCATATCTTCACGGTCGCTAACATGTTGGCCTGTATACAATAATTTTGCAAGTCTTGTAACAAAAGGGTATCATGGGTGTAAATGTTATGGACCTTCTTTGAAGGATAAGTGGTTTGACCACCTAAAAAAGCTAGTGTATGAATGCTCCAGGGTATTCCTCCTAGAAGAACACCCTTACAAAAGAGCAACATTCGCTTTCAATGGTAAACCAAAGAGAACCCAAAGGCATACAATAATGACACCAACTGAATGGCTTAGAGCATGTGAGAGAGAGAAGGAGAAGGAGTTTGCAGAAATGTTCGATTCAAATGGGGAGCCCATGTTCGATGATCCAGAATTATTCGACACCTGTGTTGAGAAATTTCCCATTGTGATGAAAAGGAAAATTTTATTTTATGATATCCCATATTAGGAGGATCTTAAGATTTCCCACTTACTAGATCCCATGCATATATTTAAAAATATTTCATCCTTTTTATGGAGGCACAAATCATCGAAAGGAAGTGACACATTGGTTGTTATGAGAGATCTTATTTCTTCAAAAACTAAAAAGAAACCTTGGACAAGACAAGAAACTAAAGGAGAGGTTGGTCCCTCTTGGTCTGTTAAAGAAGGTGATGTCCCATGGATTCTAAAGAAACATGGTCTTTCTTTGGCAAAGGAAGTTATAATGAGTGTGAGGGTGCCTTCTTTATATGGGTCTTCACTACGATGTTACTTCACTATGGAATATCGTTTGTCGGGGTTGAAATCGCATGACCATTTGAACCTTCTAAGAGTACGTATGTCAAAAACATGATTTTCTTATTTTTTTATTAATTTATGTAATGGGATATTTTATAATTAATTTTTGTATAATGTACTATTTACTGTGTAGTGTCATTATCCTTTTCTCATGCGTGGGTGTGTGAACCATGACTTCCCCAAGACCTACGACATGCCATATCTAAATTATCTGCATTTGTACATTGGATCACATTAAAGGAGATTCATATGGCTAGCATTCCACAGTGGCATCAAGAGATAATTGAGATTGTTTGTAATTGTTTTAAAAGGAGCTTCCAACGAGTTTCATGGCCTTGCAGGTTCATCTTCTACTTCATCTAGTAGATTAGGCTGAATTAGTTGGGGTCATTTCTTGTCATTGGATGTTCTTCATAGAAAGGTACATGAAAAATAAAAAAATAAATTGTTTGACAAAGGGAAAAACCCGAGGGGTCTATGGCGAAGGGGCATATATTGTATAAGTATTTCTATTATGTCGTTGAGTACATAAAGAAGATGGACAATACACCAGGTGCAGTGATTTTGGATGACGAAAGGGATGAAGACAAAAGAGAAGGAGATCTTCTCGAAACGAATAAAAAGAGGTGCATGATAAAGAGTAAGTGCAGGCTTATCATTTTTCAAGTTACTACACAGTAACTATTCACATTGAACTTTATATTAATTCATATTTTGATCTCATATGTATTAAATATATATATATATATATATATATATATATATATATATATATATATATATATATATATATATATATATATATATATATATATATATATATATATATATATGTTGGTTTGATTTGATCATCAGCGAATTCAAAAATTAAAGCCATCAACAAATTCATTCTTTACAATATGGCAGTGACACAATTGTGGGTTGCATTGTATGAAGAAAAGAGGAGGAAATGGGACAGTGACAAGAAATAATTAAAATGGTTGAATGGTAGAAGTGTGTCTTATCCTGATCATTTAACAGAAAATATGCCAATGACATGCCCTAACAGTTGGGTTGATGATCAAAACATAGAAAAATACAGTGCATCTAGTCATTACCTACGTGTTGAAGAGGATGCGTTGAACATAGGGATTGGGTGCAGCAACTCGATAATTATATTATCTTTTTGTACAATTTTAACTTCATACTACACCTTTGAATTGTAACATCTATATATATTTTTTATTTTTAATTATGTTCAGGTTATTAGACATATATTTTTTTATTTTTAATTATGTTCAGGTTATTAGACACATGACACTGTGATTTTTTCACTTTTTTATAGGTGCATTTGTTCCCATCTATGTGGGTATATGGACATCATTTTCATACAGAGGATGTCAATGATGGATGCATGACACAAGACTATGGAGTGGAAGTCGAGTTCAACCAATCTAGTCATGCTAGCCACCGCGATCAAAACCTAATGCAAGGGACATTAGGTTATGTTGGAAAGATACAAGAGATCATTCAAGTGGACTTCCCTTTGTTCCAATGTGTTATATTTAGGTGTGACTAGTGGGACAACTTTGATCAGAATAATGTAAAGGAAGATCACGATAGTGGGCTAATATCTATCAACTCTAGAAATATGTCGTGTGAATTTAGGGAGCCTTATGTTTTCCCAAAACACTACAACCAGGTGTTTTTTTACCCAGATGTGTTGGATAGGGATTGGTGGTTCGTAGTTAGACATGGCCCTAGATCAAAACATATTTTTTAGAACAAAAATGTTATCATGTCAAGTAAGGAATATAATCAAGGTGATGACAACGGAGAGTGATATGTACTTGTTATTTCATCATTTATACTATATTTGAATGTTTTTGTTGTCATTACTTCGCTAATGATATTATTTTTTATTCGTCTTATTGAAATTTTATAATATAATTGGTAAGATTCACAAATGTTTTTACACGATTTTTTGTAGTGGAAACATTTTCACAGTACTTAAAACTAAGTATCTCCAATTGCGTAATTATATATGATAATAAGGATTCAAGGTCACAACCTTCTCAAATAAGAACATATCGAGCGCACTGAATTTATGATTTTGATTAAGAAGCATGTTGTCACCCTCTAAAAAATGTTTTTTCAGTCACTAAAAGAGGGAAAAAGAGCAGAGAGTTTGGAGACATATCCCCAGCCACAGAAGCCCACAAAGCTAAATATTCCCCCCCCCAGTGGATAGTGCTCTAAATTATCCTTCCAACGATATGTGGAACTCCTCAAATGGACCCTAGAGTTAGAATTTGCAGCAGATTGAAGTTACCCTTAACAACTGGGAGCCAAGGAGAAAATGCCTTAAGGTAAAATCACATATCGGCAATCAGGAGCATACTAAACAGTGCATATCGGAGGTTCCAATGATCCCACATATCGACAATCGCAAATCTCAGAGGGCTAGCAACAGAGAAAGGAGTATTGATGATCACCGATCACCGATATCACAAATTAGAAATCAGAGGTTCCAACGATTTGAAAATGACCACCATAAAGAAATTGTTGGGAAATAGAGCCAACAGTGTAAAATTCCAGAAAGAGCCTCGAAAAGCATGACAAAGGAAATCAGTTGCAAAACTAGAAGAGGGCTAATTGTTTCTCCCTCCTTGAGGGGGCCACGTGGTGGAACATCATTGGATCCAATAAATGAAACGTGGCTACAGATGATTCGTTTCGATACATGACACTTGGAAGCACATGGTTGGTTCTGATAAAGGACATGGGTCAGCATGATGTGGCGGTACGGTGGAAATGTGACAGGAATATTCGACATTTTGAGGGGTCATAAGGGACCAAATCAAGGCAACACATGTCACCACTCACAAGGTGACACGTTGCGGAGTGATGATGTCACTAATTGGAGATCGGCGTTCGCAAGATGAGGCATGTTGTTACATCAAAGTTAAAACCGCGATTATGATCCACCGATAAACTGTCTCCAATACAGGGGCTGGCTCATGGTCACATAAAGAGTTGAGGAACCAAGGGCTAAGCACAAAGGGTGATCAACGATCGCAAGTTTCAGGAAGATGCACCAAGGACATGTATTGGAAATCATCGATTTGTTGACCTCCAATATTTGGCCAAGTGTGTGGTCTATAGGGGAAAATAAAAGAAAAGGGGTTGAAATATTTAACAAAGGAAAAGGGTTCTTGGACATGATTCCAAAGGCTGTTATGAAACCAGCTCACAAAAAGATAGAAAATATAGATAAATGACTTCAAAATCAGCCTCTTCGAGAGGGAAACCTCCTTTACATTACACAAATGAACAATTCTTAGATGATACAAATTTCAAGACCCCCTTTCTATATATAGGAGTCTAAGGGCTCATAATATAATCAAAGCCGACATAACAATAATAATGTAAGGGCACAACAATAACAATAGTAGGCTTCTATAGGGCACAATAATAACAATATGGGGAATACATGGGCACAACAATATAATAAGGGGGTTGCACTAATAACAATAAGGGGTTACACTAGTAGTATAGGGACCTAACATACCCCTCTCCTTCAAAAAGTGTTGTCCTCAATGCTTGAGTAGTTATGGGCTTCTATATAAAATTCTCATCCTCCCATGTGGAATCTTGAGTGGGTAAGTTCTTCCACTTGATGAGATACTCTGAAATTGATTGATTTCGTAGATGTCAGGTTCTTGTTTCCATGATTGCTTCAGGTTCTAATATGATTTTTGGTTCCTCGTCAAATTCTGACAATATTGTTTGAACTGGGAGCTTCTAACCTATAATCTTCTTTAAGCATGAAACATGGACACAACACAAGAGGAAAATTAAAAAAATATTCTTAGCATGGTATTTAATATGCCCTTCTAATTGTTCCCACTTCAACATATTTATCAAATGAAGCATAAACATCTTGACCACTTTTTGACATCAATCCCCTAGGTGCACTCGGGAAGATGCAGGAAGCTCCAATTTGTATGCCATAGTACCAATCTTTTGTAGCACATTGTACATACCATAATACTTTGGCGATAATTTATTATCCTTCTTAGCTTACTTGAGGGACATTTGTTTGTATGGTTGTAGTCGTAGAAATATCCAGTCACCAACATCAAAACTTCTTTCTCTGTGTTTCAACACAAGAGGAAAATTGGTGAAAAGAACTTGCTTCTTTTCATCCTATAAAAAATATTCTTAGCATGGTATTTAATATGCCCTTCTAATTGTTCCCACTTCAACATATTTATCAAATGAAGCATAAACATCTTGACCACTTTTTGACATCAATCCCCTAGGTGCACTCGGGAAGATGCAGGAAGCTCCAATTTGTATGCCATAGTACCAATCTTTTGTAGCACATTGTACATACCATAATACTTTGGCGATAATTTATTATCCTTCTTAGCTTACTTGAGGGACATTTGTTTGTATGGTTGTAGTCGTAGAAATATCCAGTCACCAACATCAAAACTTCTTTCTCTGCGATGTTGATTTGCATGTTGTTTCATTATATTATGCGCTAAAATGAGGTTATCCTTTGAGAGTTTGAGAACTTGTTGTTGATGTTAAATGTGATCCTCCACTACTTGAAACTTAGAATTTTATTTTAAAGATGATGTGATGGACGGTGGATGATATCTATAACATGCAATGAAGGAAGTGTTATACCACCATTCAGCCAGAGGAAACCACTTGACACATTGTGTCTATTTATCATATACAAAGCATCGAAGATATCTTTCCAAACATTTGTTCACTTTCACAGTTTGCCCATCAGATTCAGGATGATAAGGTGAGCTATGAGCTAACTGAGCACACAAATATTCCACCTCTTGTACTCCAAAGAAACAATTGGAGCTTTTTGCATATAATTGTTTCTCCTCCAATAGTTTGAGCATCCTATTAACATGTTGAACATGATCCTTCCAAGACTTGATGTAGATTAGTATATTATCAAAAAATACTAACACAAATTTTCTAAGGATTTGAAAATGGAATTCATCAAACCTTGAAATGTAGAAGGTACATTGGTAAGGCAAAAAGGCATGACCAAAAATTCATAATGACCCTCATGAGTTGTAAATGTTGTTTCTGGAATGTATTCAATATTCATTCTGATTTGATGATATCCTAAACAAAGATCCAACTTGGTGAAGTAAATTGCTCCATATAATTCATCCAATAATTTATCAATGATAGGAATGGGAAATTTAGCTTTAATAGTAAGCTTGATGAGCTCCCTATAATCTGGACACATGCACCGTGATCCATCCTTCTTGTGTACCAATACCACTGGAGCATAGAAATAACTTTGACTAGGTTGAATTATACCAACCTCTAGCATTTCTGTGACCATATGTTCAATTTCACTCTTTTGGGCATATCGATATCTGTAAGGCATGATGTTTGGGGGAACACTTCCTGGAATCAAATGAATAGCATGATCATGATCATGAATAGGTGGGAGGCCTTTAGGAGTCTCAAATATCTTGGAATCATTGTCCAGAACATTTTAGAGATATGGAGAAATAGATGATTTCGATGTGGGTACCTCTAGTGAACATAATTGTGCAATTTCTCCCTGTTGTTCTTTCTTTAGAAGATTTGTCATCGTGTTTTAGCTAATTATCTTTCCCAGTTTCCCTACAATACCCCTTAATTCAACCTCCTTTCCTTCCCAAAAAAAATTCAAGAAAAGTTCTCGAAAATTTAAAGCTATCGTACCTAAAGATTATAGCCATTGAACTCCTAGTACAACATCTACACCACCCATTAGAATGGAAAGCATTGGACTATTCAAGACATATTCTCCCATAGATAGCTTGATATTATGGCACTTTCTAGATCAATTTATGGTTCCTCCATTTGCAACCATTACTTGACACTCTGGTGCTGGATATAGGAAGCAATTCAATTCCTTGGCTATATTACAATGAATAAAATTATGGGTACTACCCGAATCAATCAACATTGTTACCTTTTTCTTCTTGATATGCCCTTCTATCTTGAGAGTTTGAGGAGTGGTAATTCCTATTAATGCATTACAATATATGTCTAGATTCATTTCTTCCTTCTCTAGGATTCGTTCCTGGTGTATATCCTCTTCTTTTGACGTTTCTTATTCCTTTTCTTGCTCCTCTTCCGCATCTATGTAAATTATTTTTTTCTCAACACACTTATGACCTTTAGTGTATTTTCTATCACAATTGTAACAAAGCCCTTTTGCTATTTTTTCTTCCAATTTTTGTGGTCTCAACCTTGTAGGTGGTGAAAGGCTAGGAGCAATAACACTTCCATCTTTATAGTTATGAGTGGTAGGCTTGCTTGTTGCCATAATTTTGCTTTCAATTTTTCTTTCCAACATGTATGCCTTCTCCAATGAATTAGGTTCCCAAAGGCTAACCTCATGTTGAATGTTATCCTCTAAAGTCCCTATGAAGACATAAATCCTATGCTTCTCTGGAATATCATTCAACCTTATATTCAATTTTTGGAAGTCCTCAATGTGCTCTACCATTGAACCCTTTTGCTTGAGATTTATCAATTGGCTAAAGAAGGTGTTTCTCTGTGTATCCTCATAATGTGCTATCATTTCCTCCATGAAAATTGAACAGGTGACAAGTGGTTTACGAGAACAAAGCCCTTTATACCATAAAAATTGATTTGGTTCTAAATATAAAGATGCAATACGTACCTTTTGTAACAGTTGCACAACAAGTGGATCAAAATATTTCTCCATCTATAGTATTCATGTTATGGGATCCTTGCCATCAAAATTCCTCATATTGATCTTTGGAATATGGTGGGTCTTCAATCCAATGTTACATTCTATGAAATCATGATTAACATTTATTTTTTTCTCATCATGAGTTTCCTCTACTACCTTTTCATCATTAGGAGGCCTTTCTTGTAGCAGATTTGTCCCACCTTCCTTCAAACCTTCCATGTCTTTCTTCAAATATTCCACACCTTTCTTCAAATATGCTTCCCTACCATTGATATTAGCTTCCATGGCACATGTAAAAATATTTATCCTAGCTTCGATCGCATTCTTCAAATCTGATCCAAGTGGATGTTGGTGGCCACCCACCTATCCCATTTGGACCCCCACAACTGTCTCTTTCAGTTTTTCAGTTTCCTAAATTGTAGCACAGTTTACTATTTTTAGCCGTTTTTCGGGTCCTGAACTTCCAGAGCTGTTTTCAGGCCCTAAACGACGTTTTTTGGGAAATTTGGGGGCAACATGGGTCCATGGACCGATGTTGCCCTTCCCAAAGTTGTATTGCTCGGATAGATCTTTCTAACGAGCTATTATACGCATCAAACGGAGATCGTATGCCAAAGTTACGACCCCGGGAAATTAATGTACCAATTTACCCAAACGGGGCCCACAGTTTAGCGTTTCATCTTCTAGGGTTAGGTTTTGGGATGTGAAGGGTTTTCCATTGTTTTTCAACAATAAATAGGCCTTCGAGCCTCATTGTAACACAGTTCAGAGGCATGTAGCCACCACATCTCTTCTCAGAGATAAGCTACCATCGCCCTAGCTGTTTATTTCCATTATTGTTTGTAAGCATATCTCAGTATTTTACATTAATGAAATGAAGTATTATTTGCGCTGCATTTTTGTGTTTATGGTTATCTCTGTAATTTGTTGCATTCCTGTTTAAATCCGGATCAAAATCCTCCATCCAATTTTGCTTACTAGGTGTTTCTATTTTCTTGATTCGAGTCATTTTTTCTTGCTTTTAGCAGCTTGATATTGAATCTGTTGTATCTCTAAAGTTTTAGATCTCCAATGTCTGAAATTACAGCTTGTAGTAGCCCTTTGCGTCCTCTTTCCAATACCACTAGTCTGATCGAAATTAAATTCTCCAAGAAAGAGTTATGCCCAATCTCCCAAGATGACCTGTTTATATACTTTTTTCAGTAGAGAAAACTTGTATGAAGTGCCACGTGTTACAGTTTCGACCTTCGGACCTAAAAATAATACACAGAAAAGTAAATTCTATCCTATTTCTGTAGCTTCTTACGAAATTTCAATTTGATGCTCAAAGAGAAATTTATGACGATTTTCCCCATGTCACATGTTTGGGATGTAATTTGGCAGCCTGCCGAAACCCTAAATGTCTTGGACTGTATCTCCGAAAATATAGCGAAACAAGATCTAAAATTCGGGCCTGAGTTTCACCATGATTTATGCTCAAATGTCTTTTAATTTTAGAGTCTGAAACTTTGTAGAAAAAAAATTATAGCTAAAATTCCATGATGACCTATTGGAGATGGAATTCTGGAGCTTGCAAAAATCCTAACTTCCTCATATCATATCTTCGAAAATATAGCGAGACAAGATCTTAAATACGAACCCGACGTTTAGAACGATCTTGGTTCAAATGGGTTTTTTTTAGCTTATGAAACTTCGTAGAAAAAAATTTATATCAAAAATTCCACGATGACCTGTTTAGAGCAGTGAAACCCTAGAATCCAAAGCTCTAATACCAAATGTTATGAAACCAGCTCACAAAAAGATAGAAAAGATAGATAAAATCAGCATCTTCAAGGGGGCAACCTCCTTTACGTTACATAAATGAACATTTCTTGGATGATACAAATGACAAGACCTCCTTTCTGTATATAGGACTCTAACGGGTCATAATGTAATAAGAAGCGACATAACAATAATAATGTAAGGGCACAACAATAACAATAGTGAGCTTCTATGGGGCACAATAATAACAATATGGGGACTACATGGGTAGAACAATATAATAAGGAGTTGCACTAATAACAATAAGGGGTTACACTAGTAGTATAGCGACCTAGCAAAGGCTCTAATGACTTGGGGCTGCCCCAGGTCACAGCCCCCCCCCCCCCCCCCCGCGTCATATGAGAAGAAATGCAGAAATGGGCTAAACCAAAGGGGGCCTAAGGAGATCAGGACTCGTTGTTCTGTAATGCCTTTAAGAGTAAAAGACTCGATGCAGTAAAGTCATGGTAGTATGGTACAGAACTTTGAATGTGTATGGGTCTGCAGCTGCAGTATTAAATGAAGGCATGGAGCAATGGTAAATCAATATGGGGGCTCAGGAAGAATTAATGCCTCAATATGGAGCTCCACTCAATCATACAATGTAGGAATACCAGGTAGATCTTCACTTTTTCTCTGTGACAAGCCAACAAAGTTGATCGCCACCAATTCCAGAGAGTGGTGAAGCCAGACGGTTAAGGTGAAAGTGACAAGAACCAGCCGAGTAGCAGGAAAGCACATCATGGCAGAGATGTGGCTGATCAGGGGCAATCTTAGAAATGGCATAGAGATACTTCCTCCATCATCATCGAGTTTTCATTTTCTTATTATTTATGTAATTTTTTTTTATTCTATATGTCTTGCACTTTAAAGAATGAATGAAATCCTAATTAGAATCATTGTGGACAGCAAAGCTATCGCACGCCAAGATAGCTAGTCAAATCAGAAAGTTGGCCCATGGCTGATGTATTTTGTAACTATTAATCCAAATCTCCCCCTCTTCTTATAGATAGTGGGAATAAACACTTAGAACAAGTTTTGGAATTCTGCATCCGAGAGGTCCAAATTTTGTGATTCCACTTTTGGTTCTACTTGCATGTTCATGAGGGACTTGAGCGATATATTTCTAAATGTAATGGACTGGCGATTTCGACTCGAGTATTAATGAAACTATTTTGTTGATTCCTATCAGATCAATATGTAGTATGTTTTCTCCTTTATTTATCACTTCATGTATGTTTTCCTCCCTCTGAAATAGTGTAATGAAGCTACAGGTTTCACCCTATTCATGGTTGTATATTTGTTGCTAAGTAGTAATAGTACCTATGTTAGCTACAAATTTACTTATGTACCTGTAATGTGCATAGATTTTCTTAATGTTATTTGGTGATAAATGTATTCGTGATTATCGCTCCATTGTTTCTATCATTCCACCTCTTTAATCTTCCATACTTTTACCAAAACATTGTTTCTTAGGATTTTGTTTTGTTTGCAGCCCTATGCATCGAATTCCCTCCTTTCTTTCCTCCTCTTCATGTTACTACAACTCCAATATTAAGGTTTCCTGTTGTTGTGAGTCGGCCACTAGAATCAGTCATTTCTCTTTGAGATGAACTAGATCTACCCCCTGTGCATTTAGATCCCTGTATGTGTTTGAGTCTACTGTAATGAAAGACTATTGAACCAAGCCCCCTTTATTCTCTTTTTCCAACTACGTGACAATTGGAGTGTAGCAGAAAGCCCTACTCATAATATCCAAAGCACTCCTCTCTTAAGATGTCCTAGGCACTGGTCTACAATCAACCTAAAGGTTGTCTCTAGGAAGCTTTCTATATCTCCTGAAGCACTTGTGCTACAAGTGCTAGAAAAAGTAACAACATCTTTTTGGCATCATTGTCGGGGAATGGATTAGAATATTTTTCCCTAGGTACGACAAATCTTTACATTCCCTCTGTTAGGTGAGAAAGGGAAGTGTGGGTTGAAGATCTCTCACCTTGGTGACTCCACTGTTTCAATTTTATGGTAAACATCCTAGCGAATCCACTGTCTATATCTTTGTTTGATCATCCTAGATTTCAAGCAGCCTCATACTCGCTCTAATGCTAAACAATAGAAAACTTCCACTACATTTGAACTTGAGATCACTCACTTAGAGGGGTTTTCAAAATGGGCTCCTGGATTGAATTCTTGGCCAACAAATTTTCCCCACTAGATTTTTATTCTATTGTTGGTTATCCCAATCAAGTCCCTTCATATCTAGAATGGGAGACCTATTTGCCTAGGTTCAGTGGAAACATAGATAGAAGACCATACCAGGACCTCAAAAAATTTTCATGAATGAATGGAACAACAAGCTATTGTTTTTTAAGATGTGAAATTGAAGTGTTCATGCATTCTTTAGAGGGAGATGATAAAGTATGGTACAAAATACCTCGTGGCAGCATATCTTCTTTAAAGAGCTTTCACTTAGCATTCAATCATTATTGCAGAAAATATTGTCTACCGAATGCTTTGTTTGAAGATTGTTGTGCACATTATAATATTGAAAATATTTCTGAGGTTAATGATCTTGTTGAAGATGTATGTGAGACTCTATGCCAAGAAGAATTATACTCGCGTCGATAAGAATCACTCAGTGATCAAGAAAGTGGAGAAAGAGACAATGTTGAGCTGCAAAAAAACCCTCAGAGATCTTATTCAGTGAAAGTTGATGATTCTCCTTCTTGTGATGTGTATGACTTTGATGGAGAGTCAAGGTATTTAGAACCACAAAAGTCTCAGTTATGGGAATTTTCACAAAAATATGAGGCCCGCCAGGAGGTTGACAAAGAGGATCCAATTTATGACCTACATCCTTCAAATGGAGAACTAGTTCAAGAAGCTTATATTAAAGATGATGAAGGTTCTCCGATTTATGACTCATAGGATTCAAAGGAGGATGAGATGATTGTATATTGTCAAAGGGATCCACTTATAAACAAGTGGGGATAAGACTACCAACAATAGCTTATTCAAGAGGAGCCAAAAGTTGAAGAGCCAAGCAATGACTATGGTTGCCTGTTGCAGAAAGATTCCTCCCTGGAATTTGTTCAAGAAAGGGAGACAGCTATAAATTTTTCTCATCATTTCCCTGATCTAGTAGCTGACTATATGGAATATTTATTTGGCCTGCAACAGTATACATCAATTCCAAGGTATAAGTCAAACCTTTGGTCTGAAACTCATATGGGGTGTAAGCACATGTTAGCCACTGGTTATCAAGAACATAACCCCATTATAAGGTTCAAAGAGGAGATTCAAAGAGCTGAGCATCAACTACCAAGTTGGGGGCACATATCAAAAATTGTGTCCAAATATTTTTTGTGGTACATGTCTATTTTAATTGTTGAACTCCTAGAGAATGAAGGCATTAGGTCCAACACCCAATTGTGACTTGGTTCCATTGGAGGGATGAACTAACTTGGGTGAATTGATGCCCAGTACATAAGTAGGAGTTGTATATAAATAAGGTCATTAGATGAGCATTTATTTTCTAGCTGTTAAAATTTACTTTTTGCATTTTAGTTTGATGAGGAAAGGGCCCCTTGCAAATAAAGTTCCATGGAGATTTTCTGGTTGTATAAGTGCATTATAATTTTTGACTCCATGCCTAATGGGGAAGGCTATTTGTCTGTAGGTTCTCAGCATCTTTCCAGCAAGGCACTATCCCTAGGTGGAGCCAATATTGCCACCCTCTGCAAAATGTGTTCTCATCCGCTAAAAGGGGGAAAAATAGCAGATATTTTGCAACCATTTCCCCAGCCATAGGATCCCGCAAAGCTAAATTACCCCCCTTCCACTGGATAGTGCTCTAAATTAGCCTTCCAATGGTATGTAGAACTCCTCAAATGGACCCCAGAGTCACAAGTTACGGCAGATTGAAGTTACCGTTGACAATCGGGAGCCAAGAAGAAAATGTCATAAGATAAAATCTCATATCGGCTATCAAGAGCATAGTGAACAGTGCATATCGGAGTTTCCAGTGATTCGCATATTGGCAATCGCAAATCTCAAAGGGCCAGCAATGGAGGAAGGAGTATCGGTGATCGTTGATCGTCGATATCGCAAATCGGAGATTGAAAATCCCGGCAGTCTGCAAATGAACACCATAAAGAAATCGTCAGGAAAAATAACCAACGGTGTAAAATTCTAGGAAGAGCATCGAAAAGCGTGACAAAGGAAATCAGTTGCAAAACTAGAAGAGGACTAATCATTTCTCTCTCCTCGAGGGGGCCACATGGCATAACATCATTGGATCAGATAAATGAAATGTGGTTACACATTATTGGTTGCAATACATGACACTTGGCAGCACATGGTTGGTTCCAATAAGGGACATGGGGCAGTTGACGTCAACATGACGTGGTGGTATGGTGGACACATGGCAGGAAGATTCAGCATTTTGAGGGGTCATAAGGAGCCAAATCAGAGCGACACATGTCACCACTCACAAGGTGACATGTGGCGGTCACATAAAGAGCCTAGGAACCAAGGGCTAAGCACAAATGTTCATCGGCAATCACAAGTTTCAGGAGGATGCACCAAGGACATGGATAGGAAATCGTCGATTTGTCAACCTCTGATATTTGGCCAAGCGCGATGTCTATAGAGGAAAATAAAAGAAAAGGAGATGAAATATTTAACAAAGGAAAAGGGTTCCCAGACACGAGTCCAAAGGCTCTAGCGCCTTAGGGCTAAGCCCTAGGTCACAGCCCCCTAGTCATATGAGAAGAAATGCAGAAAGGGGTTAAACCAAAGGGTTCTAAAGGAGATCAAGACATTGTTCTATAACGCCTTTAAGAGTAAAAGTCCTGATGCAGTAAAGTCCCGGTAGTATGGTACAGAACTCTGAATGCGTATGGGTCTGTAGCTGTAGTATTAAATGAAGGCATGGAGCAACGGTAAATCAGTATGGGGGCTTAGGAAGACTTAATGCCTCGGCATAGACCTGTTGAGTCTTGAAAATGTCATTCATTTCCATTACACTTTCACTATTATGTCCATTATATCACCTCCATTTCACCTCCATTTCGCTACTATGTCACCACATTCATCCCACTTTCATTATCATTGGGCCACATTTATGTTTTTCCAAACTTTATTAATTCTAAGCCTTTTAAGTGAATTTGTGGTTAAAAATTAGAAAATAATGTGCATATTCTTATACCTAACAAATGGGTTGAGATTGTTGACATGTGTAGGTTGAAAGGAGGCTTCTAGAAGACCCTTATGTGGCACTCTAAGGCCAAATTCGAATTTGAGTGGAAAGAATCATGGGATCATGAGGATATGTGTCACATCTCCTAATTATATTGTAACGCTAAGAAGACATGTGTCTTATCAGTTCCTATTTTTATTAGGACTCTAGAGGTAGAGGGAGAGATTCATGGACTCTCATTAATGAGATGGCTTCTCATCTTTTGTATAAATAGGAGATCTCTCTCCTTCATTTGTTAGTTCTTAAGTCTCAGTTTAGAGTTCTTTAGCTTGGAGTTTGTAGTTATTCCTTGATGTCTTTTGAAAGCTTTGGAGAGCTTTGTTGTACTTTGTAATTTTGAAAAATTTGAATAAAGCTTTGATGTTCTCAACATGGAAGGAGATGTGAAGTAGATGTCATGGAGCATATTAGAATGTAAGGTAGAGTAGATTTCATTTTGTAATTTTGCTTTGATTTCATTATGTCATTTGATTGCTTTTATGTTTGATAGATTAGATTTTCCATTCATGCAATTTTAATTCATGTAAGTGTGTTCAACCGGTTGATTGTAGATTAGTTTTTCTTTACATGTTTTTTTTTGCATCAAATAGTGACATGAGATTTTCCTCTCTGCTGACTTTGTTTTTTTAGCTTTTCAATTTCAGTTATGTTTTGATTTCAGTCTTATTCATTTGCTTTGTTAGTTAGTTTAGATATTAAATTGCTCATGTCATTTTCAGTTACCTCCGAAAGCCATAGCGAGACTAATGGCGAGGGATTGAAGTATGAGTGTGTAATTTGATATTAGTTTACCTTTTTGAAAATTAGATATTGAATTGCTCATGTCATTTTCAGTTACCTCCGAAAGCCATAGCGAGACTAATGGCGAGGGATTGAAGTATGAGTGTGTAATTTGATATTAGTTTACCTTTCTGCAAATTAGATATTAAATTGCTCATGTCATTTTCAGTTACCTCCGAAAGCCATAGCGAGACTAATGGTGAGGGATTGAAGTATGAGTGTGTAATTTGATATTAGTTTACCTTTCTGCAAATTAGATATTAAATTGCTCATGTCATTTTCAGTTACCTCCGAAAGCCATAGGGAGACTAATGGCGAGGGATTGAAGTATGAGTGTGTAATTTGATATTAGTTTACCTTTCTACAAATTAGATATCAGATTGCTCAAGTTGTTTATGATTACCTCCGAAAGCCATAGCGAGACTAATGGCGAGGGGTCAGAATATGAGTTGATGTAATTTGATTTTAGCTTTACTTTACTTGCAATTTTTGGATTTCTTTGAGTGCAGTAGCTTAATTCATTTCTCTTGTATTTAGACAGCAGCAGGGATAGTGATTTCATGATCAGTATTTCATCTTTTGCTTGATTAAAGTAGCTACATACTTACACTTTTGTTTAAGTACTAATTCCATCAATAACATGTTTTAAGATCTTTTGAAGTGCTAAGTTTTGGAAGTTACCATTAGGGACATAGACCTTGTCTTGAAAGCTACATCCATACTTGACCTTTAAAAGTATTCTTAAGACCTTCGAATAGTCTTTCCATTTGCATTAGATACTTTAGGAGATCAACAAGAACAAAACCCCAAAACAAAACAAAAAAAAAAACTATAAAACAACGAACTAAGAAAAAGGTTAACTAAGCACATATGGTGCACCACACTTCATCAGTTTACGATACCCGGATTGATAATTTATGTAGAGCAATTTAAGACGTTAAATTGACTAGACAAGACCTCCATTCAATCATACAATGCAGGACTAACAAGTCGGTCTTCACTTCTACTCTATGACAAGCTAACACAGTTGATCACAACCAACTCCAAAGAGTGGTGAAGCCAAATAGTTAAGGTGAAAGTGACAAGAATCGACCAAGCAGCAGGAAAGGAAAATCAAGGTAGAGACATGGCCTGATCAGGGGAAATCTTAGAAATGGCATAGGGATACTTCCTCCATCATCATCTAGTTTTCATTTTCTTATTATTTCTATAATTTCTGTTTATTTTGTATGTCTTGCACTTTAAAGAAGGAATCAAATCCTAATTAGAATCATTATGGGTAGCAGAGCTATCACACGCCAAGACAGCTAGTCAAATCAGAAAGTTGGGCCTTGGCTGAGATATTTTGTAAATGTTAATTCAAATCTCCCCCTCTTCTTATAAATAGGGGGAATAAACACTTAGAACATGTTCCAAAATTCTGCATCCGAGAGGTCCAAATTCTGTGATTCCACTTTTGGTTCTACTTGCTTGTTGATGAGGGACTTGAGCGATATATTGCTAAATGTAATGGGCTAGTGATTTGGACTCAAGGGTTAATGAAACTATTATGTTGATTCCTATCAGAGCAATGTGTAGTATGTTTTCTCCTTTTTTTATCACTTCATGTATGTTTTTCTCCCTCTAAAATAGTGTAATGAAGTTGTAGGTTTCACCCTTGTTCATGGTTGTATATTTGTTGCTAAGTAGTAACAATACGCTATAGATTTACTTATGTACCTGTAATATGCACATATTTAATTAATGTTATTTGGTGATAAATGTATCCATGATTAGTCCTGCATTGTTTCTGCCATTCCACCTCTTCAATCTTCCATACTTCTGTTGGAACATTGTTGCTTAAGATTATGTTTTTTTTACAACCCTATGCATCAAATTCCCTCCTTTCTTTCCTCCTCTTCATGTTACTACAACACCAATATTAAGGTTGTCTATGGTTGTGAGTCGGCCACCAGAATCAGTCATTTTTCTTTGAGATGAACTAGATCTACCCCCTATGCATTTAGATCCCTGTATCTGTTTGAATCTACTATAATGAAAGATTGTTGAACCAAGCCCCCCTTTATTCTCTTTTTCCAACTACGTGACAATTGGAGTGTAGCAGAAAGCCCAACTCATAACATCTAAAGAATTCCTCTCTTAAGATGTCCTAGGCACTGGTCTACAATCAACCCAGACCCTGTCTCTAGGAAGCTTTCTATATCTCCTTAAACACTTGTGCTAAAGGTGCTAGAAAAACCGACAACAAGGCATTTGTTTGACTTTCAAATAGACTCAGTGATGCATTTTTCTCTCCTACTTAGATTACCTGAAATAAATATCTATTTTTTATGTATTTATAACTAAATTATTTAAAGTAGACATGTCTTTATCATTGTGAACATGATGTAATATTAACTCGGAAAAATGTGAAAAACGTGAATTTTAGTGACTATCTCGTGATAAGTATGTGGAAAATTTAATATTTTCTAAGTTATTCATTAAGAAATAATAAAATATATTATTTGTCAAAAGTTTAAATCTAATTTATTATCATTTTTGTGTTATTTAACTCATTATTATTATAAAAAAGAGTCAAATTTAAACTAGTAGTACAGTAGCAAATAAATAACTAAAATAGAATCAAATTGTTATATATTTATTACTAGAAAAAAATTCACTTGTCTCTTTGAAGGAGAACGTCCAATAGAGGAAATCTTTAACTACAAGTAACTTCACATAAGCCTTATCATGTTACATTTCTTTATCCACATCTTTAGAGAGATATTTCTAATGTAAATTGGTAAGAGTTGCAATAAATATTAAATTTAAAATGCTTGAAAGTCTCATAACTTTAGCAATAAATTAAATTTTATAAAAATATAATTTTTTAAGTTATATTAAATCTAAATTAATGTTGTCTAGAGGTGCTCTACAGCGCAGCATGGGAGAGATGTTGTCACATAACGTTACATTTAAAAATAGTAAAATAATGATTTTACAAATTAACAAATAGTGATAACAAAAGAAATTAATGTCGACTATAATTACAATACTTCAATTTACAACTTAATCTTATATAACTTTATATAAAGCTATAAAGTAACAAAAAGTTTAAGTATAAAAATTAGCTTTTATTATGATGAAAAAATGTAATGAGTAAACAAATATAATTTACTTTTTACTACAAGGAAGAAATGTAATTTTTTCACATGACAAGAAATAATATTATTGATATTACATTATGTGTAATTCATTCTATGTTCCATTTACATGTGATATTTAAAACAAAAAATATTTTACTGACAACCATAAGTAAAATATTTCAATGTCCATATTAAATAACATAATTTTATAGATACTTTATATAGAGAAAAGTAAAGTAATTTAAATTGAAATTTTTCTTATATTTTCACTTTAGTGAGAAAGATTGAGAAAATTCTTATTCCATTAATAGTTTCTTTCTAATTCAATGTATGAGGGATATTTGTAATTATGTCAATGTTTAATATGGATTTGATATATAATATATTACAAAATATTAATAATTAAAATAATTAAATGTATACATACAGGTAGATATTATGAGAGGGCATATTTTAACATTTTAATGTGGAGAATGTGAATTATAATTAGGATATTTCAATGTCAACTACATTTATATTATACCAATCTAAATCCATATCATCCTATTATATGAGCTTAATTTTACAATCATAGTTTCAACTATACTAAACTTTGTAATTTATAAAAGTATATTTTCATTTTTTTTAAGTCGTTTTGCATGCAATTTCATATATAAAACTTTGATATGAGGCACCAATAAATAATCTATAATAAATATTATTTCATAAAAATAAGCATCATGATGATAACCATCTAACAATTATAAACATCATCTAAGATACACATTTGAATTCACTACCATCATCTAATTATATACACCTCTAACACATATAAATGTCATTAGCTAGCACACAAATCTAATAATCTAATAGGGCATCATCATCATGATCATATCTAACAAAACACAAACATTATAATCTAACATCATCACCACACACATCCTCAAATTAATATAAATCTCATGTCAAATAATTTCTATCACATACACATCTATCTGCAAACACATTAAATGAAAATATCTAACATGACCTAACAATATACACATCAACACCAACATATAAATTAAGTACATAAACATGAACAAAAAAATGATATATATATATATATATATATATATACACAAACAAGTCAAATAAGTGCAATCAAATATCCAATAAAACAAACGTAGTGCTAGGCTGGTTTGCAGTAGAAGACGATGGATGGTCAACTACTATATGATCAACGTCTGTCGAACTTAGCTGAGGTGGAGAAGGACGTGGTTGGTCTACATGAGTAGAAGACGATGGATGGTCAACTACGTATGCAATGCAATCTGGAGAACTATGAGGTGGAGGAGGAGGTAGTTGGTCTTCTTTGTCAGGAGAAACATGAGGCACATCCTCTAGATCTGGAATCTCATTACTAAGCGACTAACGAGGAGGTGTACTATAGAAGGATCACTGACACCCTAACGACCATGATCCAATGGGGTGGTACTACCAAAATCATCATGATCACCACCCTCATGATCATGATCATGATCATGATCATCACCTTGATCATCATCATCACCACCCTCATCTGATGTATCTATAGCTACATGATGTTGGCCTACATCCCTCATCATTGTCAGTACCCTAATAGCTCTGATGATATGCTGCATAAGGGACATCATCTCGCACAGACAGTACCCATACAAACTCGTGAAACTAGGATTTGTGGTGATATCTCGAGGCCTCGCAAGGCGGATTCCCACATCAATCAAAACTCTAGCCAATCTATCGTAGTAGTCCATCTGAACTCACAAACCAAGCCTATGGTCCTGGACGCCCACACCCCCCTGGGGATGTGCCACACCCTCTTGGGCCTCGCCCATCTCCTTATCTCCTCCGGCATCCGGTGGGGGAGGAGCCATGTCCCCATCGAATGTTCCAATATATACAAAATATATAGTACAAATAAATAATTAGACAAATTCATTAAATAATTTAATAAAACAAGTTAAATAACATGCTAGAATAATTTTTATTCTAGTTCATTAAAAGAAGAAAATGAAACTAGTTGATTAATTTAAAGAAAACACTAACATTGCCTCTATCATATTGAGGCTCAACCATTGTGAATAAGATGTTGGGACACCCTCTCTAATCAATCCCCACGTACGGGAATGCCAACATGACAAACACATGGCCATCCTCACTGGACAGTAGCACCAGTGTCTCGGGAGAAATCATGGTCGAATACTCTGGCATGCCCCTCTTGGGCATCATCTACCCCCAGATGCACATCTAGACCTTAGTGTTTAACCTATGAGGGTGACGGTCAAATTTAGGCCTCGTCTCTGGAAACCTCTCAAAAAATAAACAAAAAGCTCAGAAGCGAAAGGGAAGGTCTCCCTCCCATGTCTCAAAGCACGACATCTATCTAAAGCCATGCAAAACTGCCTCAATAAAATGGAAAACCATTTGATGCAATGTGAAACCTAAATCAAAGAATCAACATAACACAAAAGAGGGCAACTAATGTGTTGCTCATCACTAATAGAGTGTGCAATTGTGGTGACTAATAATGAGAGGCACCTAACCTCCTCTGCAGCAAAAGAAGAAATCTTTAGCTATCCACCACACACCTGAAAATATGATGGACGAACCGCATGAGGCCCAACATTTCTCTAAGTGTATGCAAGTGGAATCTTAGATGCAACCCCATGGGGGACATAAGGGAACTTGGGATAGTGGTGTAGAAAACTTGTGCATTGGTGCGCACCGATAACCTTTTCACACCGATAGGGAACGTTCAGGTTATTGAACACACCGAGCTATGCCTATATTTTTAAAAATTAAATTTTCAGTGTGTTTGGTAAATATAAATGCACCATGTGTGATGCACTAACGTACAATTTGTCGCATCAATCCTAGTGTGTTTTAGTTTACAAAACGCTCTGCAACAACGGTAGTGTGTTATGTTCATGCACCAACTTGTGGTGCACCCTATAAATTTACAGGGCGTACAGACTTGCGATGCACCCTATAAATTTACAAGGCACATTGCTATCAATGCGAGCCAAACGTATCGAATGCACCACACAATGAAAAAAAGAAGTGGAAAATTTAGCCTAATTTACAATTCTAATCCGCTAAAAAATAAAATTGCAAAGAAACATAGAAATTACTTGGACATTTTGTCGTCGAGGGGGTATTGTGAACACGTAATGGAGAAAAAAATAGGACGGTTTGAAAATTTTGAAAACTCAAACAGTGAGCACGGTACAGAAGGATGGTGAGCAAGTGAAGCATCGGCGTCAGAACGCTTGCATGTGGCAACAGTGGCATCAATGCTTCAAAGCTCTCTCGCACTACAGATTGTAAAAATGAAAATTACTGTTGGGAGGGTTTTTTTAATTTAACCCTCCTCCGATGCATTTCTCCAAATGCACTGGTGCGGGATATATCCAAAAGCACCACAATTTTTTTAATTAAAAAATATTGTGGTGTTTTTCTTGAGACACATCAAGGTGTTTCTATACAGGTACCGCACCGATGTTGTGTTTTTACTATAGCACCGTTATTTTTTTAGAATTTAAAAACCACCTAGCGGTGCTCTTTAGAAGATTCCCCGGGGAGTTTTGTTAATTGTACCACACTGGGGCTTCATTGGAAATAACACCACATGCCTCTGAAATTTAAAACTATGGCGGTGATCCTTATTGGTATGCATCGAGACATTTTACTATGTGAAGGGCACCAGTGTTATCGACTATTCAAGCATCAGTGTGTGATGTTATGTAGCGCATCATGTTTTTTTTTTTTTATAAAAATAAATTATCAACAGTGCACCATTTTATTGACCATACCAGTGCTTGTATGGATAGTAAAGCACCAGTTTGTATATTTTAGACGCACCGTTAAAAAAACATCTGCCTGCCTACCTCCACCAGTGACCTCCACTACAAATGGATTTTTGGGATATTTTCATAGGGTCTTCCGTAAAAACCTCTACTAGAGGGTCTTTTCCTTATAGTGGCACAATGTTTTTCATCTTTCACGCCTGAAAAAAAAGCTTTGTGGTAGCAGGTGATAGCTACTATAGAGTTACCACTAGTGGATGATGAGGGACATTTGATTTTGACACTGAAGGTTATCTTGCAGGAGATGGAAAGCAAGCTTAAGAGCAAAAATATTAGGGAATTCCTTGTGATGTGGAAAGACTTGCCTGAGGAGGATGGCACATGGGAAGAAGAAAAAAAAAATCAGCATCCAACACTACAGTTGCTTGAGGACAAGCAACATTTGGGAAGGGAGGACAGTTATATCCCCAGCAAATAAATTTAGCTAAGATGATTTCCCAATTTTGTAATTTTGACACTTGATAAATATTTTGGCATTTGGACTTAGGAGAAAGGAGTTAGGAGACTAAAATTTATTTTTACAAAAAGGAAGAAGGGAAAATTAGGATTAAATGATAGATTAAGAGGCTGGTGGGTTGTGGGGGACACACAAAGAGGGAAATTGAACCCTTAGGAGGAATTCGACCCATAAGGATGGAAAAGCACATAGGGGTTTGAGTTAGTGGGGTCCACAAGGAAGAGAAGGAGCGACAACTATAAAGAGGAAAAGTAAGCTCATCTTGGGGTTCCTTGTTTTGTGCATCTTACATTGAGAGTTTCTTTGAGTTGTTTAGCCAAGTTAACTAATGTTGTTTAGCACAGGGATTTCCAAGCAGAAAATCCCAACTCTCCTTTGGAGAACTTAGAGTGTCACCATAGGAGAGATTTTTGACTTGATTGGACAATTGATTGTGGCTTGTTGTGAGCTTATTCGGCCATTTTCTCAGCCAGTTTGAGCTTCCAAGAGGATGCAGGGTCAGAAATTTGTACAACTAAGTTGAGGGCATTTCGGTGGAGTTCCAGCTGGAGAATTTGGAGAAATAATCGTTGAGGGAGGACAAGTTTTTGAAGTGAATTATAGAGTTGGGAACCACTACTATAGGGAGAACCAAATTCATCCTTCCTAGGACCTGCACAATAGCTGTGTTTGGTCAATTTAGTGAGGTCTAAATTACTACTTTAAAATGTCAACCCGGGGTTCGTAAACTGACGAAGTGAAGTGTACTATATGTACTAGATAACCATTTCCTTAGTCTTTTGTCGTTTTTCGTTTTTTAAGTTTGTTTTTGGATTTATCTCTCCCTAATGTGAGATGATGAAAAGGTGATAAAGCAAGTGAAACATGGATGATTATGGTGACCTCTAAGTGGTTTTTTCAAAACTAAAAAGAAAGCAAGCTTTAAAATGACTGAAATGAAATCAATTCTTAAAAAGAAATAAAGACATCAAACAATGAACTAATGACATCGGCCCAGTATCTTTGTTGCTGAATGAAAATGAAAGTGAAATCTACACTAAATTCAATTAAAAGCAAAAACAACTAATCCACACTATTTCAACTTTTCAATTCAATCTTCCTTGTGAAAATATATCATGAAATGTTAAGCAATGTGAAATCTAAAAGAAGTTAAACTGCATAAAAGAACTAATCACACTACTTTAACTCTCTTGACCTTTTGCCTTTCAGCTTAATTTACCCTGTGAGAAACAATCATGAACAAGTCAAGCAATGTGAGGTCTAAAGTAAACTAAATCAAGCTATAATGAGTGATATTCTGGTTCCTAATAAAGTTACTTGATTATAGAAAGAGACCATTAACAGATGAATAGCATGATATCTAAGAACAGAAAATAAATGTACTACTCAAGGAAATGACAGTACTGGAAATCAAACTTCAGAAAACAAGAGTCAGCAACAAAGACAAGATGATCTCGTATGCCAATAGTGATAAAAAGAAAAGGTGAAAAATTGCCCCAGGCTGCCTAAGAAAACCTGCAGAAAACACTGATCAGTTGTAACCATAAAAGAGTAGCAATGAAAATATAAATCAACAGAAATCAAAAAGCTTTGTTATGTACAGCTAATATACATGATGAAATAAAACGCAGCATTTAAATGACAACTGTACAGCTAATATACATGAACAGAAAAAAAAAAAATGCAAGAGTTAAAGGACAACTGTACAAGGCTTTAGTAAGCAGGGGCCCTCTGCCACTTCAGCCGATTCAACAAACAGCTATGAGCGTAAGTTTAAACCAGTCTTCTCATATATTAAACAGCAACGTAAAAGTGCAGTGGGGGAAATACAACAATCTTCAAATTACATTAACAAAGATTAACTTTACAGCGTTCATGGACGTGTTATTTATAAGGAAAGAAAGCTAAACAGATTAACTACATCTACACTATTAACCACGCTGCCAGAGACACGTAAATCCTCTTTAGCCCGAATCTAGGTAACTGTCATCATGTTTATTAAATCCGAGAGGTATGGCTGTTGGATTCGCACTACCAGGATGTCTTCGTGGCTAAAGACTGTGCCACGTAGCTTCACGTGCTCAAAAATAGAGCTACGCAGAGCCGTGCCACCGCTGAGCACTTTCGTTGACTATCCTTTGCCCCCTGTTTGACCTCGGGCTTTTATGGTCGTGCTGGATGATCTGGAGGGACACATTCCATGTCCTTGACTCCTGGAACTTTCCCATGTGGCTCGTTCCTTCAGAGGACACCTGTAGCATGGTGTTTGACAAAACGGCTGCGGAAACCTGTGTCAGCTGCAGAAACCTGGGTCGGCTGCGGAAACCTATGTCGGCTGCGGAAACTGAGAAGCTTCCGCAGCTGTCTGAACAAAATTTTAAACCAAACAACAGTCTTCAGCGTAGCTAGAAAATCATGTCAAAAGCTCCTTTTTAAACTAAAATACAATGATTTAATCAGCTAGGTGGATGAAATGAGTGGAAAAAGAAGGCTGAGAGGGTGTATAGGAAAGTGCAGGTTCGAGGCTCAACATACCCCCACTGTGAAGGTGTTGCATGTCCTCATGCAACCAAAACTTAGTTATTTTCCTTTAATCCATATGCTCTGAGGCTTCTGCAAGAACATCTAGCCTTCTTCTCTTTCTCTTTGATGCTAAAATGGTCCTTGGTTTTCTGACTAGACATTTGAACTTAAGATTAATCAATTCCCTGCTCAACTTTTTACACTTTCTCTTCAGTTTCATGTTCTTCTTTTTCCATGGTCCTAAATGGAGCATAGTGTTATCATGGACAATCTTGTCTACCTTACTCTGCTCTTTGAGTGCTTCGTTTTCCTGTTTAATGTGCCTATTTAGGAATTCCAATTCAAACACTTCCTGTTTTAAAGACTGTACTTGTGCATCAAGTGGCAAGGTGGTGCTTGGTCCTGCAGCTGATTGTTCCAAGGACTCTAGGTAGTTATATACCTCTTGCTGATTAGGATCTAGTTCTGGTGTTTTTCTTGGGCTAGGCTCAAAATCAAAATCTGGTGGAGGAGGAAGACTATCCTCTCTTTCTGGCCGAAAAGGGCTTTCATCACGTGGAGGACTTGACTCAATGTCTGGCTGAGCTGGAGCTTTTTCAGGTGTTCCTTCACCTAAATCAATAAAGTGTGATTGTTTTTCTTGGGTTGCACTTTTCTTTCCTTTTAGCCTACTGCTCCTCCTCACATGTGGACTAGTGCTCTTTTCCTGTGCACTCTGTTTTCCTTTTTGTTTCTTTGCTATGGCAGCAGCTTGAAGATGTGCTAATCTTTCTGCCAAAGTTTGAGATTCTTCCTCTATGGATGGTTCAGGGGATGGATAGGTTTCTTGAATGATTACTTTGCCCTTGTCCTTCTTCTGTTTCTTGTTTTTAGCTCCCTTTTCTTCTTCTTTCTGAATAGTTTCCTGAATGTCTATTGTAGGAGAGTCTTGGGTTGTAATATTCTTTTCTTTCCTCCTACTTCTCTTTGGAATTTTTGGGGGACTGCTTCCAGAGGCTTCAGTCAGTTCTTGGAAGTGGTTTCTTGTCAAAAACTTTTCCCAAGTATCCTTAGTGTTTTTCAACTGTTCTTCAATAAGGATTTTTATGAACCCGTGATGGTAAAGATGGGGTTCAATATTGCCTACGTGTTTTTGAACAGTAAAGCTCATTTTCTTCAAGCTTGATAACAGAAAATAAGGCAAATTAAGGGTATAACCTTCCATAAAATTCATCATTAGCCTGGCATGATACATGTACATGGAACCAAAACGACCCTAGCATGTGATAAATTTCTGGATAAGTAATAACAGAGGGGACCATTCTTCTTTTATTGTATGCACAGGGATTCCTTTTGTAAATATAGAGGTATCCATACCTGGGTTTTGTAGCATTGTTCTCCATATTTGATCTTCCACACTTCTGTTTTTGAACCACCTTTCACCTTCTTGCGGAAGACTTGTTGCAGCTGCTATTGTGGCCTCGGTCACTGTAAATTTCAAGTCTCCAACCTCCACTGTTTGTCCATTAAAAGACCTTGCAAAAGATTTAGTCACTTCTTTGTTATAGCCCCTGAACTTTTGAATGAATTTCAGCCACCTTGCTTTCTTCAACGACTCCTTCGTTTGAGGATAACCCTCCAGGTATTTTGGCCCTTCCGGTTCAGCTCTTAGCAGTTTTCCCATTCTCGGCTTTAAATTCCGACTGGAAATTCTACTGCGTATGACGGTTCAGGAAAAAAAATGGGCTGATTACGGGGTTCTTAGGGTAACTGGAGTGGCCGTAATCGAGGTTCGGAATGTATGTGGTGACTGTGGCCAGGGTTTGGAGCAAGCCGTAATGGATGCAGCGGAAATGGAGAACAGGGAATGGTATGAGTACCGAGGGAGTAAACAGTAACGAGTTCAACATCGAATGCATGCGGGAGTGAAGTGATAAATGGGCAGAATAACGGCTGAGTCCTTTTGGGTCGGATGACTTGCGCACACGTCTCAGCAGACAGCTGCGGGAATTATGGTGAAGGAGAGTCGTAGTACAGTCGGTCACGTCTCCAAAGTACAGCCAATAAATGGGAGAGCAGTCCATCTCGAGTTTAAATTTAGAATGATCGTGGGACCGTTGTGGAATGACATCGTGGAAGAGGAGTGATATGGGGCTTGCCGTATCAAATCATTGCATTTAGTGGAACTTGCCATGGTTAAATAACTATGCATAATAATGACATTAAATTGTTATTTGGTAGAGATTTTTGATCATACCTTTGGAAGTTTATCATTTCTTGATTAAGGTTTCTGACCCATTGTTGTTCTCTAATCTTGAAGATGCCCCATGTCTTTGCTGCACTTGGTGATGATGACACTAACCTTTGACTGTGATTTTTTTTTTAAAACAGCGTGATGCCGGCTGTAAAGACAGAGTGATGCTGGCTGCGGAAATCGTTTCTGGCTGCGGAAACTGGTTCTCGCTGCGGAAACGGTTTCCAGCTGCAGAAACTAAGACAACACCCCTTTAACTGCACAAAGATAGTTAGAGAAGAACTAACTAAATAAAATAGTCCTGAGAGGGACTTTTATTGATGGAATGAAATGAGATGAGTGGAATGAGATGGAAATGAAGTGGAGTGAAGATGGAGATGAAAATGAGATGGATGAACTGAAATGGCAAATGAGGTGGAGTGAAAATGGAAAGAAAGAGAGACTCTTTTTTTTTTTTTTGGAAAATATAGAGTGTCAGGTGCCCCTGATTTTCACTCTACATTTTCTGTATAAGACTGCCAATCTATGATTGGTTTTCAGGCTTATACAAAAGATTTTTTTTCTCTTTTTTTTTTTTCTTTTTTTTTTTTTTCAACTGAAAGAAACAAAGACTAGGCTGATGGAGGAGAAGGATTCCTCTCCACCAGCCTCATTGCAGAATTTTCTTGAAACATTTTGACAAATTCCTCTTTTGAGAGTGGCTTATGATAAATTTTCAATCGATGGCCATTCACAATGAGAGGAGTTTGAAACTCATCAATGGTCTTGACTCGAACTGCTCCATTGCTAAAGACTTCGTCAATCTCATATGGTCCAAGCCAATGAGTTTGAAATTTTCCTTTGAAGTCTTTAAATTTGGAATCAAACAGTAACGCCCAATCTCCCTTTTGAAACTTTTTCTCTTTGATATATCTATCATGCCACTTAGTTCTTTGGTGCTGAACTAGATCAGTCCTTAAAATTGCATCTTGTCTTATTTCATCTAGCTCATTTAGCTGCTCCATTCTGTGCTTTTGGGCTTCTGATAGATTCATCCCCAACTGAACTACCATCTTGAAGGTCTTGACTTGAAACTCAATGGGGAGCAGGACTTCTTTCCCATAAACAAGTTCATAGGGAGAATGTCCTGTTGTATTCCTCCATGTAGTTCTATAGGCCCATAAGGCTTCAGGAAGCCTTTCTGCCCAATCTCTTCTATGTAGATGAACAGTTTTGGTGATGATGTTCTCAAGGACTTTGTTTGTAGACTCCACTTGGCCATTTGCTTGCGGATGGTACGGAGTAGATTTTCTATGCTTGATTTTGTATTCCTCCATCAGCGTCTCCATCAAATTAGATGTGAATTGACTTCCCTGATCTGTTACAATTTCTCTTGGGACACCAAAACGAGTAAAAATATCCTCAAAAAGAAATTGAACAACTGAATTTTCAGTGGCAGAAGGCAATGCCTTGGCTTCTATCCATTTAGTAACATAATCAGTGCAAACCAATATATACTTCTTTTGTTTAGATGGTGGATTAATAGGTCCAATGAAATCAAAAGCCCATTTTTCAAAGGGTTCGATGAGTACCTGTGGCTGTAATGTCATTTCATTTGAAAGAGTTGGTCTCCCAATTCTTTGGCAGCTGTCACACCTCCTGACATATTGTTTTGCATCTTTGAAGAGAGAAGGCCAATAATATCCTAAAGAAAGGATTTTATAAGCTGTCCTCTTGTCAGCGAAGTGCCCTCCGCATGGCTCATCATGACATGCCTTGAGGATGTCAGGCATTTCATCTTCCCGAACACATCTTCTGATCACACAGTCTAGCCCTGTTTTGAACAATTCATTAGAAATCCATGAATAACTCGAACTCTCCTGAATAATTCTTCTCCTTTCATTAGGAAATAAATGTGGAGGTAGTTTCCCTGTAACCAAATAATTAGCAATATCTGCATACCAAGGAGTTTTAGTAGTTACTGCAAACAAATATTCATCTGGAAACTTATCCTCTACAGGAGAATCTTCGTTAGTATTTTGGATCCTAGACAAGAAATCAGCTACTGTATTTTGTTTCCCTGGTCTATCTAACATAGTAATATTGAATTCTTGTAAAAGTAAAAGCCATCTTGTAACTCTGCCATTAGTAACAGGTTTGTTCATGAGATATCTAATTGCAGAATGATCAGTATGGACAAAAGTTTCATAGCCTGTTATATAATGTCTAAACTTGTTGATTGCATGAACAACAGCTAAGAACTCTTTTTCAGTCATAGTATAATTTAACTCGGTGGGAGTCAAATTTTTATTGGTGTAGTAAATGGCATAAGGAACTAAATCCTTTTGACCCAACACAGCTCCTAGAGCTGTATCTGAAGCATCTGTAGAAATATGGAAAGGAAGTTTCCAATTCGGCCCTCTCAAAATGGGTGCTTCAGATATTCTTGTTTTTAAAGTTTCAAATGCAGATTGACAGTCAGGATCCCAATTGAATTCACAGTCTTTTGTAAGTAATTTGAAGAGTGGAGATGCTATCTTAGTGAAGTTTTCAATAAATCTTCTATAATATCCAGTAAATCCAAGAAAACTTCTAACATCTCTTTGACAATTTGGAATAGGCAACTTGGAGATGACTTCAACTTTTGATCTATCAACTTTAATCCCATCTCCTGAAATATGATGTCCTAAAACAATCCCTTCAGTAAACATCATAAAGCATTTCTCATGACTTAATGAAAGGTTTGTTTCTTTACATCTTATAAGGACTTTTTCCAAATTCTCTAATGCCTCTTCAAATGAATTACCATAAACTGTAAAATCATCCATATAAACCTCTACACAATCATGAATTAGATCAGAAAAGATTCCTAGTACTGCCCTTTGAAATGTTGCGGGTGCATTACATAATCCAAAAGGAAGTACTCGGTAAGCAAAAGTTTCCCATGGACAAGTAAATGTGGTCTTGTCCTGATCTTCAGGTGCTACCTGAATCTGATTGTAACCACTAAAACCATCCAAAAATGAGAAATACTTTTTGCCTGCTAAAGTATCTAATACCTTATCAATAAAGGGTAAAGGAAAGTGATCCTTCAAAGTTGCTTTGTTTAATTCCCTGTAATCAATGCAAACCCTCCATTTACCATTCTTTTTAGGTACTATAACCAAGGGAGAAACCCATCGGCTATCTGAAATTGGATAAATGAAGTTTGCATTAAGTAACTTTTAGAACTCTTCTTTCACTATCTCCCTAAGGTTTGGATTCATCCTTCTTTGAGGTTGTCTGATTGGCCTACTGTTTTCCTCAATGTAGATGTGATGAATGCAAGTCTTAGGGTCAATACCTTTCATATCAGTATACTCCCATGCAAATGCAGTAGAATGTTTTTGCAAGATTTTGGTTAGCTCTTCCTGTTGTGATTTTTCCAAGTTTTTGTTGATATTCAATGTTTTTCCTGGAAAAATCTCAATGGCAGAACTACCAAACTCTTCCATAGAGAAAAGAGACATTTGTCTAGATGATAGACACTCAATGTCAGAATCCAACTGAAATTGTGTGTGGTCATATTATGAAGATGGTTCAAATTTTTCTAATGTGTTCAGAATTTGACTATCTTCACTAATCTCAGAAATGGTAAAGATAGGTTGTATAGTATCTTCATCATCGACCCACTCATCTTCTTCTATTTCTGTTATTGCCTTTGTTGGAGGATACAGATTGAAATTCTTTATTGAATTACCATCCGAAATATACATATCCCCAGACCTACAACTGATAAAAGCATCAGCTGTCGCTAGCCAAGGTCTTCCTAAAATAAGAGGATGTCCTCCTAGATTACTCTTGGGAGTTAATATCATGAAATCGACTGGATATTCCCAAGAGTCTAAGGAGACTGGAATGTCTTCTAATACACCATCTGGTTTGATAATTGATCGATCTGCAAGTTGCAGTAAAGTAGGTGTAAAGAGAAGGTTAGGAAGTTTTAGTTGTTCCATAGTCTGTCTACTCATAATGTTGATAGCAGCCCCTAAATCAATCAAAGTATTTGGTATTTCTACCCCATTGATATGTGTTTTGACAATTGGACTACCGGGATCTACATATTTTTGCATAGTAATTTTTCCCATCATGATATCTACAATTTTTCCTACCAGGTGGATTCTTCTTGTGTCTCTTGGTTTCTTTCCTGGTCTTTTAAGGCTCAACTCCTTTATTGTTTTTGCTAGAATAGGAATCTCTTTAATGGCTTGTAACAAGGGAATCTTGATACAGACATTCTTCAATTCATCTAGAAAATTATAGTCAAGCAACCAAATTTGTTTTTCCACTCCTTTGTCAATTTGTAATCTTTCAGGAAAAGGAGGTGTAGATAAAGATGCAGGTTGCTCAACTATGGGAGTTGTGGGGGTTAACTCTTTTTCTTTTTCTTTTTGAGTACTTGGGTTTTGAAGAGATGCTTCAGAACCCTTATTGGCTTCAAGAGAATCTTCCTCAAAAATGCTTTGCTTTTGAGCATTTATAGAAGGCTTATCTAAGACTCTACCTGATCTGAGTTGTACATCATTGAGAGGAACAATCATATAGGCAGGAAATTGTTGACCTTCCATCATGTAAGCATTTTGAGGGTTTTTGTTATTGGGGTTTGGCAATGGCTGAGAGGGAAGTTGATTTGACTTTTGTTGGAATGGAAGCAAGAGTTGAGAATTTGGATTCTGTTGAGAAGGTTGTTGTGGAAATGGCAATGATAGTTGTGGATTTTGATTTGGAAGTTGTGGAGCTTGTTGGTTTTGAAAAGATGGGGGATATTGATAAAATTGAGCAAATCTCCCATAAGGATTTTGCATACCTTGTACCCATGATTGAAAAGGATTTTGAGGTTGGGACCAAGGTTGTTGCCAAGGATTCCAATTTGGTGGGGGTTGAAAATTCATAGAGTTGCTAAACCCTTGATTTTGTTGCCCCTGCCAAGGTCTCCTTGCAACAAAACAGAGAGATTCGATTGTATTTGGATCTTCTTGAAAGACAACTTTGAGCCCAGGAATTGAAGGACAATCCTTGGTCTCATGATTCTCTGAACAAATTACACATGTTTCTACAACTTTTGCATCCAAGGGACATTCCCTTAGAGCATGTTTCTTCCTACACTTTGGGCAAAAGATGGCCAAAGCTTCAGCTTCTGCTTTCTGCTTATTGTGAATCTTAAGGGTGTCTAGTTGCTCACTAAGACTCCCTAAGATGTCAGTTTTGAATTCATCAAGCATGTTGCCAATCTCAGCCCTACTTACTGATCCAGTTGCAAATTTGTCTGCTCTGATGAGAGAAGGATCTCTAGGCCCTTTTTGAGTTTTAGATTTCCCCCTTGAGAGATGGACACATAACTCTGCTATATCAGAAAGTGGAAGTTGAGATATATCTCCCTTTCCCATCATGTTCAAAATATCTATCCATTCATCTCTAATGGCTTTTAATAGAAGGGCTTTCAAGGTCTCCTCATCTAAGTTACTCATTTTTGCTCTTTTCAGGTTGTATTAAAATCTTTCAAGTAACTCCTCCAAGTTTTCATCTTCTTTTTGCACCATTTTGAATACCTCATCCTTGTGATTGGTGGGCATACAATAGTCCAGGTACCTATCCAAAAATGCTTGTTTCATATCATTCCAAGTCCTACTGGATTGAGTGAGTAATCCCATGAACCATTTCAAGGCTGCTCCTTTCAATGTTGAAGGAAACAATTTGAGTTTTTTAGAGTCTTCCAGATAATCATAAGTTCGACACACGACTTCAAACTCAAATAGAAATATTTCAGGGTCCTCATTCCTGAACCCATGGAAGTTTTGGAGGACAGATGGTGAGATGTTTTTCATTGTGGCTTGGGAGTCCTCATCGACTATAGGAAATCCGAATGAGTTATCCCCATCCCTATTTCCCCCAATGTTACCTCTACCTCCTCCATTGTTTCCTCCTCCTCCTCTACCTCTACCTCTACCAAATCCAGTTGCTCCTTCCTCTATCATGATAGTTTCCCTGGAGACCTCAGAGTCTTCTGGTTCTTCTACTAAAGGTGAATGAGAAGGAATTTCTCCCTCTTCTTCTTCAGATGATTCTACTTCTTCAATTACAATTTGTCTCTCTGTAGAAGGAAGGAAAGGATTTCTTTCTAGTTCAGATTCGATGGAAGGTGTGGGAGAGTCGACTCCTGCCTCTTGAATTCCAGGAATCCTAGGGCTAGGAGTGTAAGTTGGAGATGATGGAGGTGTCTCTTGTCTATTCCTTGAAGTAGATGGAGTTGTAAAAATCGAACTTTTGGCTCTAGCTAAAAACCTTCCCCTAGAATCTCTTGCTCTATGCATGTCATTTTTTATTTTTCTTCAAGTCGGGCTAATAATTCTCTTTCTGATCTTCCAGGTCACTCTAGGTGCAAGAAGAGAGCATACTCAAGAAACTATTAAACCAATAACTTTCTCTTTTCTGATCCTCCAGATCACACTAAGTGCAAGAGGAGAGCATACTTTGAGAGGTTATCAATTTTCCTTTCTTGAAATTTTCTTGTTTTTTTTTTAGAAATTGGCTACCTAATTTCACTTCCTCGGCAACGGCGCCAAAATGTTTGGTCAATTTAGTGAGGTCTAAATTGCTACTTTAAAATGTCAATCCGAGGTTCGTAAACTGACGAAGTGAAGTGTACTATATGTACTAGATAACCATTTCCTTAGTCTTTTGTCGTTTTTCGTTTTTTAAGTTTGTTTTTGGATTTATCTCTCCCTAATGTGAGATGATGAAAAGGTGATAAAGCAAGTGAAACATGGATGATTATGGTGACCTCTAAGTGGTTTTTTCAAAACTTAAAAGAAAGCAAGCTTTAAAATGACTGAAATGAAATCAATTCTTAAAAAGAAATAAAGACATCAAACAATGAACTAATGACATCGGCCCAGTATCTTTGTTGTTGAATGAAAATGAAAGTGAAATCTACACTAAATTCAATTAAAAGCAAAAACAACTAATCCACACTATTTCAACTTTTCAACTCAATCTTCCTTGTGAAAAGATATCATGAAATGTTAAGCAATGTGAAATCTAAAAGAAGTTAAACTGCATAAAAGAACTAATCACACTACTTTAACTCTCTTGACCTTTTGCCTTTCAGCTTAATTTACCCTGTGAGAAACAATCATGAACAAGTCAAGCAATGTGAGGTCTAAAGTAAACTAAATCAAGCTATAATGAGTGATATTCTGGTTCCTAATAAAGTTACTTGATTATAGAAAGAAACCATTAACAGATGAATAGCATGATATCTAAGAACAGAAAATAAATGTACTACTCAAGGAAATGACAGTACTGGAAATCAAACTTCAGAAAACAAGAGTCAGCGACAAAGACAAGATGATCTCGTATGCCAATAGTGATAAAAAGAAAAGGTGAAAAATTGCCCCGGGCTGCCTAAGAAAACCTGCAGAAAACACTGATCAGTTGTAACCATAAAAGAGCAGCAATGAAAATATAAATCAACAGAAATCAAAAAGCTTTGTTATGTACAGCTAATATACATGATGAAATAAAACGCAGCATTTAAATGAAAACTGTACAGCTAATATACATGAACAGAAAAAAACAATGCAAGAGTTAAAGGACAACTGTACAAGGCTTTAGTAAGCAGTGGCCCTCTGCCACTTCAGCCGATTCAACAAACAGCTATGAGCGTAAGTTTAAACCAGTCTTCTCATATATTAAACAGCAACGTAAAAGTGCAGTGGGGGAAATACAACAATCTTCAAATTACATTAACAAAGATTAAATTTACAGCGTTCATGGACGCGTTATTTATAAGGAAAGAAAGCTAAACAGATTAACTACATCTACGCTATTAACCATGCTGCCAGAGACACGTAAATCCTCTTCAGCCCGGATCTAGGTAACTGTCATCATGTTTATTAAATCCGAGAGGTATGGCTGTTGGATTCGCGCTACCAGGATGTCTTTGTGGCTAAAGACTGTGCCACGTAGCTTCATGTGCTCAAAAACAGAGCTACACAGAGCCATGCCACCGCTGAACACTTCCGTTGACTATCCTTTGCCCCCTGTTTGACCGCAGGCTTTTATGGTCGTGCTGGATGATCTGGAGGGACACGTTCCATGTCCTTGACTCCTGGAACTTTCCCATGTGGCTCGTTCCTTCAGAGGACACCTGTAGCATGGTGTTTGACAAAACGGCTGCGGAATCCTGTGTCAGCTGCAGAAACCTGGGTCGGCTGCGGAAACCTGTGTCGGCTGCGGAAACTGAGAAGCTTCCGCAGCTGTCTGAACAAAATTCTAAACCAAACAACAGTCATCAGCGTAGTTAGAAAATCATGTCAAAAGCTCCTTTTTAAACTAAAATACAATGATTTAATCAGCTAGGTGGATGAAATGAGTGGAAAAAGAAGGCTGAGAGGGTGTATAGGAAAGTGCAGGTTCGAGGCTCAACAAGCTGTATGGGCAAAAATTCGTGAGTCAAGAGTACAACAAGTGAGGGTTGATTTGGAGCAGGGATTTTGGCCTAAATTTCCATAGAGGAATTTCAAAGTTTTTCCAGCCATTTGGAGGGAGGAATCAAGGGTAAACTAACAATTATTCATTAGGTGGGACGCAGAGCCAGTGAAGGAGGAATTTGCACCAATTTTGGGTAATTCTGAAAGGTCGAAATTAGCGAAAATTATTTATGGGTTTTGTTGGTCTGGTGTCAAGGAGCTTATATCTAATTTTGCAGAATTTTTGGAGTTTTGGGGCCCCAAACCACAGGTTGCCTCTAGTAGCAGTTGCAGAAATTTCTGGGTAGAATGCACAGCCAGAGTGAGCCATTTTGGGAGGAGAAACTCACTTATTTTCACCAGGGTATTTGCTTGCTTGTTGTAGCAAGCCCAAGTGCACACTTTCCATCTCATTTGTACTCAGATTTTCCATGGAGATTTAATAAAATGGCTCAAATTCCTTATTTCTGCCCAATGGAGTCCTGATTTCTAATTGCATGTGTGTGTTTCAGATTTTGCATGCTATATATTGCTGCAACTAGTTCATGTTTTGTTATTTCACTAAAAAAGTTCTAGTTTGAACATTACATAAATTAATAATGATAATTATCAAATATCAATAATTAAATCAGTCATATCCATCTTAGTTCCAAATTTACCAAGTGTAAGAGGGATCAAATCTCTTGAGGTGCAAGGAGATTTGATCCTTCTCGACACTTGGTAGATCCAGAGTTAAGATGGACCTAGGTTGGTATTTATAACTTTTCCATTTCAATATGTTTTTATAATTTTGGATACAATTTGTTTTAATAGTTATTTGTAATTTCTAGATATTTTGTTGTTAATTAATAATTAATAAAAATTAATATTAGTAATTTTGATATGTTATTTTCCTATCTGTTAATATTATTAGTTTCTATTATTTAATATATTCTAACTTCATATTAAATAATAATAATAATTAAAGTTAATATTTATGCGTAGGTGTTGAATATATATATATATACACACACACACACAATTTTATTGCACAATAAGTTTATAGATATCTTCAAACCATTAACATACATTTAAACATTTTTATATTCAAATTGTTTGGCAGGGACTACGTTGCATGTAGCTCTTGTTATTGGAATACACTTATCATGCCTCTCCTTTTTTCAACTCATAACCTCTCCAATGATGAACAGAAATAGGGTTTGAATTTACTTAATATAGCTTCTTTCGTAACATGACCGTTTTTTTTATACATGTCTAAGGTAAGTTATATTGTTTTTATTTTTGGTCAAAAAAAATTGACTTTCAATTAGTTTTGAAATTTTTAAACAAATTCTATGAAGTTTATTAAAGTTTTGAAAAAAATAATGAATATTTAAATATATATATATATATATATATATATATATATATATATATATTTTTTAAATGTAAATTATTTTTTTCTAATCGGTTAATGACTATTTTTGCATGGTTTAAAATTGAATTGTCAAATATAAAAATTATAAAAAGGTCTAAAAAAGTTTATATTCGTCAAATGTCATATATAATTTAGGCTTTGTTACAATACCTTAGGCCAATACCATGGCTTATTATTAATGCATGCTCAAAAACCATAACTCATTTCAAAACCAAAATATTTATTAATATTTTATTTTGATTTGATTTTATAACATTTTTTAAATTAAAACTTAATACTTACAATATAACAAGATTCTTAACCATGGATGTTATTAACTTGTAAATAGGCTTTGTTACAATACCATGACTTATCAATGCCACTTGTCTAAAAATCATAACTCATTTCAAAATAAAAATATTTTATTTTAATTTTATTTTAAAATTATATTCTCTAATAAGTACACAATCTCTAGCAATATGTCTATTAACAATCTATTATATGAGTGATTAAGTTTTTTTTAATTTAAAATAAAATTTGATATATATATATATATCCAAAATAAAGTTTGATATATATAAACTCCTAATTAAGTTGTAGAAAAAATTCTAATCTCGCAAAAGATGTTAAATTTTTATATTACTTTTTAATATTTTATTAATTTAAAATTATATTAAAATATGTTTAATTTAGCTTTTATTATGTTAAATTTTTATATTAATTTTTGATATTCTATTAATTTATATTTATTATGTTTTATATTTATTTATATATATATATTCTAACTTATAAACGAAATAGTTTTTTCCAAGGTATTTTTTTTGTTCATGTGTCTGTGTCTTTGTGTTGTGTGAAGTGTTCCTTGTATCGAAGAGTTGACTAACTAAATGTTTTTATTGATTAGTAAATTTTGGTAAAAAAGTGTATATTTGTGAGTGTTATAGCAATATTTCAAGTTTCTATAGGTGATTATTATCCATAAAAATTCTTGTTAACCATATTTTAGGAGAGTTTTAAAAACTTGAGTTTAAGTTGTTAAATATGTAGAATTCGAGTGCCCCAAGGGTTTTTCAGGGCATTGGATAGATTTATGCATTCAAAAAATTATTTAAAATAACAAAAAATCACAATCTTACTTGAAGTTGTATCACCGGATTCCAGTGAAAGGATGGCATAGTCCAACTTTCACTGGAATCCGATGATACAACTTCAAGTAAGATTGTGATTTTTTGTTATTTTAAATACTTTTTTGAATGCATAAATGCCAAATTATATATATATAATTTAAAATTATTAATTATTTTTTACATAAGAGGAGCTACTAAGTAGTAATTTTGCATATTACACTTGTTTGAATGAAAATCAAATTCAAAACAAAACATGTGTCATCTTTTAATTTGCACTTAAGTTATATGCAATATAACATATTCAACTCTCTTACCCACTAGCATTAATTAATTGTTAGAATTGCATCAAAATTTGGATAAACATATTGTGAAGGTAAGGAAGGAAGTTTTGAGATTAATTAGTTTACCTTGTAATTGTTAAGAAGTGGCCACATGAATAGAACATTTTCTTGTTTGAGGCAATGAAATTTGTTTATATATATATAAACACACACACACGAAAAACATTGATCAAGCCTTAAATCCACTATTAAAGGTAATCATTTAACTATTTTTTAAAATAAATGTTAATGTTAACACAAACGTTCTAGTTTTTTTTGTGATGTTTCTTGTCACAAGAATATTGGTCAAGAACATGAGTTCTTCGGTTTGTGAAAAGCATGTGTCCTCATTTTATTTGTCTATTTTTTTTCTTGAATATGGGAAATGAGTGGATTTAGCTTATGCTTGTAGGGTGTTAATTAATATTGATTTCTATTTTTCATAAATGGTTACAATATGAAGAGAGGACCCAAGAAAACAAGCATACTCACCTAAAACCAATCAATGATTATGTTAGAATGAGGTATCAATCCCTTCTCGTTGTCTCTATTAGCATAAGGATATGAAGACTCACTTTGTGAGGAGAGGGGAAGGCAAAGTATCAAGCACACACCCTACAAACATTCAACCATCATGTTTGTGGAAAACACTAGGCACTCCCTAAGGATCATGGCATATTGAAGTTTATATCATAATGTAGATCATGTTTTTAAACAAAACTGAAAATATATTTATATTTCATAAAATGTGTTGGAGGGCACAACTTTCCAGTCTTTACAAATATTTCTTGTTTGTCTAGATTGATCAACACTATAGTAAGAGACCAAATTCTAAATTGTGATCCAAAAGTATGCGTTGGAGTAGGCGTAGGGGCATTATAGTGTTCTAAAAAAGTTGACATGTACATCCTCCAAAAAAAACAACTAAAACCTGACATTTACAAAATGTGGTTTATAGGCAAGCTTAAGGCACTGGAGTTAAACTTAGAACCCCATCCACTTTAAGGTTTTATTTTGCTAGATGCCCCCCCTCATTCGCAAAGAGGTATACCTACCTATTGTTGTACCTATGGACATGAATAAATGATTTGGAGTTGAAGCTTCCTAGCATATGATAAATCATTTTTATAATAGCTTGAATTTTGAGGTGAGACAGAAGAGAGTCATTGATAAGGTGGCACAAAAAAAGGGTAGTCACCAATGATAATGAGATCTTGAATGTTTCTCTTCGTAACCAAAGAGAGACGTTACATAAGCTTGTAGGCTTCTACTTAGTTGTTTGTGCCTATTCCTAGGCCCTATGAGAAGGGGCATTCTCATTAATCTTTGGGCTGATAGATCAACCCCTCACTCCTGCCACCCCTATAATATAAGTCAATTATATCAACCTTTGTGGGATAATGAATTATTGAAATAAAGGTATGTATGTTATAGAAATCATTCGAGATACATTATAATTAAACTTATAGCATTTAAAAAACATGTGAACAATTCATAAAATGGAGTATGGTTGGTTAGACATTTCTATTTTTAGGTTAAGAGAAAGGAGGTGAGGGAGGCAAGCAGGAACATAGTCACCCTACAATCAACCAACCATTAGTTGTAGAAAACATTATTATAAAAATTTGTCAAGCACTTAATTGTGTAAGATAGCTAAAATGTAAAAATCCATCAATTGTGTAAGATAGCTAAAATGTAAAAATCCATCAAAATGCCATGATTATGTCCACCAAACTCTTCAAAATTAACAAAAAGTAAAATTGTTTTTATTATTTATATAAGATAATAAAAACTTTTTAATATAATTCATCAAAACTAATTTACTTAAATTCGAGCCTTTCACATCTTATTTATATAAATATGAAAAATAAATATTTAATGAAATAAATAAATATATATATAGTAATGCTTAGCAGGACCATCTGTTTTCTATTATATATATAAGGCAAATTTACACCACACAGTTTTACTTGGTGGCCTCAACTTGCCTATATATATATATATATATATATATATATATATAGTAATGCTTAGCAGGACCATCTATTTTCTATTATATTTATAAGGCAAATTTACACCACACAGTTTTACTCGGTGGCCTCAACTTGCCTCGAGGGAGAAACCAAGTCTGTTGGCCATCGGTCAGCATTATAGGTCATCCATAAACATAACTTCTTCAGTCTTTCTAGTAAGGCTAGATAAGTTTCAGTCTCATGACCACAAACTGTATAACTAAGACAACTGACATAGACAACTGGAAATCTAAATGTTATCCGCATAAACAAAAACTAAGTATAGGAAGACTAATCTTTCTTGACATTCTGCTCCTCAGAGTCTGAGGCTACTGGGGCAGGATCATTAGCAGTTGCTTTTGGTATTCCGAAGAGCTCCACAATTCAAGGGATTTGTCGGTCAATACGGTCCATCCTAATGTCCTGTTTGTGCAGCTGAAATAGGATCTTCTCCATGTCTTTTTCGTATTTTGGAAGGCCCTACATTGTAACTGCCTTCCCCACAAAAATTTGCTCCATTGCTTTGCCGAGCAGACTTTTCATCAGAAAATATAGGTACAGGGTGTGCTTGAATTGTGTAATTCGCCCTCTTGTGGTCCCTGGGTCAGGCGCCATTGTTCTCCAAACTTCTATTTCATCATCTGGTTCCAGTTCATGCTTTACCTAGTCTTCCCAATTATCTACCAACTTTTGGATACCCTCATCTGTTTCCTCCTTGTATGCAGTTGCTTTTGGCATTCCTGCATTGTAACTGCCATCCCCACATAAATTTGCTCCATTGCTTTTCCTAGAAAACTTTTCATCAAAAATTATAGGTACAGGGTGTGCTTGAATTGTGTAATTCACCCTCTTGTGGTCCCTAGGTCAGGCGCCATTGTTCTCCAGACTTCTATTTCATCATCTGGTTCCAGTTCATGCTTTACCTGGTCTTCCCAATCATCTATCAACTTTCAGATACCCTCATCTGTTTCCTCCTTGTATGCCGCAGCTGCCTCAGCTATGAAGTGCTCGGCAAACTTACGACCTTTCGTCCTACTTGGTCGTTTGGTTACTTGGGGTTCCGGGCCCTTGTTGCCACGACCACGACCACGTCTTGTTGGAGCCATACCTCGTCGAATTGTAACCTGTATACATTCCAACATTGTTAGTTTCACTAAATCATTCATCTCATCACAGCGCAACTACAATAACCATACTTCGTTGCCATGCCTAGCATGTTACTGGAAAAGGTATCCCTATGCCCACAAGTGGCCAGTGAAAGAGGGATTCGAGTCAGATTCCCCTGGTTTATTTCCATGCCTCTCGCCCTTACTAAGGTTTAGAAATTGGTCACCCCCTTGTGGCCATGACCTGGCTCTCAGACCCATCTGGAGCTAGGTATTGCTAGTGTTATCATACTTGCAATTTCCTGTCCACTTTCTACTCGCCTCTCTACCTCTCGGGCCCACCAGGGTCCCTGAATACTCCCGGATGGTTATGCATTGCCATTTTCTCGGGTTTGCTCAGCCAATTGCCCACCCTGCTAACGTCCCAACCCCCTGCCTGCAACTCTCCCTTGCCTCGCTCAGCTACACACAGTCGCCCAAGCGGGGCTTGCCCTTTAATCCCTATACCCTCAGGCTGGTCGTTCAGGTCAGGTCTTGTTTCTAGGCTCTGCTCAGTATCAATCATGCCTTCCCTGATTCCTCCCTAGCTGGGCTAAGCTTCAATGGGGTGGCCTTGCGCCTCTCCCTCCTCGCCAGTGACTCTCCCACCAACTCATGGAATTTCCCCTTGAACCCGACTAGAACTTATGAATTGAACAAGGCCAGGACCAGTCTACATACCCGAGGGTCGTCGCTTGCCCGCAGACTTGGTTGCTTCACCTCCCTTCCGCTTTGCAGTTCCGGCCTTCTCCGTTATACCATTCACCTTCCCTACACATCGAATACCTCTCCCCACTCTGCCAACTTCCCTTATGTCCCCCTCTGTCACCTTGCCATCCCACCTCCCATGCATTGAAGACAGAGGACACCGCACTCCTTACCTTGAGCATGTGAGGTGCAGCTGTAATGAATTCTATTGTACTAACCATGTCAACTCAGGCCTGGCCCTCTGACACCGCCCTTATCACGATCTAAAAAATGAAATAAATATATTTAATCACAATTATAAATTTGATATTAAACATATCATATTCAAATTTAAAATTGGATATATATATATATATATATATAATTTAAAAAAATATCAAATTTAAAAAAATTAATTAATTTATAACAAAAAAAAATTAATTAATATATATATATATATATATATATAATTAAAAAAATATCAAATTTAAAAAAATTAATTAATTTATAACAAAATTAACTTATTCTACAAAATCAATTTACAATAAGTTAACTAAATGTTTGTAAATAGATTTAATCAAAAATTATAAATTTAATATTAAAAATATGATATCTAAAAATTATTTTATTTATAACAAAATTAAGTCAAATTAACTCACTCTTCAAAATCAATTTACAATAAGATTAACTAAATGTTTGTAAATAGATTTAATCAAAAATTATAAATTTAATATTAAAAATATGATATTTAAGAATTAATTTATTTATAACAAAATTAACTCAAATTAACTCATTCTTCAAAATCAATTTACAATAAGATTAACTAAATGTTTGTAAATAGATTTAATCACAAATTATAAAGTTAATATTAAAAATATGATATTTAAGAATTAATTTATTTATAACAAAATTAACTCATTCTTCAAAATCAATTTACAATAAGATTAACTAAATATTTGTAAATAGATTTAATCAAAAATTATATTTATAAATAGATTTAATCAAAAATTATAAATTTAATATTGAAAATATGATATCCGAATTTAAAATTAATTGAAACCTTTATATATTAAATATTTTGATTAAATATAAATTTATAACAATAATAATAATAATATATATAATTAACCTACTTCTCCCTTTTTAACTAAATTTTATCTTATCAAACTTGAATAATCTATTTATAACAAAAAAAACTCAAATTAACTCACTGTTCAAAGTCAATTTACAAGCAGATATTAACTAAAATTAAGTCACGCGCCTCGACATATATTGCATATTCAATTGCATGCAGCCGTTTTCCCAGTCTTACACAACGCTCGCAACAAAATTAACTCGAATTAACTCACGACTCTCGACATCTATTGCATAGTAAATTGCATGCGGCCTTTTTTCCACTGCCCGTCTTCCACTCTGGATCATCGCTAACTCCTGACAACAGTTTCTGCCTCTCAATAGTTTTAGGGAAACGCCCCAGAAATAAATTCAATAAACCCATGCAGCGTAAACTGACACTCAGCATGCTGGTTAAATTTAGCATGACTCCAGAAACTAGAAAATAAAAAAATATAAATTATGCGAACTGTGCTAATTATCATACACCAGATAATTGTATTGCAGAAGCGCGGAAGCGACGAATCATAATTATCATACACCAGCTAATTGTATTGCAGAAGCGCGGAAGCAACGAATCATACCACCAGGAAGGATTCAGTAGCAATTGTACTGCAAAAGCGTGGAAGTATTGCATCGTCCCACCTGAAAGGATTAGGAACACACGGTTAGTAAGCACAACTCTGCTTTAACTTTTTTGTTAGAGAAAATCGATTTAGTAGCAATTGTGGTATAAAAGGGTAGAAGTTATGGTTCTTTATTTAAGCTAGTGTCATGATCTGTCTTTTCATCGAAGATGAAAGATATAGATGGTTTAAAACTGGTTAGTAAAAATTCTTCTATATGATTTCTATCAAAAGTTATTTTTAATTCAATGCGGATTACAAAAAAAACTGAATTCAGAAAGTATAAATCATCTCATAGTTTTTGTATATGAATCACAAAAACATGAATTCAGAAAGTATAAATCTTCTTATAATTTTTTATATATGTAGGAGGTTTTGCGAGACAGATTTCAGTTTGTGATGCTGGTCCAAAATACATGTTTATATATCTTGATCTGTTGTACAGAAATAATGTAACCTCATAATAGCTAGTACTTTTCTTTGTTAGCTTTTTGTCACACAAGTATCTGGACAGATTCAAGAAGAATGTATAGGTATATGTAAAATTAATTTTTCCTCCCATATGAAGAAAAGTATGGTTTTCTTTGAAAGAAAATTAAAAAATTAATAATAATGAATCATCTCACTGAAAAGGATTCAAAATCAATAGGTTGAAGAAGATCTACATCTATTTATTTGTTAGAGAAATTCGATTCAGTTGCAAACAATTAGTGGGCAGAAGCAAAATCTATCACAGTGAGTGATTTCTTATTTCATTGTTGGGCAAGAGGTGCAGCCAAAGATCTCATATAATTTATTAATTCTCAGTGGGATTTATTGTGGCACAGCAGGTAGACAAAACGATAAAGCTTGTCGATTGTGATAGAGTTGGAAGAGTATCGGAAGACACAGAAAATACGAAAAGAACCCTCCGTATAGTAGTTGTTTGAACAAGTTGGTACTGAGCGGAGGAAGAAAAATACCGCCTTTGCCAGCTATAATTCATTGGAAATCTTGACTGAGGAAGTGTAGGTTATACACTTTTCAGTGGAAATCATGGTAGGTTTAAATATTTTGCTTTGGAAACTGTTGAAGATTCATTTTTAGCAATGTTTTCAATGCTAGAATATGGTCAATAAATTTGAAAATTTTGTTGGGATATATCTGAGCGATAGGGTGTGGGATTTCGCAGTTTCAACAATCGGTTATGCCTGCTGACAATCCTCACAATGCGGAGGATGACTTGGAAGCTGGAGAAGAATTTGTTTTCCAGAACAAGCCCTCTGTTCTGCTACATCTCAGAGTATGATTCAGAGTGATTTTTTTGAATTTTGATTATGTGCAAACTTTGTAAACACTTGAAAATTTCGACAACAGATGCATTATGACCATCTTTATTGTTGTGTTTTTTTTATTATTCTTATGTTTGCAGTTTCATGATTTGAACTACAAAATAAGGGTAGAAGCAAAGAACAAGTCGTTTATAGGATCTGATCCTAATAAGAAAGTATATGAAAAGCAAATCCTCCATGACTTGCATGGGTCAGTAGCACCAGGAGAAATGCTAGCTCTCATGGGTCCCTCCGGAAGTGGAAAGACTACTCTATTAAACTTGCTGAGTGGAAGATTACAAAACAGCTGGAGTGGCACAGTTACTTATGGAGGACATGCATACAACACAGGCCTCAAAAAAAGGTACAGCATTTGATCTAGGAACTTGAAATATGTTATATGCATTGATTTATTTTTATTGCAATATAATTTTAAGCTCTGGATTGATAAATCATTTTTCCAATTGCACAGGATCGGTTTTGTTGCACAGAATGATGTTGTGTTTCCTCATTTGACTGTCAAGGAGACAATTGTTTATTCTGCTCTTCTAAGGCTTCCTCGAACACAATCCAAGGAACAAAAAACCCAACGAGCACATGAGATATTATCTGCACTAGGCTTAGAAAGGTACTGAAATTCCAGTTTTGCTATTAATGTTAAAGTTATCCTATGATATGATCATCTTAACTGGGATTGTTTTGTATAGGCTTGTAGTGGATATTAGTTTCAGCTTTTAAATTGTAACATAGAATTTATGGATATGTAGGTGTCAAAACACCATGGTGGGGGGTATGTTTGTTCGGGGAGTCTCTGGAGGTGAAAGGAAGCGAGTCTGTATAGCACTTGAGATTCTAACGGAACCTTCCATCTTGTTCTTTGATGAGCCTACATCTGGTTTGGATTCTACGATTGCCTTGCGTACAATTGAGATTGCAAGGAGTCTAAGTAAGGTTGGTTGGCAAGATGATCATGAATTTGTAAAAATATTTATTTTACACTCATTTTTTTTCTTATTAGAGGACTACACATTTTTAAAAAATTTCAACCTTCATGGCGTTTAATCAATTGCTATAATTCATGTTACAGTGTGGTATGGTTGTTGTGATGTCAATTCACCAACCATCTAGTCGAATGTACGAGAAGTTTGATAAGCTGATGCTCCTGTCAGAAGGACATTGCACGTACTTAGGGCAAGCACAGCATGCCATGAATTACTTCTATGGACTTGGGTTCAAGCCATTAATAGAGATGAACCCACCTGAGTTTTTCTTAGATTTATGCAGCGGAAATGTATCTGCCATCCAAACACCAGAAGATTTGATTGGCAAACACAAAAGGAATTCACAAAGTGATGACAGTCCTCTTTCGAACAGAGAAGATTTGAATGACAGAGAAGATCGAAAGGTCGAAGATCCTGAGGATTTTACTAACAAAGGCAGCAAGAATTCGCAGAGGGATGATAATAACCATTCGAATAATGAAGGTTTAAATGGGGAAGAAGGTCGAAAGGTAGGCATCTCACTTTCATACTGTTCGATTTTATTTCTATTTATTGAATTTAATTTAAGATGTTATTTATTTGCTTGTGAATAGTTATGTCATTGTTTAATTGGAATTTCTATGTCAGTACCAATCTCTTCCAATAAATTTATTACAGTTAAATATCTTTTAAGAAATATATCTTTGAATTTGTTATATGAAATGAGTTCAAACATTTATTAACTTGTTGTAAACTCTATTTTAATATATTATATTAATATTTAAAGGCAAAATCAATAATAAATAATTAGGTGTCCTCAATCTTTCCATTAATTCTTTTGTGATCAGTTGACTTTTCGAAGAATGAGAGCTTATTTGGAATATCCAACTTTTCCATAAACAGTACTATTATTTTCCAAACTCTTATTACCTTTTGCCTAATCAATTATGAGTTTGAAATCTTCGCAACACTAGGAAATTGCTAATACCTCTGTCCACAAGAAGTTTGAACTTTGGGTTTGAGTAACAACATACTGTAATAGTCATACTATATAAAACTCATTTTTATTGTTACATTCATACTATATACAACTCAGTTTTGTTGTTAGTTATAGGCCCACATTCTCATTTAAATGAGAAAGAAGGCACTATTCACCCTATTCTGGCCTCTTCTGGCCTCTGATACGGATTAGACCATACCCTTATTTGGTTTCCTAGGAGTAGACCTTTTATCTACTTATTAGTAGACAAATACTTGATATCTCCAATTCCACATAGTTTTGAAAACCTTGGGTTGCCATGTCAAAACATCCCAAAGCTTTAAAATATTTATTAAAACTTTAAAATACTTATTTATAAAGTTTTAGGAACTCTAGGTTTTTTGAACTTTTAGCTTCCAAAATCTCCCATAACCCTATTAACCCTATAAAAATAATTGACCATCTTACATTCCTGAATTTTTAAAAACCCTTTGCACTACAATAACATTTAATTCTAATAACTCAAATAACTCACACAACTCACACTCCTCTATAAGGAATCATAAACACTATGTCCCACCCAATATCCATTTATCTTTAACATTTTATTGCTTCTAACCTAATTTATTTTGAATTTGAATAATGTATAACAAGATGCCGTGTTGATTTATCACTCATTTCGTGCAAAATATATCTATTTGAACCATACTACAATTTTCTTTACCATTATCCTAACAACTAATTTTGAAACTTAAAAAAACAACTAATTTTATTTTATAAAAGAAACAACATTACAATGATGGACGCCCTTTGCATTCAGCGAGCTGATAACCAAAAACCATATGTCCACATGTAACACCAAAAACTAGCAACAGTTTAAAAAAAAGACCAGTTTATAGCTTTAATATAAAGATCAAAATATACATCAGCAAAAATGGTAGTTCTTATTCCTAGCCTTCCAAAGGAACTGAATGTTCAGTAGTTGTCTTAAAGTAAATATAGCTAGTCATAATTGCAGCCAAGAGACGTGAACGTATTTTGAGTGGACAGCCTGGGTTTCTTTAAAAATCTTCCATGTATTTCTGTCTAATGCCAAATCACCTTTGGAGAGTTGTCTATATCCTCATTCTTGTTCATGTACACATGATCAAAAGTGATGTTAGAGAAATCATTCATTTTGTTTTAAATATCTTAGAATCAAGAAGAAGAGTATAATTTTGCATCAAGAAGTCCCCTTTCATCCGTTCATCCCATTTATAACAAGTGATGAGTCACCGTAAATATGCATCTGAGAAAGGCCCATTTCATAGGCTAAATGTAAAGTGAGCTTTATATCCATAAGCTTACTATAGTTATTTTTTGATATCCCAATACCTGCAGAGAAGGAAATGGTTGGTCATTGTGGAGTGAATAATACTACCTGCCCCTCCCTGAGGTTATCTCCTTGGCAAGGTCAATCAAAAAAATTCCCATGGAATATCATTTTGGATTGGAGTTTTCCAGTGCAATCTTGAGTAGAGGATTGAGTGCTTTGTAGAAAAGCTGATAAGATGGTTAAGCTTTGGAGAGTGCACTTTTGGCAGGAATCCTTGTAGAAAAGCTGATAAGATGGTTAAGCTTTGGAGAGTGCATTCTGGAGAGGGATACTGGTATAAAAGCTGATAAGATGGTTAAGCTTTGGAGAGTGTATTCTGGGGAGGGATCCTTGTAGAAAAGCTGATAAGATGGTTAAGCTTTGGACAGTGGTTTGTGGAGGGATCCATCTCCTCAAAAGACAATGATTCCAAGGAATCCGGATACCCCATGCTACAGTTGTGGCAGAGCAGGGGATTTTAATGATTCCAAAAGAATCTGGATAACCCATGCTACAGTTATGGCAGGGGATTCTAATTGCATAATTAAGACTAAATAAACTAATCATAAATAATTATTAGGGCTTTAATATAAGGCCTTAAGAGACTTAAGATTAACTATTTTTAATTTCAAAAATTTGTTTCATCAATGATGTTTTAAATCTTCTAACTACACAATCCAATCTAAATGGATCTCTGCATCGCTGCATCCCATCCAAGGATCGTGCCCAATTTTTATCCTATTCTCGCTGTCAATCTTTCACCCTAGCCATCTCTCTAGCCATGGAAATGATTTTGTAGTATTAATCCTATAACTGCTTATTAAATTCATTAATGTTTAATATATCTTGAATTGAACCGATGAATGCTCGTTAAGTTAGTTTGTGTTTAAGTTGAGATCTATTACTTTTCTGCACATGTTACTATAAATCATTTATTTTTGTAACGTTGAACTCTAATAGATTGTTTGTGGGCATCAAATATTATTGCAGCGTGTCAAGGAGTACATCATAAATGCTTACACTTCTAACGCCAGTGACAGAGCCGAGGAGATAGCTGAGATCAATGATAAATCAACTGATGAACCAGCGCAATCTGGAGCATCTTGGTGGACCCAGTTCCGAGTTCTGGCTGCCCGAGATTTTCAAGAGAGACGCCATGAATATCTGAATAAGACACGATTTGTAGAGTTGATTGCTATAGCAGTTATTTCTGGATTGTTATGGTTTAAATCAAACTTTGCAACTGATTCAGGATTGGGAGACCAGGTAAATACATTAAGACTTCAATTTTCTCCAACTTATTACATGTAAAGAAGAGATGACTTGGGTAGCGTTGCGAACCTGTCCCACTTTTCTTGATATTTTCAATTCTTTCTTAGCGTTTGAAGTTATTTATTTTTCCAAGTTTATTATGCTGCTTGTGAATATTTTTTTTTTTTATTAGGCTGGTTGTAAATGTGTTATTTTTTAAAAGTTTTTCTGGTGGGTTTTTCTAGTCTAATATCTTTAAAATTAGGCGGGAATTATAGAAACTACAAATTTTATGGGTAAACCCTGCACAGTCCAAGTGCCCCAGGGATTTTTCATGGTGCTGAATTTATATATACAATCAAAAAAACCAGTTTAAATAATACAAATCAAGATTTCACCTCAAAATTTTCCGCCATATTCAAACACCTGAAAATTCAAAAACTCACACTAAAAACAACTCCTTTGCAAATATCTCTCATTTCTTCTTGTATAAATAAATTTTCTTAATTTTTATATTATTAATTTCTTGAAATTTATTTTCTTAATTTTCATGTTATTAATTTCTTTAAAATTTATTTTCTTATTTTATGTTATTAATTTTTGTGAAATTTTTTATACATTTTTCCTGAATTTTTTCAGACATTTCTAACTCTGGTTTTGTACGTGTTAATTTTTTCCTCTTTATTAAGCTATTTTTACAACTCCAATGATATTATATCCCTAAAACTATATTTGTAAAATTGGAATATTTTGCTCCTTAATACGCTATTCTCTGCACTTCAATGGCATTATATTCCCAAAAACTATATTTACAACATTGATTTTAAGTGAGACCTTTAGTTATATCTCTATGCATTCATCTTTCATTTCAGTTCAGTCACAAATCTTTAGTTGAATATAACTAAAAACGTATATACTATCAAGAAAATGAACAAATTTCTATTAAAATGGATTTATGTTACTATTGTTAGCTCCTCGTGATTAATGTATATGTTGCTTGTTTATTGACATAACGATTGTGTTCTTCTATGTAGGTGGGCTTAATATTCTATGTTGCTTGTTTATTGACATAACGATTGTGTTCTTCTATGTAGGTGGGCTTAATATTCTATATAGTGATGCTCTGGGGAATTTTTCCTCTTTTTCAAGCCATTTATGTATTCCCTCAAGACAGACCAATGCTAGCTAAGGAGAGGGCAAATAATATGTATTCTTTGAGTGCCTACTGCACGGCTCGAACTTTGGTAGATGTGCCTCTGACTTTAGCCACGCCTACGCTTTTCATTGTAATTCTTGCTCCAATGGCCGGCATGAGAGGTTCTGCAAGCATTTTCTTTGCTCGGCTTCTCGCTATATACTTAATTTCCCTCACATCTAAGGTATGCATAACTCCTTTTTGTTCTTTACTCATAGAGATAATCTAACTAATCTCTTACAATATCCCATGCTTGATCCATGGGACCTCACATTTATGAACACTCGAAGGTTTGCACCTGAGATTTTGTTAGTTTTTACTGGGATGAAGGAAGCTACTTGATTATTTTAACTTCTTAATCAAAGAGTAGAAAAAATTCGTTTCAGGTTAGGTTTCCGTATTTTATTATGTTTGTATGTTTGAACTTGCTTATCTCACATCAATTTGCATTTGAACATGAACTTTTGTAGGGATTGGGATTGCTCATTGGTGCATATGTTATGGATGCAATGAAAGCTAATAGTTTGGCTACAATTGTTCTTATTACTTATGTTCTCACTGGTGGCATTTTTGTTCAGGTTAGTTCAATCTATTGAACATTTCATTGTTATTTTTTTTTTTTTTTTCAAAATATTTTTGTATTTCAAAATTCATTAGTTATCTAGAATATTTATAATAGGTTCTTTAAATCTTTCAATATATTTTTGCACGGACACTTTAATATAATCCATTGGTTTATTTTTTTTTACAGAATATTCCTAAATTCATCAGTTGGCTCAAATATATATCATTTCAATACTATGGCTTCAACCTTCTAATGAAGATTGAGTATGCTCCAAGCATGGTTTATGACTGCGGTCCACATGGATGTTATACCTTGGGAACATCGCCGGTGCTACATGGGTTGAACTTGGATGGAGGCTTGCATGAGGGATTAATTCTATCGGCTATGATGGTCATTTATCATATTTTGGCATACTTAGTTCTCCGCTTTCAAAAGCCCTCTCCTCCAAATTAAGAGAGTGTTGTCTTATTCAATTACAAATGATGTTGAAAATTTATAGGATTTGGCAAATATTTAGATTATATTAGTGGAGTTGAAGATTTTGTTTTTATAAACCAGAAGGTTTTAAGGATGATACCAACGCACACTGTCACAGATGACTTTATTTATATAAAATAGGGAAAAAAAAATATTGGAATTGTATAACTGTTTTACTTTCTGAAATTATTTGTCTTATATTCCTTGATTTTGATGATGATCTGATTAAGGATGATACCAACAACAGACTGTCTTAGATGATTTCATTTATATAAAATAGAAAAAGATTATTGAAATTTTCTGACTGTTTTACTTTCTGGACTTGTTTTTGTAGTATATTCCTTGTTTGATGATGATTTGATTAATTTTGCTCATATAAATCTAAGAAATAAAACAGTTAAGTATTTTTTTATCAGAAAACTCTCTCAAATACATGAATGACATGACTAATTATAAAAGGAAATTTGTCATGTACCCATTCACTAAATCATCAAACAGAACTAAACTTTATCATCCACACACCATCTTGCACACCCTCATAATTGATGGACAGGTATTGTAGTCCTGTTTTGTCAATGCTAAAAACAAATCATAGCTCAGGCTATTTTGTAGGAAGACTTGGCAATCTAAGTATCATTAATACCATATTTATCGATGTCTTATTTTGTGTTCTTTCCAGATTGGCATACCAGGGAACACTTTCAATGCATACTCAACCTCACCATGAAGATCCTTTCAAAAAAAAAAAATGTGGCCGTACATTCTATCATATTTTTCTTTTGTCCAGATATTTTCTAAGAACGTTTTTGTTTCTTTCAAAATTGTTTCTATAGAGAACATAATATTGTTTCTCTATAGAACATAATGTATCATGGATTCAGAATGACTAGGTTTTGGAGTATGTTTTAAAATTGTGGTCTTATATTCTCATTTTTTTCTTTTGTCCAGATATTTTCTAAAAACGTTTTTGTTTCTTTCAAAATTGTTTTTATATAGAACATAATGTATCATGAACTCAGTATTACTGGGTTTTGGATTATGTTTTAAAATTGCTTGGTTTGGCTAAGAGCTCATCTTCCTTGAATGTAAGGAAACAGGTTAATAACCCAAGATATCTAGCTTGCCTTTACAGATCACCAGTGCGTAATTCCAGATAGTCTAGTTGTCTTTGAATAATGTTGATGAATCAACCTATATTCATAGATAGCATACAGTAATTGATGTCTTACTATTAGTTCGACACATGAATTAGGAAAATTGTCCACTATTGGTTTGACAAATGAATTATGAAAAGTTTCCCACTACTTTGAAAAATTCAAAACCTCAGCATTGTTGGGTCAGCTTCACCAATTTGTTGGATAGAATGGATGTCATAACAACAAGATACATATGCAGGTACATGATATCCATGCAACCTTAAAAGCAGGAAAGCAATGGAATTGCAAACTATGGCTGTTGTTGGCGATTATACCTCTCTGCTTGTTTCTTTCTGCGTCCAGCGTGTGTAGACATCATCTAAAGCGTGCATTATCTCGTTTTTAAAATGTCTTGCTAATCCTAATTGTTGTAGTCGATCTATTATTGCGATCATAGCATACAATATTATTGCGATCATAGCATACAAAATTATGGGATAAAAACTTAGCACACTATTATTGCGATCATAGCATACAAATTTATGAATTCTCTCCACTAAATAGATTAAAGATCAGTCATGCAGATTGTCTATTGCTTTGCCCTTCTCGATGAGTGAGCATGAGTTTGATGTGTGTCAAATCATAAGGATGTTCCGAGCACAAGCCTTTGCCTCTTCTAACATGCCAGGGAAGATAATTTGAGATCCAATAGGGGCGTATTCATCCTTGCAAACCATCCCTTCAATGTTTTCTCTTAAAAATTGTAAACCTGTTTCAGCATTTTGATTTCCAGCACTCCATTTTCTATGAGCAATTACACACTCTAGAGTGTGACAGAGACGGTCCTTAATAATCAAGTATGAAATCTCCAGGATCCATTCAAGAGTTGATTGTTTATTATGCGGGAAAGGCATTGTGGTAACTGTTGCTGCTGAGAGCTATCCAGAAATGGGACCATGGCCCCACTCGTCCTGCATCATAAGCGGAAGGCTGAAGCAGATGCCTGTATGTTACGTATTTCTCAGACTATTCTCTTTATCCTTAAAATAAGTTCTTCTACCATGCTTTCTTTCTCATTCAGAATCACGATGCAGAGATATTGTAAAGCGGAACCCTGCCAATTGCAGATTGGATTGGCAAGAGCTCCTCCATATGATATCACATGACTGCAACTTTATATTTCCCATGCTCCATCAACTCCTGGCTCTAAATCTCAAGACATACGTGCTTCAGGATGATAGTTCTTTTGCTCCCCGATATTGCTATTACAATAAATCTGAAGACATACATGCTTCAGGATGATGGTTCGTTTGACACTGACAATGGCAACATTGGTTATTCTGCTTCCTGATATTGCTATTACAAGTTGTAACACCCCCGGCCACCCAGGCTGAGGTGCGTTACTTCCGAACCTTGCCCCTGACACCATAATTTGAAATTCCTTAAACTTGGCTGATAATTAGCTCTAATACCATACATATAAATGTCTACCAGGATCAAACCTCAACCAGAAGTTCAATTAGTTGCTCTGTAATGTGGCCTGATCACCCTACTAGGTCTATTTTCTATCAATTAGGTAGCCCCGGTACCTTAATTAACCTAGGTTCATGAGGTATGCTTACCTCATGCAACTAAATGATGCAACATATCAAGTACCCATAATAGTATATTAAGCATGGAGAAAATGCATATAATTTCATAATCAGGATATAACTATAAGAAATAACACAACTAAAAAGCATTTTAACACATAATAAGAACAAGTATCTTATAAGATGCACCAACTTGTTGTAGATCTCAGATGTTCCACCCAGCCATAGATCTCACTACTCTATTACTCTCGGCAGTGAGTCGCCCTTGAACTGCTGCTATGACTTTACCAAGGCAAAGACTCACCTAAAGCCAACTATGGTCCACATTCAGAGCAAAACATGGTCAACGCTAAGGTACCAAACTCTATCAATGCTCCAACTTACAATACTCATTCCCCATTGGCTTGCACAACTCAAAGGTAGTGCACCCCCTTCTTTGTCGCTGCAATCCCTCAGGTTGTGCCACTACCCTTCAAGAGCTCCCAGCACAAGACAGCCAAGAAGTCTCAAGGTCTTGTGGCTCCAAGAATTTCAACTACCCTCAAAGGTGTCCAGGTACTTTTTAGGCCTCACACAAGGAATCCTATCCCTAGACTTTCCCTCAAAGGCTCTATCCTTTGCCAAGACAGTCGAAGGAGAAGTGCACTTATACCAAGCAACACTAGCAATGTCATTCTTTTCCCTAATATAAGATAAAATAATTTTATTAATGTCCAACAAATGACTACAAAAAGTGGGTCAATGGGACTAAAGGATACATCCAATGTGAGTAAAATGTGGGAGTGCAAGTATACTAGTTAGAGTGGTGAGAATGAGAGTAGAACGGAGAATTACTCCAAATCCCTACTTTTTAAGTGGCACATTAAGAAGCCTCCTTAAGATCTTAGGATAAAAACATGTGATTTATAACTTTAGGCTTTTATTTATTATTTGGCTTTAGTCCCCCTTCACTTGGCCCTTAGCCCCCTTTCCCACTAGTGGAGTCTTGGCCCCCCATCTCGCTTGTTTGACTTGGTTTATAGCAGCAATGTATTTTTATTAATATGTGTGATCACATATTACATAGCTAAGCTCACTAGCTTTTTAGCACTTAGGCCCGCTGACCTAAAATCACATAGGCACTCTAACCTCACAAACATGATATACGTAGGCACACAATCCCAACAAATATATATACACACATAGGCTCACAAGCCAAACAAAATCTTGGCTCACCAACTTAATTACAATATGCACAAATATACACAACAGATATCCTAGGGGTGTTACATTCCCTTCTCCATTATTTATGTATTATCCTCAGTACATTTGTTGGGAACAGGTCCCCTAGGGTCAATTTTGGGGTTAAAAGCCCAAGTTTTGGGGCAGAAGACCTGAATTTTGTATAAAGAAATGTAAAGTCTCCGCATTTTTTGATCACGGAGCACGAAGATATCAAGAGTCAAAAAGGGTTTCCACCCTTAGTTTAGATAGGTTGTGTCAACTTGATGAGATCCACCCTTGGTCCACGGACCATGGAATTGTATAAAAAGGAGGTCTTAGAGGAGTCTAAGATAGTTCTGTTCAGCGGAGTAGGGAGACAGAGTCATTGATGAGTCTGTGAAAAGCTAAGAACGAGAGTCTTAGCGTAGGAAAGTGATCCAAAATGGATCCAAAAAACCCTCTAAGTCTTCAAAGTCTTCTAAAGATCAAAACTATTGCAAAAGAAGAACTCTTAGAAATGGCGGATAACACTATCGGGAGTGAAAAACACAAGGAAATAGCGGAAATAGAGCCTATCAGAGGCTTGGATAGTGATGCACAGGAGCCATCGGATCTGGTTGATCAACGGTCCAGATCCGATCGGCATATCGCAATCGGTGAAGGCAGATGGAGGCTATCAGAGGCTACCACATAAATATTGCGACAGCGATCAGTGCAGTCAACAAAGATCGTCGATCAAGCACACAGAGCGATGGCCCAAGTTGAATCACAATATCGCGTCGGCAAACCACAAGGGAGCGCTTACCAACGGCCCGGGGCTTATGCGATTGCGACAAGTCACATCGCAAAATCGCGTCGGAGTAATACAAAGGAGTGGGGCCATATGTATATGCGACTAGCGATAGTCGGACCCGACGGAATTATGGACCAAATTTAATATACATTGAGTTTCGTAAAACGGCATTTTTCTATGTATTCGTTTTCGTTAAACAAACGAAATGCGAAGGGAATGCGTCGATGTGATGAAACCGGACCCAAAAGGGTTTGTAAATGTAGTTGCATAACATTTCAAGTTTGCCATAAAGCCATTTTGCGATGTTTTCAGTGTTTTCATGTATTTTTCAAATACAAAGGGAAACCACAAAACGAGCGAGATTTCGAGCGGGCCATAGGCGGCAAGTTGTTTTCGCGGGCTCCGCCTGAGCCCATACACTGGCTACCACGTGGCTAGGCACCAGAGAGAGAAAACCACCCTTTTTGGGTGGGTAATCCCTGTGTGTGTTAGCCACCCAAAATCAATAATAGTCATTGATCTCGATTACTTGCAATGGCACCCGAAGACAGATCCGAAAGGATATAAGGCGGAATTAATGATTTTTGAAGTCCGATAAACTGCGTTTGGGCAGATTTTTATAGGTTTTCTGTGTATTCTTTGTGTAAACAGAGAACGACCATTTTTGGGATTTCAAAGGCACCGATGGTACATTCTATTACAGAACAAGTGGCCACCATCCCTGAAGGTGTTAGCAATGATTGCTAACGCTCAGAGGGGGATTTGAGCGGACAGAGGCTGGAAGCCAGAGAGCCCAAAAGAGGAAATGAACAGACAGCGCAGATTGGCTTTAAAAGCCACAGAATGACAGAGACAGAGGCAAGCAGTGCTGAGACAGAGAGCGAGTCTGTGTACTCAAAGAAACTTGAGGGATTCAAGTAAACTCCTGTTGTTTTGTATCTGTGTGTTGCGACTCAAATTGAGCTCACTTTTGTAAAACTCTACTCTTGAAGACATAATAGAGAGGCCACCACTGAAGGCTGGACCAGGAGACGTAGCCCAGGAGTTTTGGGTGAACTCCATATTAACTTGTTGTGTTTATGTGTGTTTGTCTATTATGTTTCTTTAACTGCTTCCTTGTCTATGTTATTCGCAATCTTATCGATCCATTGCACTAAGTAATATAGGCATATCCATGCACATAAGTCTGTAATACCTTAAAAGTAATCTAAGATTTTCATTTTCAGATCAAGTGGTATCAAAGCTTTAGGTTTGTTAAGGTTAGACAAGCTTGTGTTGGATTGTTGAATGCTAACTAGGTCAAAGCTCAAATTAGGAGAAGGAGAACTGGTTGAGGCTAATCCAGAAATTGGAAGAGTCTGTCCTAGGAGGAAAATGGCAGAACAAGTCCCATTGGAATCAAAATCTCAATTCATGGACAGTTTCATGACCATGAGAGCCATGGTAGAAGAGATGTATCGAGAATTCAAGAAGGGTCGAGGTGAAAGCACTTCGACACCCAAACAAGATAAAGGAGTAGAGGAACCTTCTCTAGATGCCCCAAAGGGCAAAGGGAAAGGGGAAAATCTTCCTCCATCATCTCCTCCACCATCACCTCCATCATCCTCATCTCCTAGCCCTGAAAAGAAAAAGAAGAAAACATCTTTGATTAAATTAGATGTAAAGTTTGATTTGCCAATCTATGATGGAGAATTAAATGTAGAAAAGCTAGATAACTGGATTAGATAGATTGATGTATATTGCAGGGTGCAGAACATCAATTCAGAAAGGAGAAAGATTTAGTTGGCTAGCCTTCGCCTTGGAGGAACTACCCTAGTGTGGTGGGAAGGCAAGACACACACTGATTTGAAGAAGCATGGTAAAATTCTTTCTACCTGGAGTGAATTTGCTTCTGTCATTAAAAAACAATTATATCCACTAGTTTATATGTAGCAAGCAATGATGAGTTGGATTCGCCAATTAAAGGGGCAAAGTGAACAAAGCTATACCCAAGAATTTAGAAAAAGAGCTTTAATTCTAGGCATTTCGCTAGACTCACCTAAAACTTTGTTGAAGTATATAGGTGGTTTGCATAACTATTTGAGGCACACCATTCTCATGTTTAACCCTACTAGCATAGATGAGGTATCAGTTCAGGCTACACATCTAGAGGCTAGAGGCAAGGATGTGAACCCAGAGATTGGGGGATCATCAAAACCCACTGCAAGCAAGAACAAGGAAAAGAAGAAGCAGAAATGGAAAGAGAGGAAGGCAAATGCTATACAGAAAGACAAACCTTCATGCACTCACTGCAAGAAGGATGAACATGATGATGCACATTGTTGGTCTTTGCATCTGAAGCTGAAACCCAAGAAGTTCGATGGCAAGAATAAGAAAATTGATGCTGCTATTCAGAAAGATTTGGGGTCAGACTCAGGTGATGAAACAACAGTCACAACCACAGGTATAAAAGGTAAAAATTCTGAAGCATCTACTAGTAATTATGCACAATCTATTGATAATGAAGAAAATGAGAGGAAAAGACATGAGCTTTTTCATTATAGAGTTATTTCCAAGCATCAAAAGATTGATACATTATTTGATAGTGGATCACAAGTAAACTTGATTTCTGAAGCAATTGTAAAGAAGTTGGGATTACTAACCACACCACACAAGAAGCCATATCCATTAGGTTGGTTATGTGATAAAGCAAAGCTACAAGTGACTAGACAATGTAAACTTAGGTTTGCTATTGGGTCAGCATTTGTAGATGAGGTTGAGTTAGATATAGTTCCCTTGGATATATGTGGAATTGTTTTAGGAAGTCCTTACTTGTATGATAGAAAAGACATTTTCTATAGAGCTGAAAATAAGTATCAACTCACTGAAGATGGAACTATATACATTGTAAGAGCTCATAAACTCAAAAATAACTACACTCTCATAAACTCAAAGCAGATGAAAATAATTGTAAATTCGTGCAAGCAATTTTTACTAATGGTTGTAAAGGAAAAGAACCCTGATAAAACCAATGTATTTGAAGGTTGTGATGCTAAACAGAAAGCTGATTTAGAAAAAGTTGTTTCAGAATATGATATCCTATTTCAAGAACCTAAAGGTCTGCCACCCAAAAGGGAAATAGTACATGATATTCATTTGCAGCAAAATGCTCCATTGCCTAACATCGAAATGTACAGGTTATCCGCTTTAGAGAATGTAGAGATTAAGAAGCAGGTACAGGAGCTGCTCGAGAAAGGGTTCATAAGACCAAGCACAAAACCATGCAGATCTCCAATCGTGTTGGTGAGGAAGAAATATGGTTTGTGGAGGATGTGCATTGATTACAGAGCACTGAATAAAATAACGATTAAGAATCGTTATCCTCTCCCTCGCATTGATGATCTATTAGACCAACTGAAAGAAGCAGTTTACTTTTCCAAGTTGGACTTGCGTAGTGGTTATCATTAGGTTAGAGTAGCAGAACAAGATGCATGGAAGACTGCTTTCAAAACGAAGCAAGGGCTGTATGAATGGTTGGTTATACATTTTGGCTTAACTAATGCTCCTACCACTTTCATGAGAGTTATGAATGATGTACTCAGGCCTTTTATTGATGATTTTGTAATTGTATATTTAGATGACATTCTTGTTTTCAGTAAAACATGGGAAGAACATTTGAAGCATGTAAAGCAGACTTTAGATGTTTTGAAAAGGGAAAATCTCTATGTTAAGTTATCAAAATGTGAATTTGGCAAAACATCTTTAAATTATTTGGGTCATATTGTAGGGGGTAGTGAATTGAAGATAGATCCCTCTAAGGTTGAAGTCATTGTGAACTAGCCTAAACCCAAATCTACTACAGAAGTGAGGGGTTTCCTAGGAGCAGCACAATATTGGAGAAAGTTTATTGCTAACTTTTCCTTGATTGTGGCTCCCTTGCATGCTTTAACAGGATTGAACAAGGTGTTTCAGTGGGGAGGCAAACAATAGAAAGCCTTCGACACCTTGAAAGAAAAAATTAGCACTGCACCAGTACTAGCATTGCCAGATCTTCAACGACCATTTGATATTGAAATAAATGCCAGTGACTATGCCATGGGAGCAGTGTTGATGCAACATGGTAAACCCATATGCTATCATTCTGAGACATTTAATTTTGCAGTAGTTAATTATCCCACATATGATAAAGAATTGTATGCATTAGTACAAAGTGTGAAAAAGTGAAAACATTACTTAATGGGCAAAGAAACAATTATACATACTGATCATCAACCACTTCAGTATTTGCACTCACAAACTAAATTGCAGCAATCAAGACACTATAGGTGGATGGGTTTTCTACAGCAGTTTCATCTAGTCATCAAATATAAGAAGGGCATACACAATAAAGTTGTAGATATGTTGTCTAGACCAATCATAAATGCATCTACTATACTTAAGCATAACTCAGTAATGCATGAAAGCTACATTGAACAATATGCTCAAGATATAGATTTTAAAGATGTATATGCAACTTTAAGTCATGGAAAACAAGTAGAAGAATTGGATTATTATGTTAAGGACCAACTCTTGTATCATTTTGGAAAGTTATGCATTCCACAAACTGAAAGAGTTAACATAATCCAAGAAGCACATACTTCTCTTATATCAGGTCATTTTGGTGTAAGTAAAACAGTTGCACAACTGCAAAGGTTCTGCTATTGGCCAAGAATGCATGAAACAGTTTCTAGATATATTAAAGGGTGTACTATGTGTGCTAAAAGCAAGCCCAGCAATAGAAAATTAGGCTTGTACACTCCACTTCCAGTTCCTTCTCGTCCTTGGGAAAGTGTTTCCATGGACTTTGTTGGGGGATTGCCAAAATCTAGAAAAGGTCATGACTATTTATATGTTATTGTGGACAGGTTCAGCAAAATGTGTATTTTAATACCTTGTAACAAGTAGATTACAACTGAACAAACAACAAAGTTGTTCTTTCAGCATGTCTGGGTTCATTTTGGGTTACCCACTTCCATTGTATCTGATCGAGATTCCCGATTTGTTGGGAATTTTTGGTCAAGTCTGTGGGAATTGATGGACACCAAACTAAAGAAGAGCACAACCTTTCATCCACAAACAGATGGTCAAACAGAGGTGGTCAACAGGACAGTGATCCAGTTGCTCAGGGGCTATTGCAGCAAGCATCCCAAGCTTTGGGATGAACATTTGTGTTATGTGCAACATGCTTACAACCATGCTAAACACTCTTCTACACAAAGATCTCCTTTTGAGACTTGTTTTGGTTTTACACCAAAGTCTCCCTTGGATTTTGTCTTTGGAAAAGACATAGCAGTTGATGGACACAGTGATGTGGACAAAGCAACCAAGTTCATTGAACAGATCCAAGAAATTCACCAGGCAGTGCAGGAACTATTGGAAAGAAGCTAGGCCAAGTATAAGGCAAGGCATGATAAGCATCGAATTGAGCATATCTTCCAAGTTGGTGATCAAGTCTGGTTGTACATCAGCAAAGACAGAATGCAAGGTGAAGGTAAGAAGCTGAAGCCAATAAGGTATGGGCCTTTCAAGATACTTGAGAAAATTGGTGAGAACGCTTTTCACCTTGATTTTCCAGCTTACATGCACATCTATTCAGTAGTTAATGTAGAGAACTTGAGACTGTTTGAACCTTCATTGATTGAAGATCCCAAAGAGCAAAGTCAGTTGCCTTCTGTTGATGATCTGTTGCCTGAATATCTCAGTGAGTTGCAGGAAGATATAGTTTTGGACAGGAAGGTGAGAACTACGCACAGAGGGGATGTTGAGTACCTCAGAATCGGACTCAAATGTTCAAAACCAAGCAGTGCATGATGGATAGAAATTGGACAAGTGAGGAAGTTGTATCCTCACTTGATCGATGCTTGAAAACCAACTTTTAGTGGTCCAAAAGCATTTTCAGTGGAAAGGCGTGATCCAAAATGGATCCAGAAAACCCTCTAAGCCTTCAAAGTCTTCTAAAGATCAAAACTATCACAAAAGAAGAACTCTTAGAAATGACGGATAATATTATCGGGAGTGAAAAACACAAGGAAACAAAGAAAATGGAGCCTATCGGAGGCTTGGATAGTGATGCATAGGAGTCATCGGATTTGGCCAATCAACGGTCCAGATCCGATCGACATATCACAATCGGCGAAGGCAAATGGAGGCTATCGGAGGCTACCACATAAATATTGCAACAATGATCAGCGCGGTCAACAAGGACCGTCGATCAAGCGCGCAGATCGACGGCCCAAGTTGAATCGCAATATTGTGTCGGCAAACCACAAGGGAGCGCTTACCAACGGCCCGGGGCTTATGCGATATGTGATTGCAACAAGACGTATCGTAAAATCGCGTCGGAGTAATACAGAGGAGCAGGGCCATATGTATATGCGACTAGCAATAGCCGAACCCAACGGAATTATGGACCAAATTTAATATATATTGAGTTCTGTAAAATGGCATTTTTCTATGTATTTTTGCATTTTCATTAAACAAACGAAATGCGAAGGGAATGCATCGATGCGATGAAACCGGACCCGAAAGGGTTTGTAAATGCAGTTGCATAACATTTCAAGTCCGCCATAAAGCCATTTTGCGATGTTTTCAATGTTTTAATGTATTTTTCAAATACAAAGGGAAACCATGAAACGAGCGGGATTTCGGGCGGGCCGTAGGCGGTAAGTGGTTTTGGTCGGGCTCCACCCGAGCCCATACACTGGCTGCCACGTGGCTAGGCGCCGGAGAGAGAAAACCACCCTTTTCGGGCGGGTAATCCCCGTGCGTGTTAGCCACCCGAAATCAATAATAGTCGTTGATCAACGATTACTTGCGATGGCGCCCGAAGATGGATCCGAAAGGATATAAGGCGAAATTAATGATTTTTGAAGTCCGATAGACTGTGTTTGGGCAGATTTTTATAGGTTTTCTATGTATTCTCTGTGTAAATAGAGAACGACCATTTTTGGGATTTCAAAGGCACCGATGGTCCATTCCGTTACAAAACAGGTGGCCACCATCCCTAAAGGCGTTTAGAAATGATTGCTAACGCTGAGAGGGGGATTTGAGCAGACAGAGGTCGGAAGCCAGAGAGCCCAAAAGAGGAAACGAACAGATAGTGCAGATTGGATTTAAAAGCCACAGAATGACAGAGACAAAGGCAAGCAGTGCTGAGATAGAGAGAAAACAGAGACAGAGAGAGAGTCTGTGTACTCAGAGAGACTTGAGGGATTCAAGTAAACTCCTGTTGTTTTGTATCTGTGTGTTGAGACTCAAATTGAGCTCACTTTTGTAAAACTCTGCTCTTGAAGACATAATAGAGAGGTCACCACTGAAGGCTAGACCAGGAGACGTAGCCCAGGAGTTTTGGGTGAACTCCATATTAAACTTGTTGTGTTTATGTGTGTTTGTCTATTATGTTTCTTTAACTGCTTTCTTGTCTATGTTATTTGCTATCTTATCGATCCATTGCACTAAGTAATATACGCAAATCCATGCACATAAGTCTCTAATACCTTAAAAGTAATCTAATATCTTCATTTTTAGATCAGAAAGAGGCTCTGCGGCTGAGTGCGCAGAGGCTTAGGGTAGAAGTCCGTAGCTGAGTGCGCGGACCCCTGCAGTTGTGTGCGCAGGGTAGTCAGAGTCTGTACTGGAAATCTGGATCATCAATAAGAAGAGTATTATGAAATTACTGTGTATTTTAATTCTGTCAATTGCATGCGATTATGTTATGTTAAGCACTGGGTTTATGTTTTATTGCTAAATTGAGGCGCGACTCTATATGTTTTCCTCTATTATATGAACGCGAGTAGAGATATATGTTTCCGTGAAGATAATCTTAATTGCATGATAGAATTGGCAAACACTTAAGATAATTCAGGGAACTATACATCAAAGTAGTTACAAAGGCGTGTAAGTGTTGAGATTGCTTGTTAGGGTTACGCGAAGGACGATCGCAGACCTTCGCGGAGGTTCTGAAAGACTAAAAGAGAAGTACATTGATAAGCCCTAAAGGCTTATCGATCTGCTCAAAGGCAGAGTTAAAGTGTAACACCGACATCACAACCATCTCAGGGTGCGGAAACTTTGTTCCTGCATCCCCCCATACTGCTTTGGGTGAGACTTCAATCTGCGCTCCGCGAATTGATGCCGAAAAGGCCAGTAGTGTAGGGATTTGCTTGGCTAACTAACACTGAACCTGGGTTAGGGCCCATCAAGGCAACAAATGGTTCTATTGCCGTGATCGGGATCTGCATAATGAGATGTGTGATGTCGCATAATTGGAATCCAACTGAGAAGGAGATTGAAGACTAGTTGGATAGAAAGATCCATGAATTCATGGCACAAGAAAACAGGAATCTGCGATTGACAAAAGAATAGTGGTTGGACAGATGTTTGTACACAAAGATACATGAAATCTTCTTCTGTTCCTTCCTTGTTGAATTATACGAGTGGATCATGAACTTGGCAGATGACCAAGGGAGGTGGAGCCCTGATGGCCCGATTGTCTGGACCCCAGAGTTAGTACGGAAATTGGAAGCCTCTGAAGATAAGATTGTGCACGTTGTCGATCATTGGCTCAACCGTATCATAGGAGGGTTTGTGACAGAGTTCGCAGTCGATACTTCGGTCAGTTATAGCGAAGCAGAGCGCCGCTTCTTCAAGGGGTCGCGAGGTAAGTATTTGAAATCATTAAATACTTGGATTAAGATGCTCTTGTGTGAAAAGTGGGTCATGCAGTTACCTTGATGTTTGGGGCTACGCGAAGTGGAAGGTATTTCAGGGACGGAGGAAGAAAAGGTCTTGAATATAGCCCGTTGATTGAACCTCCTCTGAGTGACGACGAAGGAGCAGCACAGGCTTCTCCACTGAGTGCTATTCAGTTGATAAGACAAGGGTTCCTACGAATACCCACACCGCCTCCATCCTCACCTCCACCGCTTACCCCCTCACCCACACCACCGCCACCTCCACCACCATTCAACATGGCGAACTCCATAAAGCTACCTGTGTTCAAGGGCGTAGGAAATGAAGATCCAAACCAGTTTTGGTTTGTCGCGAAGGTTGTATGGGAAGCTCAGGGTATCACGGATGATCAAATGAAGAAAGCAACATTGGTTAGTGCTTTGCAGGACCGTGCACTAACGTGGTACATTAAGTACAGTACTGATAACCCGACGTCTGCGTTGGCAGATATCCAGATTGCACTGAATAGGGAATTCAGTAGACCTAAGTCTCAAGCACAATCCATTATGGGATTCAAGGAGATCATGATGAAGCCTGGAGAGACGCCCTAGGATTTGGATCAAATATTGAAGTGTACGATCCGTGAAGCCAACATGAATCTGACTGATGGGAAACACCGCAAATGGTTTGTGGCCTCGCTCCTGCCTCACCTAAGGGTTGCGCTATCACAACAGAAGAACGAGACCCAGGCAGAAACTCTAGAAATCGCGATGATGTTGCATGAGACACCAATGCAGGATGTTAATCTGGTGGTTCAGCAGATTCATGCTTAGTTGCAAAACCTTTGCCTCAAAATGCGATGCTTGAAGAAAGACATAACAGCTCGGCTAGAGGCACACGAAAAAGTCTAGTGCCTGAGATGCAAAGATCAGGGGCATGACAAGGATCACTGTCCAGTCCTTGCGAATTATGTTGTAGCAGGGGGACCGATGCCTCTGAGGCCGAAGGCTGCAGCAGGGCCAAGTACAGGGCTCGCGCTATGGTGTGTTATCTGCCAGGTAGTTGGGAAACATGCGATCGACAATTGCCGTTTGTTACAGAAATTCGTACAGACACCACAACATCTCTTCTGCAATTTCTGTCAGTCAGTGGGTCATGACGAGCATAATTGTCGTAGTTACGAATTAATAATGGACAGGACACCTGCATATAGGGTGCAGGCAGAAACACGGCCTCCGAACCAAGGCGCTCAAGGAGCGCGAGGTGAGTGTCAGGGGCGCGACCGAGGCTGAGGTGGAGGAGGACCTGGTAGAGGTCGAGGGCAACTTATTTGTTACAATTTTGGAGGATCCAAACACTACGTGAGAGACTACCTGAATCCGACGCGACTGTCATGCCGCTATTGTACTCATTTTGACCATGCGACTGAGGATTTCCCTATACTGTTGGCTAAGATTCACGAAAAAGGGGCGCAACCTCCGCAACCGACTCAGAACCTACAGATGATGAGGGCTAAGCCTCGCGAGAAAGATGCTAAGGTAAACATTATGTTGCGAAGTGGAACGACAACTGGTGAGGATAAGGGGAAGCAACTTGCAGAGGGTGAGTGGGTCCGCAAAGTACCAGAAAAGGAGATCGAGTTTGATCTGGAACATGCAAAAGAAACATTTATGGAAGCGAAGAAAATTTTTGGCGAGGCCTCTACCTCAGGAAGTCAGGAGAAACCGGTTGGAGAAACGGACCCAACCATGATTATCACGTTCTTGGAAACCTACATGAAACTACTCTGCGATAGTAAGGTTGTGAAGGGACTACAGGAACTAATCAATCGGTGCACTGGCAAGGAAAATGCTACTAGCGAACCACGCGTAGTCAGAAAGCTTGGTAAGCATAAGGCAAGGACTGGATGTGAGATGAGACTCACCGCGCAGATAGGAGAATACGAAATGGACCAAGTTATCTTGGATCTGGGGTTCAACGCGAATGTTTTGCCAAAACAAACATGGGAAAGAATGGGGAGACCTACGCTACAGTGGTCTCCGATCCAGTTAAGGATGGCGAATCAACAGAAAATCATCCCAATGGGAAGGTTGTAGGGGGTAATAGTTGACATCGAAGGCGCGAGCGCACTAGCGGATTTTGAAGTAATAGAGATTGTGGATGATAGCAATCCCTACCCCATGCTCCTTGGGATCGATTGGGCCACTGACATGAATGGGGTAATCAACCTGAAGAAGTGAAAGATGATATTTGAGAAGAAATCACTCCACGTAGTGGTGCCATTGGATCCTGCAGAAGGACCGCACTATACAGAACTAGTCCGCGATTATGAAAGTGATGACAATTTGGACCAGATTTACAAGATAATGACACGAGACCAAGATTGGGTGAATCCAACAGCAGAAAGACGTATTGCATGGGACCGTGAGAGCTCCTGAATGATCCGCGCGATCATTTGGCCAAATGGACTGAAGTATATGGAGCGAAGTCTCAGCCGAAGTGGGTCCATCTGTTTTGTCATACCTTGGATGTTATACCAATGAATTGGTACTTGGAGACAAAACTTTGTCATGGCACCGAAGAATGGGATGTTTTATGCCAAAGATTTCTGATGATGTTCAGTTTTGAGGATGGATTTCAATCTATCGATGAAGCATTGTAGGAGGTTAAGGCAGCCATCTTTAGGATACCGTAGGATCCTCTAGACCTGATTCAGCCTGATTGGACTACCCAGCTGAGCCACGAGCTAGAGTGTTACAATGTAACAGTGGAAGAAGCAGACGAAGACCCGAGAAAGATTAATATCCCAGAGATTGAAGGTCACCATAGAGTCAAAGGACCACAACTAGAGAACCCTGACATAACAGAGCCGCTCAGAACTAGACAGGTGAACATTAGCACGGAAGTAGATCTGAAGTTTGTAAAGATTGGGCACTATTGGGACGACATGACAGTAGATAAGGTCGCCGAACTGCTCCACGAATATCAGGACTTGTTCCCCACGAAGTTTTCCAATCTGAAAGGAATAATAGGAGACCTAGGTGTCATGAAGATCACCCTAAAACCGGACGTGAAACCTGTGAAACAAATACCTTACCACCTCAATCCGAAGTATAAGGAAAGGGTCCGTGTTGAGTTAGATAATATGCTCGCGGAGAACATCATTGAACCGATGGAAGAATCTGATTGGGTAAGCCCAATAGTGGTTCAGGAAAAGAAGCAGAAGGAAGAAATAAGGATATGTGTAGATCTCAAGAAGTTGAATGATGTCTACGTGCATGATCCCTTCCCAACCCCGTTCACCGATGAGGTCTTGGATAATGTTGGTGGCCAAGAAGCGTATTCGTTCACTGATGGGTTCTCTGGGTACCATCAAATCAAGATCGCGTCGGAGGATAGAAGTAAGGTGACCTTCATAACTGAATGGGGATGATTCTAGTATAAAGTGATGATGTTTGGGCTGAAGAACGCACTGGCGATCTTTTCGCACATAGTCATCGCAACATTCAAGGATTTTATTCATAAATTTCTAGAAGTATACTTTGATGATTGGACAGTTTTTGGACTGGTGAAGCGCCATGTGGCAAGTATGCGCTTAATGTTAGATACATGTCGGAGGTACTAGATCATGCTCAATCTGAAGAAATGTTTGTTTTGTGTCCCTTTTAGGGTCTTGTTGGGCCATGTGGTATGCAGACAAGGCTTGATGGTAGACCCAGCTAAGATCGCAGCCATAATCAATTTGGAGGCGCCAAGGAGCGTGAAACAGTTGCGCGCAACACTGGGTCATACGGGATACTATAGAAAATTCATCAAGAGCTATGCCCAGATTACCGCACCGATGGAAAAATTGTTAAAAAATGATGTTACGTTAGGTTGGAATGAAGAATGCCAGAAGAGCTTGGATGTGTTGAACGAGAAGATGGTCACTGCGTCGATCCTAGTCTTTCTGGATTGGAAGAAGGAATTTCATTTGCATGTGGACATGTCATGTATTGCGCTAGGAGCAGTACTGACACAGGCCGATGAAGGGGACTTGGATCATCCTATGGCGTTTGCAAGTAGGAAGTTGTCCAAAGCAGAGAAATTTTTTTCCACAACAGAGCGCGAAGGATTAGCTATGGTGTATGCGCTCCAGAAGTTCAGGCACTATTTGTTGGGCGGACACTTTAAGATGTATACAGACCATTCCGCGTTGAAATACCTGGTCAACAAGCTTGTGTTGGGGGGGAAGATATGCAGGTGGTTGTTGTTGTTCCAGGAGTATGATTTTGAAGTTATTGTGAAACCAGGATGCTTGAATGTTGGACCGGATCATCTGTCGCACATCGAAACGGGAGAGGAACCTACTAATTTGGAGGAGGGGCTACTTGACGCGCAACTCTTTGCAATGCACGTCACGGACAGTCACTTTGAAGATATTATACACTTCCTAACGACAAGTATGGCTCCGGAAGGATATACAAGCCAATAGAAGAAGGAACTAGTGGTGCGCGCGACAGACTTTTCTATCATTGCAGGGCACTTGTACAAAATGGGATCAGATGAAATATTGCGATGTTATGTGCCAGAGTTTGAACAAAACAACATCCTCACTGAGGCTCATGATGGAGCCGCAGGAGGTCATTATGAAGGAAAATCAACAGCGCAGAAGATTCTACACGCTGGGTTATGGTGGCCGACCTTGCATAAGGATTCAAAAGTGTATTGTAGGACATGCGACGCATGCCAAAGGATGGGCAGACCCTCACGCATGGATGAAATGCTAATGAATCCGCAGATATCACTACAGTCCTTTGAGAAGTGGATGATTGACTTTGTAGGACCAATTCAACCTCCAGGGAAGAAGACGGGTGCGCAGTACATCATCACCGCGATTGAATATTTAACCAGATGGGCGGAGGCGCAGCCTGTGAAGGACTATACAAGCGCGACAACAGCAAAATTTATCTTTGAGTACGTGCTAACAAGGTTCGGTTGTCCAAAAATCCTAATGAGCGATCGCGATACACACTTTCTCAATGAGACGATCAACGCGATGACGGAGGAGTTTCAGGTTTACCATCAGAAGAGCACACCCTATCATCTGCAGGCTAATGGGACGGTGGAAGCATTTAATAAAATATTGCAGATCACACTCATGAAGGTGTGTAATGCTCAAAGAAAAGACTGGGATGTTCGTGTACCCACAGTGCTCTGAGCTTATAGAACGACTTGCAAGAAGTTTACTGGACAAACGTCGTTCAGACTGGTTTATGGAGTGGAAGTTGTGATGTCGATGGAGTACATTGTACCTAGTCTACGCATAGCGACATTCACAAGAATGGCGGATCGCGAAGCCCTGGAAGAAAGGATCGTGCAGCTAATGGAACTTGAGGAGGATAGATTTCTAGCTAGATTTCATCAACAAGTTCAAAAAGAGCACAAAAAGGCATGGCTTGATCAACACCTCAAACTGTGCACCTTCAAGGTAAATGATATAGTTTTGTTATATGATAGCAAGTTTTATAAATTTCCAGGGAAATTTAGGATGCATTGGCTGGGGCCCTATGTCATCAAGGAGATTACCGATGGTGGAGCAGTTTAGTTGGTGAAATTGAATGGAGAACCATTCTAGGACGAGTGAATGGCAACCGATTAAAGCCATACACCAGCGATCCGGCTAGATGATCTAAATTGGATCCTTAAACTCTCTTAAAGTTACCCAAACTATATAAAGAAACTCATACCGAAGTTCATAGTCTTGTGGATATCAAGCTTATCAGAAATAACCTTTGAATAATGGTAATTTGCAGCCAGCACGGAGCAACGAGGACCTTCGATCAAAGCGCTTGACCGTTGGCCCATGGAGACTGTGCATGGTGCAAAAATGGCAGTTGGGAAGCTCAAACCCAGAAACGGACGCTGTTTCTGATGTGCGATTAACGCAAAGCACTAATCGTGCATCACTGGGCAAAACCCTCGAGAAGGAAAATCCCCGAGCGCTCGGTCACAAGGGGAACCAGAAAACTGTGGGAAAAGCACTAAAATCGACAAGCAGGTCCTGTGCTCCAAAACCAGAGAAATATCGGAGGCGTTTTGGGCAATAAGCGGGTTTGTCAGAGGACCAAGCAATGCCATATGTTGAATGACGCGTGTCCGACGGATGAGAGATAAAACCGCTCTCATCGCGGGCTAACGATTGAGCAAGTCAACCGTGCGCTAAGAGCGATGACCGTAGGATCTGGAGGCCCCAGATCTAACGGTGGATATTGCACCCGATGGGTGACCAGACCCAAGGGAGAAATCAGGTATGGCACATAAAGATTTGAAGTCCGACGGGGATGATGAGTTGGCAGAGATTCGTGTTTCGCGGGCATTCTTGGAGTAAACGGAAATAACAGTCATTTCAAACGATCGAGTGTTTCCGGTGAACTGAAACTTATCCGTTATGGAATAGGTGGTCACTTCCCTATGAGGTGTGATGCAGTGAATGTAATAGCTGAAAGAAGGGATTCAATTGGATAGAGACAGGGAACGAGAGATCTGAAAGCGGAAACGAACAGTCAAGAAGCAAATGGCTTAAAGCCACAGACTGACAGAGATAGAGAAGCAAGGGGAGGACAGAAGAAGAGAGGAGAGCGAACAGCGAGAAAAAGTGAATGCGCAAAGAGTCTTTGGAGTCACTCAAAGGTCGAGTGAAAATCTAGAGATCTCAATTGACAGCAGCATATTGTTGTTGAAGTTGCTTGGAGGTCGAGCGACACACAAAGGCATGCAAAGGCCGAGAGAAGGAGCTTAGAAAAGCCAAAGCAGAGAGCCGAGATCCACAGGCAGAGCGAGCACCAGAAGCGAGATCTGAGAGCCAGAACCAGAGCCCGCGCCAAAGAGCCAGAGCTAGAGTCAGAGCCAAGAGCCAGAGCCAAGAGCTAAGGGATAAGATGGTGTTCTGAGCCCAATGTTCCTGTGTAAAACATTGGAGTTGAGTGTGGAACTTGTAAAAGACCTATTTCCATAATCGAAGGGAGACTAGTCAAGTTGACTAGAGCTCAAGGAGACATAGCCCAAGATATCAGGGTGAACTCCATATTATATTGTTGTCTTATGTGTTTGTTTTTAGTGTTGCTTTAACTACTGTTATATGCATTTATATATTAGTTTAAGCACATTCCCATATCAGCACAAACAACAGATTTTAAAGTAAATAATCAGCTGAAAACAAATACAAGCATACACCCATATTTTCAAGCATTTCTTAATTCCGCATTGGTTAATCATTAAGACTTGGGAAAATTTAAAGCTTTGGAAGTGGGAGAGGTTCTTGTAAGCTAAACAAGAATCCTGAGAGCCCCATTTTTAGATCACTAGATGACTACATGATGGCAGCAGAGTCTTAGCGCTCCAGACATCTGAAAGGAGACACAAGACTATAAACTACACTACCCGGGTTAGGGAGATGCGCGATTGGGGAACTGCGCGAAATGACAGAATGTCACAATGTCAGCAGAAACGCGCAGGGAGCTACGCTATCCAAGAACAGACCGCGCAGGGCAGCCAGAAAGTGACAGTTATGGTCATTGTTCATGACTTGACACTGAGAAAACGGCCAAAAGGAGCGGGGGCGGCATTTAAGTCAGAATTTAAGGGCAAGATCTGTGAAAATCTACCGCCAATCTAGCATTTATGAATGAGTTATGGGGGGAACGGTCGGATTTGAATTTGAAAATGCCTATAAATTACAAGTGGCTGCCCAGCGAAAAACACTTGGCATTTTGAGAATTGAGGTATTAAGCTCTCAGGCGCATATGAACCCTGAGATATTTGAAGCCCTGATAGCAAGTTCAGTGTTTGAGAAGTTGCCAACAGAGACGCAGGTGTTGTTGTCTAGCATTATGTCGGCGCCCGCAAAAACCGTGAGTGCAGGAGAAGCAATGACAGCCGAAGGAACTACCCCGGAGATAATAATGGCAGTTGAGGGAGTTGCCCCGGAGGTAGAAAGTGTTGAAGTACTGGTAGAAGTGCCAAAATCCCCGAGGACACCCAGGCTAAGGCCTACTCCAACCAAGGAGGGTCCAAAATCAAAGAAGGATAAGAAGAAAACGCAATAGTCGGTGTGCGCATCACCTAGAAAGCACCCACAGACGGGAAATCCCACCGCGCAAGAGAAGGGCAAGGTGATTGACCTAGAGCCTAAAGCCGATGTTGAAGAACTCCATGTGGGTGCGGATGACATTGATATGGAGGGGGCGAAGGACATTGATGTGGAGGGGTCTGACCCCATTTCTAAATTGCCCGAGTACATTCCTCCGCGCAGAGGCAAGACAAAGGTTCCAAAGGATATTGATGAAAGTAAGGTCACACTGCACACACCCTTACTACCGGACCAAATTGTCTTTGAAGGACCACGCCTAGGGCGCATCCCCCTTTTAAAATTGGAGGACTGGGATTTGGCTGATGCGGAACGTTTTCCCCACTTAGCGATAGACCAACTCATGCACCGCGTCTTCTACAAAGACTCTGGTGTGACCACACTGGAGCCAAGGAAGTGGGTAAAAGGGGTGGATAAGGCGGGTCTATTAAACATGTTGTGGGTACCGCATTATAACCACACACCCATAACCATGGTAGTGATCAAGTATTTGTTGTTCTTGGTGCACAATGGGTGTCTGTGGCAAGATGAGTCGATACCCATCACTGACATGCTGATCCATAAGATCACTCGGCTGCCGCACTCAGGAGAAAATCCGGCCATGGCGTTTGGCGGAAAGAAAAGCAAGCGCGACCTTGCTGAAGCAATGAAAGACAAATTCAAACTCGTTAAGAAGCTACGCGGCTATGCCATCACAAGTATAACTGACCCTGTCGTCAAAGTAGCAACAAAAATCTTGGCAGGAAAGATTATGTGAAAGTGTCGCGCAGACAAAGTGTGGGCACCAGTAGTAGCCTTACCGTCCCAGTGCATGGAGGGCGTACAATTTAACTGAGCGCACTACCTTTGCAGGGAGTTCCTCGCGAACTACAGAGAGGCAAAGGATCACAGCAAAACATTACACTATGCCTGGTTGTTGTTGTCCATAGTGTTGGTCGAATGGGAGTTACCAGAAGATAGCCAATTTCCTCCCGTCACGCCCGACCTACCAAAAGCAACGAAGTTCGCTTCGCTATGGGCTACGAAGGACCCTCAAAGGGTCAAGGACAGCAAGGTCTTTTGGATCTTGACGGAGATGAGTATCCATATGGCCATCAACCGCAAACCACGGTTGTCCCCAACTGTTTTTTAGAAGTTGCATGAGCATGTGGAGTTCAAGGCCGACTTACACAGGGTCTCAATACGCGCGTGAAAGGATCCTGAGTAGAAATGGTATGACCTACCATACCTGGCCACAGACGATGCGATTACAGCGGTACTTGATTGCTAGCCAGCAGATTGGTGCACTGCCTTAGACTTGACAATTGGGTCTAACAAGACCGTAGCACAGCAAAAAAGGAAGAGACCAAGCTGAAGATGGAATAGTTGGCTGCAAAGAGAAAAAATGAGGCTGAGGACAAGGCCATCGCAAAGCGCAACACCGGGAAGCAGACGGGAGGATAGGCGGAAGAAGAGGAGCGTGGCTCTGACAGGAGTCAAAATTCGCCATCCTCAGAGACAGAGGAGGAGGACCAGGGAGGAGCAAACCCAGAGACTATTATGTTTCGCGTTAAGCGCAATAGAGATCTAGAGAAGGTAGGGCTGCAAAAGAAGTCTAAGTCCAACAAGACTTCTCTCGATCCGATCACCTTAACAGAAAGTGATTTAAATGATATTGGTGATATGGTAAGGGATGCCACCGCGGAACTGCTTAAGCAATTCGAGCTACAACAGAAGCAGGCCTTGGGTGCCATTCAGATGGGTCTGCTCAAGCTGTAGATTCAGGCCTCTGAGGTACAAACCAGCATGGGATGAAGCAGCGTGGCGTCAACTAGTTTCGCGCCTGGCACATCGAAAGCAGCAAGGATGATGCGCACACTAGATCCCCGGGCAATTATGTTGCTGGAGGGAGCACTAACCACAAAGACTGAAGCTAACAGGCCCACTGTTAGCGCCCTCAAAGGAGTTGGGCTCAATTTGGCCGCGCTTCACAATTTTCAGGATGGCGTGATCGCGGAACTTTGGGCCTGTGAACAACGTGCGTTAGAGGTAATTAGTGAACAGCGCGCAATGAATTACCTCTAACACGCAATGAATTACATTATAGTCCAAGGAGAATTACAATAAAAGACTCTTCAATCAGAGTGTAAAACTGATTTTCTAAGTTAATATCAGAGCTATCATAATTTAACTCGGATCATGGGCAAGAACTATAACACAAGTGTTATGTCTATCATGTGTGTTGTCGCACAAAGTGTCCAGGCACCGCAACAACGCTCAGAGCAAGGGTTGTCACTCTAATCCTTACTCACTCTGTTTAGACTCTCTCCTAGACAAGTCAAGAGGGTAGTCCCTAAGTTGAATGGATGAAGATAGCCTGTGGAACACGGGCTCTAAGATATTTTAAAGATGAACAACTTGATGAAATTAGAACAAGTCTTTGACAATTGAGATAGATAGGACAAAATAAGACACAACCATAAGATAAAATTGATTATAGACCAATGCCTTTATATTAAATTAACCGTAGACTAAATAAAAACAGGTTATCTTTAGCAATTTATAATGTGATGAAAACAACGATCATGAACGATTAACTGTAAAATGCTCAAAACTTTAGCATGCAACAAAATTTATCTTTCTCCAAAAGTGAGTATGAATTTTTTTAAACATTTATTACTCTTGACAATAGAGAAATCACAAAAATTGAATTTAACACCAAAAACACCAAGGAAATTTAAATTAGAATTTTAATTATTCCTTAGGCAATACCTTTAATGTGATAAATGAAGAAGTAAAACAAATCAAGGGGTTAATAAATTAAAATTTTAATGGGCCACAAACTACATTAAAATATTTAATGTGAGAGCGCAAGTCCTTTAATTTGTTTTTTTCTAAATTCTAAAGCCAAAAAATAATTAAAACTTTTTAGATTTTCTTAATTTTTTGAATTTTAGAATTTTAGAATTTTTTATGTTTTTCAAAACAAAAAAATCAAAGTCATAAGTTATAAGTTATAAAAAAAAGGTAAAACAAAAGTAGAGAAAATAAATAAATTGAAGTGTTGGGTTTGTGTTTGCAGGGCTTGACGGCGGCGACTAGCAGCTCGACAAAGGAGAAATGGAACGAAGGGCGAGGATGGAATCGTGGGTTTGGAGACGGTACGCAACGGAATATGAAAGTAAGAGAAGGGAAACAAAGTGTGATGCAGGTAAGGAAACGCAGCAAGGAGGAACGACAGACAGCGAGAATGGGAATACAGGTCGAAGGAGAGGAAGCGAGGGAGCCATGAATGGGATATGGAGAGCACGTAGAGTAGGAAGAAAGGGTTGGGCGAAGGGTTAGGAAGTTGTGATGCAAGTGGGTTAAGATGGATGTTGAGATGTGAGAATGGGACAGCGAAGAGATAGGGAACGAGATCTGCAGGTCAAGAGGGAGAAGCCGCGAATAGGGAGTTAAGAGATGGAGAGGATTGGAGGGAAAAGGGAGATGCAGCAGCGGACGTGGATTTGAGTGATGCAGGTTAGGAGAGAACAACAGAACGAGCTCGAGCAGTGGAAATGGTAGCAGAGAGGAGGGTTTAGGCAGAGGAAAGGAAACCCCAAATTTTCCAAAAAAAACCCAAAATGCAAATAGTAAAAAAAAATCGAAATTTTCCGGAGGGGAAAAATGCAATAGACAGAAAGGAAAATGGTAGCCCAATAAAACTATTAAAAATTTCCCAGAAATTTCCAAATAAAATGTTATACTTCTGCTTCAGATTTATCAGTGAAATCCTTATGAAAAATTTCCATATTAAAAAAAAAAAAATATATATATATATATATATATATATATATTCAAAACCCTTGGACTACAAAATAATGCCCCTGCAAGATGGTATTGAGGCAAGATCTTACCCTCAAGGGCCTAGATCTGGCTTCAAATCAAACTTTTCTTTTAAATCTGCAACCTCTACCTGAAAACAAAAATACCCGAACCCAGATATACAAACAAACAAACAAAAAACCCAGAAACCCAAATCAGAAAACTAAAAAAAATTATAGATCTATGCACAAGAATGGTAGACCTATCAGATCTAACGAGTATGAGTTCAACTATGCTCCTAGATCTAATAATCTAGGGCTCTCAATAGCCAGATCTATCAATTTCCCACACAAAAGATAAATTTTTAAATTTTAATGGATGTGCTTAACTCAAAACCCTTACTGTATATACACATAAACTTTTATGATAAGCCCAGAGCTAATTTGGTTGGGCTCTTTAGAAAACACAAATCGGGAGTTGGTTGGTCCAATTGAAAACTTCCCCTAACGGCTGAGGACCTAAAAATCAAGATTTTCCTGCAAAACTCAATCCAGCCATTAAAATAGAGCGAGAAAATGATAATAAAATTCAGATAAATAGAGATACCTACTATTACATTCAAAATTTAAATTATCATTTAAACCTCAGCGACTGAGCAAGATACCTGTACTCAAATCACTCTTCAGAAGCTATCATCAATGGCTAAAAAAAAATATGCATGAAAACAACACATCTTACAGTATTTCCATGAAGAGTAACACCAGCAAAATTTAACCCCAAAGTCTTTCTTTATTATTTAGGAAAAATTACACAAGAGCTTTTTGCTTAGCACACGACTCAAAGATCGGATAGATCGATTAACAAATGACTTCCTATTTAAAGATAAATCCTCCAATGGCTAGTTTGAGTGATCCTCGTTAAAGCAATACTGACCATTGATAAAGATTAAAATTCCTTTTAATCTCATTCGTCAAAATATTTAAATATTTGGGGAAATTCGATTTTTTCAATTAAATTCATTTTAATTAACTCAAAAATTAAGTTTTTGAGTTAATTTTCGCAAAATTTGACTTTGACTTAACCCCAGGGATCAACGGTTTAAATTTATTAAAATAATTAATTTACCTTAGTCCTTGGGCCTCTTAAAATTTAATTTTTAAGGACCGACGAATTTTCTCTTTGGAGAATTTAAATTTACCTAGGACCTAGAGTTGATTAAATTTCTGGCTTAGGATTTTAATTAATTTTTGGCGAGAAACTTTAATTAATTAACCTATGAGGGGATAAATTATTTTTCCAACCCTCAAGACACTTTACATTATGGTTTTCATATTTTTTACACAAGGGGGAAAACCCATTTGTAATAGACCCTCACAGACTACCCATTTTTGCAACATAAATATAATCCAACAAACAAAGTAGTTTGTAATAAAATAACCTAACCAAATAGTTAGGATTATTCCCAAATCACTTTTACATAGACTCGATCTAGAACACTATGACTCGCCTAAGATCCCAGTGACAAAATCCATTCCGGATTTGGGGTAAGACTGAAGGAAAACTTTGTCGACCATCCGAGAATGGATCGGTGAGACAAAAAACCTCCCAGAATGTAGATCATCACCAGAAAAGTAAGTTTACCTGGGCCATTACATACATGACACGGGTCTGGTGAGATTATTTACATCATATATATGCATAATGGGTTTACATTATAACATGATGATCAGGTTGATGATGATAGCTTGACGACACGGACACATCGATCAGGCGCTATCCCTTTTGCGAGAAAATAAGGTGTACTGCTATGTGTCGTTGACATGTAGTGGTCAACATCTGATGGGAGAAGAAGACTGCCAGAGAGGAAAGTGGAAAATGGAGTCGTTTGAAAGCAGTGAGGGGTTGAGGCGTAGGGAAAGACTGCAAGAGTTGTAGCTGCAGGTTTGTGTGGAAGGAAGAGGCAGCACGAAATAACATATGAGGGTTGTGGTTAGATTTTAAGGATGAACAAATTGATGAATTTAGAATAAGTATAAACAGAGTAAGGATTAGAGTGACAGGCCCTTACTCTGAGCATTGTCACGGTGCCTAGACACTTTGTGCGACAACAATGTGAAATCAAATAAGTCCCTTCATTTTCCAAAGTTCAATAGACTACCAAAGGGTACTAAAAATTTTCACTAGGAGAGGCCCTGTGCCAAAATAAGGGGTAACATTAGGCACCTACTTAGAATCGTGTCACCTCAAACGTCTAGTGCCCCTTTCCTCTATGTTTAATCATCATCCAAAATCGGGACACATTGAAGTATGAATACTGGTATGTTGGAATCTCTATCATTGCTAGGCTAAAAGAAGACCTGGGCACCTGCACTTCAAAAATATCCTCAAACATACACAAACCTTGACCAATGTATCCAAGATTGAGGAGGACTGTCAAAATTATTGTCAAGCTGTAAAAAAAACTCCATGCCTAGTTATTAGCTTCAAAACCTTTCTGCCAAATGAGAATACGCCACACTATTGGAATGTGTGTTGTTGCATATGTAATCTGAGGGCTAAAAGAGAAAACTGAACACTAGTTATAGGAAAGAGTAATTTTTGGTGGTATCATGAATGCAAATATCTGCCCCACAAATTGTTAGGAAATTCGCTATATCTAATCTCGAACCCTTCAAGAATTTTTGTGATTCTTCTTGTAAATTAGAGGCAATCTCAAAAAGAATTTCAAGCACAGAAAGCTCAACATTCCCGAATTATGTGTTCCTTAGGATTTTAGGTGAAGAGATCCCAACTTCAAGAACATGCAAATGAGTGGAATTAGTCTCCTTTTTGTGCACTTTCTAGCATTCTAGTGTACCCCTGAAATAAGGTCACAAAAATGTTTGTTTGAAAGGTGTGTGTGGAATCCTCCATAAATGCCTTCCCAACCATGCTTATTACCTTATTTACATGAAGGTAAGCACAAAAATACAAGAATTTCAGGAGGTGTCTTGGCTTTGAAAGCAATTTGGACTTTTCGAAAGGCTACACTCAAGCTTTCAAGACAATTTGGATGGCCATTACCCATACCAACCATGGACTTACTCTTTGCTATGACAATTGCATTGCTTTTTACATGCTTGACACAATGCCAAGTGAGATTTTCATCATTCATTTCAACTTCTTATATGATCCCTTTAGATACAATATTGAACTCAATATCCTCTACTATATAATCATCAAATCTTGCAATGGCCATTCACCTCCAATTTGTTTGAGGGACTACTTCTCCCTTTTGAGCATACTTGCTTCGATTATCGAAATAGTTTTTTACTTCCCTTGTAATATCTCAAGATCCCTTTCTGTGTACTTTGGAGCAAATATAATTTAGTAGAAAATTCAGGCTTCTTCATCTATTGCGTAGAAGATCCTCATTGACTTCTACATCGAAGGTTACAATCCCACCAAATGTACTAACAGGATTTGCTCTCACTACAATGAGGTATGCTTCCAAAGTACCTAATCAAGATGCTACACCACATCCATTTGCACGTTTTATAATCACACACATTGGACTTTTGAATTCTAAAACACAATTCCACACTACATCTGCATCCAAATAGTTACTATAAAACATTTCCTTTATATTATGTTGTACAACAGTTGCAATGCCTCTAGTATTCACCTCCCGTAGAGATATATCAATGTAAAATGCAACCTTTAGATGAATACTTTCACCAAATTTAATAGGATACTTTATTGAAAGTGGGATAGTTAAGCTTAGTGAAAACTCTCTACCAAGCTACTTCCATAGTCATACTAACACCATTGAGTGTTAGCAACATGCTGAAAAGCTTTCAATGCATTCTTTCCTAAAAACTACTCACCTCCTTTATTCACTTTACCGTGCAAATATCTTAAAAGAGGAGGATAGACTATGATATCAACAACCAACACATCTTTGTGGTTCTTTGCAACGACCCCAAATAATCCACACTCTCGTCCCAAAAAATCTTAGGCAATTCCATGATCACCTTGTTCAAGGCACCAAATACAAGTGAATGGAGGCTAATTTCCAACCCACAAGAAATGGTGAAAACCGGATTGGATTTGATTTGAAGTGGCCAAGGGATATAATTATCAGAGCTACACTACCAAAAAACTCTTGATCATCCTCAATCCAAAATTTGACCTCTCCTCGTATTTCACCTTTTGACTTTACATCCATCATAGGGTATGAAATCTCTAATGTAATATGACCTAGTTGAATATGAAGACCTTTAGCTAATGCCTCCATAGCAGAGCTATAACCTCCTTTAAACATAGAATGGGCTCCTCTAAAACCCCTATAAGCATCATCCCGATTTCAGCAAACACACATAACCATACTCCAAATTAGCAAAATGCCAATCCACAATTCATCACTCTAGTGGACTAAGGTTCTATTATTCCATGCTAGAATTGTTTGATAAGTTTAATTTATCAAGTTGAGATTCCATTTTAATTTCATTTTCCATATCTACGACTATTGAAATGTTATTTTCAGAGATTACCTTTAAGCAAGATCAACTATTGTTCTTGATACCTTTAATACTCCCACTAACGAATGTCAAATTGTGCTTTGACTACCAATATCATTAAGAGCTCTACTACTTGCCTTATGATCTTTATCATAAAGGTTTTGCATTTCAAATCTTCTTTCTTGCCTTCTTCCAATTCTTTTAGAAAATTTGTGAAAATTCCAATACCGGAATCCTATTGCAGCAACTGGAAATTATTCTCCTAATCGTTAATTTTATTTAACAATTTGTTTGTTGTTTGCTACAGCAAATACTGAATAAATCACACAACAACCTACACAAATAAAACTACGGAAGAATAAACGTTGGAAGAAATGCTAGCACACACACATAAAATAGCACAATTGTTTTTGGACAAAAGTCCTCGGAAAAACCCAACTTGGGAAAACTAGTGCAACAGCTAAGGGTTTTATTATTAAGTAGCAGTGAAATAATCTGAGTACAATCTAGATGCTGAATACTAGAAATTCTATAGAGAAAATACTGACAAAAATCTAGAAAAGAATTTTCCTCACTCCACAGGAAAATCGGGGCTCTAACCACAACTCCAAGTGAGCCATCCAACTGCCTCTGCACAACTATTGCATCACCCTAGCGTAGTCACTTCTTCACACAATCTGAATCAACCTCTCCTCAAGCCTTCTATTCTGCAATTGTTTAGGAAAATGTCTCTCTTGGCCTCCAGAACCTCTGTCCAACTTCTGGCACTGAAACTTGTCTTTCCCTAGCAAAATCGAAACTGCCTCTAGAGGCTACTACGTTGCCCCAGCGTCAGCCTCTCTGTGGCTCTTTTGCCTCTCTACAAATGCAGTCACCAGATACAGAAATCTTCCTTCGGCTTCACTATCTCTGCCCCTATCTCACTGCTTCGATCTCAAGCTATCTCTCTGGAAACTAACTATTGCTACTCTGGAAATTGATTTGCTCATGAAATTGAACCTCTCAAGTGCCTTCTCCACCACCAAATCGATCTCCTCTTATAATCCTTTATTGGAGCACCAACGACCAAGATTAAAACATGATCGATGGCTAGGATCATCTTTGGGTCGATCCGTGGGAGTTTCTATATGATTCACGCCTTGACTTAATTAATACTAATTAATTAACCATATTCCCTAAGTTTAGACTTGGGAAATATTAAAACTTGGTTAATAATCTAATTAAGTCATTTCTAGGTGGAATTTCTAGAAACGATTTATGGGTTTTGGAAATCTCATGTATTCTAGCCTCTCCACAAAATTATGTGTCTAGAACACATATCATGCTATAAAAACTAACACTCCCTCTTAGCGGGGAATGTTTTCTAGTGCTACTGCACACCCTGTAGCAGCACTCTGTCTCTGCATCATCTCCTATTATGTTGTTGATGTCTGGCCATCTTGCCCACCAACCACTATGCAACTCTAATATATGTTGCATCTGTGTTGTTGCTAACCCTGTTGCTGACCCTGCTGCCAGCATTGCATCTGCACTGCAACTCCCTATCATCTATTGTTGTTGAAACTAAGAACATCCTAAATATTCAATCATATGTGATTATTATGATGCATTTGTCTCTCGAGTCTCTGGCTGCTACTAGTATCTACACTGTCACTGAAGAATATGTGTTGTTGTTGACTCTGCACTGTGCTCCCCATCATCTCACAGCCACTAGTCTCTGCAACTGTCACTCTGGCATCTGACTACATCAACTGTCGCTGATCCATCCTACTGTTGAATATTGTGGGCCCCTGTAGCAAGGTATTGATCCATGAGGTGGATTCCTCAAGGACCCTGCCAAACTGGCACACTGGAGTCTCATACTCCTCCTGGATCTAGTGCCTCACTATCTCCTATCAAGCCTTGTCACTGGTTGGGACCCTTCCTTTCTTTGCAACTTGCACTACAAAACTCACACTTCCTTTGGCATCTGCCTCTGACAACTGGAAGTTGATATGCTGCCCAGATCTGCATTCTGGCTAACTTGCACAACCTCTTATGGAAATCGCGTACGGCCATCCCTCCAAAGCTGCAAAAAATTGGAAACTCAAAACTGGAGAAAATAAACCTCAAAAATCTCCCTCTCTCCCCTATGCTCAGATGTTTCTGTGTTATTCGCACTCCCTTATGGAATGTGTGGCTCTGATATCTGCAACTGGAAATTTGAACTTCTAAGACTCGAAGTTCCCTGAGAGAAAACTTTCCCTCTGTTTTGTGTGATTTTCTCTTCCACCTGACACAGATTTTTCTCTAGCAAACTACTGCAAAGACCATTGCGTCATCTGCTCAACGAAAAATTTGAGTTTCTCCCTCTACCACTGGAATCACTCGATCTGGAAGGATTGATTTTTCTGCCCCACACTCAGTAAAATCGAACCTCCTCAAGTAATTCGGCCTCCTGACATAATGACTACACTACCCTTGGGAATTTTGGCCTGCTACCCACAATGAGCAATGAAATTCCTTCTCTCCTAGCCTCTAAGACCTCTGGCTTATCAACTGCACTTTGATACCATGTGAAAATTCCAATATCGAAATCCTATTGCAGCAACTAGAAATTATTCTCCTAATTGTTAATTTTATTTAACAATTTATTTGTTGTTTGCTACTGAAAATAATAAATAAATCACATTGCAACCTACACAAACAAAAATGAGGAAGAATAAACACTGGAAGAAATGCTAGCACACACACATAAAATAACAGTCATTTTGTGGACAAAAGTCCTCGGAAAAACCAAACTTGGGAAAACTAGTGCAGCAGCTGAGAGTTTTATTATTAAGCAGTAGTGAAATAATATGACTAAAATTTGGATGTCAAATACTGGCAATCCTGCAGAGAAAATATTGGCAAAAATCTCGAGAATAATTCCGCACCCCATAGACAAATCCAGGCTCTGACAACGGCTCCAAGTGAGTCGTCCAAACTGCCTCTGTGCGGATACTGCGTCACCCTGTCACAGTCCCTTCTGCGAACAGTCTGAATAAGCCTCTCCTCAAGTCGTCTAATCTATTGTTGTCTGGGAAATTGTCTCTCCTAGCCTCCAAAACCTCTCTCCAGCTTCTGGCACTGAAATTCGTCTTTCCCCAACATAATCGAAATTGCCTCTAAAGGCTACTGCATTGCCCGAACATCAGCGTCTTTATGGCTCTCCTGCCTCTCTGCAAATGCACTCACCTGATCTAGAAATTTTCCTCTACCTTCACTGTCTCTGGCTCTCTCTCACTGCTTCAATATTAGGCTATTTGTCTCACAACTAACTGTTGTTACTCTAGAAATCGATCTACTCATGAAATCGAACCTCTTAAGTGTCTTCTCCATCACCACATCGACCTCCTCTTATAATCCTTTTTTGGAGCACCAACGGCAAAGACTAAAACATAATTTACGGCTAGAATCATCTTAGAGTCAATCCATGTGAGTTTTTAGATGATTCATGCCTTGAATTAATTAATACTGATTAATTAACCATATTCCCTAATTTTAGACTTATGAAATATTTAAAATTGATTAATAATCTAATTAAGTCATTTCTAGGTGGAATTTCCAAAAACGATTTATGGGTTTTGGAGATCTCATGTATTCTAGCCTCTCCAAAAAAAATTGTGGCTAGAACACATATGATGTTACAAAAACTAACAAAAATGTCATATTTTTTCAACGCACATTATGCCCTACCCTTTCCATATTATTATAGTTTGCATTGTCAAAGTTGTCAAGCCTTATCTCAAAATTTAAGTCTTCCCTTGTAGTGAATAAGTCATTATAAAATGCATAATGGCTTTCTACTCTACGTGAATGCCTTACAAAAGGTTTACTACCTACATCTCGATCAATATTTGCATTTTATTTTACTTTAGACTTAATAAAGGTAGTCAAAGTAGAAATGCAATTGTAGAAGAGCTAACCGAAGGATCAAATATGTGAGATGAAACAGAACTTGTCTTGTTGATTTTTTCTGAATGATCAAATTTACCTTTCCTTGGTTCACTCTATAGCTCATTAGACCCTATAAACTGAGAAGTCATCTCTTGCGTATCCCATCCCTTTCAAGGCCAATATATTTATTTTTATAATCTTCATGTTACATGAATCTATCACCTTTACCTACAAGGGTTTCATAATCTTAGGCTCTTCCTCATCATTTTGTTCAAGTGCCTCTTCTGCTTGAAGCTCCATAGCCTCAGGCATCAGTTGAATTAAGAAGGTCACAATATTATACATGACAACAAGCCCCTTTAAGATCTTATAACCGAACTAAAAACGTATTTGTGCATTCTCCAAAATCAAGTCTGTTGCATCTGCCTTTTTTAGTTCTAAAAGATGTCCAAGATCCTTTCCTTAAAAATATTCATCTTCAATCACACCAACGCATAAAGTATTCCATGTTCATAGTTTTTCATTGTCTTTGAGGACCACAGTTGATTCAATGTCCACCTCAGTTTCCATGATAGAGATTCTTGCAGCCTCCACAGTTGACTTACGTGTTATGTGTGGTGCAACCACTGATGTTTTGTCTATTTTCATAACAACAATACCACATTCTTCATAATCCTTTTTATCTAATTTTGTTGACCTATAATAAGTCTTTTCCAATTTGTTTTTGTTCACATATTCCACATTAAGTAGAATTATTTGGTTTTCACCTTCTACTTGTTGGAAAATGTAACTAGGTTCGATCATCATAAATATCATTTGTATCATTGTAATTCAAAATAAAAGGATTATTTTTATGCTTCTAGGTTTATTTTAGGCAAAAGCATTATATGTGAGTCAGCCCCACTTGGGCTCTTTGTAAAAGAAAAGAAAAATATTTTTGTTTTTATGAAAGAGTAAAAAACAAGACCAAGTCATCTTGCCCAAAAGTTGTGACCCTTCATATCGACAAATAACTATATATTGGCAAGAATGTTACGTCACTTGGTATGAATTCGAATGAGATTTTGTGATAGTAATATGAACCTCCAAAAAGGGAAAGTTTTCCCTGATTAGCGAAAGAAAAGAAGGACAATCAAAATTCCAATCTATGAAGAATGACATCCAAATATTTAAAAGGAAACTTGAAGTTCTACTTTATGAAGATTATGCGAAGTTCTACTCTATGTAACATATATGAAGTTCCTAAAGTTTTTCTCTGAGGAAATACGTGAAATCCTTAATCTGGTCTACTTCTAAAGTGTATGAGCTCTGGTATTTTCTATGGAAGATATGATGTCCAAACCTTGAAGAAAAGACACCACTTGGATGAGGATATGTTGATCATGAAGGTCTAAATATGTTACAATGAAATGTGAAGGAATAAGAATCTTGGTCCTAGCTTATGAGAAGTTGGGAGATGGATAAAATGGAGGGCTGACTTGGTGCTTGTAATGTTGATCTTGATCTTGGGTCCTGGATTTCTCACTTTGATGTAATTCTATAAGAAGATGTTTTTTGGGTTTTCCCCTTGGAGGGGTTTTTCCATGGCTGGAGCCTACATTCTTGTGTTTTTTTGTGATCGTCATGTTCTTGTATTATGGTAATTGCTTGGTGAGAGAAGAAAGACACAATAATAATAATGCCAATAAACACATAAGTAATTATCATGTAATGAGAAATCTCTCTTAATTGGTTAGCCTCCTGATTTCTCAAAATTACTTACATTTGATTTTGGCTAGGTGAATGGTTTTCTTTAGAAACCTTAAACTCCTCTTCTAGAGTAGCTATTGTGTCAATTTTAAGGTGGTTGATCTTTTTATTTTCAAAGTAATCATTAATAACTTGGTCATCCGTTGGGTAATGGTTTTCATATCCTCCCATGACAACATTCATTTTTGCGGTGATAAATGAACAGTCTTAAGTCTTGATGATTCCTTATATTTGGGATATTTTCTTCGGTAACACATTCATCATCTTGAGGAGGATGAAGAAGTGCTTTTTCTTGCAGGGATGCTATTGATTCCTAAAAATTACCTCATACCTTTGAAATTTATGGCCAAAAGTTTCAATGAATTTACAATAGAAGATATGCTCTTTGGTTGCAAGAATATATAAGCTAATCCTTTTATCTTTCCTCCAGAGAGTAAACAAATTGCCTCAAATCTTACCCTCCTGATGATGGACCATAATGGATGGTCTGAAATATCTAGATATTCAAAACAGATGCAACTTCCCTGAAAATCTCTTTGCAAAATGAAATTCTCTACAAAAGTCTCAAATCTTAAATAGTCTCATCAATGTGTCCTCGCGCATTACTCGGATTTTTGTTGAAAAATATGGAAGCCATGGTCGGTATTTTCATCTTGAAAACTAAATAAAATTTTAATTTAAAATTTGCCTCCAAAATTTTATTAAGTCGATTTGGCCCTTAAGAGGAACCCACTCAACCCCGCTTGAAGACTATATATAAGGGATCATTTCTCCTCATTTTGGACATGCAATTTTGGTCATACAATCTTTGACCCAAGGAAATTACAGGAGGACCAAAATTTCAGGAGGAGAGTTGAAATTTCAAGAAGAGGCCGAAATATTAGGGAGGGTCAAGATTTCAGGAACATGGTTTTTGACAAGGCATTCATCGTGTTTTTTGTTACTGGTTTAGTTATTATTCTGCTATGTTTAGTTATGATGTATAGATGAATTTGGAAACTCTCCTTCTCTCATAAGGAAGAAATTTTTTGGGTTTTCCCCTTGTGGGTTTTGCCCTGGTTGTGTTCCTGTGTCTCTTATCTTATTATTTCATGGTTACTTTACTGCTCTTTCATGTTTATTAGTTGATGTTTTTCTTTTGTATAACTACCTAAAAGATATGAAAATTAATGCTATGTGAAATATAATGTTTAATTGATCATTGAAGTAGTTATTAGGTGAAGAAAAACCTAATTCTAGCAGGTATCCTCGAAAATCAAGATGGTATCAGAGTTGGGTTGAAGAGCAATGTAAGTAAATTTCTCCTCTATAACAATCAAGTTTTTATAACAAAGCAAATTCTATGGAAAATTATTCTATAAGAAAGGGCATAATCCTATTAATCATGTGCAAGAAGGTTGTAAAAAAAAAGGTCCAACCTATAATTGAATATCCTCTGAGGTACGCAAGACACTTTTTTCCTGTTTCGACAAACGAACTTCTTGTCCTCCTAAGATATGGCACCTAATGCTCTAAATTTTTGCAGTCATGTGGCTATTTATTTGAGTTATTTTCTATGATATTTTTACTCTATGACAACTCTTATGCAAGCTATCACAAGATCCAAGATGTGATATCTATTTTAACATGGTATTATAATGATTCTCTTGAGTTGTTTTGTGCAAGTTCTTGTGGCCCTACTATGCAAACCTGTGTATTGCTATTTGGACATTACCTTTGCATAATGAAATAATTCAAGGATTGTGATCTAGCCCGAACACTATGTTTCCTAACCTTGTGGTCACTCGAGTTGTGTTGTTTTTGTATGCAAGGGAAAATGTGAGCCTATCTTTATGTGAGCTTCTCTATGATAAATTATTGTATAAGAAAACCAAGTCCGGTTATCACATCTCTGTGGGATTAAAGAAATCAAAATAAATTGCAAATTTTTTGGTTCTGAATTACAGGTTTGTTGATGGTGTTGGACCCGCCAACATTCAAGGGATCTCCCCGATATGAATTCCCAATCAAACCTCACACCATTGGTGTAGGAGTCCCATCTGGTATAAAGGCTTGGTTGTCAAATCCTTAAATATTTTCCTTGACTCTAACTGTCAACACAAGGGAGTGATGTAATGGTATCATCGAAAAGCAAGGGGAGTGTGCCTGGTGAGTGTGTAGTCCAACTGTGTCGAGGTTCTTCTACTATAAAGGGGGAGAGAAAAGTGAGCCTCTAAGTGAGAGGTAATAGTACCACCCAGGAAGAGACACACATGAACCAGACCTATCCAACATCCAACATAATAGTCCACAACGGATGCGACAATCGTTACAACCAACAAACAAGGGAAGATTTCTCTACCATCCAGCAAAATAATCCACATCGGATGCAACAGTCATTATAACCAATGAACAAGGAAATATTTGTCTAGAATCTTACGGAATAGTCCACAAGGATGAGACAACAGTAACAACCATTACAGTACATTCTCAAAAAGATAAGCACTAAAATAACTGACATAGTTCAACTATATTAGTACATGTGAAAGCAAACATGAAATACAAACGTCCACATAATAGTCTTACAAACATTCACAGTTCATGCATGAAGAATGTGTTGGCCCTAAAAGCCGTCTATAATTAAGCAAAATTTCCAAGACACATATTTACATTGTACATCACTAGCCCCAATAGTGGGACATTGGAGCCACTCCTTGCTCCTCAAAGAACTAGTTGATCTCTCTAATGCCTTGCAGTAGGAGCCAAGGTGAAGAGTCCTTTGCTCATACAATGAGGAGGTATATATAACCAATGGGTGATGCTTCCCCCTTGTGACTCTTTGACTACTCTCATGACTATTCACCTTCCTATGACTTTTCAACTTACATGACTCTTCATATTCATGTGTTTCCTTTTGATTTCCACTTTATAATACATTTGTTACAATAACATGGTCCAAAATAGTGATGTGGCATATGACAACTGATGACATGACACTACTAACATGGATTGGCTTGATGATGTGGCAATGTCAAGTCATTGTTGTTGCTTAGTGTCAAATGTGTTCTTGGATATACTTTCTCTTCTCCTCCGCATAACTTGATGATGTGGGGTCTTCAATGATCTTTGGTCTTGGAAGGTGGTTGCAAACTTGTGTCCCTTTGCTTGCTCTTGATAATTCACTCGTAAATTCAGCTACAAGTGAGTCTTTAGGCATGCTTCCCTCCTTCTTCTCCCGCTTCATCATCTCACCATGACTTGATAGTGTACTTGTTCCTACAATTCGGTCATGATAGGATGACAACAATCCGAAAACTCCCTAGTCTAAGATGATGCATTATTATCCATGAAATTGAGCCTAGGACAAGTCATAGACTAGGAAGAAGAGCTTAGTGACTACGCACTGCATAGTTCCAACTAATTAGGAAAGAGCTTGATCACTCAGATTGCGCAGCTCAGGCTTGACTAAGCAACGTATTCTCGCTCCTAGAGACAGCCTCATATTTCTTACGAGACTAGTGCCTGGGCACATCTAGATTATGTGTGTCCCATATGATTTTGAGGACATTGGAGACATCACATATATTTTATATATATATAATATACGGCATGGGTTAGTTCATTCATCTAAAGGCGTAAACAATGTATTTCTGGCACTTCTTCACATATATAACTCACATAAATATATGCATAAAATAGTGGAGCTCGAGTAGTTCAAGGACCTATAGTTTAGTAAGCTTTGACAGAGCAATGAGAGAGGATAAGGAGGAGGAGTAACTCATCACATAGAGCTTGAAGCCTCAAGAATTCTACACTTATCAATTAGAGCTTGAAGCATCAAGAATTTCTACACTTACTTGAGTTATAGGTAGATATAATGGACGAAAGAAAGATTGGGTGCAATGATTCATGGAGTGAAATTTTAAAGATATAATCTTAACAATCCATACAGGCACATGCATTAACAAGTCAATACAAATGAATCTATAAGAAAGTATGAAATATTTCTAGCAGCTACGATTACATGAATTCATAGAGGAAACATGAACATAATGGAAATTAACAGAGGGATAACATATTGTAGTACTCGAAGGGGGAATCACCACTATTTCCTTGATATTCTGAAAGATCTATATTATAAAGTCATACAATATGAAAATAACATGTAGCTTTTTCTTTAGGATTTTTGAACCTTTGTAAATTGTTGCTTCCCCTTAGTTATCTGGATAGGGGGAGCATTGAATAGTAACTACAAAAAAATATCTCAGCCAAGCCTCAGCTGTCAGTTTCACTTCTTGTCTCTGCTTGGGATGGCTCTGTGGCCCAAAAAAGACTACAAAAAATAATTGCTTCAAGAAATGGCGACACATTATAGGAAAACAAAACAAGTCAATCATTCAGATAAACACACCAACAAAATATCTCCATGCCCATCCATGTGATCGCCTTCGCTTCAAGTTGTTGCTTGCCCACTATCTTTTCACCCGTGTCACTCAGCCGATTCTCGTCACTTCTGCCTTTCCTGCTCAGATCGTTCGGTATTCAAAACTGGGAGTGGTCAACTATCAATTTAATGCCATAGTAAGGTCGCCTGGACGGTACTTTGTCTTCCCTCTGCGTGGAACACCATGTTGGATCATCAAGTCCTCCTGACCTTCCATGTCTTCATTTACTCTGGATTCATCGACCCTGGTTTCATGTCACAATGGGCCTTCATAGGTCAACCCGTGTCAATTTTGAATGCTTCACTTCCTTTCTTAAATGCCTCAGTTGCCGACCCATTACGCCTTTAAAGTTCTGCACTACCTAGTCACAGAGTTATCATATTGGGGTTTTTCATTAAACAATCTTTACAGGATGGGGCATTCTGATCCACTTTAGCCCCTTTTTCTTCATGTGACCGGGGGCTATGACCAGGTGCTTAGTCCTCGGGCGCTAGGGCCTTTGGACTCCCCTCTGGGGGTCTTTTTCCTTTGTTGCATAGAATCCCACATATTGGTGGTTTATAATGCTCACCTTTGGTATCTCCCCTTGACACTTGCAATCGTTGATCTGTGGGATTGGGCCCCCCCAAGATATTGCAATCAGAGTATAGGAGAGGGCCTTCCTGCCATATTTCATTGAGTTTATCGATTGTCTGGACACGAAACTTCAAGAAATAAAGATACATAAAATATCACATCCCAAATCGGGATATCACATATCGCAATCACAAGTCGGAAGGGACTTCAACAGAGGAGGGCTTTTATTTGTGTGATCGTTGATTTGCAGGATTGGCCCCTTTAATGCTTAGCCCTTAGTTCTTTGGCCATCCATGTGATCACGGGGCTAGCCCCTTTATCGCGTGATCGCAATCAAAGGTTTCACTACAAAATGATGCCTTGTCTTGCCGATTTGTGATATCACTCCTGGACCTCCGGTCACCGATAAGTCGATATGTCATGCCTTGGACTCGCTGATAGACAATTTGTGATATCGGTGATTGGTCGATCATAGATTTCGTTGTCTTCCCTTGCTGCTGCTTCATAAAAGCCCCAATTGTGATTTGTGATGAGCCTGACCCTTAGTCATTTTCTCTTTGTTTTCTCGTTTTCAAAGGGTCCCTTCAATCTGCTCTAACTTCTTATCTATGAGTCCATTTTTGGACTTCCACCTACCATTGGAAAGCTTATTCCGAGCACTATCTATTGGGGAGGGTACAATTTAGCTTTGAGAGATTTTGTGGCTTAGAGGGTGGCCCCAAACTTCTCTGTTCTTTGGTACCCTTTGTACAACTGGAACTCTGTGTTCAAAAGGTGCCAACATTGGCTCCACCTGGGGACAGTGCATTGCTAGCAAGGTGCTGAGAACCTACAAACTGTGAACTTATCCTTTGGGCATGGAGTCTTTTCTAAACAAATTATAATTTTGTGAAAGTGGAATTTTCAACAGAAACTGGAAATTTCATATAATAATTACATTACACACACCGGTATTTACAATGAGTGCAAGACAAGTACCTCTAGTTTTGGAAATAGAGTTTCAGGAACTAACGATTTACTGGCAGTTCCAACGATTCACCGTCCATATTTTCGAGCAGGTACATGTTATTTCCTCTCTCTTCTGCAATCTTGAAAGCGCCAAACCATAGTGGATCGAACTTTCTGTGTTTTCCTTTTTCTTCCCGTCGGACGTCCCATCGGAGAACTAAATCTCCTAGTTGAGGAGGTCGATCCTTGGCCTTCTTTTCAAATAGGGATTTCATCTTCTATTAGTAACTTGACAATTTGGCCCCCACCTATTCTCTGTTTTCATGAACTTTGACCAGCTGGTTTATCCTTCATATCAGGGCACTTGGCTCTTCCTCAGCTTCTTGTAGTAACTTCTCCACAGGCATTGCTAATTGGATTGGGAAGACCATAGCCTTACCATACACTAGCTTGAAACGAAATTTTCCTATGGATTGTTTAGGGGTTACTTAGTTAGCCCAGATGGAAAACTTCAGTTGGGAGTCCCAGTTCCTCTGATTCTCAGCGATGGTCTTCTTCAGCACTCTCACCACAGTTTTGTTTGAGGACTCAACCAAGCCATTACCTTGAGGATAGTAGGTAGTGGATTTCCCGATGATGATATTGAATTTTTGGCAGAAGCTAGTGAATTTTGCAGATTTGAAGACTTCATCATTGTCAGTGATAATTTTTTATAGGACAACCAAAGCGAGATAATATGTTCTCCTCCATAAACTTGATTACCACTATGTTTGTAGCGTTTCTGGCTGGGATGGCCTCTACCCACTCGGTGAAATAATCTGTGGTCATTAATATCCACTTATGTTGGCCATTAGATGGTGGGTTTATTTCTCCTATGAAGTCTAGTCCCCACTGTCTGAAAGGTTCTTCCACATGCACTGGAATCCGAGGGAGAGGAGAAATCTTTTGTCTCTCAGAAAACACTTAGCACTTCTGGCACGACCTGACCTGGGAATGAACATTTCCAAATAGTGTAGGCCAATAGAATCCTGCCTTGAGGATTTTGTGAGTTGTGGTCTTCCAGCTGTAATGACCTCCACAAAATCCTCCATGAAATTCCTCAATCACTTTATGAGTTTCGCTTTCTACCAAACATAACAACAAAACTCCCACCGGGTCCTTCCAATAGAGTTGACCATTGGATATGATATACTTTTGAGATTGCAATCTCAAATTTCTGTAGTTGGATTTATTCAGCCCTAGTGGGCACCTCAGGAATAAGAGATAATGGATAATATTCTTATACTAGGGTGATCCCTCATATTTAGCATATATATTTTGCTCTGATGTTTTAATCCCGTTCTCCTGAACCTATGGTATGCCTTCCTCTGTGATCATGTTTATCCCTAACGCTTGGAAATTAGATTCTGATAAAACCTTGGCCAACCCCTAGCCTTTTATGAGCTTAGTAGGCTTTATGTCTAACTCATATTCTTGTATCTTTGTTATCCACGTGCTCCTTTTTCCTTTGTTATCTCCTTGGACTAGGATGTCCTTAACCACAGTTGTTGGGATGAATGTTGTGATTTCCGATTGTAGCACATACATACAAAATGCCTTGAAAGCCTTGACTAGTAGGCTTGTTTCTCCAAGATGTTATATTTTAGCTCAGCATCCCTCAAGACTTGGTTGAAGAAGGCGATGGGTTGTTCATAACCATATTTATTCTTCTGTAGCAGAACTATGGAAATAGTATGTGGAGGAGCAAAAGAAAAGATATAGAAAGGCATTGAGTATTTAAGGCTGACTAGTATCGGGGCTTCAGCCAAAGCTTATTTAATTCTAGTGAAAGAATCTTGGGGGGCAGGGCTCGACTTGACTTCATTTTCCTTTTTAAGCATATCTGTAATACCCTTGACTATTTCTGCATAGTTGAGGAATATGAATGAAGGCTTTGAATCGTTCAGGATCGATATTCACTCCTTGCGCTACTATGCGTCCTAGTAGCTTCCCCTCACTCAGGGCGAACTGAGATTCCTTAGGATTCAAAGAAAGACCATACCTCCTGCATTTATCGAAGGTGATCTTCAAGTGGAGGATGTGCTCTTCATTAGTCTTAGAGAAGACTGTGATATCGTCTAAATAAACCATCACGAACTTGTCTTGCTCCCCTACAAAATTTATATCCATAGCTCTCTGAAATGTGGCCCCTGCATTAATAAGACCGAAAGGCATGCAAGCATACATGAATGTTCCCCACGGGGTGGTGAAAGCAGTCTTCTTTTGATCATCTAAGTGGACTGCCACTTGGTTGTAACCAGAGAACCCATCCATCATGGACATTCTGATTGAACCAACCATCTTCTGCAATATATAATCCATACTAGGCAGCAGGTAGTTGTCTTTCAACGACGCTCGGTTTAGATTCTGAAAATCTACGTATAGCCTTATTTCTCGACTCTTTTTTCGAACTGGGACTAAGTTGGCCACCCACTCCGAGTACCTCAAAGGAAATAAGATTTTTGCCTATAGAAGCTTCCTCACTTCTTTTTCAATGGAGGGGAGTAACAATGGATTAATCTACCTGAGCTTCTGCTTGCATGGTTTTATTACACTCTTTAAAGGAATCTTATGTTGTATGATGTTAGTATCATATGCTTTTAAATCCTCATAAGACCAAGCAAAAACATCCTTGTAGATTTTGAAGAGATTTAAATACCTTTGTTTATATTGCAAGTAGATTCCTTTTGATAGTCTGACCATCTGGGGTTCATCCTCTAAGTTGATATTGCAATCTTCTACTTGTTTGTCCATCTCCAGAGCCATTGGTTTGGAGGCTACGCCGTCCTTATTAAATAATCTTTCTTGTGGGACTAGTCCGCGAGGAATGGTATTCCCTTTCAGTTGTAGAATTTTGCGTCCAACCACTGTGTCTTCCCACAGAGTGGTTTCTTGATATGCCTATTTTTCCTCTTCTTGATCGATGGTTGAGTTTGTGAACTCACCAATGACTTCTATAAATCATTTGACCTGCTCATTGTCCTCGAACACCTGTCAGTGCTTGACATTATCAAGTATAGAGGATTTGTGTCTGACCTCCACCTTATACCTGAGGAGCGGATTTTGAGGGGGCTTGAAACTTCTAGTGCTACATCAAGGGAATCAACGATTTTGTTTCCTTCTTTTGGCGGAAATTGGATATTAAAGTCCATGAAGAAGTTATCAATCAAATCCCATATTTCATTCTGGTAAGTCCTTAATCTGGGGTGTTTGGCATGGCACTCATTCCGGACCTATTTTACAATCAACTTGGAGTATCCATGCACCTTTAAGTATTCAATATTCATATTCTTTGTTGTTTGTAGCCCAAGGAGCAATGCTTCATACTCTGCCATGTTCTTGGTTGCCTTAAACTCCAGCTTGAATGAGAGGGGTATCAGTCTGCCCTCAGGAGATACCAACAATACTCCTGCTCCATTTCCCTCTTTGGAATTAATTTTGTCAAAGTATAATTTCCACACATTGTTTTCATCTATTTGTTGGTGTTCTAAATGCATCGTTAGGTGTGCTCGTGTTTCTTCTAAGATGGTCTCATCTTCTTCTAGTAACACGTAGGAGAGGTCGCTTTCCTTTACATCCACTAGAGAGTTTTTTGAACCTTCAGCTGGGGTCACAGTTTTTACAAATTTGGACTCTTTGTACAACCTCCTTTCTTCACCTCCAAAAGTGGGAATAGTGGCATAAGTTAGATCTAATTTGATAGATCCCCCCACCTTGGAACCCCAAGAATTAGATAGGAGCATGTCGAACTGAGGGGGAATATTTGCCACTACTATGTCCATTACTACACTCTTCACAAGAATTTGAGCCAGGTTTAACACCAGATCCTCTATCATTCCCAAGCATTTGACCCTCTTAGAGTCAAAGGAGTATAGGTCCTTGTAGGGCCTGGTGATCTGCAAACCAATTTGTTCCATCACGGCTAAGGGCATGAGGTTGTGCGAGGCTCCAGAGTCCAACATGCAGTTATGCAATAAGAGGTCATGAATTACCAGGGTCACATAGAAGGGTGCAGTGGAAGGATCAAGTTCTTCAACATGAGGCCAAAAAACAACCATTGGCCTTTCTTCTTGAAGGTTTAAACAGTCATGGGTCGGTGCTGAGGTGGATGGAAGCATGAAATAAGAGACTTGAGCTTTATAAGTAGGCTGCTTTAGAAGTTCAATAAGAGGAATAGGAATCCTAAATTACCTTTTTGAGCTCCTTCTGAAGGTTGAATATAGGTTGGCCTTTTTTTATACCTCTTGGCATTGCTCCTCCTTCCTTATCACTGGCAATTTTTAGCAGAATAGGTGCCTTCTTTTCTAAGTGTTCCTCGGAACTATTGCTTTCCTTATTTGAGGAGACTTTTACCTTGGATGAGTCAGGATTCGGCTCACCTTTCCCTTTATCTGGCACTAGGGGAATATCTTGGGGAGCAATTCCCTCTTGTTGTTCCGGTTCTCTCGACCTCTTTCTTGAAGATCTTATATCATACTTTTAGTGTAGTTGTGCTTGCATGAAATCCGCAAAATGTTTACAATAGTAATCTATGTCTTCCTCATTTTCTATTGCTTCTCTATCATTATTGATCTCCTGGTGAGCCATATTTTCATGTTCTTCTTCATAGAAAGCGGAATACAAGTTTCCCTGCATCTCATGTGTATCCAATGATTGTTCATCATGATCATCTTCTAAATATAGGGGATGAGGGATCTAATCGAGTTGTTCCTTTCTTTCCCTTGGAAGTATCTGCAATGGTGGCCTTCTATATTGTGGGTTATAACCCCGGTTGTTGCCTTGAGCATTTTGTTTCGAGAGACTCTTGTTCTCAAGCTCAAGCTTTACAACCTTATGCGATAAACTCTTGATGAGTTTATCCATTTCATACCACTTCAGGTCTAGTGATCCTTTAGCTTGACCCGAGGAGGATGCTTCTTCTTTCCCCCTTTTATTCTCAGTTGGTTCCTTCTTTCCTCTTGACTTCCTTGCCGAGGTGAAATTTGCTTCCACCTCAACAACATCAACTTGGAGTTGATCCAAAGTATGAGACTTCCTCTCCCTTAGGGTAAAGCCAAACTCTGACTCAAAGGCTCCCACAAATATTACACGAGCAATAGCTTAGGGAGTCTTTATCTCAACAGGAAGGTTATTATACTACTTATTGAACTTTTTTATGAATACTGAAATATCCTCTTCTGGCTTATTCCTTATAGCATTAAACTCTATGAGGATGTACTCGTGATTTCTCTTTTCACCCCTCTTTTTTGTGAAAGAGATTTCGAGTTCCTCCTAGGTAGAGATGGAGGCATTAGGCAGGGCTTTAAACCATTTTCTAGCTTCTCCATCAAGGGATTATACAAAGACTCTGAGGACCACGTCCAATTATTCTACATTTAGAAGCTCAGCAAAAGCATAGAAGGTTTTGATGTCTCTCTGTGCAGTGTTTTCATCTTCTCCATTCAACCTAGGCAAAAGCTTTAGGTAGTCCTAGGGCATATCACTTAGGGGTTGAGGTAAATCAAGAGGGTAATGTTTATTTAGTAAGAAACTCAGAACAACCATCTGGATTACTGGAGGGGGATTGAGATTTGCCAGAGGAACTTGGGCCAAAACCACAGTGGTTGGAGTGGCTAGACTGAGAGTAGGGTATGTAAGGATCTTAAGAGTAAATTTTGACCAATGAGTGATAGCAGGTTGGGAGTTGAATGAGGTAGCTTCAAATAATGATGAGACAATAGCATAGGTAGTAGGAATTTTCTCCTTCCAGACTCTTCTGAAGATTAATTTCTCTGGGTCAGATACAAATGGGGTTTTCTGCTGAGAGGTATCTGAGCGAGTGTGAGGCTTTCTAAAAGCCCAAATGATAAATGATAATGGGATTAGTGGAGTCGCCAAGGTGATGAGGATGCAAAGAGTGCTTAACTTGTCATATCTCAGGGGAAAATCCTTCAATACATTCCCCGGAAACGACGCCAGAAGATGTTGTCGCTCCCAGAGACAGCCTTAGGTTGCTTATGAGGCGAGTGCCTCAACACATCTAGATTTTGTGTGTCCCATATGATTCTGAGGAAATTGGAAACATCACACACACACACACATATAGCATGGGTTGGTTCGTTCATCTAAAGGCGTAACCCATGTATTTATGGTACTTCTTATACAACTCACATAAATATATGCATAAAAATAGTGGAGGTCGAGTAATTCGAGGACCTATAGTTTAATAAGCTTTGATGGAGCAATGAGAGAGGATAAGGATGAGGAGTAACTCATCGCATAGAGCTTGAAGCATCAAGAATTTCTACACTTACTTGAGTTATAGGTAGATATAATGGACGAAAGAAAGATTGGGTGCGATGATTCATGAAGCGCAATTTTAAAGATATAATCTCAACAATCATACAGCCACATGCATTAATAAGTAAACACAAATGAATATATAAGAAAGTATGAAATATTTCTAGCAGCTACAATTACATGAATTCAGAGAGGAAACATGAAGATAATGGAATTTAACAAAGGGATAACATACTGTAGTACTCGAAGGGGGAATCATCACCATTTCCTTGATATTCTAAAAGATCTATATTATAAAGTCATACAGTCTCAAAATAACATGTAGCTTTTTCTTTAGGATTTATGAACCTTTGTAAAGTGTTGCTTCCCCCTATTTATCTAGAGAAGGGGACCATTGAATAGTAACTACAACAAAATATCTCAGCCGAGCCGTAGCTGTCAGTTTGACTTGTTGTCTCAGCTTGGGATGGATCTGTGGCCCAAAAAAAGACTACAAAAATTAATTGCTTCAATAAATGGCGACACATCATAGGAAAACAAAACACGTCAATCGATCGGATGAACACTGCAACAAAATATCTCCATGCCCATCCCTGTGATCGCCTTCGTTTCAGGTTGTTGTTTACCCACAGTGTGTTCACCTGTGTCACTCAGCTGATTCCTGTCATTTTTGCCTTTACTACTCGGATTGTTTGTTCTTCAAAATTAGGAGCAATCAATTATCATTTTAATTCCATAGTACAGAAGCAGAGGTCGCCTGGACGGTAGTTCGTCTTCCCTCTGCGTGGAGCACCATGCTGGATCATCAAGTCCTCCTGACCTTCCATGTCTTCATTTACTTTGTATTCGTCAACCCGAGTTTCGTGTCACAATGGGCCTTCCTGGGTCATGCCGATTTTGAATACTGCACTTACTTTCTTAAATTCCTCAGCTGCTGACCCATCACGCCTTTGAAGTTCTGCACTACTTGGTCACAAAGTTATCACATCAGGCTTTTCCATTAAATAGTCTTTACAAGACGGGGCATTCCGATCCACTTTAGCCTGTTTTGCTTCATGTGACTGGGGGATATGACTAGGTTCTTAGGCCTCAGGCGCTAGGGCCTTTGGACTCCCCTTCGGGGGTCTTTTTCCTTTGTTGCATAGAATCCTGCATATCGGTGGTTTATAATGCTCGCTTTTGGTATCTCCCCTTGACACTTGCGATCGTTGATCTACAAGATTAGGCCTGTTAGCGCTTGGAATTCACCTAGGCTGAGATAGACAAACTCTCAAGGCTACATCAAACCATTTCACCTCGTAGCTAGCCCTACGAGGTATGAGAAGGCTCTCTCGGGTCAGATTTAATAGATCTTTCAATAGGATAAGCTGACCAATTATGAATAAAGATATTAGGCTAGTAAACTGATGAGGGGGTTTGATTTGATGATTTTTTAGGGGTTTTGGTGGCAATTGGTGAAAGTGCAATTCAGGGTGCGGGGATTGAGCACAGTTTTCACAGGGGGATCTAAGGGGCAAGGTAGGAGTGAGTGCTGATGCCTTAATCTGATGATGGATGATAAGAGATGATAGAGGAGGAGCTAAAGAGGGCAAACATACAATTCGAATCCTCTCTAGACAGTAGAAAACATTAAAATTGAACAAACTAAAAAGCTGAGCATGCTAAAACATGAGTTCAAACTTTACCACTTCATCTGTCCAATTTAGGAGCATAAGAAAGATGTGAAACACATAAAAAAACTTACAAAAACATATAGAGAACACACCATCAGCACATCAATCCACAAGAATCCTCAAAGATATCTGTAAAACCCTGGCTTTCCTGGCCTTAAATTGCAGAAATAGATGCACAATATACAATGAAGCTTCCTTCCACAAGAGTCCAACCATGAAAATGAGAAAGAGAGAGCATAATATAGACCATATAACTCCTTTCCCCACCTCTAGGAGTCGAGCTCAGCTTCCTAGGGGCAGTTTGAACTAATTCTAAATCAAGCACTAGATAATAGGCAGTCCAACAACTTGCCTCTATTACTTAGCTAACTGATTCATGCATTAATTATTCACTTTTTACATCAAGGAAGCTTCTAGAAGGGTAAAGAGAGATAAAATCTATCAATGTGCCATGAAAATTATACATTCATCCATCATCTACAAGTAGAAATCATTAACCAAGGTAAAAACAGTGTTTTCTGGGCCGAAAAGTCAAAATTGCCAAAATTCAGCTCAAATGGTCGCGCCCCCTGTTCAAATGGTCGCGCCCCTTTGCAGCTACTTTTGAGTGGGTTCCACTGATCCAAATCAGGTGCAAGATGGCTCATTGGAAAGCTTGGTCTGTCTACTTTCCATCCCAAGTGAAATTTCTGAATTTGGAGTTGTTTTTCCCCCTCAAAAACCATTTCTCCCAAGGTCACTTTCTGCAACTCAAAAAGTGGGCAGAAAGTCATTTTTTTGATGTATTTTGAGCTTTTGGAGGCTCAAATCTCAAAATCAGGCTTCTCCCAAGTATTGATAATTTTTCTCTTTGCATTCCCTTTCCAAAAATGCCAAGTTTTCAAAATTCCGAGCAATCCTCCAGAATGGTCGCGCGCGGGGCGCGACCATTTCATGGGCAAAAACCTGTAAATTGCACAAAAAATTCACAAATGACAAAATTTTCTCCAAATTTCTTGAAATTTGGGCTGGGAGTCCCCAATCAAGTACCATGCTCAGTCAAAGAGGCTTTGGCCAAAGTTTGGAGTGGATCGGGCGTTTTCCTTCGTTTTTGTGCTTTGGCCAATCGTCCTTGGAGCACCTTCATTCTCGCCGGTATTTTTAACATTTCTCTCAAACCATAACACCTGTGCAAAAAGTGAAAGAGGTTTTTCTTCCTTGGCATGTTGTGGACAAAAACCTCTCTCAGTTTTGCAAAATTCATCTTTGATTGCTCAGAAACAGCATTTGAGTGCAACTTGTCCCGATGTGTGAAACAAGGGATTTTGTCGAAATGGAGCAAAATGAAGGGGATAGAGGGCTTCTAAATTCTTGGGGAAATTTTAGGGAGTGGGGAGGGATGTTAGGAAGCAGGGGAAAGTGGAATCTCAGAGATTGAGTGAGGGGAAGGGGTCGAAAAGGACAAAACACAGGCCAAACCTAGAAAATCGCCAGGTTGTAGCTAGAAACTAGGGTTTGCGCAAAAATGAGGAATTTGGCGGATCTAAGGGATGGGAAGTGTTTTTTAAGGTACTTTAAGGATAGGGGAAGGTGTATGAACATCAGGAAACAAGTTTTTCCGGTGATTTGACCATCCAAGAGAAATTGGCTTCAAAACCCTAGGAGAGGGAAATGACCTTGCCTGGGCGCAACATGAAGCATGAACAAGGTGTAAAATGACTCATTAGATACTGGCATGACAATGAAAACCCTCTGAATGATGATAGGCTCAGCTGAATGATGACATGGACTGACATTTGGGCAACTTTGAACAGAGTGAAAGCAAACCCTAGACCTAATGTTTAGTGACCAAATTTTGCTTGAAGACTCACTGAAATGACAAAATTTGACCTTGACACTTCAAAATCACTTTGTAAGAGCACATTTGATCACTGGAGGAAGGCTGGAAAAACTGACACTAACAAGGCCCACCCATGATATCGCAATCGAAGTATAGGAGAGGGCCTTCCTACCATATTTCATAGAGCCTGCCGATTGTCCGGACATGAAACTTCAAGAAAGAAGGATACATAAAATATCACATCCCGAACCGGGATATTGCATATCACAATTGCAAGTTGGAAGGGACTTCGGTGGAGAAGGGCTTTCATTTGTGTGATAGTCTATTTGCAAGATTGGCCCCTTTAGTGGTTAACCCTTGGTTCTTCGGCCATCCATGTGATCACGGGCCAGCCCCCTTATCAGAACCCCTTTATCGCATGATCGCAATTAGAGGTTTCGCTATGGAATGATGCCTTGTCTTGCAGATTTGCGATATCACTCCCAAACCTCCGTTATGCGGGACCTCCGATCACCGATAAGCCGATATGTTGTGCCTTGGACCACTAATACCCGATTTGTGATATCAGAAATCGGCTGATCGCAGATTTCGCTGTCTTCCCCTGGTGTTGCTTCAGAAAATCCTCGATTGTGATTTGTAATGACCCTGACCCTTAGTCATTTTCTCTTTGTTTTCTGGTTTTCAAAGGGTCCCTTCAATCTACTATAATTTCTGATCCAGGAGTCCATTTTTGGACTTCCACCTACCATTGGAAAGCTTATTTTGAGAACTATCCAGTTGGGAGGGTCCAATTTAACTTTGAGAGCTTCTATGTCTTGGAGGATTACTGCAAACTTCTCTTTTCTTTGGTACTCTTTGTACAACTGGAACTCTGTTTTAAGAAGGTGACAACATAACTTTTTTGCACAGTCCTCATTGAGGAGAAAAATTATGCAATGCCCACTGAGGGTCAGAATTGCGCAGTTCAATCAGGCAGTGGTTGTTGCGGGATGAGGCCTTGGGGGAACAGTTCTTCGTAGTTTTAAGAGGCGAGGGGGACTAGGCAGCAGATCTCTGGCTGAAGGAAGGGCATTGGAAGAAACATCTGCACATTTTTGGAGACCAATTGAGGCTAGACGCTCTGCGAATTTCGTAGTTCCAACTAGCAAGGGAAAAGCTTGAGGGCCGAAGGTGCGAAGCGCACAGTTCAAGGAAGACTAGGAGGCACAACTACGCAAATTTGGAGGTCAAGGGAGGCTACTGGACTCTAGAATTGTGCAGAACCACAACCCTGGAGGACAATGACTACGCACTGCATAGTTCCAGGGAGCAAGGTCACATCAATGAGGGCTGAGACTGCGCAGTGTGCAACTCAGTCATGGCTTGGTGAAGCTAAGTTTCCCGGTCAGGAATATTTCCTAGAAATGGCTAAGTGTGGGAAGGCAGTTGGACTCGTAATGAACTTTGACTTTGTGATCACACACTTAGCATACTTTGACAACTTGAAAACATAGATCATCGAAACAAACAAACAAAGCATTCCCCTCTGTGTGACTGTCTCATGACAAGATGCGACAAGTGTGACACTTAAGATAGACTTTGGGACGACCGTGATGACACTTGTGCGACAACGTTCAAGACTTTGTGTATAAGTGTGATAAATGTTTACATGGTTAGAACAACTCATTTACACAAAAACTGACCTTTGAAACCACCAAAAAAAGCTCGTAAACATTACATAATAGTCAAACATGCCAAAAGACGACAAGTAATCCAACAAACAAAAGGGATCAAAGAACTTCAAGAAAGATCATGGGATGAGTTTGAGTGTTTCCGAAAATCAAGGAAAATAAGGAAGGCTTTGAAATTAAAGTGCAAGCCAAAATTTTGGAGGGTCTTGCAGTAGCTACAACAGGGTTCTATAGCACCTTCATGTGCTTGTAGTAGCTTTGTTCTCCTATAATATGTGAGTTTCTAAGCAAGTGTCTTTGTGGCATCACATGCGAATTTTGTGGCCAAATTTGTCTAAGCGCAAATTAAAGACCATTTTGGGCATTTAAATCATGTTTAGAATCAAATCAAAGAATTTTGTGGTGACCCATGTCTAAAGCTTCAAAATCTAGATATTAAAATGATTTATGTCACGTGACCATTGAAATTTGTGAGGTTACATACTTTCGTGGAATCTTACAGAGGGGTATGCATTTGAGGCAAATCGAATTCATCCGATCAATTTTTGTTCTTGTGTTTCAAAGTCTTTATCTGCAAAATGTTCGGGGCATTTCAAGAAACTGTATGGGTATAGGGCTTATCAAAGTTGCCTTATATATGTCTGTTGGATTGGTTTTTCCCATTGCAACCATGGTTTGTCTCCACCATGTCTTTATATTCTATGTGGACATCCTCAGTTGTGTCCATTGCAACATAAGTTTCACCAGTTTCAAAAGCATTTACGCCATTGGGGTTGGTAATTTTGATTGCCTAGAACTTGAGACTTCTGTAGCTGATCTCTAAGGATCTGAATTCAAGGAATGTATGTACAACCATATTATTGAAATATAACTATGAAGCATGATTTGAAACCAAGTGAAATATGTAATTGAGCTCTATCTTGTACATAAAAGAAGAATGATGTCATACGACAAATAGGCCAACTTGGTTAATCTGGAAGCAAGAAGCTGACCAAATTCATGTCCCTTTAAAAGGTTTCAAGATTGGTGTAATGTAATTTCTCAAATGATCTTCAAGTTTTTCAATGGATTAAAGGTTGATCAAGTTGCAAGTCAGTGAATGAAAGGTCTAATGTCAGATTTGAAATTTCTTAAGAAGCCTAGGGTTCGGAAGATTGAAATGATTGTCCTAGGACTTATGGACAAATCTCAAGGAATGATGAAGTTGGAAAATGAATTATAAGCTGAATGGGTTGGTAAATTCCTATATTGATGAAGGTTTGAATTTAAAACCCCATCTATTCAAATAAGAAAACTCTAACCAATAGCTGATATAAAGGGTTAAGAAAATTTTTGGGCTTATGAATTGATTATTAAAAGATTTGGCATCTTATTGATAACGTTTATTTGTAGGTTGAAATCAAGAGTATTTAAGATCAAGAGGGAGATGTCTTGATCTCAAAATATATGTATCTTATATTTATTTATTTTAATTAATACTAAAATTGGTTTGTCTATGATTTGTAGAACCCTAGGTAGGGTTTGAAAAGGAAAAATCTAAGACTAATGGATCTAACTCAAATTCCTTGTTGATAATATTGAGCACTCGTGATATGGATAATATGAGCCTCATGATGATTTGTCCTCCTTGATGAAGTATATTTTTATTGTTGAGGATGATGTATGTTCCTTGAAAAGTAATAATGCACTCCTTGATGATGATAATATGAAGAGGATTATTTTATGTTGATAAATCAAAATCCTTAATGACGAGGACCCCTTTCCAACTAAATATATGACTCCTTAACACTAATACTTGGATTCTTTTGAGGACAAGTGATGTGTAATCCATGATGATGCAGACTCCCTATATGATTAATGTAGACTCTTTAATAACATGGAGAAAGTCTAACTTCTTGATTATATGGATGAATTTGTCTCCATGATATTGATATAAACAAAATTTCTTGATGATGTGGATGTGAATGCTTGATTGATGTTGATGTAAAAATCCTTAAAGGTATGGATGATGGAATTCTTGATGATGTGTACTCTTTGACATGGACGTGGATAATGATATGGACTCCTTGAGGATGTTGATATGGAATCCTTAATGGTGAATGATATGTACTCTGTAATACTCCTTGATTAAAATAATTATGTGGACTCGTTAATGATGTGGACACATTGTTGATGATGAGGACTCGTTGATGATGAAGATGATGTGCACTCATTGATGATGAATTGGACTAGACTCCTTGATGATGACATGGAATTATTGATAAAGTAGATGATGATAATATGGATTCGTTGATGACATGGACTCGTTGATGACATCGACTCATTGATGATGTTATTGGAATAGACTCCTTGATAATGATGATAATGTGAACCCATTGATGACATGGACTCATTAATGATGTGGATTCACTAACAATATTGATGATAATTATTTTGACTTGATGATGATATGAACTCCTTGATAATACTGCTTATGTGGAATCTTTGGTAATATGGACAAGACTAGATGACGATGAAGATATGGACTGAATGATAATATAGATTCCTTGATTATGATGTAGACTCCTTGGTGATGATGTTGATGATATAGATTCCTTGATGATGATGATGATGATTTGATGATGATGTAGACTCCTTGATGATGATGTTAATGATATAGATTCCTTAATGATGATGACGATTTAGACTCCTTGATGGTGATGTTGATGTGGAATTGTTGATGCTATAGAATCCACGATGATGATGATGATATGGACTCCTTGATGACTTGAACTCTGTGAACTCTTTGTTGATGATGAGAACTCCTTAATAATGATGTGGATTCCTTGATGATGTGGACTCCTTAATGATGTAAATTATTTGTTGATGGTATGGACTTCTTGATGATTTGATCAGATTGACTCGATCTGAGAAGGCTAAGATCAAGAGGGAGCCGACACACTCTCAAAAGATAAGTATTATCTTGATTGTTTTATTATGAATCTCTTGTCTTGTTCTTGTTCTTCCTTAGCCTCCTAGTGAGGTTTGTAGGTAAATATTAGAGACTGCCAATATGTGGAAATCATTGGAAATGACAGAAGGACAGTGTGAAAAGAAGACTCGTGATAAGCTTTTACTTAGAAGGAGCAGACGAGATCAACCTAATTGAAGCACGTTCCCATGAAGGTGGCTAGAAGTTTTGAAGATCGATGTTGATCTAGATATGCTAAATATGAGCCCGTGATTTTTTCTAGTGGACTTCTACATAAGAGGGAGTTGCTTTTAAGGCATGATCCTAGTGATATCTTTGGCACAATGAATTATAGGTCCATTGACATCTCCCTGATTAAACTACAAGACTCTGATGTTGAATTGGTTGATTCACTGATTGGTTCATTGATCTATCTACTGAAGTTTATTGTTATCTTCTAGATTTGATTATGCTCTGTTGGATTCTACTATGGTTGTTAATTCCTGCTTCTGTGAGAAACCACTTATTATCTGCTGGATTCAACCATGGATACTGGCATTTGCCTCTGTGAGAAGCCACTTATTATCTACTAGACTATATTATGGTTGTCAATGATTGCTTTTGTGAGAAGCCACTGTTAAGGTATACTATTGTCTGTAAATAGTTGTTGATATTTTCTTCCGAGAAAAGCCCTGACTGAAGCTGAATAAACAATTGAATGTTGTTTTCCACCATGGATACATTTTTATGTTGAAATATTTGTTGATGTTTATATGAAGAAACTGGAATGACTGAGAATCCCCTTGAAGAAGGAACATTGATTACATAACATCGTATTGTTGATTTGTCTTTTAGGCTATGTGTTGTGAGACCTTATGGCCGAGAGATGTATTGTTGATTACTCCTCTAGGTTGTGTGCCATGAGACCTTCTGGTCTGAGAGATGTATTGTTGATTCCTCATGTAGGTTTTGTGTCGTGAGACTTTGTGGTCTAAGAGATGTATTGTTTATTCTTCTTGTAGGTTGTGTGTCGTGAGACCTTGTGGTTCGGGAGATGTATTTTTTATTCCTCCTGTAGGTTATGTGTCATCAGAACTTGTGATCCGGGAGATCTATTTTTGATTCCTCCTGTAGGTTGTGTGTCATCAGACCTTGTGATCCGTGAGACATTGTATTTCGGGAGATGTATTATTGATTTAGGCTATGTGATGTGAGACCTCATGGTCCGAGACATGTATTGTTGATTCATCATGTAGGTCATGTGTTGTGAGACCTTGTGGTTCATGAGATGTATTGTTGATTCCTCTTGTAGGTTGTGTGTGAGGCCTCATGGTCGGGGAGATGATTTGAGATGGATGTTATGTATCTTTCCTTATGATGAGATTGATGATCTCTTCCTCAAGTTGTGGGCTATGAGACCTATGATTGTTTGGGGAGATCGATATTGAGAGAGAGAATGAAAAGTACCTCCCTGGATAAGAGGGAGTGTTGAAAAATATGGTAGCTATGGTTGGTATTTTCATCTTGAAAAATAAATAAAATTTGAATTTAAAATTTTCCTCCAAAAAATTATTAGGTCGATTGGGCCCTTAAGAGGCACCCATTCAACCCCACTTTAAGGCTATATATAGGGGATCATTTTTCTGCATTTTGGACATGCAATTTTGGTCACACATATCTCTGATCCAATGAAATTACAAGAGGGCCAAAATTTCAGGAGGAGGCCAAAATTCTAGGGAGGTCCGAAATTTCAGGAACATGGTTTTTGAGAGGGAACTTCATCATGTTTTTGGTCACTAGTTTTGTTATTATTCTGCTATGTTTATTTATGATATATAGATGAACTTGGAAACTCTCTCTCTCATAAGGAAGAACTTTTCTGGGTTTTCCCCTTGTGGGTTTTGCCCTATCTGTGTGCCTAATTTTTGTGTCTCTTGTCTTATTTTTTCATGGTTAATTTACTACTCTTTCATGTTTATTAGTTGATATATTTCTTCAGTATAACTGCCTAAATTATATGAAATTTAATTCTATGTGAAATATAATGTTTAATTGATCATCGAAGTAGTTTTTTTTTTTTGACAGAAACGGTTATGATGTATATATATTCATCCTGGCTTGAAAGCCGTAAATCTGGTTACATTGAAGACTTCTATGTCTTGGAGCATCTCTCTGATAAAAATGAGAATGCTGTTAAATCTTGAAGTCTTTTCCTTTGATAGGGATTCTAGTTTTTCAATTTCAGAGATATTCCCCCACTTGAAGATACAAACAAATTTGTTTAGAAGCAGGCAGAAAAACATGATAGAAACAGCTTATGGAATGGGTTCCCATGTTTCTTCTTCGTCTTTTATCTTGACCTCGGCAGATAGAAGGACTGCTTTGTTGGCTTCCTTGTCCGCCTCTTTGTTATGCATTCTCAATACATGGAAATAATTCAACTTCTGGAAAGCTTTTCCCAGGCCTTTGATTCTGGATACCAGTCTAGCTAGATTAAGATCCAGCGCTGGGGAGTTGGAGATCATTGCATTTATGAGGACCTGCGAGTCACCTATCACAATAGCTTCCCTTATGTTTAGCTCTTTGAGGATCTTTAGGCCTTGGAAGAGGGCCAAAGCCTCCTGCTCCTGCTATGCCCGGATTACCCTTTGTTGCTCCATAAAAGAAGAGAGAGTGTCTTGAGTGCGATTTGAGCCAGTCATGGAATTCAGTTTCAGGTCTCCTTATTTGCCAGTCTTTAAGATTGGGGACAGTTCTGACTGCTGGATGAAATTGCAGACCTAGGGATGAGCCCCAGTCAATGTCTTGTTGGCTGAGATTGGAGTCATCGTTTATTTCTGTCAAGCACTCCTTTATGAGGCATTTGATTTTGATTTCTAAGACCTTATGGTTCAGGCTGGAATTTCTGAAAATTCTTTTGTTTCGTTCAAGCCATATTTGCCAACAAATGATCTTTGGAAGAATGGCCCATGCAGTTTTGATAACCTGATTTTTGGGTGGCTGTCCGGGGTATCTGTTTGTCCAATTTGAGAAGAGATCTACCATAGTTCTAGGCAGAGGAAAGTTGGGATCGAAATTGCTGATAAAGGAGACCCAGATCTGTATGGAAAAATTGCATTCAAGCATTAAGTGCAATGTTGTTTCTGCGTTTTCTGTGCACAACGGGCATCTGGAGGGGCCATGAAATCCTTTCCTCTACAGAGAGTCATAAGTTAGAATTCTTCCATGACAGAGGGTCCAAGCAAAGAAGTCGATCTTGGGCAAAGATGGGACATGCCAGACTCCCTGCCAAGGTGCTGGGTCAGGGGGGACGTGTGGCTTCTCGATTAGCTTGGAGTAGCCTTTAGAAACAGCGTATCCACCTTCCTTCAGCCCCCATCCTTTCGTGTCTTTTTTCTTCATATGCGTGGGAGCCAGGCCATGAAGAAGATCCAACAGAGCGTTCCAATCACTTGTCAACTGAGTCGGAATTTCGATGCTTTTCCAGCCTGCCCATATGAAGTCGCTCCATTGGGAAATGTCCCACAACGAGCTCAATCCTTCTCTGTTCATCCAGCAACGCAAATCGTTTAGGGAGGCTCTGTCTTTAATTGGATCTTTGTTCATAATTCTATCAGTCCATATGTTGATTTTTTTTCCATTTCCTGGGATCCAAAAGGAGTGCTCTTTGATCAAGGAAGCCGCTTTTGCATACAATTTAAGGAAGGACGAGTTTGGCAGCTGAGTCACGTTTTCTAAGCAGCGAGTGCGTGGGCCTCTGAAATACTTTTTCCAGAGAGCTAGTTGGGCCCAGCCTGGCTTGGGCGCGATGATCCTCCAGACAACCTTGGCTGCCATAGCCACATTTTGCTGACTGAGATTCTTGAAGTTTAGCCCGCCCTCTCGTAGAGGCTTGGAAATGGTTTCCCAGCTGATAAGGGGAATTTTTTTTTCATTATGTTTTCCTCCTTTCCAGAAGAATCTGCGTATGAATTCTTCCATCTTTTTTAATATGGATGCCGGAGCAAGGAGCCCAGTGAATTGAAACAGAGGAAGACTGAAGAGCACAGATTTTATTAAGACCGCTTTGCTAGCAGCGTTGAGCCAGGAAAAGCCCCAGGCTTGAATTTTGGATTTGAATTTCTCAAGCTGAGGAAGCCAATCTTTAATTGAGTGTCTCTTATGGAAAACAGGAAGGCCCAAATATTTGAATGAGGTCCATGAAGAGGAGGCTGCGAAGCCCAAGCATCTTGAAATAGCTGATAGAGTTCTGGGCGTAGTGTTCCAACTGAAAATATGACATTTATTCTTATTTACCATGCTGCCTGAAGCCTCACTGAATTTGTCCAGCACAACTTTAAATTTGGAGGCAGAGGAAAGAGAGGCTGTGTCTAATAGGAGGGTATCATCCGCGAATAAGGCATGGTTTAAGTTCTTAACCCTTCTAGCTATACACAGTCCATTAATTTCTTCGTAGAAAGCTGAGTACTGAGGCTTGGATGACAAATAGCAGGGGGGAGAGGGGACACCCCTGCCTAAGTCCTCTCGAGGCTTTGAAAAATTCAATGGCTCTTCCATTTACAAGTGGGGCAATCCATGGCTCTGAGATGCATGCCCAAATCCATTTGATGAAGTTTGCTCCAAAACCAAATTTGCACATGACATTTAAAAGAAAACTATGATTTACTCGATCAAAGGCATTTGCTAAATCGAGTTTGATCACCATACCTTGTTCCTTTCGAAGACTTGAATGTATAGCCTCTTGGCCGAGCGTGAAGTTGTCCACAATCTGCCTACCCTGGATGAAGCCTCCTTGATTTTCCGAGATTATTCTAGGCAGAATGGGCTTCAGTCTATTAGCAATGACTTTGGTGATTAGTTTGTACCTGGTGTTGCATAATGAAATTGGGCAGAATCTGCTGAAGTTGTTGGCGCCTTTTTCCTTTGGTATGAGGGCTAAGAAGGCAGAATTTGTGCTGCCTCCTATTTTCTGAGTATTTTGTGACTTTTGTATCATTTTAAGAAGGTCCTTTTCAACAATCGTCCAGCAGATTTGGAGGAACCGGGCAGAGAAGCCATCTGGCCCCGGGGCCTTGTCCGGATCCATGTCAAAGAAAGCCTTTTTAACTTCCTCTTTAGTAATTTTGGCCTCTAGAATCCCATTCATACGGGAGAGATAACTTGAGGGATGATGTCTAGCAGCTCTTGGTGGTGAAGAGGCCCCTGATCCTCACTGTACAAGTTTTGGAAGTGAGAGAAGGTTGCTTTCTTAATGTCTGTGAATTCCTTGTGCGTGTCATTATCTTCCTTGATCTCAGAGATGGTGTTGAAGCATTTCCTGGCCTGGGCCTGCTTGTGAAAGAAACCCGTGTTCCTATCCCCTGCTTTGAGCCACAGGTTTCGTGACTTTAATCTCCAATATTCTTCTTCAGCTAAGCAGGCCTTATGATATCTCTGTTGCAGCTGAGTTTCTTGATCTATCATCTCCTCTGTAACAGTAGCGCTCTCCATGTGGGTTTGGTGAGAGACAAGAGAGTCTTTGGTGGCTTTCCTTTCTGATGTAGGATTGGACAGGGTTTTGGCCCAGCGTTTCAGAACTCTTTTTACCCTTCTGAGTTTTTCCTCCCAGATGAAGAAGGGTGAACCTTTGACAGGCTGGCTCCAACAATCTTTGACTGTTTGCATGAAAAGAGGCTCCTTAGCCCAAAGGGGACTAAACCAAAAGGGGATAGGTCCCAGGTCTAGATGGGCAAGGAGCTCTAATTTTATAGGCTTATGGTCCGAGACGTTGCTAGCGAGGATGTGCATTCTGGGTTCTAATCCAAGTAACAGGAAAGAGCTTTGAATGAAAAATCTATCTAGCCTGGCAGCAATATGTCCAGGACCGACTCTTTTATTAGACCAAGAAAACTTACCGGATGAGGGCTTGATGTCCAGTAAGTCCCAGTCTTGCAAAAGATCCTCCGCCCATTCTCTTGCTGGGTCTCGGACTGCACTTCCTCCCCTTTTTTCAGTCGAATGAAGAGTGAGGTTGAGATCTCTAGCAATGATTGTATTTTCCAGGTTTCTCAAGTCTGCCTATCGTCTTATAATGTCCCAGAAATCCTTTTTCTCTCGGATGTTAACTGGAGAATATACATTGAAAAGGCTGAAGATTTCCTTTGTGTCCAGATTCTGCATTTTTAGCAGCAACTAGTGAGTGTTTCTCGCTTCAAAGATGACTGCTTATTTGTTGGAGTTCCATAGCGTACCAATCCCTCCCGAGGCTCCCCTGACAGAGATTGCTCTCGCTTTACTTTTGGACCACAGATTTTTGCTTTCTTGCAGGAAGATTTTGTCTTCCAGCTTGGTCTCCTGGACTAGAAGTATGTCTGGAGCTTCTATTCTTATTAAACTTCTTATTGCTTCTTCCTTAACTTTACTCCCCATACCTCTGCAATTCCAGGAGATGACCTTCATTATTTATGTTTCTGGTGGGCTCCCCTAGAGCCTTGGGGCTGATTTTTCAACATCTTGGGCTTTGAAGCTAGCAATTTTTCCAAAGTTGGTTGGCTGCCCCGAAGCTTGTCTTTGTAGGTCTGCTGCTCTCTTTTCTTTGTCTGTTTTACGGCCTCTTCTAGATCTTCTAACCGAGGTTTTGGACTCTCCTATTTCTCCTTATTCTTCTGACTCATCAGTTTCCTGCTCATCTTCCTCATCCTCTAAGGCCATGCCTTTGGGGTTTTAAGCTTCTTTGGGGGAAGTTGATGGAGTGCCTTTACTTGGAGAGACTGGTTTTTGGGTTTCTTCCTCCAGTGTGTCTTCTGCCAGCTAACTTAAAGGATCAAATTTATTTTCTTACATCTTTTTGGGAGGGGGATGCTGGACATTAACCTGGAGATTGCCTTTGCCAGAGGGTCCACCCTGCTTTTGCCCCTTGTGATTGGCTCTTGCTCGCTTGACTTGGTTCCAACCCTCTTCGTTCCCTTTCTCTGGCTCTGCATTTGTCGGGCAGTTTCTAGCAAAATGCCCATAAACATGACATTTCTTGCACTTGAATGGCAGCTGTTCATAATCCAAGATTTGCACATGAGACCAACTGCCGACTTTGATTTTGATTGCCTCTGGTAGTCCCACCTCTAGATCTACCTCTACACAAATCCTGGCACAGTCGTACTGGTCCTTGTTGCTTGCCCGGTCTATGAATTTTCTGAGGGAATTGCCAATGTGCTTCAGGGAATCCCAGTTCCAGCAATGGACTGGCAGATTTGGGAGACGAACCCATACTGGAACAACTTTGGGAACATCAACCGCCGGATCGAAGTCTGGGGTCCATTTGTTCAGATAGAGACCCTGAGGACCCATGAAATACGACCCATTTCGAAAGATCAGGTCTTTGTCTTCTTTGGAGGTAAATTCAAAGAGAAAATACCCTCGCCCTAGGAAGTATGAGGTTACACTTTGATTAATCAGGGGCGCCCAGTTCCTCTTAACCCATTGCTCAGTGGTTTTCGGAGAGGGCCAAAGTCCCGTGAATTGGCCAATGAGTCCACGATCCGCCAGAGACAGTGCTACTTGAATGGGGGTCTCCGGAGGCAAAGAGATCTCAGGAATTTCATCGAGTTTCTTTACAAATTTTGATGCATCACTTCTTTTCTTCGGAGGCAAGTCGGCCAGGAGCTGATTGAAAGCATCCAAGGACGGATCAGGGGGCGGATCCGTGTGGTGGCCCAGTGACTCCATGAGATCTGGTCAGATGCTGGCCGCCACAGGGGCAACCCTGCAACAACGGACAAACCCTAGCCAGAGAGTTGCTGGCTATCTTGGATCTGAATCTGATTTTCTGCAGACAGGTCCGCAGTGAAGAGGAGCCATAGAGCGCGGACAAGGCCGCAGGCTTCAGAGCCCGCAGGTTGCGGATCTCGTGGAAGGAGCGAGGCTCTCAGTTACAGAGTAGCACTTCTCGTGAAAAAAGGATCCTAATGTTACAATCCAAGTAGTTGTTCAATTGATCATTGAAGTAGTTATCAGGTGAAGAAAAGCCTAATTCTAGTGGGTATCCTATAAAATCAGCCATTTTGGGAATGTATTTCAACAATTTTACAACACAAGAAGTGGCCAAAAATGGGTCACTATCAAAATTGGAAACTCCTCTAGCCAATCCACACAATATTGATTTTTTTACCCTGAAATTCACTTAACATCAATAGAACTATAATTTTCATGAAATTCCCATGGAGCCATTTTTCATCACAAAAAATTTTCCAACATGAGAGATCAAATATGATAACAAAATGAATCTCTTCATACCTTATCCAAATAAAGAAATATGGAGTCACTGAGTTGAGTTGTTAATGCCTTCACAATGATGTTTGTCTCACCTCACAAGCACATAGTCACCGATAGAGTCACTAATATGAGAATAGATATTTAAAAATGCACCCTCCACCTAAGTTATAGTTCTTCTACAAATGTCTTATGAGAAATGGACTTTGTCCTTGCAACAATATGAAAATGTTATCGCACAAACTCGCACTTCTTGAGATAAAGCCTTTAAGCTCAATTTCTCCTTTGATGTAACTAAGAGGGGGGCCATTGTCACCTCACCAACCCTTTTCTACGCTTTAGGCAAACTCTCCTTCAACTCAAAGGGGGATTCCCTAAGATAGGATTGTTGGATTTTAGGGCAATGAATTCAAAGGTGATATGAAGAGTAAATCCTTTTTTTTTAAGATTAAGAGTATCAAGTTGATGGAAGGACTGGAGAGGTCAGATAAGGTTCCCCTTTTGGAAATTACAAGTGAAACCAAAATTATAATAGCTTTATCCACTACAGATCCTAAAATATACCTAGTTTCTCAATAAGTTTCAAGAAGGTCAAGGAATATCTTCACTATTATTCTTCCAACGTATTTGAGAAGGGATATATTGAAGAACTAGAAGAGGGTGCATCACCACAACCACCACATTTGCATCCATTCAGGATAAGAATACCATAAGTAAATGAAGAGACCACTTACTCATCAAACCATACACAAAGGAATCCATCCATTGAACACCCATACATTGAGAAACATTCACAAGATAACATCTTCATTAGAGCACTCTAGCTAGCCATCCATAGCACAAAGAAGAAAATAGCCTCCACAAATTTTCACTAAAATGATACGGATTTCTCCCTCGATCCAATCATGACTCTAAATTGAGGAAGTGCATATCTATTTATAGAGTGCTTCTCACCTTTATTTGCAACAAAATATTGATATTTCATGAACTACCCTAAAATATAGCTCTTGGAAGAGTAAAATTTTTCTCTTCCCCAACTATCCAATCTAAAATACATCAACAATCAAGTGGTTAAGCCACATATATGATGATTTAAGAAAAACAACCCCAACCGAGAGGGATGTTTGCATAAATGAGGGTGGAAGATGAATAAATCATGCAATGTCCAACCTCCAAGTGGGATGTATTCATCTTCAAAATGAAATAACCTTACAAAAGATGAACAAAATCCTTCTCAAACGGGATGGCACCCCAAAACTAGCTCCATAAACCAAACACAATGCTAATATTTTCTCCAAGTGTGTAATGTACGGTTATTAAGGCCCCTCCATGTGCATTCATGGGTCTTCAAGTTAGAATTATACCACAAATCATGAGTGAAATTCCTTAAGGAAGGGGGTGATCTTCCAAACTAGCTTCTAAGTGCCAAGTGTGAGGCCAATATGGTGTCATTATAGTCAAATGACTCTAGTGATTTCCTGAAGTTCTAGGAGAGCCTTGTTGTTACACGAACTCACACTTATTGAGATAAAGTCCTAAAGCTCAAGTGCTTTGAGTGCAATTAAGAGGGAGGCCACTTTCACCTCATCAACCCTCTTCTTCACTATAGGTTATCTTTTCTCCAACTCAAGGGGGGGTTCCTTAGGGTAAGATTGTTAAGATTCTAACACAATGAGTTCAAGGGCGATATGAAGGGTAGATCTAGCAAAATGGTTTGGAGTTTGCTCAAGAAAATAAGGGTTATGGGAGGATTGGAGACTAGTACCTTTTCATTGGGAATATGGGGTCAACTAAGGCTACTCATAACTTCTATTAGATTTCTTTTATATGTTGTTGTTGCTTTTGATCTTGAAGTAGAATAGATGGACGTGAAGACAATATTCCTACATGGGGATCTGGAAGAAGAAATATACATGAAGCAACCAAAATGATTTGTTGTGAAATGAAATAAGAGCTAGTATGTAGGTTGAAAAAGTCTCTATATGGGTTAGAGCAATCGCCAAGGATCTGGTATCAAGATTTTGATCCTTATATACTAGGACTTGGATTTACAAGGAGCAAAGAAGATCATTATGTATATTTCAAATTAGTTAGTGATTTTGTTATTTATTTCGTCTTCTATGTGGATGATATGTTGTTGATTGGAAATGATAGAGAAATTATCTAAGCATTGAAAACTTAGTTGTCAACTAAATTTGACATGAAGGACAATGGTTCTGCAAATTTTATCTTGGGCATGGAAATTAAAATATTGTGGGAAAATAAGAAACTCGGGATAAGTTGGAGAAAGTATGTCGAGACAATATTGCAAAGGTATAATATCCATGAATGTAATTCGGTAAAATTGTCTTGTCCTATAGGTGTAAATTTATTTGTAGATCAATGTCTCGAGACATAGGAAGAGGAATATGACATGTCTTGTGTTCCATATGTCAGTGCAATTGGAAGCTTAATGTATGAAATGGTTTGTACTAGACCATAAATTGCACATGTTATGGTATTATTGAGTATGTATTTGTTGAACCCAGGGAAGAAGCATTGAACAACAGTAAAGAGGGTTTTCAAGTATCTGCATGAGACTATTTACTATGGGTTGTGCTACCAAGGAAGATGAGCATTGGATACAATGTTGGACATAATGACTTTGTTGATGTAGACTGGGTTGGACATCTGGATTGCATATCTACAAGTGGGTATGTGTTTAGCATATTTGGGGGAGAAATTGGTTAGAGGAGCATGAGACAATATGTAGTGACACTCTCAACTACATAAGTTAAATACATGGTAAAGCCACTCTTGCAATAAAGGAAGTAGTATCTTTATAGAGATTGCATTCAGGTATTGGGTTGGTATGGCAAGCTATAAGGATATATTGTGATAGTCAAAATGCAATATTCCTAGCAACGAACCCAACTTATCATTTGAAGACAAAGCACGTTAATGTTCAATATTACTTCATGAGAGATATGATTGAAGAAAAGAAGGTATTGCTAGAAAAAATGGATAGTTTAAAGAATTTTGTAGACTCATCAACAAAATCTATGAGTATTGAGAAGTTTCTTGGTGTAGATAAGCAATGGGCATTATTTCGCTAGATTGTTGAACATGTATTCGTGTGACCCTCTATGTGCAAAGAAAAAAAGAAGTGGAAGAATGTTAGGTATGTGTTATATCGTTTGCATGGCAATCCTCACGCATTGTAAAATGTACGATGCACAATAGGGGGGTGAAAATTCCCATGAAATTTTTTTGGGGAATTTTTGAATCCATTTTTGGTGTTTTGGGCACACATTTTTTTGCTAAAAGGGGTTTTGTGGTGTATGGTGGTTTTTCCCATGATTTTGAATCTAGTTGGTTTCTTAGTTTGGGTTTCTAGGATAAAATATTTGTGTTAATGTATGTGTTTTCCATTGCATATTTTTTATTCTATTAAGAATTTGATTGCAACAATTAATTGTGCAAGGTTAAAACCTAGACATTAGTTTCTCATATAAGTTTTTTTTGTAAGCTTCGTAGGACTCTTTGATTTTCATGTTTACATGTCCATTATTCACCCCGCTACGGGGGGAGGGTAGCATGAGATTTGAACCCAAGACTTCCATTTCGATGAGACTTCATTTCCACCACTGCCACTTGAGCTACCCAAGGCGGACGTTTCTTATATGAGATTTTATTCTTTAATGAATATTGAATATCCCAATGCTAATGAGTTTATTGTCAGCTTAAGTTTAGAATCCTGAGTATGAAATTATTGCCAACAAACAATATTGATAACAAGCTCTCAGATGAAAATATGCTTTATGAAAACTCATACCATTAGATGAACTCATAAATCATTGTTCTTAATAAGGTTTGTGTTTCATTTGGAAGACTAACTCTAAGTGATTTAGAATATTAATGATGGAATTGATTCATTAGGAGCTACATTAAACGCATTCACACTTTTTATTTTCTTTTCATTTACATTGATTTGTTCTCAATGAATTTTAAGAAAAAAAAAGTAAAAAAGAGGGTGACATTGATACAAAACAATTGGGCGATTGAGAAATAATTTTTTTGAGGGTATTACATATTTTTTTAATTCTATTTATTTATTTATTTTGGAGAAAAAAATCATAAGATTTAATTAAGGAGAAAAAGTTACATTATGTACATGCATCTATGTGCATTCCAACTCTGTCCCAATGACCATAAACAAAAAAACCAGGCCCAATTCACTAGCCTTGTGATCATGATATAACATAAAAAAAAATGTAGAAATTTTGAATTATATAACACTTATTCACAGAGATTATCCTGATTATACACTATCTGTGGAATGCATGCATAATACATAACCTCCTCTACGTTGATCATCAATTTGCAGAATTAAAGAAACAATCGCATGCGCACATTGAAACATCAATCACACATATCAACACAGTATGTAATGGGGAAAGCATGCGGCTGAAAACCCTTGACTATCTGTATATTATGATGATAGAGAACATGTAACAATACATAGTACAATACTCCTCACAAGTACGCAGTACTATCTCCACCTGCTACACACAAACTAGCTCAGATCTGAATCAAGTCACAGGTTCAAATCTCCTTCACTGTTTGCCTGCCTCTACTGCGCAATCCAAGTTGAGAATAGGAATGATCCAAGTTCAAATTCCCTTTGGTTTGTACTACGCAATCCTCATTGGCAATCTCAATCAATGATTGTGCAAATCTCATGCACACCCATAGTCACAACTGATAGTAGACTCACCCTTTCACCCACCTCTAACACTTGTCTCCACTGAATTGTCCATGCACTGAGTTAACTGATGTATTCTTTAGTTGATTTATGAGTTAATAATTAGTGAATTACTTAGAAATGAGGGTCTCTCAAAAGCTTAAAGGTCAGGTGAAGGATGGGGAGGTCTTGCAGAAGCTTAAAGGTCCGGCGAAGGAGGAGCCCCAAACGACCGATGAGGATTAACTCCGCTGTCATCACGCTCATTGCTGCCAGGAAAGCAACTCTTTTTGCTCCATGTCGATTTACTGTGCTCTTTGTATTTCAGTCTATGTGTCGTCCATATCGGACTTTGTATCCACTATGTCAGTCCACCGTGTCAGTTTGTCGGTTTGTCAATCCACCGTGTCAGCTCACATATCCACTGTGGCGGCTTCTAAGTCTACTGTGTTGAATCATTTTTGTAATGATGCTACTCTGAAGGTTTTTCATGAAGACAATCCCGCTGAAAATGCAGGGCCATAGCCCTGGTGTAACTCTGATGTAAATTTTGATTTTTGTAATATAAATTAGCATAGATTTACGGAGAAAAAAAAAATTAGTGAATTACTTAATAATTAATTCACATCACTCATCATTAGTGTATTTGGCAGTTAGACTAAATACAACTAGTTCAACTGAGTCAAACTGAACACAACTCCATCAACTCCTCAATCAACTCCACTAAACTCAATCACTTGAGTTATAACTGAAGTCCATCATGCAATAGCTCAACTAACCCATAAGAAAAGCGTATTTCGTTCTGACAGTTGCATGTGCCACATCCGTAGCTCGAACTGAAGTGCTGCAAGAGGATAAGATAATGTTTATAGTCCAAATATTATTAAGAGCTAATAATATTCGACTGTTCTATTTTTAGACTGACAGTCTAAAAATAGACTCCGCCCATATGTCTAAAAATAGAAGTCCATCTATTTTTACCAACATGACCAATCATCCATAAATAGCATCCTGCAACTCATAGACCATGATCCATATGTCTAAAAATAGACACAGTCTAAAAATAGACTTTGCGCCAAAAATAGCCTGCGGGCCCACTTAGTGAAGGCGACTTCTTTTCACTAAGCTCCATCATCTTGTTGCATTTTCAACAAAAAATGTATCACGCTATGTTAATGTTTACACACATTAAAATTATGCAAATTCTTTAATTGAACATAGCTATATCATTTTTTTATTGGACCAATATTATTCTTGACCCTTTTTGGGTGTCACCTAAAGCCACATACTTCAACCTTATTAATTAAATATTCATAACTATTTCAACAAGTGGTAGACAGTTTAGTTGATGGAAGAACAATAGGTTACCGCTTGCAAAAATCTATAATGTTATTTTTATTAAGTTTTACAAAGTAAAACACACTTTGTGTCAATAACCCCATTAAGGCGACCCAACATAGAAATCCAATATGGGTTCCATCTTGCAAGTCTCTTATCGCCCTCCATAATTTCATGAAGAAAAATTACAAACTAAAATGTCCAAACAATGGAAGTATATGAACATATGTTCCCCTGTGTTTTCAAGCCCTACAAACTAGTAACTTTAGCAACATTGACATTTTACTTTTTGAACCAAGTTGAAATCTGATAGTATTTTCATGCTTCGAGAATGAGATGATCTATTGCCAAGTTGGTGTCTCCTTGCTCTTTTATGAACATTTAGTACTCTTGATGGATTTATCAATGAATTGTTAGGAGAAATTATATAAGGGGTGAGTAATCCACAATTAAGATAATAATTACAACACAGTCCAATTAAACCATATTTGAAAAAGCAATGTGCTAGGTTGCAAAAATACCTAGAAATTGTTAAAAAAATTGATTGGGATATATATATATATATATATATATATATATATATATATATATCTTTTTAACCTAATCCTCAATTAAGATAAAAATTACAGAGAAAGTCCAATTAAACTATAATTGAAAAAACATTGTGCTTGGTTGCAAAAATATCTAGGAACTCTTAAGAGATTTGTTTGGGAAATATAGCTATATATGTATCTTTATAACCTTTAAAATGTTTGGGATGTTTTTTTCGTCTCAAAAAGGGAAGATTGCATATCCCTAAATTCTCGAACCATAGTTGATAGTCACAATTCAAACTTTGGAATATAGTTAGAATTATGTGTACACTAGGTACAAAAACTTTACGAGATGGAAACCATGTACAATGTTTTAAGTAAAGAACAAAATGCCTAGAGGCTTACACTTGCATTGAGACAAAAAGGAAGAAGAAAAAAAATTTAAAAAAGAAGAAGATTAATATCGGTAGAGTATCATATAAGGAAATATAGAACTTGAATGCAAACATAACCAAAAGTGCATAATTCTTAAGCTTGGAAGGGAAATGAAAAGCAAATTTTTACGTACAAATCATCAAAAGTGCATAATTTTTTGAGAGATTTATTTACAACACCACTCACCAACTTCACAATTCCTTGTAGCCACTCATAACATAAGTTATATTTCCCAGTATATGTATTACATCCTTAAACATCACCACTAGAGGTGAAAGACTCTAGTTTAATGTTGAGAGAATTCACTTGTAGCACTTCATTCTCTATGATCATAATGGCATTCATATTGACATTATCTAATTGTCAAAACTTCCTCATGAATATTCCACTCGCATGTTCCATCTGGTGCCATTTGTCCATTTCATGTACATCCTCTTTATATTGGCTATGATGATAACACACAAAGGGAAGACCCTTCTTCCTATTCTAGTGCATGAATGGATGACACTTGTCCTTTTGTACATCCTCTTTGTACTAGTCACTACTTATTCTCAAAGTGCTTTCGTCCAACAATTTCACATTAACCTCTTCCTTCTTCATAAGCACAACAAAAAACTTTCAATATCCCATCCCCATGGTGAATTATGATATTGAAACTCAAGAATGTAATAAACTATTTTTCCCTTGAGAATGATAACATTACAAAGGGTAATAAGAACAAAATAGAGGATCTCTACTATTATTACCATTTTGAATCAAAACTTCTCTCCTTCAACTAGCTTCTATATACAATTATTATTAAGTGCATCTTGATGATGAGGAAGTATAGTTGCTCTAACCAAAAGTAGCATACAGTTCCTTCCATCTCCTTCAAAAATTACAGGTGTAAAGGTACCTATATATTCATAAAGCTTTTTTGTCTATTGAACAATTTTTAGATAACTAATTGCTTGCATTAGATTCTTGTGAAACTTTGTGGTTTAAAATGGTGATGGGTGGAGAAAATATTTCGCAATTGGAGTGGTTATGGGTCAACTAGGTCTCAGGATAACTGTCCCAATAGTAGTACTTAAAGCATCATTAGTTCTCCAAGTGTAACATCAACAAAGTTCTTAAAAGAAGATAGAGAATGTAGTCCTAGCCCAAAATTGAGGTAAGAACATAACGATTGTTTTCTCTACCTAAAAGAATACAACACATAATGAATTGGTAAGGACATTGCTTCCACTACTACAACGTTAGGCATTTCAATGTTGAATATAAGGTGGGTAGATAATGGTAGAATGGTTCAAGCATGTGTCGGGCTTCTATTTGTGGTTTTCCATTTGATGGAGGTTTGTTATTGCTTGAAGGCTTCGTGATATCCTTGGGTATTCTTATTAGTGATCCTTCTTTGCACTTGTCATTAATAATTTGCAAAAAATAACACATCTAGGTGTAGGTGTCAAGGCTTATGTCCGCTTCAAGGAGTATGAGGTCATGTTTTTGAAGAGAAAGAGAGGCAAGGCTCGCAAAACCTCCACCTTTGCCCTTCAACTTCTTTTCTCTCTTGGAAAGGACCAATACTGCCACGTATCCCTCAATTAAGAAACACTAGTGGTTGAATAATTGAGCATTGGGTTGAGATTAATTAGATATCTTGAAGGCTATTACTATTTCTCCTCACCATCTATTATATATAACGATGTGAGAGACTTTTAAAAATCTCAAAGGGCATAAGAAAAATCAACTTTGCTCAAATCTGATAGTATAACAACAAAAAATACAATGTATTCTCAATATATAAGCCAAAAAAAAACACTCATATTAAACAATTTTTTTGTTTTTGTTCATTAAATAGACAAATCTAATACACTCATAGATTTATTTATTTATTTATTGAATAGACAAATCTAATATACTCCTTTATATATATAGTCTAACTATTTAATGTTTTGGTTTTTATGGTTGGAATAAACATGGGGTACATAGATTATGCATATTACACAACTCAAATTGTTAGCTCCTAGATCAACACCTGCATATAAACAAGACAGAGAGTAATACTACAACATATAAACTCTGATAATCAAAGCATTAATACATAAAGATATGAAAACGACATGCATCTAAGCTACTCATAAAAAATGGTACTAAATCAACATGTAAATAATCACGACATTGGCACCATCGAGTAGACAACACAACAACAGGTCTATATTATTAGATAGGAAAGAATGATTACAACCATCTGGTGAATCAAGCTTCCCTTAATCCTCCAACTCCTTTCTCTCTCTCTCTTCTTAACCTCTTGGTAGCAAAGCAACTATATCTCATACAAAGTTTTGACAATTAGTTGACAATCCTTTGACCTCTTTCACAATGCCCAAGCCTCCAATATATAGATGATGAGAGGCTTATCCTTGCCAATTCTCTCATGAGTTCCCTTTGGCAAAATCTAGGATGTTTCCTTGCTTTATTTCTCTTTCCCCTTCCATTAGACTCCGTTAGGAATGACAATATCCTTAGACAGGTCGAAGGTAGATGTTTCCTGCTTTTCAGGCTGACATTTGAGTAAAAAGTGGAATACTAGTCAGTCAACCCGCTCATTTGACCTCCAGAATCTCACAAAACTTGGGTAACATTGTCCCTTAGGCAACACAGTGAGTTACCCTAGGGACTAACGCCCCTGGCTCATGCATAGGGAGCGTTCTAACTCTTCCTGCTAGTTCCTGGGGAGCGTTACCTTGGCAAATAAGCCTGTGAACTAGGTCATGTCTTCAGTCAAACTGTCTTTCTCCTCTGAGCTGATGAGGAGGTCATTTTCTTGTATAACAAATGCCCCCTAAAGTGTGAGGTTAGAGATGAAGACGATGGCCAAAATACTTTATAAATTGTTGGAAAAAAGAGAGAGAGGATCAGAGCTTCAGGACTACGGGAAACCTGATACAAACCACATATGTTAAAAATCTAAAATCATGTCCTAAGTCGAGAATTCCCATGCTCAATAGCTTTGTCAGAGTGATTTCTCAAAAGAGGTATGACGATTATGTCCACCGATAAGCACAATGTGGAACTGTGTCATAATATGATCATTTTGACGAGTTGTCTCCGAAAACAATATACACAACTTGGGAGAGGAAACAAGGTTGAGTGATGTAAGCCTCTACCCAAGGTATTGGTCGCTGCTTTATCTCAACAACATATTTCTACACATGTGAATAAAGGAGTTGATGTCGAACATGTGAGAAATCGTCTGATTACCAGTCAATAATGAAAACTATTAACAAACGTGAGGATGGAAACCGATAATGATGATGGTCTCCAAGATGCACAATACAATCTAACGAGTGTGAATAATGATGTTGTCATCAAACACTTGTAGAATAATTCAACTGGGAGCCAATAATGAAAACCCCCAATTAAACACAAGGTAACCTGCCACTAATGACTGCAAGTTCCAAGGCACTGATATGTTTCTAGATCTGCTTCCTAGATAGAGTGTTGAAGTCGATAGGAAGAGACCTGTCGAAAGGTAGGCAATAATGTGTCCTACATCAGTCAACACGAAACGGGACAAGAATGATTGTTTTTTAAGATAAATTTTGAGAAATGGGTCAAACAGACGAAGGGCATGATGGAAGTATATGAGCGATGGTTGATATAGGAAGTAAAGGATAAAGGAATCCCTTGAACAATAGAAGGCACGACATAAAGGTTTACCAGACAACTTTAGACTCATGAACACCAAAGAGTGTTAGGATACATGGATGCAATAACATCATAATATATAGGCTAAACTCATAGGATGGCAATGTTCATCTGAGAGGCTGACAAAAAGGAGGTTTGCTGAGGGAGTGCCATGTTCAAGGGAACGACTGTTGCCAAAATCTTTCCGAATATAGACATAGAGCCAATGTGTTGTCCAAATTTCCCCATTTGATTAATTTTAACGAGTCGAGACAGGTAAACTTGGTGGTATTTTCATATTTAGAGAGTCTGAAAAGATCGTAAAGAGAAACTCCAGGGAGGTCCCTTTGTCATAGTTGATAATCGGGTGCAACAAAGGTTTAATAGTATACCTGACACAGTTCCTTTTCCAAAATTTAGTCTATTGAATTCGAATAAAGTGATAAACCTATGCTCAATAGAATTTTGCCTCATTTTGTTACGAGTACGAGGGGACAGAGTAAACTCGATATTCTTCGTGAAATTTTAATGAGTCACGTGAAGACAAATTCAATAGATATTCATCAAATTATAACGAGTCAAATGAAGAAAACTCGATAGATCTTCATCAAATTATATCGAGTCAAATGAAGAAAACTCGATGTGTCTTTTTCAGTTTAATGAGTGAGGAAAAAGATAAAAGAATTGCTCATGTCTTCTTCATAAATGTTTTACGAGTCCGGAGGAGATAACTCGAGGATTTTTCCATTTAAGAGCGATAAAAGGTTCCAAAAAAGAAAGCACTCATATCGTCTTCGTAGGAGTTTTACGAGCCCGAAGATGGTAACTTAGGGATTTTTCATTTCAAGAGCAAGAAAAAGGTCCCAAAAAAGGTCATGCTCATATGGAGTCAAACGTGGTCAATTCTACATTTCAACACTAAAATTAATTCGGAAGAGGATCATGGGCTATCTCATTTGGATCGACCATGGGGAGGTTCGACAATAAATCTGCGAAGACTAAAGATTTTTCCCCTTGGCAGTGGCAAAAACAAAATCAAATTGCTAGAGGATAACAATCCATTTGGAATATTTTCCTCCAATGACTTGACAATACAAAATGTGTCTTATGGGATTCTCTAAAGCGATGATGGTATTCTGTCGCAACAGTATATAGTGTCGGAAGTGATTGAAAACGAAGACAACTGCCAAGGATAGATTTTCCACATGTGAATATTAGAGTTCAGGCCCAACTAGCCCTTTCAAGAGATAATATATCACATGCTCACTAATACCATCGTGGGTTTGAACGAACACCATACCAATGGAGGATGGTGAGGTTGCCAGGTATAGGAGAAAGTCACGCGAATAGTTGGGAGCACTAAGCAGTGGGGAAGATATAAGTGCCTCTTTCAAGGCATCAAATGATTATTGGGCTTGATCATCCCACAAGTATGGTACTCCCTTCTTTAGTGGGCGCATAAAACCTTTAGCCAGCTCAACATAATTCATGATGAATCACCGTAAGAAGTTTACCTTCCCCTGCAAACGTTGGAGCTGTAAAATGGATTGTCACAGGCAATGAGTAATTTCCTTTACCTTGTTAGGATCAACCATAATCCCGTGTTTGGAGAAAATGAAACCAAGTAGGTGTCCAGACTTGACAAAGAATACGCATTTGTGTGAATTCAGATGTATGTTATAGAACATGCACCTAAGAAAAATTGCTTTGAGATGAACTGGGTGTTGGGTTTGCTCCCTGGAATGGACTGGAAGGTCATCAAAGTAAGCTTGAACAATGTATCTGATATCATGGAATGCGTAGTCCATGGCCCGTTGAAAGGTTGATCCAACATTCTTTAGAACGAATGGGAGTTTTCTATATGTAAATATTACCCAAGGGCAAATGAATGCGGTTTTGTGCTCATCTGCAGGTTTTATGGGAATATGGTTATAGCTTGAGAAATCATCCATAAAGGAGAAGGATTCACAATTGTCGATTATCTGGTCAATGAAAGGGGTCGGATAATTATCTTTTGGACATGAAATGTTCAAATCCCGGTAGTCGACATAGACCTAGATGATACCTTGATTTTTATCTACAAGAACCAGATTGTAAACCCATTCCATCAAAGGAATGGGTACACGAAATCATCACGTAATAATTTTTCCACCTTAGTATTGATGGCTGCAGTTTTGCGGGGGTGGATTGGTCAGAGTCTTTGGCGGACAGGCCTGGCATTGTCATAGACCTTGATCTCATGCTCGACGATAGATGGATCTATGCCAGGCATTTCCTCGTAATACTAAGCGAATACATCGCAAAATTCCTTGTAAAGGCAAGTGAAGCTTGCAATTTCCTCAAGATTGCAATCGACTCCAATCTATATATTTTCAATGATGTCTGTCTTGACTGAGATATCAATGAGCATTGTCTTTGAAATATTTCCCATGTTCCCTTTCGAATCCAAAGTTTGGACAGTTGTATAACTCGAGGGAACAACCTTAGGTGGTTCAAAGGACAAGATTTGTATAGGGGTCGCGTCTGAATCAGATATCGAAACACGATGGTGAGAGTTTTCCCAATGTCACTCCTCTAAACACATGATCACTCAAATAGATTTGTTCAAAGGCAGGACTTGATTGACAAGATCGTTAGAGGGAGAAGTTGTGGGAGAGGATATGGTACCGTTGGTCGTGACCAAAGTGGCAGGAGAATCTGATGCAGATTGAATGGCTTGATAAGCCAATTTGACTGGTGACAACGATATTTGTTCTCCATAAGAGTCAATGTCAAAAGGGGTCGGGAGGATCCAGGGATCGGTTGGGTCATGAGGAATAGTGGAGACCATAGAAACCGTTTGTGGAACCTCGATCGGCGGGAGAGGAAAGCAACCCATTAGGGAAGAACCCTTTAATAGACCGGTACTGATATTGACATAAGAGTCAGGTATGCCACCCACTAAAGGTACAGTGCCGCTAGGCAACGGCGAATAATATCGGGTGCAAAAGGACAATTGGTCCACCGTGACTATTATCCCATCCAATGGAAAGAGGATGAGGCGAAAAATTGAAGACATGATGACAGTCATGGCATAAGCCCAACTGTGGCCCAAAAGTAGATTATAGTCGAGTTTTTGATCTACGACTTCAATGTCCACTTTACTTTTTTCCCACTCAGCGTGATGGGGTAGACGACAAGGTAACCTTTTGGATGAATGTATGGCCATTGAATGTTTTAAGTGAATTTGATGACTTGAGAGAGGGTTGGAGAATCCAAGGCGAGCCAACATGAAGTAGACATGATGCAGGTCGAAGCGCCTTCGTCAATGACTGTTCTATGTACAACTCAACCTTTCGAAAATATCTACACTTGAAATGCAAGTTGGTGGGAAAGGTGGGGTTTACATTTCTCCATGTCAAATATTGCTATCATGGAATCCTGAGGGTCAACCGTACCAATAGCCAAAAGAAAGGCTTTTCGTTGTGCTGGACAAGTTTGCAATACTTCGAGTGCAAACATAGTTGACGGTGCTTGCGCCAAGTCTTCTACAATACTATAGTTCTGGGCAGCACATGCAAATGTGTTATGTGTTGTGCAATGAAGCGCCCCTTTTGGGGGGAAAATTACAAGATCAACAACAGGCCTTTCAATATGAAGATCGTTAGGTGACGGTGGGTTTAAACTCGAGGCAACGTCCTGAGTGTTAGCGACTGGAGCTCCATAAGTTTTGGCTCACATTTGAAGATCAACTATTTCAAAGGTGTAAATGGTCGACGATCCTTCAACTAGAGGAAGGATGAATTGAATTGTCATTTCCCCCTTGTGGGGGTTGAAGCGGGTTCGCAATAAGATGTTGTTGTTACTGAGCAGGGAAAGGGTTGTGTAGGACCGTAGGGTCCGGCCAGTGTCCTTTTGAGCGAGAAGATCCATGCATTCTTGGAGATGCGGACACTGATGTGTCATATGGTCTTCTACACAGATTTTGCAAGGGAAATTGACAGCTTTGTCCTTCCACTGTCAGGTGGTGCAACAAATTTCCAATTGGTGTTGGATTTCTTGGCTGGCTAATCTTTAGAAGGAGAGGTCTTTTTCTTATTCTTCTTGTTCTTACCGGTGGGTTTTTGCGTAGACTGCACAAAGTTTATCGCAACGATAGGAAGAGCAGCTAATTGGGTAGAAGTAGCAGGATCAACAGACAACTGGGCAATGTGCTTGCTAAGTTGTTTTACAACAAACCCAAAGGGAGCGCCAATGATACAATTAGCGTGCATGCTGGGTTGTTGAGCAAAGGGAGCATTGGAAGTTCTGGGGTAGTTGGGGATTACGTCGTATAATGTGCTAGACCACGAATAAATCAAGTGTAAATGTTGGGCATGATGAATGGATTGGTTTTCAGTGATCGCACCACCTAAGGCAATGTCCTTGGCGATTTGGGGAAGAAGAGATTTATAGAACCAATATGCTAATAGATAATCCAGAATGGGCGCTTTTACAGGCCTCCACCTACGTCTCCATTCATGAATGTGATCAGAGATGTGGGTGGAGGTGTCTTGGTGCAAGGTAGTAAGAAGTTTTGTCCTAGTTTCGTAGTGGATGGGAAACTAAAAGTGCTTTAAAAATTCCATCGCCAAGGTGCCAAAGGTATTAACTGGTGTGTGTGGTATCTCAATGTACCACTTGGCGACATTGCCAGTAAGGGTGCGGGGGAAGAGTCGAAGCCGGATACTGTCATCCACCATGGAGTTTGATACACACCATAGATGATAGGATGCCTACCCAGATCATCCCCTTGTTTTCCTTCAAACTTCGGGATGTCAGCATGTATTTTGTGCGGAATTGGGGGCCAATGTAAGTTATAGTAGATGGGGTCATTGGTCAGTTTGTATAGATCGATGATGTCGAGTGTTGCCAAAAAGGCAACATATTTGGTGCCCCCCGAGTCTGACTAGGGTGATGACGAATGACTTGAAGGACCCTGGGGTCCTCCCATCATATTGTTTCCAACATGATAGGCTAGATAATAGTTTCCCTGCTGTGGTGGAACAATCATATAGGGTGGTTGTCCATATGGGATGTTAGGCTAGGGGATATAAGCTTGATTGTCCCCAGGATAAAAATTGCCCCCTTGACTTAATTGAGGTTGAGAAGGGGGTGCCCAAATGGATTGAACGGGATCGGGTTGAGGGATCCTGCCAGCCACGTAGTTGGCCACAAGCACATGACTAACACTGGGGTAGTGTATACTTGGAGGATTTATGTCAATTAATGATGGTCCAGCTTGTCCTATAGGCAGAGGGGGAATAGTAATGCCCCCTACCGAATTTGCATGTTGGGAACATTGCCCCCTGGCATTTGAGCTTGGGGGTTTGAACTTAACCGAGGATTCCAACCCAAGGGATTACCGAAGGGATCCATGCTAACAACACTATTTAGAGTGACAACCGAAGGTCCAAGAGCAGACACAAAAGGGGCAGAAACCGATATGTACTGGGTCCCACCCATAGTAGATGTAACTAAGTTTGTCAGACTTGGCATAGTTTGGATAGCGGGGTAACCAATCAGTTATGTATTAATGACTATTGAAGAGGGAAGTGAGGGTGGACCAAAGTTGTCCACAAAAGGCCATGACCCATTAGTCGCCGAGGGAATGATAGATGTAGGTATAGTCGAAGACATGGTAGGTACTGGTGCTACCTGAATCAATATTGGTCCCAAGGGATCAGTGCAGGGAGGATTATAAGGAGGTATAGATCCTCCAGTGAAAAAGTCCTCTGGTAATATATTGTCTTGTGATCTATTATTTGATTCGGTGTTAGATACTGGAGATTGATTACTCAAAGAGAGGAAATTCGGATCACTAAGGCTCGATGGATCCTCCGCAGTCAATGGAGGATGACCTTGTTGTCGTCGAGATTGATGACAAGGGTCGTATGTAGGCACGATGACTGATATATTTTATCAATTTTTTTTAGTGATATTAATTATAGTCTTAGTGATAACAAACCAACACCTAAAAAAAAAATACTCTAAAATTCAATCAGCAAGCAATAAGGGGATATGATTCTGTCTGATAACCACCGTTTGCTGGAGATGAAACCCAATATCACAATGGCTAAAAGAGAGAGTTGGCCAAATGTACAATTACGATTACTCTTGAGCTTCGCCCAAACCTCAAATGCCAAGTACTCTCATGAAGATGAGCACCCTCCAAAAAACCAAAGACAAAGTAGGTTCGTCTGCTTAGGTACCAGGGTAGCCCGCCCAAGTCACCTTATGTTCGTCCCTAGAAAATTCTGGCCACTATGGTTACCTCAAATCATAGACACTACTGGGGGCGGGGGGGACATGGTCGTAGATAGTACACTGTGTGGGAAGGATACTTGAGTCCCCGACTCAACTTCGATATCCTCGATACACAAAATACCCAATGGAGATGCAATCGAAGGCATACTACCTTCTCTCACATTCCAATGTTGTCTCGCATTTAACTCCGCTTTGATTGGAGCGGTCCTGGATAGTATGAGTGCAACAAGATTTTACCCTCTTTAACGACAATAGTCTCAGTTTTACAATCTTGGGCAGTTAACTCATGACTTCCTAGCCCAAGATCCTAACTTAGACTAATATTTGTGTATACTCAAAAAAGAGTTGTTGATTGCTTTTATTACGAGATAGATTTTAGAGGTACTTTATTAATGTTTTCGGAAGGGGCGTTGTGAGACTCTGACACAAACCATGCAGAAAATGTTTTTCAATTTCAATTCAATGAATGAATTATTTCTACAAGGAGATAATCATTTATACATCAATCAACACCATGCATCCAATGCAGTAAACACAAGCACAACTCGCAGAAATGCAACGCTTTCTAACGACTAACCCAATATACAGATGCATAATCTAACCAACTAAAAAAAAAAACTTTAATTTTTTTTTATCTTCTTGTCTTCAAAAACATAAGCACTTAAACTATTTTCCTAAAAAGAAAAAATGCTCAAGAAACAGGCAACCAAACACAGTGCACAATTGCAGATCCTTAAATAGACTATAGGCAGCTTCCCCAACCCAAGAATTCATAGAACAAGCTGTTGATCAAGATATTTGCTGGCTAATGCACTTCAAGAGAGGCTACAGAGCATTAATGGTAGGACTAATGCTATGTTTGCAAGCCAAAAAAGCGTTATAACTCATTGGTTTGCAGTATTGGGGTGCGTTAGGGGGGCAAATGCTGTAAAAAGACTCTTTCAGGCTCAGATCAAAGGCTGAGCACAACACAGAAGATTATGAAGAGTCCTGAGTGGTAAAAAAGGGAACCAAGAAGAACAGGAGGGAAAGAAAGAGAAATATGGGAACTTGGAAGGAGAAAACTGGGAACTAAGTGTAGTCCCCAGTGGAGTTACCAATTCTACTATAGGGATTAATGCACAGGTGGTTGTGGCTGGAATACCCTCAAGGATCTTCCCGGGATCCAAGGCAGACCGTTCAGATTAACTACAACTGGCACAAAGAAGCATATACATATCTATATCAATGCATGATATTCAAAGCAGGAAAGAAGAGATTACCTCAGATCTTGATGTAGTTTTGCTGGAGAACCCAATGTAGCAGAGCGGAAGACCCCTTTGCTAGCTCCTAGATCAACACCTGCATATAAACAAGACAAAGAGTAATACTACAACATATAAACTCTGATAATCAAAGCATTAATACATAAAGATATGAAAATGACATGCATCTAAGCTACTCATAAACAATGGTACTAAATCAACATGTAAATAATCACGACATTGGCACCATCGAGTAGACAACACAACAACAGGTCTATATTATTAGATAGGAAAGAATGATTACAACCATCTGGTGAATCAAGCTTCCCTTAATCCTCCAGCTCCTTTCTCTCTCTCTCTCTCTCTCTCCTTAACCTCTTGGTAGCAAAGCAATTATATCTCATACAAAGTTTCGACAAGTAGTTAACGATCCCTTGACCTCTTCCACAATGCCCAAGCCTCCAATATATAAATGATGAGAGGCTTATCCTTGCCAATTCTCTCATGAGTTCCCTTTCGCAAAAACTAGGATGTTTCCTTGCTTTATTACTCTTTCCTCTTCCATTAGACTCCGTTAGGAATGGCAATATCCTTAGACAAGTAGAAGGTAGATGTTTCCTTCTTTTCGGGCTGACATTTGAGTAAAAAGTGGAATACTAATAAGTCAACCCACTCATTTGACCTCCAGAATCTCACAAAAATAGGGTAATGTTGTCCCTTAGGCAACACAGTGAGTTACCCTAAGGACTAATGCCCCTAACTCATGCATAGGGAGCATTTTAACTCTACTTGCTAGTTCCTAGGGAGCGTTACCTTGGCAAATAGGCCTGTGAACTAGGTCATGTCTTTAGTCAAACTGTCTTTCTCCTCTGAGTTGATGAGGAGGTCATTTTCTTGTATAACACACCCAAAATTATGAAGCTTGACAATTATAACCTGAATTTTCAAAAATTTATGCCTGATTTCGTCAAAATCGTGCCTTATTTTTTATTTATTTATTTATTTTTGGGAGAAAATGTCACCTCCTTAAATTCTAAAAAATAATATTTATATATGCCTTCCCCATTTTCAGTGATAATGATGTTGTAATGTTAATATTAAAATAAAAACATTTTTCTATTTCAATTCATGATTTTTCCATGATATTTTTAGTCATGATTTTTTTTTCAATATAAGTTAATAATAAAATTAACGTACATCCATATTAAATCTCTTGACATGTAAACCTCTTTTGAGTAAAAAAAATTTAATCTCTCCATATCTTGACTCACTCTACTAATTAATAAAGAAATAATGAAAAATATATTATCACTCCATTTTCAAAACAAAATAATATATATATATGTATTTTAAATCATTAAATTGGATTTTAACATGTAACATTTGCCATCGTAAGGGTTGATCTTGATTTGAATGCGGATCAGATCCATCAAAAGTTCTAAGAAAAGGACAAAAGTTTGCAAACTTACAAATCCCTCTCGGATGGGACATGCGGGAACTCCCAGCCATTTGATCACCTCCGAACCTCTGGGATGGGATATGCGGGAACTCCCAGCCATTTGATCTCCTCCGTCGGTTCAGTAGGACCAGCTCACGACGATTTCTGCAATGCCAGATGAAGAATTGATCATCGATCAATAATCAACCACCTGGTATCTATGCTCGCTAATTGTCGGCAAAGAAAATGAGTTTATTAAGTGGTGGTCACGGTTTCGATCCCGCTGCCATGTGAATTTCATCGTCCCACCCGCCAAACTTGCTTTTTAGTTCCACGGTCCGTGACTTGCCCGGTACGAAGTCCAATACTTATATTTCTCTAAAAATGATCGCATTTCATAAATTAGTCCGCATATTTATGCGCTTGAAGGATGCTTACAGGGCGTTAATACATTTGATATTTTATCAAATGAAATCTCTTACGTCCGTCAGTACTTATGCTGTAATCCTTTGAACCTTTTAGCTTCTTAGTGTTTGAAATTTATCTCGAAGTCTCGAGTTTGAATCTCTGTTTGCTTCCGTTTTCTTTTCGTTTTGAGGCATGGCAGCCGTTCCTTCTTGGAGCTCGCTTGCTCTCGTCCCACAAGAGAAACGGCTATTTCAAGCAAGCAGGGGAGTGCTTGCAGGTTTTCTCTACAAGCGGAATAAAGTAACTGTGTTCAAGAAGGCGTGGGATGGAGGATCCTCTGTAACAGATTCAAGAAATCGTAAATTAGGAGTTATTTGCTGCACGTCCATGCAGGACGCAACGTCTCAGCTTGGAGAGTCACCGGAATTTACTGTTGTGCGAATTCACTACAACAGGTTTGCCCTCACAATTCAACGATGTTTTTTATAATAAAATTGTATTTTCTTTCCATTATTTTCGCAACATTTCTCTCATTTCCGATTGGCAGATCAGCGAGGGCATAATGCTTAAATTTTTGACTGAATATTTTGCTTGGTTATTCCCTATTTTGTTAATGAACGGCGACTTCGGCTCACAGACCTATGCCTTCAGCAAAATTATGGGTATTATTTCTGGCTTGATTGATTCAGAACAAGAACCTGTAAAATCTTTAATGTAAGTCATCAGCTACTTTTAGAATACTAAAATTCAGCCCGGATCTTCGCCAATTGAAATCCTACGCACGGTTTTTTTTGCACAGGCCAATCTTTCAACGAAAGTGAAAGTATCTGGAGCATGATCATGGAGGTAATTAAAATTAATTTATTTTAAGCTCTCTTTTACTTGAAGAGAGAACTAAACGTGGGTGGAAAATATGAACAAAGTGTTTGGCAGAATTAAAAAATATCTGCTTAGGACCTTACCTTATTTCATCTAACATTGTGAAGTGGTCCTTACCTTAACAAAATTGATGGACAAATTAAAGTGCGAAGAAGAATCGAGATCACATAAATTCTGACTAGAGGAGCAGAGTAACGAGTAGATAAATCCATGCCATTCGAGCTGGGTTATGAGTAATTTATTTGCAGTCCACTATGATGTGCGATTTGTTTCCAGATAATTTCCCGCTATTTTACTCGACTTCTTTGTTTTTACAGAGTAGACTGTTATCTTACACTGTATAGTAAAATTTAGGGTAAACTTGCGTGCCCTACATATATCAATAAAAGTGTTTTCCTGTGAAGTTAGATGAAATGTGCGAAATATGCTTGTGCAAGGCTCACTTTGCACTATAACAGCTCAGTTGGCTTAATGGTTAAGAACATGGGTTTCCTCCCAAGAGGTCACCATTTCAAATCCAAAATGGGGTAGAGTATGTAAATCTTTGTAAATTTTAGTAGTCAAATTGCTATCTGGAGGTGGGTCTCTTGTCTCACAAACAAAGGGATTCTGGCCTAATACCGCTATCGGTGGCGAACAGTCAACCTTAACTATTTTGAGCATCAAATGCCCTTGTTCTCAGAAGAACAAGCGGCTTCACACCTTTCGAATGCCTAAAATGCAGCCATTCATGACTCGATATATGTCATTCGGCAATGACCTTCCGGCAGCAATGATTGGCAATGACTCCTGGCAATGACTTGGAGCAGCCGTTGCTTTAGCACCCAAAATATTGAAATAAACTAATAATGCAATAAAAGTAACTAAAACAATAAATACCGCCATCCATAAAATGAATAGGTGTACCTTGGGAAACGCAATATGGGAAAACCTACCTAGAATGTGAGGGATATGCCTTGCTCTTTTCTTCTCAAATATGGAATTCAAATAAAAGAAAGATGGACTCACTTTAGAGTTGCAATAGACACTGTGGCCTAAATGGCTACTATAGGGTCATCTGTGTCCTCTATTTTACTCACAATATTCAACTCCTTCGCTTTTCTCAATCATGGAACAACAAAGTCAATAAAATAGGATTGAAACGCCTTCCCTTCCCAGTGATCAAGTAATTAACATGTCTTCATAATTGTCTAGGGTTATGTTTCGGGTTTTTGCATGTCTTAACTTCCAATTAGAGTTCGGGTTATGGACCCTCTAGAATCTTTTTGAAATTCCACACATAACTAGCTCCACATGTGTGAGTAATGGGAGCTAATGTGGCATCCATGTAGTACCATGGTGGGTAAAAGCCTAAGTCAACTTGTGGGATGCATAACTTGCTTATTTAGACTCAATTTAGGTGATCTTTGCATTGTTGGAAAGCTTTCAATGAGTTGAACTATGTTGGAGTTTTGTGAACTTTGTTCACAAAATTTTGACCTCCAAAACAACCCTTTACCTGCCCTAAATGGGCTCTAGAAGTTTTAGGACCCCAAATCACCAAAATGGGCCCTACCTCTAAAATGGACTCTACAAGTTCATGGCTCCCATTTTTCCACTTAGAAAGTACCAAAATAAATGACAAAAATCATATAGTGATCCATTTTGGATCATATATCCTTGTTTTGGTAGCCTTTTGGTACCCAAAAGCTTTTAGTAAAGGAGATGACGAAATTCCCCCCTACCTACATTCTCCTTGGAGTACCATTTATCCTTGCTTTTAAGTTGTCCTTTTAGCCCAAATTCCTAGACTTGTTGCCTCGTCTAGTTGTTTTGGACTTATTTTGCATAATTTTGTCCTCTGCTAACTTACTATGAGCTTTTGGGCTAATCCTCTATGGTAGGTAGGACTTGCTCATCATTTTCTTCATTTAACATGGAAGGCTCGTAGAGTTTTAGATTCTCCACAAAGATGGAGGTACACAGGTCCTAGAGTTTGTAGGGATTATTACCTCCCTATTGTGACACTTTGAAAGGACTCTATTATAAAGCCTTGATCTTCTTACTAGGACCTTATAGCCTCTCTTTGTTCATTTGCAACTAGATTGACTCTCCTACCTTGAATGTCCTCTCAATGCCATGCTAGTCATGTTGGGTCTTGTACTTTTCTTGTGACTTCTTCAATGTCTTGTTCATTACTTTTGTTTGACCTCTTTTGGTGAATGGAAAGTTGTATATCTCCTCAACTCGGTGTGCATCTTCTCCCAAATTGTAGTCCAAAAGGCATTGAGAAATCTAGTATCTCTGTTTGAAATGATGCTACTTTTATTCCAAATTACACCCATATCCTTTCAAATAACGTGATTGCTACATCTTTTTCCCTAATGGTCTTTTAAGTTTCTACAAGGCATGAGAATGCACATCTTACTAAATATATTCATTGCCACAAACAAATAATCATGTCCTTTCCTTGTTCTGAAAAACCCACCCACAAAATTCATGGAGATGCTCTCCCATGGTCTAGTAGGTAATGATAATAGGTGGTATATACCTTGTTTCTTATTACTTGGTTTGTTGGTACAAGTATACATCCTTCAATGAATTGAGCTACATCTTACGCTTTGTGCTAACACCCATAACTTTGTAAGTTTTCCATTGTTTTCCCAACACCAAAATGACCTACAACTTTGGAGGTGTGAGCCCCTCTAATAAATTGCAATCCCTTAGGATCACAAGGCTTATCCAACTTGTAGAACAACTTGTCCTAGAGATTGTAACTAGTGTTGCTATCACCTTCTTCTTCATGAACTTGGCCTTGTACTATGGAAATACCTCTTTGAAGTCCTCATCTTCTATGAATTCCTTTGTAACTAGTGGTGCGCTAGATTGGAAGATTGAAGTTCTCTTGTTGATGCCGTTGCCAGTTGCTGTTGCTAGATCAAGTATAGGTCGAAGTTGCTATTGTTGGGTGTTGTTGCCTCAGGAAGTTGTATAGGGCCAAGATCAAAGTTTCTAAGTGAAGATTGAAGTCTTTAAAATAAGATCGAAGTTGCTGGGTCCAAGAAAGTGCCTCTACTACTGCTGCTGCTGCCAAGTCAAGTAGGATCATCTGCAAAGGAAGAAGAGGGTTGACTTGGTGTGGAGGAAAGTTTGTATCAAGGTGTAGAGTCTTGGAATATCTCAGGAAAACTATTGAAGGAAGAATTACTGACTGGGTTTTCCCCTAGAGAGGGTTTTTGCTCTGGTTGTGTGCCTATATCTGGTGTCCATTGATTTATGTTCTATTGCTTTGGTAATTGCCTGATGAACCAAAAGAAAGAAGATATAAAGAAACCTAATAAGAAATCAAGAACATCACAAGTAATTATCAAGTATAAAGAAAATCTTTCTGCCTTTCTGATTTTCTAACAAAATGAAGATGATTTGACTTTTGCAATGGCTACTTTTTGTCTACGCAATAGTCCAACAATCCATTTGACTCCCAAATGGCTAGTTTTGACTCCCAACGTTCCTCCTGAATAGAATTTAATGGCTAGTAAAAGTGTTAACTTGGCTAGATCTTCAATGCGCTTGATATTTTTGAGTATTTCGGCACATGGGTTTTGTCGAGCTAATTTTTTACATAACTTTAGATGTATTGCATGCCTCTTTATGCCAAGTCTCTTGACCCATATGTGCAACGTCATCATGCCTAGAGAGGGATCTCCAACGCCTTGGAGAATCTAAAGTGTCTGCCACCTGGGTATCATTTGATTGATTTTATAGACCCCTTTTGACGTATTGTACTAAGTTACCAAGATTCAGATACGGATCCAGATCCGGATCCGCCAATGTTTTGAAAAGTCAGGATGGGGATACGTGAAGGAAACAACAAGTACAAATATTATAAATATATTTTTATAATTTAAAAAATAAAAATTATAAATTTTATAATATATAGTTTATATGTATTTGTAAAATGTGATACTTATATAAAATAATTAATATATTCCATTAATAAGCCTAGAATTAATATATTATTTATGTTTTAAATTGGAAGTTTTCATACAAATTAAGTAGTTTATAATTAACGTAAAACATAATATTAACTATTATAAAAATTATTATTATTATTATTATTATCATCATAAATTACCTATTATAAAAAATATTTAATTATTATAAATTAAGTTAAAGAACAAAACTATTTAGATTCCTTTATAAAGTGAATTGGATTAGAAATCTAATAACATAAAGTATCCGAACCAAACACTTGGGAGTTAGGAATTTAAAACCCACATTAAGTATTTTGTGGGTAGAATAAATTTGTGGGAACTGGCGGTTAATAATTGCATGACACACCAATGGGATTTTGAATAATATGTCAAATGTCCATTTGAATAATTGTTTGATGCACCTATGTTCTGACAGACATTTATTAATATGTCTGGACTCTGCACATGTTGTTACCCAACAGGTCTGATCGACGCACCAGAATCGATCAAGCCACCACCGTAGAACACATGATTTTGTAGGTTTGGCTTTACTACCAAGGGTTCATTATTTTTGAAAGTGACTCTTAAACTGCACAATGTAGATCCCAATGTATTCGGATCCGGATCTGTATCCGATCCGGGGATCTACAAATCTAAGCACCTAGCCCCAAGGATCTGGTAACTTAGATATTATATGTCAAATTCTATTAAGATATGCCCTTGTTATGCCACCTAGAAACCATACGTACTGTTGAAACTTGAGCCACCTTTGACCACCATTTTCTCAATGACGCCTTCATATTTTGGAAAAATCTCAGTGTGGTATGTCATCTAGCTTTTTTGCTGAGCATTTTGAGACTAAGTTGACTTTTGGCCTTTCGGGACCACATGCATCGAGAAATGTGATTTGTTTTGTGGGATTTGAAAATGTTGATTTTGTGAGATTGCCATGTTGAGAACTGGCGAAGGAAAATTGCACCAAGGCCAAAGCAACATATAGACTCTATGAGTCATAACCATGCAGTAAGACATAGGTGCACCCTGACATGGGTTGGACGGTCCTTAAACTAGTGATCACCCTTACATAAGTAGGCTCCTCTAAAACCATGAGTCCCCTTAGGATCCATTCAAGATCCTCCGATCCTATACGGGACAAAGAGACCCAAGACTTATCCTAAAAAGACAGGCCATGGTTGACAAGTACAAGGTTTAGGACACCTAATACAATGATTCACATGGTTGTTACTGTTAGTTTTTGGTAGCGTTGGAAGTGCTCTAGCCTTGAAAATTGGTGGAGAGGCTAAGGCACATGAGTTCTAAAGAACCCAAAAACCATTTGGTGAAATTCCACATGGATTTTATTTTATTAAAATAATTAATATTTTTAATGGAGTTCCTAAGTCTAAACTTAGGGAAATTAAAATATTAATGGGTATTAATCAAAATATGGGTGAGAATGATCTAGAAGGTAGATCAAGTCATGTTTTAATCTTAGCCGTTGATTATAGACTTAATCTCGGCCGTTGAAGACTCAATAGGAAAAGTATAAAATGGAGGCTTGGGGTTCATTTGGAAACAGAGAGAGAGAGAGAGAGAGAGAGAGAGAGAGAGAGAGAGAATTGATCTGGAGTTCAATTTCTCAGGCTAGGATGCTAAGAAATTAAAAAAAGTGATCTTTTAGCAGTAGAGGGGTAGAGAGAATCCGAAAGGACTTTCCGGAGAACGCTGACAAAGAGGCGAAGAGAGCTTGTAGAGAGGCAGCGCAGTAGCCGGGAGAGCTGACACCTGGGCCAACGTAGTCCTGATGCAGAGCCAGAAAGGCCTGTGGAGAGTAGAAAAGTTGCCTGTCACGCAGAATCCAAAATTGCCGGAATTGTCGGGAATTGCCGGAACAGCCGAGATAGCTGATGCAGAGGGCAGAAAAGCTGACGCAGGGCCAACACAAAAAAAGTTGGGGTTAGCCAGTCTTGTTGGCGGATTAGTTGGAATTCTGCCAGGTGAAGTGAGGTAAAACTCACTCAGATTTTCGCCAACATTTTTCTCTGTAAAGGATTGCTAGATGAGCATCCTAGATTTGTATTCAGATATTTCTCCTGCATAATAATAAACCCTCAAAATCGCTGTACCGGTTTTCTTGCATTGGCTTTTTCCGGGGACTATTGTGTCCAAAATTAAGTGTGCCCTATGTATCTTGTTCTTTGCTCTGTTTTCCGTTTCATGAGATCAAATATTTAATTAGTGTAGGCTGCAGAAGTAATTTGCTTCAATATTCAGAAGAATAACTTGATGAATGTAATTTAAAAATCAAGTAGGTGAAGTAGATTTAGATTTGTTGCAATAGGGGTTCCTTCAGTGTAGGAATTTTCACATGGTATCAGAGCATTGATTTTGAAACATGAAGAGCAGATCAAGTGCTGAGTAGTGAGGTTGAAAGTTGCACTTGGCAACAATTCGAATCCCCTTGAAGGGATTGCGCAGTCCTTGCTGGGAAGCAGATCCGAGGAAATCTCTCTCTGAGTGAGACGACATGAGGTACGATTTCCAGTTCGTGAGTTTGCAGAGGCAGAGGGAGTGACGCAGAGCCTCAACGTAGTGCTTGAAGGGCGCAGTTTCTGCCGGGGCAGAAATCCGTTGGAAAAGAACGAAGACACGTAGAAGGGGAATTTTCTCCTCAGAAAACTTTTCGCTAGAAAGTTCAAATTTCTCACTTGCTGAGCAGTGAGCAGTGTTAAGTAGTGACTAGAGGAGTCAATTCGACAGTTGGGTGAAATAGCATTGCATGGGCTTAGTGATCAGGACAGGTTGGAAGGAGCTTCCAACTGTCATATGGAAGACCAGAATCTTAGCTGTTCTAGAGGAATATGATCTAGAGGCCTACGTCAATAGTGTTGTAGCTGTTCCTGCTGACAATGATAAAAAGAAGTACAAGGCCGAGTAGGGGAAGGCAAAGAGGCTCATTCTCGATGGAGTTCGAGATCATGTGGTCTCACACTTGGAGGGCAAGGATACAACCCGAGGGATGTGGGAAGCCTTGTATTCTCTGTATGAAGGCTCTTCCGAACAACAAAAAATGTATTTAGAGTAGAAGTTGCAGTGGACCTTGATGCAGAAAGGAAAAGGGGTGAACCTCTATATTCAACGTGTTCAGGACACCAGAGACCAGCTTGTTGCAGTGGGGTCCCACTCCTTAGCCAACCACGATGGTTTGGATAGCCTTGAATGGAGTCTCGGATGAATGGAAAGTTTTCGTCCAAAACATATTGGGTAGGGAAAAACTACCTTCATGGGAGGAGATGTAGACGGCTCGTCAATAGGAGGAGTTAAGGAGGGACCTAGTGAAGGTCAACCTCAATGGCAACAGCGGGAGTGGCACAAAGACGAAGGAGGAGGAGGAAAACATAGCTCTAGCATCGAAGGGACAACGAAAGCCGAAGCGGAAGGACATTTCGAAGGTGAAATGTTTTAGATGTGGCGAGATGGGTCTATTAGAATATTCCTATTTAGTATTTAATGCTCATTCTTTTTAGCTGTTGCTATTTTTATTCTTTTAGCAGTTTCTTAGATGAAACTGAGTGTTTCCATATTCTACATAGAAACCTGATGTTTCTATTATTGTAAATATCTCTGTATTATCATTGAGCTGTTTGCTCATTCTGAATTAATTCATTCGACATTCTTTTATGGTATCAGAGCAAGGTTAAGAGATTTCTTGAACAGCTATTCTCTCTGCATCCTAATCTCTTGAGTTCTTTCTTTCATTCATTTCTAAGGTCGAGCCCTCTGTAAGCCAGGTAGCCTTCACTGAGTCTTAGCCTCGGCTTTGCTCACTGTGATAAAAGCTTACAGTCGTCTATCTCGATACAGAAATGAATTCTGCTCCTACATTATCATTTTTTTGAGAAACTCTTGGATCTGGTCGGTGATCGGTTCGTGGGCGCGGGATTCGTGAACTGCATCATTCTCGCCATATTCGTCAATTCCGGCGGCTTTCCGGCTCGGAATCAATCGCCTGAATCTGGAACCCTTGGAGGTTCAGCAGATAAGATTATGCAATTGCATCCAATATATTTTGTATTGGCATTATCATCCTTCCTCGAACTGTCGTCATCGTGTTCGTCTGCCCGAAATCCGTCGTTATCGTGTCATTCTACACGAAATACACAAGGAAACGTAATACGTGCAGCATAAATCCTATCACGGACTGGAACCAGGTCCAGTGCTATTAACTGGACCGAGATCTTCTGGCCTGTCCCCGGAGTGCACGACGAATCACCGGCCACGACGAGACGAAAATTGTAAAGCAAAGTCTTCTTCGAATTTTCGGGGGTTTTGTTCTGAATCTGCGAATCAATTATAAATAGCGGAAAGCTTTACTGATAATAGAGGAACATCGCAAAACCGAAAGTTGCAGAAGCGTACGTGGTTGAACCATCTTGCACGTTCTTGCTTCCAGTAACCACGATGATGTGTCTCTTACTGCTTTTCTGAGGCGCTGCTGCTACTGCTTCCCCGATCGTTCGATAATTGCCAGAACCGTCTTGGGCAACGATTACGTTGGCTTTCTTGGACGTCGACTGCAACAGCCTTCAGTCCCTGACTGATAACCATTCCAGAAATACATGACCGAGAGTCCGTGCAGGTGAAAATTTCGGTTCTGTGGTCAAGGGTTGTAGTCTCCGGTCTTAAACAGTTTTTCGTGTCTTGCTGATTCAAAAATATATAGCGCTCATATCTCTGTGGATATATATTTTTGCAGGGTAAATATATATATATATATATATATATATATATATATATATATATATATCTATATATATATATATATATATATATATATATATATATATATATATATATATAGTTTTCTTAAACCTGTCTCGCAGAACAAATTCTGCTTTGATTTGCACCAGGATAAGCGAGCAGCTACATTTTGTGTCAGACCTCTGTATTGTCTTTGGGAAAATGGCCACGCTCACCAATCTGATGTTAGAAGGAAATCAACGCTTTAATGGCAGCAACTATAACATTTGGAAACAAAGAATGTTGACCATTTTTGAATACAGGCGTCTTGATCAGCGCATTTTGGGCAAAGAGCTTCGTCCCAGTACAGCTGGTACCGATCAAGATAAATTTGATGATCGAAATCGAGAGGCTGTTATGCTTCTCAAGCTCTCTGTCGCTGATGATCAGTTACCACAGATTCCTTCTGGCAAGACAGCTGCCGAGATTTGGCAACAGTTGAAAGAACTGCACGAAACATCTGACAAAAGCAGAGCTTTTTTCCTCAAAAATCAGTTGTTCTCCATCATGATGGACGAACATATGTCTTTACAGGAACATCTCAACAAAATTAAAGACATTCGAGATCAGCTCGAAGCTATTGGTAGGACCATGGAGGAAGAAGATATGGTAGTCATTACTTTGAAAAGTCTACCGAAATCTTATGAACATTTCATAGAAACAGTCAACATTACCACCACAAATGTTGATCTGAAGTTTCCAGAGCTATGCACCAAACTCCTGCAGCAGGATCGGTGGAAACAACAGTTTGGTAGTGGTGCTTCATCAGTGTCTTCGGAACATGCATTTGCTGCAAAATATCAGTCCTCTCAGTCCTTTCAACAGAAAGGCTCTTCTCAGCCTTTTGATCCTGCTAGGAAGAAAAGTGTGCAGTGTAATTACTGTCACAGGTTCGGTCACATGAAGAAAGATTGCCGGCAGAGGATTGCTTCTGAACAGAAGAAACAGGGAGGGCCCCATCAGACAACAAATGTTGCAGAACATTCCGAGCAGACAGATTCTGCCTTTTACGCCTTTATGGCTAAAAGGTCTTCAGATCATGTTCCTTCCTCTGCATGGTACATTGATTCTGGTGCATCGCGCCACTTCTCTCACAGGCGTGACTGGTTTATTGACTTCTCACCTTTCAGTGATTCCGTGGTATTTGGCGGAGGTGAAAAGTACACAGTAGTTGGCAGAGGTACAGTTCAAATTCAGTCTGGTGGGCGCACTCTCATATTCCTGAATGTACACTATGTTCCTGGTATAGAAATTAATCTGCTATCTGTCAGCCAGATTATGAGGAATTCTCCTCAGCTTGATGTAGTGTTCAGTGCCCACAAGTGCTCCATTATTGACAGGGAGACTAGTTTAACAGTTGCTGTTGGCCTAGAGGACCATGGTCTATACAGGCTACTTGACACCAATGACTCTCCAGAAGTGGCTCTAGCAGCACGTATCTCTCCTATCAGCACTCTATGGCATCAACGATATGGGCATCTAAATATGCAGTATCTCTCTCAGCTCTCTCGGGAGGGACTTGTGTCAGGATTACCTGATATTCAGACTCAGTAGTTGGGGGTATGCAGCGCCTGTCAAGCGGGAAAGCAACATCGGTCTTCATTCAAAAATGGAGAATCTTGGCGCGCATATAAGGTACTTCAGTTACTTCATGCTGATATTTGCGGTCCTATGAATACAGCTTCTATCACTGCTTGCAAATATTTTTTACTTATTGTAGATGATTTCAGTAGAAAGATGTGGGTGTATTTTCTAAAAAATAAATCTGATGCTCTTAGTACCTTTCAGAAGTTTAAAACCTTAGTGGAAAAAGAATCTGGTTGTAACATCATGACCCTTAGGACCGACAATGGGGGGGAATTTTGTTCTTCAGCGTTTGCCAACTTCTGTGATATTCATGGCATCAAACGTCAATTAACCACACCTTACACTCCTCAGCAGAACAGTGTTGTCGAGCGTCGCAACCGCACGGTTGTTGAAATGGCTCGTTCCATGCTACAACACAGGAGTGTTCCAAACAAATTCTGGGCTGAAGCAGTATTTACTGCTGTTTATCTTCTTAACCGATCTCCCACTCAGGCTGTTACAGGGAAGACTCCTGAAGAGGTTTTGTCTGGCCGTAAGCCTAAGATCAGCCATCTCAAAGTATTTGGCTCAGTTGCATATGTTTGGATTCCAGCTGCTAAGCGCTCTAAGTTGGATTCCAAAAGCCAGAAACTCATGATGACAGGGTACAGTGATCATCACAAGGCCTATAGGCTGATAGATATAGCCACTGGTCGTCTTAGCTTCAGTCGGGATGTAGTATTTGATGAAGACAGAGGATTCTTTCAGTCTTCTTCTTCTGAGGATCAGCCTCACAGTGTTCTTCTTCCGGTCGGTCCACCTGATGGGAGGGATGATGTAGCATCAGTATTTGATAATACTCTATCTGAGCTTCCTCCAGAAAATAACCCTCCTCTTGCGGCCCCTATTGCTCTTGAGTCTTCTCCACCTCCTCCTGATATTGGTTCCTCTACTCCTGATATTGGTTCTTCTACTCTTCGGCCTAAATGGTGGGCTAAAACCATTGGTGATCTCCGGGATGATGAGCTCCTTGAAGGTAGAACTTCTAGACATAAGAACAGACAACAGTCTACAGTCAATTTTGCTCTTATGGCTAACCTACACAGTATTTTTGAGCCTCAAACCTATTCAGAGGCTAAGGGTACATCTGAGTGGGAACAGGCTATGGAAGCCGAATTCCAGAGTCTTCAGAAGAATCACACATGGACACTTTCTGATCTTCCTGAAAAAAAAAACCCATAGGCTGCAAATGGGTGTATAAAGTGAAATACAAAGCTGATGGAACCATAGACAAGTATAAAGCTCGTCTTGTGGCTCGAGGGTTCTCATAGAAGGAAGGCATTGACTATGAGGAGACTTTTTCTCCTACAGCCAAGATGAGTACCATAAGGCTTATGCTTGCCCTAGCAGCTCAGTTCAATTGGAAAGTTCATCAGATGGATGTAAAGAGTGCTTTCCTAAATGGTGATCTTCAAGAAGAAGTCTACATGACGCAGCCTCCAGGATTCAAGGTTGCTGGTCAAGAACAGAAAGTGTGTCGGTTAGCTAAAGCAATCTATGGATTGAAACAAGCTCCTCGGGCTTGGTACATGAAAATTGATCAGTACCTGACAGATCAGGGTTTTCAGCGGAGTCCATCTGATGCAAACCTGTATATCAAGCATACTGGTGATGATATCTTGTTTGTGGTTGTCTATGTGGATGATCTTATCATTACTGGCAGCTCTGCACATTTGATCCATGGGATCAAACAAGATTTATGCAGAACTTTTGAGATGACAGACTTGGGACTTCTTCATTACTGTCTGGGGGTTGAAGTTTGGCAGACTGAAAATCCGATCTTTCTCTCTCAGTCCAAGTATGCCAAAAATCTTGTGGACAGGTTCAGAATGCAGGATTGCAAACCGGCCACGACTCCTATGGAACCAGGGCTCAAACTTTCCGCATAGTCATCCTCTCCCCTTGTGGATGAAACTTTATTTAGGCAATTAGTGGGCAGTCTCATCTATCTTACTGCTACCAGACCTGACATCAGTTTTGCAGTAAGCTACATTTCCCGCTTCATGTCAGCTCCTAAAGCTGATCATTGGCAAGCAGCAAAGCGTGTGCTACGATATGTGCGTGGCACTTCTGATTATGGTCTCCTATACACTCAAAGTTCCAAACCTATACTTCGTGGTTACACTGATTCTGACTGGGCCGGTTCGGTTGATGACCGTAAATCTACAGCTGGGTATGTGTTTAGTCTAGGATCCGGTGCTGTTACTTGGACTAGTAAGAAGCAACAGGCAGTGGCTCTCTCCTCAACAGAAGCAGAGTATCGGGGAGCAGTTAAGGCATCCTGTGAGGCAGTTTGGCTTCGACGTATGCTTGCAGATATGCATGTTTCCCAGACAGGGCCTACTTCTTTGTTTTGTGATAATCAGGGAGTGCTCAAACTTGCCAAGAATCCAGTCTTTCATGAACGAACAAAGCATGTGGAAACTCATTGCCACTACATTCGCCAGCTTGTTGAAGACGACTCAGTTCAGTTGCAATATGTTCCCACAACAGAGCAGCCCGCCGACATTTTCACCAAGCCTCTTGGTCCTGATAAATTTGTAAAATTCAGAGGGTCTATTGGTGTTGTAAATAGATTGAGCATTAAGGGAGGGTATTAGAATATTCCTATTTAGTATTTAATGCTCATTCTTTTTAGCTGTTGCTATTTTTATTCTTTTAGCAGTTTCTTAGATGAAACTGAGTGTTTCCATATTCTACATAGAAACCTGATGTTTCTATTATTGTAAATATCTCTGTATTATCATTGAGCTGTTTGCTCATTCTGAATTAATTCATTCGACATTCTTTTATAGATGGGTCACATTGCATCTCAGTGTCCTTTGAAGCAAAAGGATAAGGACAAGAAGCATGATCCAAAGGTTGCAACCGCAAAGATAGACGAGGAAGAGTATGCCATGATTTCCCACGCATCTCCAGGAGGGAGATGTGGCGATATTGAGCTGTAGTTGGGGGACTACATGTGGGTAGGATCCTTGAGGAGTCCACCTCTTGGATCAATTCCTTGTTACGAGAGTCCAAGATTCAACAATAACGAGAGGACTTAGTGTCAGATGATGTAGTAGAGTGTTTGGAGGACAGATGCAGTAGGTGGGGACCAGAGACTGATAAGTGCAGAGCAAGGTTGGCAGCAGTGAAAAAGTCAACAATAGCGCAGAAGATTCAGTGGGTCAGAGACTAGAGCAGTCAGATTCCAACATTCATGGTATTATGCCGAACATAGTTAAGTTCAGTTAATTTTGGATGTTTTTCAGTTGCTTCTCTCAGCAACTGAGTTGCAGTATGAATGTAGTGTTAGCAGTGGCAGTGCTAGCAGCATAACAGATGCAGTGTTTGAGAGGGAGCTGTAGTAAAGATGCAGAAGTGGCAATGGCAGTGTCATGGGCAACAATACAGTAGCAACAACAACACAATGTTGGTGGCAGCAACAGTGCAGAAAGGAGGTGCTTCAGAAACAGAGCAACATGCAGGTGGACATTGTTTCTAGAGCACTTTCCTCACTAAGAGGGAGTGTTAGTTTTTGGTAGCATCAGAAGTGCTCTAGCCTTGAAAATTGGTGGAGAGGCTAAGGCACATGAGTTCTAAAGAACCTAGAAACCGTTTGGTGAAATTCCACCCGGATTGTATTTTATTAAATTAATTAATATTTTTAATGAAGTTCCTAAGTCTAAACTTAGGGAAATTAAAATATTAATGGGTATTAATCAAAATATGGGTGAGAATGATGTAGAAGGCAGATCAAGTTATGTTTTAATCTTTTAGCCGTTGATTAGAGACTCAACCTCGACCATTGAAGACTCAACAGGAAAAGTATAAAATGGAGGCTTGGGGTTCATTTGGAAACACAAAGAGAGAGAGAGAATTGATTTGGAATTCGATTTCTGGGGCTAGGAAACTGAGAAATTCGAACTAAGTGCTCATTCAACAGCAGAGGGGCAGAGAGAATCCGGAAGGACTTTCCAGAGAATATTGATAGAGAGGCGGAGAGAGTTTGCAGAGAGGCAACGTAGTAGCCGGGAGAGTTGAAGCTGGGCCAGTTTGGGCCCATGCAGTCTTGACGCAGAGCAGAAAAGCTGCCTGTCACGCAGAATCCAGAATTGTCGGAACAACTGGGATAGCTGACGCAGAGGGCAGAAAAGCTGCTGCAGGGCTGACGCAAGGCCTACGCAGAAAAGTTGGGGTTAGCCAGTCTTGTTGCTGGATCAGCCGGAATTCTACCGGGTGAAGTGAGGTAAAACTCACTCAGATTTTCCGCCAATATTTTTCTCTGTAAAGGATTGCTAGATGAGCATCCTAGATTTGTATTTAGATATTTCTCCTGCATAATAATAAACCCTCAGAACTACTGCACCGATTTTCTCGCATTGGGTTTTTCCGGGGACTATTGTGTCCAAAAATAAGTGTGTCCTATGTATCTTGTTCTTTGCTCTATTTTCTATTTCATGAGATCAAATATTTAATTAGTGTAGGCTGCAGAAGTAATTTGCTTCAATATTTAGAAGAATAATTTGATGAATGTAATTTAAAGATCAAGTAGGTGAAGTAGATTCATATTTGCTGCAGTAGGGGTTCCTTCAGTGTAGGAATTTTCACAGTCACAAGGCTTTTGACTTGTGATCTTGCGCTTACAATGGTGATATGCAAAGTGCAAAAATGTTGTATACCTGTTGACATGAGGGGTAAAAGATCCCATTAAGGAAAGTTGTCTTCACATCCATTTGATGTATCTTCCATCCCATAAATGAAACCAAAGACATAATAGTTTTATCTTCTGCTGCCCCATTTAATATGATATTAGAGGGAGGTTACATTTCTTATTTAGAGAGTCCCAAAATCTCTTCGGCTTCTTCAAATTCTTTGGTCAGAGATGTTTGGCCCTTTACATGTAGGAGACCTTTTATCTTTGTTCTTATTCCATCCAATCACCTCCTAGGCCATCCCCCACTCAATATATTACTTCCTTCTTTACGAGTCTTTGTTTTGCTCGAGGCACCAAGAGATAGATGGATAGTGGCCTAGGTCTAGACTGTAGATCAATATGCCCTTGGAGGATCATCCACAGTTCACAGAGGCCTTAACAGCTTAGCCAATCTAGACCTTGCACCAACAGTCAGGGGAGATTGTCCCGACTTTAGAAATGCACCTCCTTGTCTAGACAACAAAACGCAACATGTCATCCACCTCTTCTTTCGCTGCTTCTTCTTTGCAACCCCTTATCTTGAGCTTCCTCTACTTGACCTTGGATGCTAGGAGGGATAGATCTTGACCTAATAGACTATGCGACACATTGTTCATTGACTATTTCCATTTTCCATAAACTGGATCTGCTTATATTGTACATCTTTGTTTCAGAGTAACCTCTATTTATGGAGTCTACATGTCATCTCCCATTAGGGGAATTTTGAAGTCTAAAGTGGGCCTCCTAAGGAACTTATAAAATAATAGTGGAAATAATAAAATAAGATTAGATTACGTCATCAAATTTTAGAGGGAAAAAAAGAAAAAACTACTTTTTTCAACTCCTATTTTCAACTTATCTCCCTATGGGTTTACTCAAAGTTCAAGCGGGAGCACTCGTTGGATGCAAAATTTAATTCTTCATCCAAAGAGTACCCATGTTGCATTCTTTCGATGGACCCCGCTACACAAAAAATGAGAAATACATGAAAAAACGTGACTGCAATCACGTTTTTTCATGTATTTCTCATGACTACACGAAAAATGAGAAATACATGGAAAAAACGTGATTTCAATCACGTTTTTCCATGTATTTCTCATTTTTCGTTTAGCAGGGTCCATCAAAAGTATGCAACATGGACACTCTTTGGATGAGGAATTAAATTTTGCATCTAATGAGTGCTCTCACTTGAAATTTGAGTTAAACATTAGGGAGATAAGTTGAAAATACGAGTTGAAAAAGTAGTTTTATTATTTTATTATTTTTATTATTTTTTAATCTTTTTATTTTTTTACTCCAAAAATGGTGAATCATCCCCCATGGTTGACATCATCATCTTGAATCCTATTGGTTTTTATAAAGTTTATTTTGGTTGTACATTTTTCTTAGGAGGCCCATTTTAGACCTCAAAATTACTCTAATGACATGCTTTGGATTATATTTACATTCTTGCTTTCTACATTCTATTTTTATCGGAGCCACTTTAACACTTCTACTTTGTATTGACATCATTGTATTTAGTAGTCCGTTTGACCTACTTTAGTAGTCACTTGTTGGACAATAATAATGTTATCTTATCTAATAGAAGTATACTTGGAAATTGGAGGAAATGTCTCCTTGTAGTCCACTCCCACTCTCTGGGAGAACTTTCTTGCTACATCATTCTTCATGACAGAGATGTACTCCACCATTGCATCCTTCCATACTTGTACATCTACTGCTTCTTGAAAGCTAGAAGGCTTGGAATCTACAATGCTGCTCAACAATGCCATATAGTTTGGAAACTTCTTTGGAGGTCCTCTTTCTTTGAATGTGCTCCAAGGAGTCTCAACATTGCTCCTAAGCATCCCTCAATGCTTGAGTGAACCATTGGGGTTTCCTGATAGATGTGAAAGGGGTTCTTGTCTCCCTTTCTTCAATTAAAGGCTGTTGTACTCCTCTAGAAATCGTTTGTCACCCCAACTAAATATTTTAAGTTTCTTGCTTCTCATCCTCTGTCGCTAGAATAGGCTCACGGGACTTCCTAGATGCAAAGTTTTCTTAACTTTACATCTTTTCTCATGGTTGTCTTCCTCTATTATGGGATAAAGACCTTGTAAGCTTTTGAAGTCTCGCCATGCTTGTTGTTTGAGAAAGCATCATTGGCGTGCTCGCAAAGCGTGCACCCTTTGCTTACACCATACGACTCAATACTAATCTCTGGAAGACCTGTGACTATCTCCCTTAGAATAGGGAATGCCTTGTGATGTTATCCTATGCTACAACTCGCATAAGCTATCACTGTTATGTGTTGTTGAGAAATCTAGAGGGCTACAATTAGGATGATTTCTCTTAAACTTGATAACTGCTTGTGATGTATTTTTTCTTTTTCTTAATTATTAGCTTCTTCTCTTATTATTTTGTTGTTCTTATCATTAAACAACTACCAAAACAAGAAGATCAACAATACACAAGAACACAAGATGTAGGCTGCAAGCCAGGGCCAAAACCTCTCCACTTGAGAGGAAAATCCACAAATATCTTCTCTTATAGATTCTTCAAATGACGAATTTCAAAACCTCTAGACCAAGACCAATACCCTTCCAAGACCAAGCCAGACCTTCTTGATGATGTGCTTATTCTATCCAAGTCAAACCCAGTCAAATCTCTTCTAGTTGCATAATTTCGACCCCCAACTATAGAATTTTGGCCTCCACTGCAGGTCTAAAATTTTTGGCCCCTGCAACAGTTACTGCTTCCACACGTGTGAGCAATTTTAGGGCTTCTAAGGCTTCCTTTGACCTTCACTTGGGTTGCTTCTCCTTCTAGCACTTGTAGGTGACCTAAGAGCCCTTTCTTCTACCTGCTTTATGTATCTTTCACAACTTCGACCTTGTAGGTGCAAAACCCTAGCCTTCGTTTTGTACGTGTGTGTGTGTGTGTGAGAGAAATAACCCAAGAACTTTGTCCTTCGCCCTTCTATCCTTCTTCACTTGCCTTTCTTTTGCTTCTCCTTCGCTTGGATGATGAGAAGTGAGTGAGTGTCCATAGGAGGTCGAGTTCCCTCCTATATATAGGCTTCCAAGGAGGATGACATGCCCTAATGAGGCCGACTTCTTAGTTGCCAGACCGACTTGGTCTTGGAGGGTATTTTGACACTTTTAAATACAAAAATAATTCTTTTGACATGTTACAATGTGCCCAATTGGGTCTTCTTCATATGACAATAACTCTATTGACTTCTTGATACTAGGACAAACTGTAGAAGCACTCAATGGGTGCGCTTGACCTCCAAATAAAATGAATTTGAGCATGAAACCCATGCTTGCAAAAATAAAAATAATAATTTATTTCTTTTTACAATATACAAGAATCAAGAGTACATTTTACATTTATGAAGAGCGAACCTAGTTACACATTTCAACACTCCCCCTTAACTAGGGAGGTATTCATAATGGTACATGGACATTCTCGAACTGAAGAGATCTCATAAGAAGAGTTAGATTGGTAAGCCATCTTACAAGCCATCATTTTAACTTATCTCTTTGCATCTCTTCATACCGACCAACATTGTCACATAACAAGGCATTGACTAACAACTCTCTCTCTCCACAAGATTAGAGAACAATGCTGGCGAGACCAATGACTGATAAACACCATCGTCATTGTCTCTCAAGGCGCATACCCCACCCGGGTGTTCAAGGGGTATGTCCTTTTAGGACAATTCCTGTCTTGGAATAACACATCCTCAAGGAAATTCCTCTTTGACTACTCTTACCTATTAGATGCCCTACCTCATCCTCAAAGAGTATTGGAAACCAGATGCTTACCAAATCCTCCATTCTTTCTTCACAAAGTGAAGACAAGAATGATGTGTTTATCTCTCCCTCCCAACTAGGGAGGATATATCAACCAATCCAAGCTTGTTTCTCAAATACACAAGATTCTTATTAGCAAGAGAATTTGTCAAAATGTCAACTACCTGCTCATCGGTGGAGATATAATGTAGCTGCAACACTCCATCTTGCACCAACTTTCGTGATTAGAGCACAATGCTGGCGAGACCAATCACTGATAGACACCATCATCATTGTCTCTCAAGGCACATCCCCCACTTGGGCGTTCAAAGGGTATGTCCTATTAGGACAATCCCTGTCTTGGAATAACATATCCTCAAGGAAATTCCTCTTCGACTACTTTTACCTATTGGATGCCCTACCTCATCCTCAAAGAGTATCGTAACCTCGATATATTGTAGTTGCAACAATCCATCTTGTACCAACTTTCGTGATAGAAGCACAATGTTGGTGAGACCAATGACTAATAGACACCATCATCATTGTCTCTCAAGGCACATACCCCACCCAGGTATTCAAAGAGTATGTCCTTTTAGGACAATTCCTGTTTTGGAATAACACATCCTCAAGGATTTTCCTCTTCGACTACTCTTACCTATTAGATGCCCTACCACATCCTCAAAGAGTATCAAAATCAATCTCAGATGCTTACCCAATCCTCCACTCTTTCTTCATAATTTGAAGACAAAAATGATGTGTTTATCTCTCCCTCTCAACTAGGGAGGATATATCAACCAATCCAAGCTTGTCTCTCAAATACTCTAGCTTCTTAGTAGGAAGAGATTTTGTTAAAATGTCAGCTAGATGCTCATTGATGGAGATATACTGTAGCTGCAACACTCCATCTTGCACAAGCTTTCGTATGTAATGATAATTGTTATTTACGTGCTTTGTCTTTCCATCGAACACTGGGTCTTTAGACAACCTTATGTAGCCATTGTTATCACAATGTATCACTGTAGGGTCCATCAATCCTTCAAACAGGTCAAACAACAACTTCATCAACCAGACAACTTCTTTGCTTACTTCTCATGTTGTAATGTATTTAGCCTCGGCACTAGTCAAAGCAATTGACTCTTGCTTTATACTCATCCATGGTATCATAGAGAATCAAAACTAAAACATCCTCTAGTAGTGCTTCTTCCATCTGTCTGATTGCCTCCCCAATCAGAATCTGTATATCCAATTAATTGGAAACCATTCTCTCTATCATACATTACGCAGTAGTGGATTGTTCTTTGCAGATATCTTAGTATATGCTTGGCTGCTATCTAATGGTCATACTTGGGCTCTGCTTGGAATTGACTAAGAATATTCACGGCAAAACAAATGTCTAGTCAAGTATTCACCAAATACATTAGAGAGCCAACAAATTGCCTATACCTTATTGGATCCACAGGACTTGAATCAGAACTTCTTAGTCTCTTCAAATTTGTGATCACAGGGGTTGTCATAGGTTTGCAATCCATCATGTCAAACCTTTGCAGTATCTTAATCACATATTTTTTTTGACCTAGATATATCTCATTAGGTCCTTGCCAAACTTCCAACCCCATGCGATAGTGCATCAACCCTAGATCCTTCATATCGAATTATGCTGCTAATTGCTTTTTGCACTCTTGAATATGACCTTCCACATTTGTCATGAGAAGATCATCCACATATAGAAGAATGATTATAGGCTCACCCTTCACATCCTTGATATAGAGATTCGGGTGAACAAAACTCTTCGAGAAGCCCAATCTTTGTAGATATGTATCTATCCTTGCATACCAAGCCCTTGGAGCTTGCTTAAGGCCATAAAGTGCCTTCTTTAGCCTGCAAATGTGAGTCTGTCTATCATTCACTTCAAATCCCAAGGGTTGTTCTATATAGACATCTTCATCGATAGTACCACTCAGGAATGTTGTCTTGACATCCATCTGATGGGTGTTCCATCCCATTGATGTTGCTAAAGATACCAATGAACGTACAATTGTATCGTAGTTATAGGTGCAAATGTCTCTTCATATTTGGTGCCTTCTTGTTGGGAGAAACCCCTAGCCACAAATCTTGCCTTATATTTATCAATACTTCCATCCGTTGCATGTTTAATTTTGTAGAGCCACCTGGAAGTCACCATAGATTTGTCTTCAGGCATAGGAACGATTTCCCAAACTTCGTTCTTCATTATTGATTAATATTCTTCATTCATAGCATCTTTCCATTCCTAATGTTTGACAACATCTTCAAAACTGGATGGTTATGCTTCAATTAAAGTTGTCATATAGGCTGCATACCCTGAATATCTTTTAGGCTTCTTACTTTCCTTGAACGTGCCTTGGCTGCTACATGTCCTTCTGCATCTAAAAGAGTAGACTTCAACTAATTAGGTCTCTTTCTATTTTCAGGGATGATGACTTGCTGCACAGGTTCACTGGGACCTTCTTCTTCATGATTTGAATCCTCTTCCTCCCTAGGACATTCTTGAAATATTGGAAGTTCTTCATCATCAGAGTCAACCGGGAGATCCTTAGATTTCTTCAATGCAATGCTTTCATTAAAGATCACATCTCGGGTTACTTCAATTCGGTGTCCTTCCTTTATGTAGATCCTATATGCCTTTGAAGTTTTACTATAGCCAACAAATATACCCTTCATGCTTGTAGGATCCAACTTCTTTCTTTTATCTTTAGAATGTGAATGTAGATAGGACAACCAAATATCTAGAGATGGTCTACACACAATTTCTTCCTAGTGAATGCTTCTTTAGGAGTCATGTTGTCTAGTGATCTGTGAGGACTTCGATTTTGAATGTAGACAGCAGTTTTGGTTGCTTCACCCCACAAATTTAGGCAAGTCTTGATCATGTAACATGGCTCTAACACTTTCCTCAATCGAGCGATTCTTTCGTTCTGCTACTCCATTTTGCTCTGGATTATATGGAACTATCAACTCCCTCTTAATTCCAACCTCCTTACAGAAAGCTATGATCTCCTTTGAAGTGTATTCTCCTCCATTATCAGATCTTAGTACCTTTATCCTTCTTTCTATAATATTTTCTATTGCTTTGAATTCTTGAAATTTTTCAAATACTTCATCCTTGGATTTCAACAAATAGATCCAAGTTTTCCTTGAGTGGTCATCAATGAAAGTTACATAATATAGATGACCTCCAAGAGACTTTGTAGACATAGGACCACAAACATCAGAGTGAATGAGATCCAAGATTTCTTTTGATCTTGAAGCACTGCTTCCAAATGGTTTCTTAACATTTTTACCTAATGCACATCCCTTGCACACTCCTTCATGATCCTCCTTAAGTTTAGGGATGCCATTCACCATTGAATTTAGAGTTGGTAAGATTTTGTAGTGAAGGTGTCCAAACCTTCTATGCCAAAGTTCACATGGACTTACTTCAATGTGAACCAAATCTTGAGAGAGAGGTGTCAACAACTTGTAGAGTCTTCCTTCATGAATCCCAATGACTTTTGCATTGTTGATGCTAGAGCCTTTATCCCATACCATAACCTTTCCATCTATAAAAGCAACTCTATCTCCCTTATCTTCTAGACATGAAATAGAAAGTAAATTCTTTTGCAAACCTGGTACGAATAGAATGTTGTTGAGATGAATGTTTCCTCCATTCTCCAACTCCAACGAAGTTGATCCAATTCCTCTTACAGGATAGCTCTTCTTGTCACCAAGTTCAACAAAGTAGGAATATTTTCCTCTTGATAGGGTCTTTAGTTGTTTGTGCTCACCTGTCATATGTCTGGATGCTCCACTGTCAATTACCCATATATTTTCATCTTCAAACGTACTTGTAAGTGCTGAGAATAACCCTTTGTCCTTTGTAGAAGTCTTGGTCATGCAATTCTTGATAGATAATAGGAGATTCCAAAATGCTTTGATGCCTTGCTTGAGATGACTTGCCACCATAGAAAACTGCTTCAATGACTTCTTCAAAGATGTAGTGATCTTCATCATGCCCTTAGTAAACTTTAGTGCTGAAACCATGTTGATAAATCTAGAGGGCTACAATAGGATGATTTGAATTTCTCTTAAACTTGATAACTGCTTGTGATGTATTTTTATATCTCATTTTGTTCTTGTGATTTCTTTATTATTATGTTGTTCTTATTATCAAACAACTACCAAAACAAGAAGATCAACAGTACACAAGAACATAGGATGTAGGTTGCAAGCCAGGGCCAAAACCTCTCCACTTGAGAGGAAAACCCACAAGTCTCTTGTCTTCTTATAGATTCTTCAAATGACAAATTCCAAGACCTTTAGACCAAGGCCAATAGCTTTCAAGGACCAATGCAAACCTTCTTGGTGATGTGCTTCTTCTATCCAAGACATAAGATGTAGGTTGCAAGCCAGGGCCAAAACCTCTCCACTTGAGAGGAAAACCCACAAGTCTCTTGTCTTCTTATAGATTCTTCAAATGACAAATTCCAAGACCTCTAGACCAAGGCCAATACCTTTCAAGGACGAAGGCAAACCTTCTTGATGATGTGCTTCTTCTATCCAAGTCAAACCTAGTCAAATCTCTTCCAGCTGCACAATTTTGACCCCTAGCTACAAAATTTCGGCCTCCACTACAGGTCTGAAATTTTCGGCCCCTGCAATAGTTACTGCTTCCACACGTGTGAGCAATTTTAGGGCTTCCAAGGCTTCCTTTGACCTTCGCTTGGGTTGCTTCTCCTTCTAGGGCTTGTAGGTGACCTAAGAGTCCTTTCTTTGACCTTCTTTCTGCAACTTTCACAACTTTGACCTTGCAGTTGCAAAACCCTAGCCTTCCTTTCGCACGTGAGAGAGAGAGAGAGAGAGAGAGAGAGAGAGAGAGAAATAACCCAAGAACTTCGTCCTTCGTCCTTCTATCCTTCTTCGCTTGCCTTTCTTTTGCTTCTCCTTTGCTTGGATGATGAGAAGTGAGTGAGTGTCCATAGGAGGTTGAGTTCCCTCCTATATATAGGCTTCCAAGGAGGACGACATGCCCTAATGAGGCCGACTTCTTAGTTTCCAGACCGACTTGGTCTTGGAGGGTATTTTGACACTTTCAAATACAAAAATAATTTTTTTGACATGTTACAACGTGCCCAATGAGGTCTTCTTCAGATGACAATGACTCTATTAACTTCTTAAACACTAGGACAAACCCTAGAAGCACTCAATGGGTGCTTGACCTCTAAATAAAATGACCTTGAGCATGAAACCCATACTTACAAAAATAACAATAATAATTTTTCTTTCTTTTTATAATATACAAGAATCAAGAGTACATTTCAAGTATATGAAGACTGAACCTAGTTACACATTTCAACATGTACCAAGGCTCAAACAAGTTCACCCTAAGACCTGTACAATTTACCTTCTCTAATCTCTATGACTTGAGTTGCATGTGGGTTAGAATCCTTTGGCTTGATGAGGGCTTGTTGGTTCTTAAAAAAACTGCAAGTTTCTTACCCTTCATAACTGAAAGTGAAAGCAAATTCTTCTTGAGACTTGGAACAAACAAGACATTGTCAAAATCTAGATTCTAGAGAATTACCTAACTCAAGCTAGAAGGGAATAGAAGAACCCCCTGCTGTTGGGTACTTGGCATCATCACCATGTTCAACCTATATGTTTGAGTCCTTTAGAGTACAAAACAATTGTTTGGTTGATGTTATAAGTTGAGATGCCCCACTATCCACATACCACACATTCCTCGGAATTGTGTTGGTAGAAAGGCAAGATATCATTGAGAAATCCTTCTCGAACTTGGCAACAATATCATTCATTTGAGTATATGCAAATGCTGCTATCTGCTTCTGCTGCTGCTCCCTTTTACACTTCTTTGGACACTATGATGCATAATGACCATGCTTATGACAAAATAAGCACTTGATTTTTCTCAAGTCCTTTCATGGCTGTGAGTTTGACTCCTTTGTCTTTCGCTTACCCTTGTTGGGTCCTTTACCTTTCCCTTGTTTAACCGATCAAATAGAGTTAGGTTCTTTTCACCATCTTTTTTGCTAGCCTCTTTGACCCCATTCAAGTCTTCTAGTGGATATAGTCATCCCAAAGCCTCTCAAAGTTAGGAAGGTTTCCTTGAGCCCAAATACCTTTGAAAAATGGTTCCCATAAAGGTGGGAATCCATTTAATGACATGTTCACTAGTTCTGCATCTTTAGCCTTATCCCTAGCCGCTGCTAGTTGATCACAAATCTGTGTGATCTTCACAAGGTAACTAGTGACTATGTTTGATTTGGTTGTCTCCATGGATCTGAGTTTGTTCTACAATATTGTCTTCCTGTTTGTGTTTTGACTCTGGTAGAGACAAACCAAGGCTTCAAACACGTTTTTTGTTGTCTTCTTATTGACACACGAGAGATCAGACAATCCTTTATGGCATCCAAGATCATCCACTTTGCCTTCCCTTGTTCTGAGCTACCAACAATTGCACTTTTGTAGGCGGAGTCACAATGCCCTTGATGATATCTCAGAGATCATTCTCTTAGTATGAGTGTAACTTTCACCTCCCATGTTAAGAAATTCAAGGGGCCATCCAATCTATCCTTAAACTTGATGCTACCTGATGCCATCTTTGAGATCTACTGCACAAACTCCAAATCTGAAAAATAGTTTGAAATACTCTAATTGCTGGTCTTTTTAGGCAGTTGATTTATTGCTGCTAATCCTTGAGAATCTCAATTAGAGAAGTTAGCTCTGATACCATGTGAAAGTTTCCAAGCATAGGTGACTAATGTCCTTGTGATCTCAATTAAATAATAATTCGCTGAATCTAATTAATGCTGAAATTAAATTCAAACCATAGCATCAAATCATATAATAGTTGGCAATTAAATAGTAGAAGCATAAAACACAATTTCACACATACACAGGGATTACTCCTTCAAAATAAGCTTTTCATTCATTCAAAAAACTTACAAGTGCACCTCCACAAAATGCCCACTAAAAACCAGCACTGCACAGTTACTGAAATCATCCTGAACTGAGCAGAATAACCTACTGAGAGAGTATGGCTATATGGACTGTATGATCTTCATGGACGCCTGCATGGTTTGTCCACACAAATATACAGATCCATATGGTCTTTGTCCGTATAGTTGTACGAACTTCCATACATATGTACAGAACAGATATCTATGCTGTGCGGAATTGTATGAATCCCTGTACATGATCCTGTGCTCCCTGTAAACATCTCTTTCGGAACTGCCTGTGTGCTCTTTCTCTCTCTGTCACTCAACCTGCTCAATTGTTCAATTGTGATGAAAGCCTCTAGCTTCACCTGTCTTTATAGTTTTAGCTGAGAATCTATTTTTGATATTACTCCTAGTCTAAGTCATGCATGAAATACACTTTTAAACTCTATTGCTAAATACAAGACTTTCATTTTAAGTCACGCATGAGATACACTGTTTAGACTCAATTTCTAAATATAAAATTTCAATTTTTTTCTAATAAAGTGAAGTACAAAATAGAAAGAAATATCTCAAACTACTTGCATGTTCACATTGAAGCTGGGGAAAGTTCCTGTCCGAGCTAGAATTCTCAGCAATGCCTGTTATGGTGACTGCTTCATGCTAGATCCCTTTGGTCATTGCAGGGTTCAATCTACCTGCACTAGGCATGTATGATGTATTTGCTTTTACAAATGATTACCAGTTTGTACATCATGTGTGTTTTTTACGTAAATGCATTTAGTTACTGCTTGGTAGATATTCCCCCCAACTCTAAGTCGCGTGGCTGTCCATTCTCTGAAATCATGTGGAGGAATTATGTACGTTTTCAGATGAAATTTACAGTTAATTAGTGCCGCTATCCAATTTGATTTTCTACAACAGATTTATTTTTCCATCTGCACGTTTTGATTGATAGTTGTTTCTAACTGTCATTAACATGAAGGGTTTAGGGTTTCTAACTTAGTAACTTGGACATGAATTATAATGCTTTGTTGGTGTTATGGCTCACTTGATAGCATTCATCTGACAGGAAAGATCGGAAGTATGAAAATTGGGGGCTTCATGCTTGGGGAGATGTAAATGTACATACCTTTTGGGAGAAGCCTTTATATGCTACAGGGTCTGATGGCTTTGGTTTATATTGGGATGTTCAAGTGAAGCCAAAGGGAGTATTAAATTTTGTTATTCATAAAGGTGAAATCAAGGTTAGTGAGAGACATCTAAGTTCAATGTCTTATTTTGGTAACCTATAGTTTTTCCTATTCAAATAAAAAAGGCAAGAATCTTTTTTACTGTACCAGATTGATTGAGATTCTTATGTTTGCAGGATTGTTCTGGATCGATATTGTTTGGACATGCTGATCTCTGGGTGGTTTCTGAGTGTTCCACAGTATTTACAGAGAAACCAGACCTCGATTCAATGCCCAAGGTTGATACATGAAACATGTTATGTCTTGAGCCATGAGTTCGAATCGATTTCTTTAGTTCCATCATAAAATCTTCTTTGCGTTGGCAATAAAGTTTAATTTGTTTTGGCTCTAGTATACCGGGTTTCCTTGACATGCTTCCTTACATTAGTTTAATTTGCTACTGTTCGCTAAAAAAATTGGTTAGGCAAACCAAAAGGGACCAGAAAAGAACCGACAGAAAGAAATGGATGGGACTTAATTACAATGAAACTTTGAAATGCCAAACATTGATTTATTTTGAAGTGCTTCCAGGTTCAAATAAGGTTTCAATTAGTACCAAATATACAAGACAGTGCAAGCTTAACCACTCGAAACATAAAACTCTTAGGCACAGTACTAAACCGAATGATAAAGTGTGCATGATACTTCTGATTTAGTAGATACAAACATGTAAATGAATTCTGATACAAAGTAACATGCACATGCTTCAATGAAGTTAACATTTTGATATGATTAACGAGAAGAATATATATACGGAATGAATGCTTACAAAAAACAATAGTTGTGAGGAACATTAAATATATATGAAAACTGTTGCAAAATTTGTTTGACCCATGTACCTGTTACCTGCCACCTGTGGGTAGTATGCACAGGGGAAACTTTTTCTCCTAGATGGTCCTCAGCCGGCAGCCAGCAACCCCTTGCAGCCACCAGATAACTCGATGTGCCATTATCTCTGCCACCTGAGCTGGCCATGAGGTCCCTCGCTCATCTATTATGATCGTATGTTTGAAGGTAGGCCTCCCGACCCCGAAGGTATGACTTTTCATTGGTATAGTTGAGTAATTTTCCTTACTTATCATGGACACTTTTGGGCATGGATTGGTGGGGGGATTCGGCGGAAAGAGTAGGCTAGGTCTATATTCTTGTCTCCTCTTTCCTATTTGGTGGTTAGCCTTGTATCCTTGTCCCGTGGGATCTCTTCCACTGGCCATTAGCTTTAGCGCTGACACTACACGGGAAATCCCTATTTTGGTTGCATGGCCCTGCTTTCCAACACCATATACATCACCCCCTTCCACTCATTTTAACCCCATTCATCATTTTTCCCATCCGGGTCCACATGTGTCCATTGGGTCCACATAGGGTTAGCCTTCCCCCCTCCCTCCCCTTGTCCATGCTTTGGGTCGGGCCTGGAACAATGCCTAGAGATTGATGCAACTAAAAAGAAAATAAAAAACATAATTTGGCCACTTTCAACAGGAAACATACCACAAAATGCAAAAGATGGTTGGGACATACAAATTTAGCACGTGGGCAAAAGCCAAACATGAGCTCTACCCCTTATCTATGGCCATCACCCTGGTTCCTATGGGCCCTAGATAAGCCCCCTCCATCATTAAGAAACCCATGGTTGTCCCAACCCCTGGTGGGTGATGAATTGCTGCACCTTAAGGGGGTGTCCACTGCTATACCCTACGCATCATGTTCTCATTCCCTGGAACCTAGAGCGGTTATGAAGAAAAATCAATCAAAGGCAAAAGGCATATGAAGAAGGGTGGAAAAACAAAGGATTGGGTAACTTATGTACCGCGATTTGCTCCCCCCTACACTCATAAACCCAAGTGTGGGCTTCCCTCATCATAGTTACCCTTGTAACATGACATGTGGCCTAGAGCATTCCCCCGATCCCCACTCCGTTCCATCACTATATCACTTGCTACCTACCACTGGATGGATATACCATGGACATTTCACCCCCTTTAAAGGCTGAAACCACCTAATAGGGTTCTTGGTTAACTCCCTTATTAAGTTGGAGACACTTGTAAATGCCAAAGCCCACTATGGAAGGGCATGCCACCATGAAGTGCCCCATTGATTCCATGATTTGTAAGCTCTTTTACTTGATTATTCTAATGATTTTTTGTATTGGAGAGCAAGGGGATGCATTGGATTTTATGCATGATTGCAGGTGGGTTTCCATTTGGGGTTTGGTCTCCTATATGGGGTCCAAGCCCTCCAAAGGGCCACATTGGCACTTGTAGGGTGAGCATTGAGAGCCATGGGCCTCCACCATAGTAGAGAACAGTGATGACAATATCGTCGATATATCGGCAAATATTAGAAATATTGCGATATTTTCGGCGAGACGAAATATCGCTGAGAAAATATCGCGATATTTTGGCTCCCGAAAATATCGCAATATTTCTGAGATATCGCTAATATCTTGGCAAAATATCACATGACGATATAAAATATTGCCGGGCCAGTTGGACCATGGTTAGAAAAGGGAAATTTGTCTTTTTTCCTCATTTCGGTTTTTGAGTGTTGGAGAAAGAAGGGGAAGAGTTTTGTGGTGGTTGTCAAGGAAGGATTGAGGATCAAACAACCATTATCACCACTAACTAAGAATTTTTTGTGGATCAAAGATTGAAGAATAGTGAGACAAACTTCATTTCTTCCATTAACAAGTATGTCCAAAAAAACCCCTATGTTAATGATTTTTTTCATAGATTTAGGGTTATGCTTGCTTGCCTCTTTGCCTACCAACTTCTTTCTTCTTTGTTTTTTTTCCATTTGCTATGATTTTCATGCCCATGAGCCAATGTAAGGGTTTTCTCCATATTTGGACAACAAGCTTCATTTTTTTTTTCAACTTCCTTATGCACGCTCTTATTGACAATTTTCATTCACATTGCAAATAATGTAGTAATTTTTTTTGTTTTGTTAAATGAGGTGGTTATTACTTATTATTTTTGTGTGGGGGGGTTTAATGCCAATTTTTTGTCTTTTTGGTGCCCTATGTTTGAATTAGTTCACTACAAATATGCCAAAAGTCTTGGACCCATTTTGGGACTATGGGTAGCCTGATGGTGGGACAAATCGGACATATCTATAGACTATAATGCAAATTGTGTGGGACCAAGATGTCAGGAGGGGTTACGCGATTGAAATACCATCTGGCTAGACTCCCTGAACATGATGTAGTGCCTTGTACGATTTCTAGTGCGGAGGTTATACAAAAATCTCTTTAAGCAATTGATGAAAAAGACAGAAAGATAGTTGCTAGTTTTATTTGTTTTGCTACATATAAGTTTATAACTCATGGTGATGAGATACTTTTATATATGTGATGTTATTTTGTATTTGTTAAAATTGACAACTAGGGACAAATTCCATGTGGGTCATCTTATTAATGGTAGCTGATATTTTTCTTGGATCCCTCTCATCGAGAGGTGTAGGATTGATCTAAAGATCATCCGATTCCGATAAGTATTCATAGAGTTATGGATTTATTTGTGTTATAAGACAATTCATCAAGGTCGGCCAACAACCAAATAAACCCCATTTGTGCTCAATGTTTTATTATAAAAAGGGGTGGTTTGCAAGTCATTTGTACACACTCTTCTTGTGATCTCTTCCTTTCCACTTGTCTTTGGGTTTTGGTGGGAGGAGAGATCTTAAGAGTATATACTGGCCTAAGTCTTATGATGCCCTAACCGCAGTAAGGAGGACTAGCAGCAATCTAGCCGTAGTCGAAGGAGGAACATCAAGACGCAGTCAAAGGGAATATGCCATGCCCTAATCCACATTCTGAGAGAGACCTTAACACTGTCATGGAGGAAAGAAGTCTAAACGTTGACCTAAAGGGAGATGCCCTAATTGCTGTTCTGTACATAGTCAAAAGAGAAGGCTCTACGTAGTCAAGGAGGGAGCTCTATCCGCAGTTAAGGGTGTCCCTAATTCATTGTTAAAGAGGCCCTTATACGTTGTCCTAAGGTGCCCTAATCTGCAGTTTGTTGAGCCCTTATTCATAGCTAAACAGTGATCCTATTCCGCAGCGACTAGGCCCTAATACGCAGCTAAGAGGAGGTTCTATACATAGCTAATATAGGCCCTAAATGAAGGCCCTAATCCGCAGTTAGGAAAGGTCCTAATACGTTGTCCAAGAGATACTTATACGCAGCCTAGGAGCCTTAATATGCTGTTAATGAAGGCCCTAATACATTGCCTGAAGTGACGCTTATCCACAATCCTAAGGGAGCATTCATCCACTCTCAATGAAGCAACAAAGGTAGCCCTATAACGCAACAAGGAAATGTCTTATCACAACATTAAGATGCATGTTTGCTGTAGGTGACTGTGTGATAAAGGAAGTTGATATAGACATGCCTTAAGGATTGTTTGATAAGCCATAGTTATACAGTAAAGGAAAGCATTGAAGTCTGCTCCTTAGTGTTGCTGCGTTAATGATGTTTATGTAACTGTTTTGAGGACATTTACTTTAGAGTTGCTATGTGCTAGGCCATAGGCCATAGCATCATAACAAGGGTTTCTTAGTGACTGTGTGGAGGGTTGTTAAATGCTATAGCTAGGCCGAGTTTGATGTGGGCAGTTTTAAGGTAAGGGAAAAAGCTGTTTTGGTTGGCTGTAGGGGACAATTAGTGCAGCAACATGATGACAGTATGTACAACAACATGTATAGGTACAACTGTAATGATTGCAGCATAGTGGAGGCAGTATGTACAGCAACATGTATGGGTACAACTGTGAGTGGTGCAGCATAGTGCACCATGATGGGTACAACCATGACTGGTTGCATCTCAGTGACAAGAGCAGCTCAGTGAATGGGTGCAGCACAGTGACGGGTGCAGCATGATGATGAGGTGCAGCACAGTGAGGTGCAGTATGGTGATGGAGTCACCTTAGAGGATCTGTTGAAGCAGTCTGCCTTCACCTAAGTTCAGATCAACTACCTCATGTGACATCTTCTTAGAGAAGATCTCTGCTCTTATTTTGATAAGTCAAAATGTTGACTTCTGATGTATATGTACTATCTCTCTCTCTGTTGAAATATTGAAGATCATATAAGAAGAATTGACGAAGGGTTTCCCCACATTAGGGTTTCCCCACATTAAGGTTTCCCCACATTAGGGTTTTTTCCTGGCTAGCGCCACATCTTGTGTCCTCTTGTCTTGGCTTGTCTTTTGCGATTTACATTTATGTTCTATTTGCAGTTTACTTTAATGCTGATGTGATTGCTAATCTGGAAAAAGATATTAAGCTAATTGTGAAAATTGAAATAAATTGCTCTAGCATATAACATACCTGAATTTAACAGGTCCTCCACATTTGAGTCCTTGATTGGACAATTATCAGGGATTAGCAGGATTTGGTATCGCCTTTGATGTATCATTTTTATTTTACATCCACTACATCATATATATTAGTGTTTTTTTCATATTTATGTGCCAAATTGCCAATGTGTTTATTTCATGTTGTTATTGCGTTATATGTTTAAAAATCTGAAAAAAATGAATATATTATGCATTTTTTATGTTTGTTGATATTTTGCCAATATTTTTGTCGATATTGCCGATAAGATGTTTTTTGGACCCTCGCCGATATTTGCCGATACCGATATTATCAACACTAGTAGAGAGTACTTCATGGATCCCCAACGCCACTCAGTGATTGCTCGTGTTCCACCTTTTTGGATGAGGATGATGCACCTGGTTCACCATTCCCAACTGACTCTCACTTGCACCATACACTTGGTAGATGTTCCAGGGTCTAGATGAGGATGTGTCTCACTGCAGGAGACAAAGGGAGGGATTACATCATCATCCTAGGCCTTACAGATGGTTTACAAGCATCATTGATCCACTTGGAGACCCATGAGGATGTCCATTTGCCCCCATACCACCTGGGAGCACTGCATATGACTTACTTGGGAAACAAGGGCCAACCCTTCGTCCACTATGATTTGAGTCCATTCTATCACCATAGCACACTTTGGACTTCATTAGGCCTTCTCAATGGCCCAACAACTCATTCTATTGAGTATTTTCAATTTTGCTCTCTTGAGAGGCTTATTTTATGTTATTGAGCTATCTTGGTGGGCTTGTCACCAAGGGATGTTATTATTGCACATTATTTTATTATTTGGGGCTTAATTAGGCCTAATTAGGCAAATTGATCTCTTTAGAGATCCTATAAATTGATGAGAGGTCACTTCTTTCATCATCACTTGGATTGGATTAGTATCTCTTGAGAGATTTTTGCACTTTTTGCTGGGATTACTTTTTGGATCTTTCTTGATGCACTATGATGTTGGATTTTCGCTATTGTCTTTAGAGCTTATTTTCTAATGCGAAATTGATGAATGGATATATTCGCTCTCATGTAAGTTGAATTTTTGATGCTATTCTTGTTATCTTATCAAATGCATGTATCTTGTTATCATTATTCTTTTATGGGCTAATGTAATGCAAAATACTTCTTGGACCTTGAATAAGTGATTAAATGCATGCATTGATCTGAGGGATTGGGTGAATGTTCCTAGAGGCACCTCCTAGGTTGAAGACCTCGAAACTTCGTCTCTTTTGCAAATTTGAAGTATAAATCCCTATTGACCTAGTTGCTGCCCTTGGAGAGGCTAGCGAAGATCAATTAGGGCTCCTTAGCTCACGAAAATTCTCGATCTATGTGTATCTTGACTCCATTAGGCCCAAGAAATAAGGCACTGATCCTTGTATCCCTTTGGTGGTCAAATTTACCTCTTTTCTTCATTTTTCCAAATTCTAGGCCTAACCCTAGAGGGTCACCTAGGGCATCAAGCGAAATTCATTCTAGCCATTCAAAACCCTTGAATTTTGGTCCACTACTACGCTGGGGTTATCTCTAGAGGTCCTCCAAATTTCAAGCAATTCCGACGGTGGAATCTTGAGATATAGCAAGCCCTAGCCCCAAGACCAACTCTTGCCCTAGGTTGATTTTGGGTTAGTGTCCTCATTGGAATCATTGCATTCAAATCTTAAAAGAAAATTAGTCCTTTGATCCTATTTCCTACCCTAATTAGGTCAAGCCCTTCATTGGGTGATCAACTCTATACCCTTGACCTAGTTTTGGGTCCACTTGGCTTTGTGTGGTCCTGTAACTTTGTAACTTCAATTCCACAAGGATTACATAGAAGCCTCTTATCCATAAGGATCCTTAGGTCTAGGAAGCCCCTTGTTAAGGCACATCCTCTAAACTTAGGCTAAAAAATCCTCTTAGCCCTTTCTAGAGAGCCCATCACCTTGCTTTTAAAGCAAGCAAGCTATCTAATTGAGCCTCTCTTGTGAATAGGCCTTAGGAATCACCCCTTTTCCTCTGATTGATCCATTCATCTAGTGATTCCCCTTATACCGGGTTTCCTCCCATCAGTGAAAGTCTGTAAAGAGCAGGGAGCCTTAGCTAAGGTGACAGTGGGCTATTGCTCCATTGTTGCTCCTTGACCTAATAGTTGCTCTATAGGATCTCCTCCTAGGGCCCCTACTAGTTTGATAGGTAACATTTTTGGCACCTTTGCCGAGGACATGAGACGTATGTCTTGTTCGTCATACGACAATATAGACATATCATTCCTGGTGACTCCATTGGAAGAATGAAGCCCTAATTCTTCATTGAGCTCTAAAGATCAATGCTTGTAGAGTGAAGCAAGCATCTATCAAGGCACTTATATTGACCCTAGCGACTCCATTTGCGCATTATATGCAAAATCATGAAAAATCACTGATTTTGATAAAGAAAGTATCCATGATATTAGCCCCGAAGAAATCCAAGGCCTGTGGGAAAGATTGGATTTGTGGGCTAAGCTTTGTGTTCATTTGTTAGATCATGAGAAAGAAGACTTCATGCTCAATTTCTATAAGAAGAGCTGGTTAAACCTCCCCAGCATAAGGCAAGAGTATGAAGAAAGCTCCACCGATTATCTCTTCTCTGAGCTTGCCTATTATACTGGTGCATTCAATTCCTTGTCTCACAAGATTGAAGAAAAATATGGCTCATTACTAGATGAGGATTTGGATGACCAAGATGATCAAGAAAGCAAGGATGATGAGCAAATATCAGTTATAGAATTGGAGGCCAATAACAATGAGGTGGGGAACATCTCCTCTGAGGATGACGAAGAGTTTGATCCTGAAAGCCTCCAGATCCTACAAGAAAGAATGGATGAATATAGTAGGTCATGTAGGGGTTAGTAAGGGAATATAATGCTAAGGACTTATTCTTCCATTTATACAAGCAAGAGGAGAAGCTCTATAAAATGAAATGTGAATATAAAGAGAACCCCACTGATGCCCTCCTCCTAGAAGCATTATACCAAACTCATGTAACAAATACCTTAGCTATTGTTCTCCAAGAGAAAAGGAAAGAAGAGAAATCCCATTGGCCTAGTAATGAGGATGATTTTGAGGAAAATCAAGATAACCAAGCAAGCGAAGAATTTTTGAGAAATCTTGATTTGGGAATGGGGTATGATTATAAAAGTGAAGGCCCCATAGCATCTCGAATCCATAAGAATGAGCCCAAGGAAGAAGAAAATGCTCCACCCCTTTCGAATGACAATGGAGCACTTCCTAGTGATTGGAGGGGTCTCTTCTTTATGTTCCAAGATGATTCAATCAAAGAAGAGTCTTCCAAAATTGTGGGTAATTCTGATGACTCTGATGTAAAAGAGATTGAGGAAGATGCTTCCTTTAGCCATGCCACCGATAAAGGGTTTTTCTTCATGTTTTAGCATTCCTCCCCTTATTATGTCCCTATCCCAGAAATAGATGTTTGTGATGAGGTTCATTCCCCTAGTTTTGATGAGGAATGTTTCTCCCCTATGAAAAGCAAAGAGTCATGGTTTTCCCCAAATACGATGATTCCGCTTCTTGTTTTCCCAATAACCAAAATAATATTGTCTTAAATATGTCTAGGTCATTCACTCCCTCTGAGGATGATAGACTTGAGACATTTTCATCAAAGATTCATATATTTGATCATTGACATTTCCATCTTCTGGTTAGAGGATCAAATTCAATCTTCTCAGTTGGTGTCTTTCCCTTCTTCCAGGGTTTCTTTCTATGGCATATGGGTTTGTTGATTTCCCACCTCCCACCCTCGAAATCTCTCATATTTGTGCTTTTGGATTTGTTGCATAAATAATCATAGAAGCACATGTTTTTATATTGATCAATTGACATGCTGGTTGCATTGGATCTATGATTATACTTAGCACTTGACATTGTATCATATGCATGTTAGGGTAAGATGCATTGCATGCTGATTTTCTCATTAGAACTAACATCATATGATATTATCATGGTAGATTAGCTGCATTTAGATTAAAAGTTGCTTAATTTTATTTTCTTGTTGATTTTATGGCCTAATACTAAGCATGGGCGATCATAAGGCACCACAAAAACATGCTGCCTTCTGTGTTTGGTCTTTGATATGTGCAGGTAAACAGTCTGCAGTACCAAGAGATTGTTGATGTTTTCATGACCTCCCCTTCGAGTAGCTTTGCGAGCTCATGTCCTAGTTGGAGCCAGATGTTACCCACAAGTTGTGGGTAGTATGCATAGGAGAAATTTTTTCTCTTAGATGGTCCTCAGCTGGTAGCCATCAACCCCTTGTAGCCACCAGAGAGCTTGATGTGCCATTATCTCCGCCACTTGAGTTGACCATGTGGTACCTCGCCCATCTGTTATGATCGTATGTTTGAAGGTTGGCCTCTTGACCCTGAAGGTATTACTTTTCATTGGTATAGTTGAGTAATTTTCCTTACTTATCATGGACACTTTTGGGCATGGATTGGTGGGGGGATTCGGCGGAAAGAGTAGGCTAGGTCTGTACTCTTGTCTCCTTTGCCCAATTTGGTGGTTAGCCTTGTATCCTAGTCTCGTGGGATCTCCTCTACTATCTATTAGCTTTAGGGCTGACACTACATGGGAAATCCCAATTTTGGTTGCGTGGTCTCGCCTCTTGGCACCATAACATCACTCTCTTACACTCATTTTAACCCCATTCATCATTTTTCCCATCCGGGTCCACATGTGTCCATTGGGTCCACATAGGGTTAGCATTCCCCCCTCCCCTTGTCCATACTTTGGGTCGGGCCTCGAACGATGCCTGGAGGTTGATGCAGCTAAAAAGAAAAGAAAAAGCATAATTTGGCCACTTTCAACAGGAAGTGTATCATAAAATGCAAAAGATGGTTGGGACATACAAATTTAGCATGTGGGCAAAAGCCAAACATGAGCTCTACCCCTTGGCCATCACCCTGGTTCCTATGGGCCCTAGATGAGCCCCCTCCATCATTAAGGAACCCATGGTTGTCCCAACCATTGGTGGGCAATGAACTGCCTCACCTTAAGGGGGTGTTCACTCTTACACATCATGCTCTCATCCCCTAGAGCCTTGAGCATTTATGAAGAAAAATCAATCAAAGGCAAAAGGCATATGAAGAAGGGTGGAAAAACAAAGGATGGGATAACTCATGTACCATAATTTGCTCCGCCCTACACTCATATACCTAAGTGTGGGCTTCCCTTATCATAACTACCCTTGTACCATGACATGTGGCATAGAGCATTCCCCTGATCCCCACGCTGTTCCATCACTATATCACTTGCCACCTACCACCTGATGGATGTACCATGGACGTGTCACCCCCTTTAAAAGCTGAAAACACCTAATAGGGTCCTTGGTTAACCCCCTTATTAAGCTTGGAAACACTTGTGCATGCCAAAGCCCACTATGGAAGGGCATGCCACCATGAAGTGCCTCATTGATTCCATGATTTGTAAGCTCTTTTACTTGATTATTCTAATGATTTGTTGTATTGGAGGGTAAGGGGACGCATTGGATTTTATGCAGGATTGTAGGTGGGTCTCCATTTGGGGTTTGGTCTCCCTATATGGGGTCCAAGCCCTCCAGAGGGCCACATTGGCACTTGTAGGGTGAGCGTTGAGAGTCATGGGCTTCCACCATAGCAAAGAGTACTTCATGGACCCGCAACACCACTCAGTGATTGCTCTTGTTCCACTTTTTTGGATGAGGATGATGCATTTGATTCACCATTCCCACCGGCTCCACACTTGCACCATACACTTGGCAGATGTTCCAAGGTCCAGATGAAGATGTGTCTCACTGCAGGAGACAAAGGGAGGGATTATGTCATTATCCTAGCCCTTACAGATGGTTTACGAGCATCATCGACCCACTTGGAGACCCATGAGGATGTTCTTGTGCCCCCACACCACTTGGGAGCACCACATGTGAATTACTTGGGAAACAAGGGGCCAACCCTTTGTCCACTATGATTGGAGTCCATTCTATCACCATGGCACACTTCGGACTTCGTTAGGCCTTCTCAATGGCCCAACAACTCATTATATTGATTATTCTGCCCTCTTGAGAGGCGTATTTTATGTTATTGAGTTATCTTGGTGGTCTTGTCACCAAGGGATGTTATTATTGCACATGATTTTATTATTTGGGGCTTAATTAGGCAAATTAAACTCTTTAGAGATCATATAAATTGACGAGAAGTGATTCATTTCTCTCATCATCACTTGGACTAGATTAGTATCTCTTGAGATATTTTCGCACTTTTTGCTGGGATTACCTTTTAGAGCTTTCTTGATGCACTATGATGTTTGGATTTTCGTTAGTCTTTCAAGCTTCTTTTCTAATGTGAAATTGATGAATGGATATACTCTCTCTCTCATGTAAGTCAATTTTTTGATGCTATTCTTGTTATCTTACTTATCAAATGCATGTATCTTATCATTATTCTTGTATGGGTTAATGTAATACAAAATTCTTTTGGGACTTCGAATAAGTGATTAAATGCATGCGTTGATCTTTAAGGGATAGGGTGAGTGTTCCTAGAGGCACCTCTTTGGTTGAAGACCTCGAAACTTTGTCTCTTTCACAAATTTGAATTATAAATTCCTATTGACCTAGTTGCTGCCCTTGGAGAGGCTAGCGAAGATCAATTAGGGCTCCTTAGCTCACAAAATTCTCGATCTGTGTATCTTGACTCCATTAAGCCCAAGAAATAAGGTACCAATCCTTGTATCTCTTTGGTGGTCAAATTTACCTCTCTTTTCTTCACTTTTCCAAATTCTATGCTTAACCCTAGAGGGTCACCTAGGGCATCAAGGGAAATTCATTCCAGCCATTCAAAACCCTTGAATTTTGGTTCAATACTGCGTTGGGGTTATCTCTAGAGCTCCTCCAAATTTCAAGTAGTTCTGACGGTGGAATCCCAAGATATAGCAAGCCCTAGCCCTGACACCAACTCTTGCCCTAGGTTGATTTTGGGTTAGTGTCCTCATTGGGATCATTGCATTCAAATCTCAAAAGAAAATTAGTCCTTTGATCCTATTCCCTACCCTAATTAGGTCAAGCCCCTCATTGGGTGATCAACTCCATACCCTTGACCTAGTTTTGGGTCCACTTGGCTCTGTGTGGTCCCGTAACTTTGTAACTCCAATTACATGAGGATTACATAGAAGCTTCTTATCCATAAGGGTCCTTGGGTCTAGAAAGCCCGTTGTTAAGGCACATCCTCCAAACCTAGGCTCAAGAATCCTCTTAGCCCTTCCTAGAGAGCCCATCACCTTGCTTTTAAAGCAAGCAAGCTATCTAATTGAGCCTCTCTTGTGAATAGGCCTTAGGAATCACTCCTTATCCTCTTATTGATCCATTCATCTAGTGATTCCCCTTATACCGGGTCTCCTCCCATCGGTGAAAGTCTATAAAGAGTAGGGAGCCTTAGTTGAGGTGACAGTGGGCTATTGCTCCTTTGTTGCCCCTTGACCTAGTAGTTGCTCTATAGGATCCCCTCATAGGACCCCTGTTAGTTTGAGCGGTAACAATACCTTGACCTGCTAGTTTGAAAACATAATTAGATATCGTCCACAATTACGTAGAAGTCAAATGTGGGAGTTAAAATGTTCCTTTAGGAGTTGATTGTTTGCACATTTATATACTACGTGCATCTGACATTACCTTAATTTGGAGGGCATATGTCTTAATTTTAAAGTAGTTAATGGTAATCTAAGTTTACTAGTCTAGCATTAATTATTTTATTCAATTTATCTTCTAGTTAGTAGCAATAGTAAATATATATCCTTGTGTTTTTAATGAATCAAATGATTTGAAACATGTTTCATTAATTCAAACATGTTTCATAATAATTGTGTTTTGAATTGGATCCGGTGTTCACTCCACCTTATCAACCTAAGCCACTTTGGAATGTTGAATTATTGTTGGTACTTATTTTTGGACAAGTTTGGCATTCCATGTTGTAGTTGATCAATACCTTTGCCTTGAACAAAATAATTTTTTAGCAATTCCTTGTTAGGATGTGAAAAACTAACATGTGGTCATAGTTTTTTTTCCATAGTATGGTTATTAGGTATCATAAAAAATTGCAATGGCTAAACTTGTAAAATATTCTTACATAGATAACTAGATAAGGAAAGATAAGGTAAATGTATTAATGTCCAACAAATGAGCACTAAAGTTGGTCAATGGGACTCTTGAGTACAATGATGTCTATGCAAAGTGGGAGTGCTAAAGTTGGTCTTATATAAAAACAAGTAGGAAGTAAGAATATAATAGAAGCTTGATCTAAAACCTAGAGTGCCAACTCCAAAGATGGAGAGGCGATCTATGAGAGAGATGTACAAGGTGAATAGATTTAGAATCTATGTTGCTAATGTTATGACTCATGAGGCTTCCTTGGTTACTCTTGTCAACTGGAACCATCCCTTCTTAACATTCAAGGTCAAATGGAGAAAACTGAAAACAAATGTCTGTTTGGAAAAACATCCGAAAGAGGTGCCAGAATGAGTGCTATGCTGCTATCTAGAAGGAAAACCTTGCTACTGTGGTTTTCTTTGACGATTGATTTGCCTACTGATATGGTGTTTGGTTTGGTGATGTTGCTGGGATCTCACAAAGTTAGAAATAATTCCTTGTGTTCTCCATTGATCTCAGTTTATCTCTATCTATCTGTCCCTTGGTGCCCCTAGTCGGGAGCACTATGAAAAAGGAATTAATCTGCTTGGTGGGAGTTGATCTAGGATGTGGGAGTGATTGGATGAGAGAAGAGCAGAGATGAAGGGCATCTAATATAAGGCTAGACATCTCTGGTCAAAGCATCAGAATAAATTGCCAAGCATCTATAGTTGTTTGAACTTTGAAGAGACAATTGAAGCGTCCCAGAGCTCATAGTAAATTGAACAACGGAAGATGGGGTGCTCCTCAGTCTCATTCTCATGGAGATGGCTTAGCAAGTAGATATTTTTTGATGGTTAGTCTCGACCCTCGGTTTATGAGAGTCAACTTTGAGTTGGCCCATGGGGATCAAAAGAGCATGCATCTTGGAAAAGTGTGTAATGAAGTATAACAATGAGTCCATATCTCATAACTATGAAGTGCTCAGCCTAAAAGGCCGTTTTCAGACATTAAATCCTCCCCAAAAGGGTATATTCAAGTAACTCATATAAACTGCCTATAGATACGCTCTTTGTTGATTTTATACATCTCCTATTTGGGAGGCAAGAGGTGGGCGAGTGTATCCATTGAATATCTAATTGGAAGGAGTTTGTCCATCGTAATACCAATAGATGCTAGGAGATCCGAGACCTTGACATCGCAACACCAAGAACAAATAGAAAACTAGTTGATGCAATAGCCTTTGATGAACAATAAGCCAAGTGTGGATAGTGCTCTTGCCCCTTCGTTGTATCAAGGGAACTCATAATGTAGTGTAGGAGTGAGATGATACCAAACACCATCTCGACCCAAAAGGGGTAAGCACCAAACCTTTCAAGGATGATGGGTTGAGGAACTGTCTACTTGCATATGATGATGTGGCAAAGGAGGATAATTTGTACTCTCTTGTTGATGACCAATTAGTTTCTAGTAAACTTAGTTTTTATATGTTAGAACCATATAGAATTTTAGGCTATATCAGAGTGTCCATGAGTGACATCTTGGACGATCTGTATTAAAATTGGTTCCCAAAACATTGCCTCTCAAGAGGGGCATGTTATGCCTCTTTTACTAGGGGTACCTATACATTTATTGCACCTTTCTTCCACACCAAGGTTACAAGGTCACAAGTCAAAAGCCTTTTAACAAGGTCACATTTGTAAGCCCTATATCACAAGTCAAAAGCCTTGTAACAATCACCTGAGGCTCTGTATGAGGTATCCTAGACCTTGTGTCTTGTTGCTTTTGGTTGGAACATGTCCTATCCATTTAGGTTCATCTTGAATAGGATTGGAGGACCTTGGATGGGCTTACTTGAGGACTCATTATTTTATGGGAGTCTACTTTTGTAGTGGTGATTGCTAGAGTGGGGGCCATTTGAGCCCACGTGGGGTGCACCTATGTCTTACCTCATGGTTGTGACTCTATAGATTCTATAGGTGGCCTTGAGTTTGGTGTAGCATCCCTCAAATGTTTCTCATATATGGTAGTCTCATAGTTAGCAACATTTCATGCTTCCTAAGGCAATTCATGTTTGCCAATGCAAATTGGTCCCAGAAGTAAAAAAGTCAAAATGGTCTCCGATTGTTCATCTTGATGAGAGGATGGCATGCAATGTGGAATTTTTCCAATCAAAGTTGGAAATTCTCAACATATGGCTGATCAAAGTTGGTCTACGGATGTTACAGGTTTTCAAGGGCAACGTTGGACTATTGTTGATATGCATTATGTCAAAAGTGGTTTGCTTAGCGAGAGGAACAAAACCCATGTTTTAGTTTTCTGGGTTGCTTAAGGGCATTAGAGATCTTCAGTTTGGCCATTATTTTGGAGGTTTGACCAAGGTGATGTGGCAGGGAGCTGATAGGGAATATGATAGGTTAACAAATGGCAAATAGTATGCAGATAAAGTGGAATGCTTGGCCAAATCAGCTAAGCATTGGAGAACTTGAGAAACATGGTCAAGTTTGAGTGGTTAGGCATGGAAAATTCAAGTCAATGGATACGATAGTTGTTGGAAAGGTCAATGAGGACACTGGGGTTGTCTTGGACTATGAAGATAATATTGTGGACAAAAATATAGCTATTGCAAGTCAAAAATATTATTTTTTTAACCAGGTCGAGTTTCCAAGGTGATCAACTCAAGTTCCAAGGTCAAGTTGAGTTATGGAGGACGAATGTTAGAATATTCTAGTAGAATTTGGGGCTAAAAAGGCTACTATTTTTCATCTTGTTGACTTCTAAATCCTCTGCTAGTGGTATGTTGAGCTTCTTTGAGAGTTGTAAGGCACTTCAAACCCCTTTTTGGGGAAACTCTGTAATAAACCAACTTAGTCTCCAAAATATTATGGACGACAAGTGAAGATATTATTATTTCAATGTAAGGAGGAAACTAGCTGTTAGAAAAAGAATTATAAATATCTAGCTCCTCCTCCCATTTGAGGTTGTTGACTGTGAGATCATTTGATGCCATTCAATAAAGAAACCATTTGCAAAAATACTCTGTGTATTGAGCTGATTATTTTTGTGCTCTTCTTCTTGATTATTGCCTTAAATTTGTGCTTTATAGAACTAATTGGCAAGTACATTTTAATTATCACCAAACTACTATATCGATCCATTGAGGGATAGACGGTCACATGGAAGGGAGACTTTTTTATCTTACCCTTAGCTATTATCAAGAATACACACTCTAAATGTTGAACAAGCTTTCTAGGGGGAATCTTCAACCGAATTGTGGGATGTTAATGCTATTGTCGATATAGCAATGTTCCACCAAGTTTCTGGGATGGGGGGATGTGGGAATGGGGAGACACACGGGATCGTGTGGGAGCACCCCCAAATTTTATGGAAATTTGGGGGAGACGAGAGGACACCGAGGTTTATATATGTATATATATGATAAACATGATTCAAATTCAAATTCAATAATGAAATACATTGATTCATACATCATAAATGATTCAATAGTAGATACTAAAGTATGAAGCAGGGTTGCTGGGGAGTGATCGCCCCCCCCCCCCCGCCCCCCTAAATCCGCGATTGAAGTGCACTCCCTAAATTTTTTTTAGCTTCCTAGCTTTTTTTACAATTTTGTTTTTGCAAACATGTTCCAAACGTAATTTTTTTCAAAGACGTAAGAATTTTTGAGTGGGGCAACCTAATGATCAAGCCTATGGCACTAGTATTGATATGCAATTCATGGTAATGTTAAATTCTTAAAGTAAAAGTGACATTCTCCTTTACCTTTCATTTTCATCCTTTTACTTAAATTTTTAACATTACCATGAAATGACTCAGGATGTTTGAGAGTGGTTCCAACCTCATTGGATTTCATTTGGAGAAAGTAAAATTTTAAATCTCACTCAAAATCCAGTTGACTTATCAGTTTTTCAAGATTTCAGGATTGGGGGGATTGCAATGTTTCCGTTGGATTTTGTCATGTAGTAGGGTATGGAACTCGTATTTACTCAAGAGCACCACCAATCCTTGTATGTATCTTGATGTTAGTGACATTGGTTGTCGAACTCCTCAATCACGACCCTACTAAAAATGTACCCATCACTCAAAAAAAATCTTGACTTTACTTGCTACATTTTTTCTATCTTATGTTAATGCTTAGAGGGTAATATTAATGACAAAGATCCCAAGATAGGCAATGATTTTGATGATATGTAGGTATTTGTTGTAGCATGATTTTTTTGGATACTAGAGGCCATCTAGAGCTTATTTGTTGATGTATTTTCGGTTTAGAGATGGATTGCACTCGATGCTATTTGGTTATGTGCACCCTTATATGCTATATAAATCAAAACTTTTAACTTGTGGACCTGTGGTTGATGAAGATTGTAACTACTAGATGATTGATGTTATATGGGTTAATCCATGTTTTTACGCTTTTTATAACTAATTCATCATTCTACATGCTTTTGTTGACATATATGCATCAAAAAATATAAAAATATATATTATATAAAATTTGCTCCGGATTTGCTCTTGACCTGGGGGTTTTTGAAAATGTCGCTCCCCTCTCCTGCTCCCTTCTTTCTGTTAATTTTTGTAGCACCGAATGTGTTCTAGCCATGAAATTTGGTGGAGAGGCTAGAATACATGAGATCTCTAAAACCCAGAAATCGTTTATGGAATTCCACCTAGAAGTGTCTCAATTAGATTATTAACCAATTTTTAAATATATCCTAAGACTAAATTTAGGGAATATGGTTAGTTAATCAGTATTAATTGAGATAAGGTGAGAATCATCTAGAAACTCACACGGATCGATCCAGAAATGATTTGAGCCATTTCTTAAGATTTATTCTTTTCCATTGGAGTCCCGACTCCCAACAAGAAGATATAAGAAGGGATCAATGTGGTGATGGAAAACACACCAGTGTAGATACTCAATTGCCCAGGTAGTTTGATTTTCTTAGAGGCAGAGATTTAGCAGGGAAGATAGAGCTAGAGGGTGAGTAGGAAGTGGCAGAGGGAGTAATAGCATTCCAGGTGGAAGTATTCTAGTCACGAGAAGAGGAAGTGAGAGGAAGGTTGAATTCCCCAGAGGTTCTCGCAAAGCAATGCACAAAGGGTGATGCAGAAGGCTCAGCGTGTGGCCAGGGAGGCAGTTTCGGTGACAAAAATTAGCTGTGGGGTGAGAGAAAATTCTCACAATAATTTTGCCAGTGTTTTCCTCAGATTAGATTGCTGGTAGAGCATATAAATTATTGTACTAAGAATTGCTGTTGAAGAATAATAATAAAACCCTCATCTACTGCAACGGTTTTCCCACATTGGGTTTTTTCCGGGGAAAATTGTCCAAAAATAACTGTGTCAAAATTCTTAATTTTGTGCTAGAATTTCTCAAGTTCCAGTAATTTATTTTCCACATTATTTTTATGGTGAAAATTGCAGTTGTGGTTTTATTCATTGTTTGCCGTAGCAAATAAATTGCACAATTTAATTTCTAGTTAGGAGAATAATTTCTAGTTGCTGCAATAGATGAAATTTTCAAATGGTATCAGAGCTTAAGTGATCAGCCAAAAGCTCAGAAGCGAAAGGAAAGAATTTCTTTGCTCAGGAGGAGCAACAAGCCGAAATTCTTGAGGTAACGCAGTTCATTGCTAGGCAGGCCGAGTTGCTTGTGGAAGTTCGATTTTTCAGTGCAAGAGGTAGAAAAAGTCTGAATTTCCGAGATCAGTAATTCCAACAACCAGAAGGGGCAACTGTAGCTCAGTTTGTTGAGCAGATTCCTGGTTGGACGCAGAGGGTTTTGCTATAGGTTGCGGAAGCGGAATCAGTGTCGGGAGGAAAAGAGGAATAACACACAGTATGGCCATGGATCGATTTGATATTCAAGGAGCTTCAGAACAGTCTTCTAGATTGGAGGATGAATTTGCTTGCTTATCAGGCTCACATCACAAGGTGTTTGGTATATAGACAATAAAGCGCCAGCTCATATGACAGGGGTTAGAGAATATTTCTCTAGCTACAAGGAAGAGCAGTAGACTTCCAGATTATGATAGGAAACAAAACTAAGTGTACTCCAGTAGGGAGAGGTACCATTGATTTTCAGAGGGAGTTACGAGCAAGCACCAATGCTATAGATGTACTGCATGTGCCAGGATTGGGTATGAACTTGATTCAGTATCCTAGCTACAGGATAAGGGACATGATATCCACTTTGTAGGGAAGAGAGTGTTTATTAAGCATTTAAGCTGGAAGAAGGTAAGACAGATTGGAGTCCGAAGCAACAAATTGTATAGGTTGTAGCTCAACTCTTCAATGGCACTAGCAGTGGGAAGGATCTGAATGAGTTATGGCATAGGAGAATGAGACATCTACACCATGGAGCACTCAAGATGCTCAGGGAAACAGTTTTAGGGGTTCCAGAACTTGGCATAGAACACGATGATGTGTGCAGAGGATGCGTACTTGGGAAGTATGCCAAGGCAACATTCCCAAGAAGCGATAGCGGAACAGATGGCGTGTTAGGACTTGTACATTCAGATATTTGTGGCCTGATGTCCACTCGAGCTCCTGGTGGTGTTGAATACTTCGTCAACTTTATTGATGATCATTCCAGGAAAACCTAGATCTACTTCTTGAAGATCAAAGATGAGGTCTTCGATCGCTTTAAAGAGTTTAAGGTTCTTGTGGAGAATGCGGCGGGGAAGAAGATCAAGGTGCTTTGCTTAGATAATGGTGGAGAATATTGATAAGGACTTCACAAATTTTTGTGCGAAGGAAGGCATCAAAAGAGAATGGACAACCTTGTATAATCCACAACAAAATGGGGTAGCGGAGCGGAAAAACAAAACCATAGTTGGGGCTGCAAAGGCTATGTTATATGACCAGGATTTGCCCAGGTTTCTATGGGCAGAGGCATGTAACACAACAGTGTATATCCAGAACAAGACTCCTCATAGAGCATTGGGGAAGAAAACGCCAGAAGGGGTCTTCACAGGGAAGAAGCCAAAAGTTAGTCACTTTAGGATCTTTGGCAGTGTTGCTTATTGCCATGTGCTAGATGAAAAGCGTACCAAATTGGATCAGACTGCAGAGAAGGGGTTTCTCGTTGGGTATAGCAAAACCTCAAAGGCATACAGGATCTACATTCCTAGCAGTAGGAAGATTGTGGTGAGACGAGACACGAAGTTCATGGAGGACTGAGTTTTCAAGGGATCTCGCGAGATGCCTGCAGATGATCTAAATCAGTTAGCAGAAGCTCCTTTAGTCCAGCAGCAGGGGTGGCCAGTGCGACCGATAGGAGGATAGTTACAGGGATCAAGTACAGTGACTAGTACTAGTATTTCCCTAGGTGCATGAGATTCCAAGAGTTCTCAGTAGATGAAGCAACAGAGGCAGGATGCGGAGGAGTTGGTTGAACCTCCCACCACTAGTGGTCGATCCAATAGAGAGGTTCGTCAGACATTGAGAGATGCAGGGGAGTTTATTGGAACTCCTAGGATGAACAAAAGACAGTGCAGACAACCTGATAGGTACCAAGCATTGGTAGCTTAGACTCAAGATTCAGGAGTTGATTCACTATTTTGATATGTGATGTAGCACTAGACTTCATATACATATTATAATTAGCTTTCTTTACATGTTTATGTGGAAATGCATTTATTTGATGTTGTGGATACTCTAGATGTAAAAAAAAATGAATATTTTTGTGTTTTTTTTTTTAATTTTGCGGACTTTTCAAAAAATTCCCGGCTTTAACGAGTTTTTCAACTTTTGGACCCTTGCCGATTTAATTCCGACTTCGACTTTTTCCACATTGACTAGAACACATTTCGTGCTAAAAGGGAGTGTTAGTTTTTGTAACATCGAATGTGTTCTAGCCACGAAATTTGGTGGAGAGGCTAGAATACATGATATCTCCAAAACCCAAAAATCGTTTTTGGAAATTCCACCTAGAAGTATCTCAAATAGATTATTAACCGATTTTTAAATATCTCCTAAGTCTAAACTTAGGGAATATGGTTAATTAATCAATGTTAATTGAGATAAGGTGACAATCATCTAGAAACTCACAAGGATTAATGATATGAGCCATTGGTTAAGATTTAATGTTGGCCGTTGGAGTCCCAATAGGAAGATATAAAAAGGGATTGATGCAGTGATGGAGAACACACCAGTGCAGATACTCAATTGCCCAGGCAATTTGATTTTTGCAAAGGCAGAGATTCAACATGGAAGATAGAGCTAGAAGATGAGTAGCAGGTGGCAGAGGGAGTAGCAGTGTTCCAGGTGGAACTATTCCAGTCCTGGGAACAGGAAGGCCGAATTCCCTAGAGGTTTTGCACAAAGCACTACGCAGAAGGCTCAGCATGTGGCCAGGGAGGCAGTTTTGGTGACAAAAATTCGCTGTGGAGTGAGAGAAAATTCTCACAATAATTTTTCCAATATTTTCCTTAGATTAGATTGCCAGCAGAGCATCTAAATTATTGTACTCAGAATTGCTGCTGAATAATAATAATAAAACCCTCATCTGCTGCCCCAGTTTTCGCACATTAGGTTTTTCTTGCGACAATTGCCAAAAAACTAATTGTGTCAAAATTCTTATGTGTGTGCTAAAATTTCTCAAGTTCCAGTAATTTATTTTCCGTAATAGTTTTATGGTGAAAATTTCAGTTGTGATTTTATTCATTGTTTGTCGTAGCAAATAAATTGCACAATTTAATTTATAGTTAGGAGAATAATTTCCAGTTGCTGCAATAGATGAAATTTTCACACTTTCACTGCCACTCCCAAGCAACCTTGGTATGAAGACTGGAGTGGTAAATTGAAATTACTACTAAAAATTAGTAAAAATGGACAAGTCAAAGATTCAGTTTAAAGTCAACACTCAAATTTTAAAAATGAAAATGAACAATGGACAATGAACCAATGTTATCAAAGCTGTGGATCGGTCATCGAACCAATTGACCCCAAAGTTGGGAATCAAAGATAAAACCAGACGAAAAAAACCGATTGGTCAAAAAATACATAAATAATCAAATTTTGAAAAAAATACGTGAATATTCATGTGCATCCATGTGAATCCAAATTATTATACACAAAATATGTAGAGTTTCTCATATATATAGCAAGGCTGCAGATAACCAAGTGCAATCCATCTTTGAACCAAAAATACATCAACAAAGAGGCTTTAGATGACCTCTAGAGTCCAAAAATAAATTATGCTACAACAAATACCTACATATCATCAAATTCATTACCTATATTATGATCCTCATCATCAATATTGCCCTCGTAGAATTAAAGTAAGATAGAAAAAGCTTAACATGTCAAATCGAGATTTTGTTTGAGTGACAGGTACAATCTTACCAGAGTCATGATAGAGGAATTCAACAATAAATATCACCAACATGAAAGTACATAGAGGGCTTGGTGCTCTTGATTAATTGCTAGTTCCATACCCTCATACATGATACAATCTAATGGAAACGTTGTAATTCTCCCAATCATGAAATTTTGAAGACTGTCAAGTTTGCTAGATTTTGAGTGGGATCTAAAATTCTATTTTCTCCATAGGAAATCCAGAGAGGTTGGAACCACCCTCATGTTGAGAAATCCATAGAGGTGGCAGTTAAACGATTTCTCTTATTATGACATTAACTTGTGATGTTTTTATTATTTTTATTAGATCCTTTTAATTATCTTTTCTTATCATCAAGACTAATGCCAAGCAACAAATAGAAGAGAACCCAAGATGTAGGCACACTGCCAGGGCAAAACCCCACTCTAGTGGAAAACCAGGTCAAAATTCTTCCTTCAGTAGATTCAAGATGAGACGACCAAGACCCTTACTAGACTAGAGACTTCCTCCATCAAATCATCCTTGTTTGATCTTCCTTTCACTTATCACTGTGTTAGCATCAAAACTGTGTCTGCACCGAGACATCATCATTGTAATATCACTGAGACCTTCTTACTGTAGGATCACCAAAATGATGTCACTGTGGTGGCATCGAACTGAAATGGCACTCAAACTGAGCGATTGAAGTAGCATCGAGTCACTGTGACATATCATCGAAAATGTGTGACCTTCAAACCCTTCTTGTTGTGATAGCTCTGAACTGTGGTAACACCGAATCATGGGAGCAGCGAAATTGCACCAAACTGTAGTTAACATAGCACTGAACTGTAACCTATCCGAGCTCCTGTAGTAACTCCGAAAACTTGTCTCTTGTCCGTACTCCAAACTTGTTGTCTCTATTATAGCACTGAAACTTTCACTCTGAAATCCGAGCTTTTGTTCAATATGGAATGTGAGCTTCTTGGCTTGTATTTATAGTTATTCGTCCATCATAAATGAGCCGACATATATCATGAAGAGATGTGTCTTTGTATTGAGCCGACATGTGTTCTCTTGATAATAATTCCTTTGAGGCCGGCTTTGAAGGAGACTTTGAGGAGGCTGACTTGATGATGATCAAGGAGACTTTGATGGAGGAGTCTTTTACCAAAAAAAACTTATTGACTTTGACCCAAATAAATAATCCTAAAGCCTACAATGGAGGCTTGACCTATAACAATTGACCCAAGCATGAAACCCATGCTTTAACAAGTCAATTCAATAATAATAAAAATTATTTTTGCTTTTCTTTTGACAAATATTACATTTTGACTTCAAGTACAATTATGAAGACTGAACCTAGTTAGATTCTTCAACACTCCCTCTTAACTAGGGAGGTCTTCATTTTTACATATAACCAAAGAGGTACATGGAAGATCTCAAAACACATCATCTATGAAGAAGTTTAAGCACCACAATGCCATGGAATAGATTCCTGACCAGGGCAATCTATCCATTGGTCTCTCAACAATTTAGGCACCGCAATGCCACAGACTAGATTCTTGACCAGGGCAATCTATCTGGGTGGGACTAAGATGGACTCAAGCTTTCAGCCTCTCTAAGTACCACCAGGCTTACTTGCTAACCATCAACCCAAAGATCCAGGTGCGTGTTAGAGCTCAATGACCAACGCAACCTTTCCAACTTCGGGACCTAGACATCAACACAAAGTGCCGACTAAGTGTCTTCCCAAGCAATGTTTCACTCACAAAGCCTCAACACCCCTTGATCTAGCAGATCAAGGACAACATATCTCTCATGATCAAACTGATCGGTAACCAACTTTCTATCAAAAATTTCGAGACATTTACCTATACAAACACAAACTCAATCAATAATATACTTTCACATATTCATAAACAAACACAAACCTTCAGGGTCTTTTAGACAACAGATGTTACTTCTCAACACAATATGACTATCAACCAAATCTTTGATAGAAGATTCCTTAATCATACACTTTCCTTTACTACTTTACATGCAACAACATATCCTTCATTCTCCAATCAAAACTCTGCTCTCCCTCTTAACCAAGGAGATTTCCTTTATCCAGGCTCCCTCTTAACTCGGGGAGATTTCTTCTATCCATGCTCCCTCTTAACTTAGGGAGATCAACGTCTTCTTATTATTATCAGAGAATCTTTCGTGGCTTCCAACCATCTCATCAAAGTTATCATTACCATCACTAGTGACTTTACACCTCATGCTTATTACATCAACAAACATCCTCACCTTCTTGAAGATTGTGTACCTGCACAACTTAGATAACAAGTACAACCAAATCTATAGAAGCATGAAGTTAGTCATATCAAAATCTTATAATAACAGAGGCATAAACCTAATCAACAAGAGACTATACTTCAATACTTCAACTTGTTGCCCCGGTTCGTTACAAAGTTCAAACCCTAAATCAGATCAATGGCTCATCAAGGTATCAAACTCATTATTCTAGGGTTCCAATATTCTTTCAACGACAAGTTCCTTCATATAGCAAACCCGAGAAACAAATCAAATCAGTGAATCTAACGACTTTCATAATTCATATGTTAGACTCCTCACTAAGATTTCATACATGAGCTTCAACAATCAAAACCAATCACAACTTAATCAACAACATGATTTGCATCTACTAGGGTTTGATGTAAACCCAAGATTTCCATCTACAAATTCTCAACAATCACTATATAGATTCATAAATTCCAGATGGTTATACATACTAGAGAATTTAACTACTACTAGGGTTTTTCTATTAAACCCTAGATTTTCCACACAACACCATCCTAGGCCATCAAACTTTGACTAGGGCTTGTTTCCAAACCCTGGGACTCATGATCATTAACACTTAGGTCAACACATATCTAGGAATTCATCAGTACGTCATATGTTAGGTAATATTAATATGTTAGACATACACCGACCTAGAACAGGCTAGGGTTTCAACCAAATGGACACACGCTTAGGGTTTCATTCCTGGGACTCTAAGTACATAACAAGAGTTTTGCTTATAGACCCAACCAAACCCTAAAGATCTAGGGTTTCATAACATAGCAAAGCAAACCCTACCATACCAAAATTTCAATGGCTCGGGATTTCAGACAACATCATTCAACCCTAACAAGGTTTTCATGATCATACCAAAACGCCAAACATGACATCATTAACAAAACTTCAAATAGCATTTCACAATAACCCTAAGCAGTTTTAGGGTTTCAAACATTAACATTAACATACCCTTAGGTTAGGGTTTTCCAGAGAACCTGTCTAGGGTTCTATAAAATCAATTAATAATATGAGGGTAGATTTATCAAGTGATGAATCACCCAAAACAAGAATCATTATGATTCAAGATAGCTAGACATAACGATGTTAGTAATGTAATGCAAACTTCAAAAATAAGATGATCATACTTTTAAGAGAATCTTGTAAGGTGTATAGTTTGAGACATACCTGGAGATGTTCCTTGGCAAACCTGGTAAGGATTCCTTGAAGTGTTCTCTTTGTATTAAGCCATCATATTTTATATCTGTAGTACATACTTACAAGCACAACATGTGATACGAAGGAAATAATTTATTTCTTAAGTTATATCTTCTACATAATCATGGAGGAGGGAATCATATGATAAGCTGTTCATTCTAAACATCAGTAGGACCTTTTTTTTTATTTGACTTCCTACATTACATGTAAACCCTAGAAGATAAGGGTGTAAGTTATCTAGGGATTACAATCTTTATCAGAGTCTAGCTATAAGCAAGAATAATTTAATATTAGATATATTGCAAAACTCATGAGCATACATACCTTGTGATTACATACCTCTAATTTGATAACTTATTAGACTTCTTGTCGTAACAATACGTACTTGGTTCCTTGTACTCAGATCCTCAAAGAGTCCTTTCTTCAAGTTGGTTCCTTGGACTATCAATTTCATTTTCCATAGGATAGACTTCAGATTCTTTATGTGATGACACAGTTCATTAAGGTGCCTTATACTTTGGTTCTGTATGGGTGATAGACACATAGCAATAGTGTCCATAAACTTGTAGTATCATCCTAATCTTCATTATTGTAGGAGTGACACAATTCTTTAATGATGACATTGTAGAATGGTATTGTGGATATAGCCCAAACAATGATTTTCCATACTCACAAACCTTCGGTCCTGTGATAACTGAGTTTTCTTCATTGTAATAAACATAAATTTCTCATTGTTTCGATCTTATATATATCATAGCAATGCTTCAGCCCTTTCATGCATCACTGAGTCCAGAATCTCTTTTATAACATGACTATGATTTATATTGAACTTCACAAATTTATCACTGAAGTGGATTTGTCTTCGTGTAGTCTGTCACTTGATTTCTGAGGTTGCACTGAATTTGTATAATTGATATTGTACCGATCTTTATTCTTCAATAGCATATAACTTTTATATTGTGATGACACAAGACTGCAATGAACTCCTGTGATGACACCTAACTGTAATCCGCATCATCGTTCTGAAACTGATCCGAACTTGTATCTCTGAAATGAGTGAACTGTCTTATTATGATTTGGACCTTTTGAAATTAGTCCTACAAGATGGCTTTGAATCCTTCTTGACTTGATCTTAAGTACTCAACAAATGTTCCCAACTGATCTTCGATACCTATAACAGTTGACCATGACCATAGCCCTGATACCATGTTGAGAAATCCATAGAGGTGGCAATTAAACGATTTCTCTTATTATGACATTAACTTGTGATGTTTTCATTATTATTATTAGATCCTTTTAATTATCTTTTCTTATCATCAAGACTAATGCCAAGCAACAAATAGTAGAGAACACAATATGTAGGCACATTCCCAGGGCAAATACCCACTCTAGGGGAAAACCCGGTCAAAATTCTTCCTTCAGTAGATTCAAGATGAGACGACCAAGACCCTTACTAGACTAGAGGCTTCCTCCGTCAAATCATCCTTGTTTGATCTTCCTTTCACTTATCACTGTGTTAGCATCAAACAGTGTTTGCACCAAGACATCATCATTGTAATATCACCGAGACCTTCTTACTGTAGGATCACTGAAATGATGTCACTATGGTGGCACCGAAATAAAATGGCACTCAAACTGAGAGACCGAAGTAGCACCAAGTCACTGTGACATACACCGAAATTGTGTGACCTTCAAACCCTTCTTGCTCTGATAACTCTGAACTGTGGTAACACCGAATCATGGGAGCAGCGAAATTGTACCAAATGGTAGTTAACATAGCACAAAACTGTACCCTATCCGAGCTCCTGTAGTAACACCGAAAACTTGTCTCTTGTCCGACTTCTTGTCTCTGTTATAGCACCGAAACTTCCTCTTTGAAATCGGAGCTTCTGTTCAATATGGAATGCGAGCTTCTAGGCTTGTATTTATTGTTATTCGTCCCTCATAAATGAACCGACATATATCATCAAGAGGTGTGTCTTTGTATTGAACCGACATGTGTTCTTTTGATAATAATTCCTTTGAGGCCGACTTTGAAGGAGACTTTGATGGAGGAGTCTTTGACCAAACAAACTTATTGACTTTGACCCAAATAAATAATCCTAAAGCCTACAATGGAGGCTTGACCTATAACAGTTGACCCAAGCATGAAACCCATGCTTTAACAAGTCAATTCAATAATAATAATTTTTTTTCTTTTCTTTTGACAAATATTACATTTTGACTTCAATTACAATTATGAAGACTGAACCTAGTTACGTTCTTCAACATCTCAAACATTGTAAGTCGATTATAGGTAATGTTAAAAAATTGAAGAAAAAGGATGAAAATGAAAGATATGAAAGATAAAGGAGAATGCCACTCTTAAACATTGCCATTAATTACATAGCATTAGTGGGGGCCTATATTAGTCTTTGTCACCCATAGATTTTTGTTTTCAGGCAAAATTCAAGAGGGGATGTCCACAATCACTATTTTGGGGAAACGTGTCCCTTGCATCTCCTCGAGTTTCCCCAAAAGGGCGGTGTAGGAAAATGTTTCCCCAAGTGTGCCCCCATCCTAGGAGCATGGGAAGTGTGGGGAGCATGCCCCCCACCTTGGGGGATGTGCCCCTATGGAACATTGCAACATAGTAGTTGGGGAATCTCAAATGAGTAGATCCTCCTAGTGGAATTAATATTTTTGCAGGTTGTTCTTGACTAAGTGAGTGGGGTAGTTTCACCCCCAACTCCTCACTCATTTCTAGTTTCAAGGGAAAATTGACAATGAAAGGGTGTGATCACAACTCAACAAATCGGTAAAGTTTAAGGGCCAAGGTAAGCCTCACTTCACCATTTTTTACAAAATCTAAAAATCTCTTTTTCCCTTTTTATTTTTTATTATTATCTTGCTGCAAAATTATTTTATCATACATATCTAGTAAACTCTTGGAGCAAAAGAGCATAATTTTTATATTTAACCAATGAAATAACACCTGTTTTTTAAGTAAAAATTTCAGATACTTTTCACAGTTTTATTAAGTATTTGTAGATCTGCAGTGTGCTATAGCTGTAGCATAACTTTTATTGCAGAATTTTCATCATACAAGGTGCTATTTTCGCCAAGTATCTAAATTCACCTTGTTTTAGCTCAAATTTAATTTACAAGTTTATATCTTTAATCTGTACCTTAAATTTAAATATTTCAATGCATTAAAAGTTTTACTTTTCACTGAAATAAGTTTCTAGGTTTTGCACCCAGGAGTTTTGACCCCAATATTTCAGTAAGTCCAAGGCTTAGAAGTAGTCTAAATTGATCAACCTTCTACCTTCTAGACTCCCCACCCCTAAATCTTGGATCAAGAGGTGTTTAGGCACTTTTGGGTGGTCTTTCACGGGGTTTATCTTGCTATTTTTTGTGTTTTCTACAGAAATTATAGACCTGTTAAAACAGGACAACAAGCTGTTTTATATAGCAATGCCTGTAACCAAGGCTCCTTTCGTTGAAATAATTGTATCTTTGATTAGTATATTTTATTTACACTAAATTTGAATACTCACATGACATATCTTGTTAGTATTTACTGTATTTGCTTGCTGGTTTAGTATACTTTATTGCAGATATTTCCGATTAAGCTAGTAGAGCAGCAACATAAAACTTCTCCTGTCAGCCAGTAGACCTGATCATAAAGCACTGGTCTCTACATATATACTATATAGCACTAGTCAGTTAAATATATCAAACTTTGCATATGTTGTCTTTAGTGGTTTGGAGTTGTTAAAATAATCTTTATTCCACCAAAATTTAATTTATTTATGTATTTTTTAGTGGACTGAGTCTTGAAATCAGAATGGTGCGAGTCAATCTGAGTCTTTGTTGGAGACTGTGTTGACCCTTGATTGATTTTGTGTCCAACTCCGAGTTTAAAAACATGATTGTAGTCATGTGGAAGGACTATTTTTTTGTTTTTGTTTTTCTTCTGTGGTTAGCGGCATTTACGTTGTCTCATCCCTTTCAGTGAATGAATTCATAAATTTAATTAATTCTCATAAATTTGAAATTGATCTAAAATGCCATGTATGTCAATCCTTGCTTCTTTTATATCCCCTTTTTTAATTTTTATTTGCATATCTAATCGGTAATGAGATATTTAACCTGAAAATGTTGTGATTTGCAAGCACGTAACTGGACAAATTATATAAATTTTTAAAATGCATTTATTTTTGGATTTTGCTTTACTTACAGGGTAATCTCTCTTTTTCAAGAGCCTACTGGGTCAGTGAGAAACTACTTGCATGGAATATGGAGATAGAACATGCTCAGTTCTCCATGTTTGCCAGTAAAAATGCCAATTTGAATCTTTCAGCTGGAGGAGTGAAAGGTTAGAAAGTACAATTTGGTTTTTACTTTTGGGATTTTTAATTGTTGATATTAATGGTTCATTTGTATAATTTTTTATGCCATGTACTTCTCTTTCAGATTCCCATTTTAATGAATATATGATGTTGCATTGATCTCTAATTGCTGGAAGCCAGGTCATTGTGAAAACTATTCCAACATTTCTGTAGTTCTTAATTTCAGGAGAACTAATTTATCCATTGGAACGGGAAAGCTATGCACTCATAAAGTGTTAAATCCCTTACTTGTCTATTACTATTAAACATCTTTTGCTCATGTAATGTCATCCCTTTTTATAAAAATACACTAAAACTGACAATTTTTCTCATGGCATAATTGCTAGAATATAATTCTTTAGTAGATACTGTACTTTCTTCAGCAGTACCTTTTTTAACTATTAAAAGGCTTGATGCCTATGATTATAGTTGGTCAATGGATTCTTTTGAATGCCCATTTGAGGGTGGTCTTGTGACTGCTTGATATTGGCAAAGGGAGGATGCAAGGCCCCTTGTTGATACAGGTACAGCCCTCCTTTTATTCACTCTTCCTACTCTGATGAAGTACCATTCCTCTGTCTGTACAGGGGAGGATTTGGTAATTCAACTAGAGGAACATGGCAGACTTCCTACAAAAGTGAACCCTCTTACACTTATTTATGCTCTGTAATGTATTATCTTGTTTTGTAGTCTGTGTGAAGTATTGTCCTTGCATTTACAAGTGGTAATTGTATGAAATCTCTACATGCTTAATTAGAACTTTTGATTATTATTCAGGTAATTGAAAAGTTTCCTCATATTGCACATTACAAGGCTCTCAAGCTACCGGATGGCCTGGATACAAAGGATTTGGTCAAATCACAACTGGCGATTGCATGCATTGATGGTAAAGAATGTGCAACATTATATTTTCATTTTGATTGAGCAAATATATGTCTTCACTTTTCAAGTAATTGATATTACATCAACAAATATACTATATTAGAATGGCACAACCCTGAACATGCATTTTATGTAATGGAGAGTCCTTACATTACCATTTTAAAGAAGATTTACTATTTTTTCCTTTTTACCTATGTCACATCGAGTTTCTAGAATGGGGTGACAAGGGGATAAGGACATGGAAGGGATCAGGGCTGGAAGGTACCCCCAAAATTACACAGGATGGGGGCAAGAGGACAACAAAAGAAAATAGGGCAATCATGAATTAAAACCTAAAAATTAAAATGATAAATTAATTGGCAGTAGGGCCATGATTCACCAGTGAGGTTGACAGAGTGTTGAGTAGTATCAGGTTTCCATTCTTGACATGGTCTGCCCCCTTGAATGGCATGTTTAAATGGGTTGAGGCTGGGTGCTAGTATTGAGCAAATTTGTTGGAATGGATACCCTTCTGACCCAAGATCTAAGCAGAAGGAACTATGTGATATGTGGTGCAGGCCCTTTCTGTATGTTTCTGGAAGCACTTCCATCTAAAAAATTAAAATTTAATTTATAAAATTGAGCAAGTACATTGTCCAAAATGTCAAAATGCCCAAAATAGTGCATAGTGCACAATGGCAAAATGCCCAATGTATATGCTTGCTACTCAATGCCCATATTAAATAGTATAACAGTGCTCACTAGGTTCTCATGTTGAAGGAGGGTCTTCGTTTCCTAGTTTTTATATCTAATAGTTCAACGCAAAAGATTTGCAATCCTTTGGCTAAAGTTGTATAAGTTCACATTGGTATCTGTAGAAGCACATGTTGAATGTCATTTTCTGTGAATTTTTGCAATAATAGTATCCTTCTTTTCCAACAAGATATGAATTTGTTGTATATGATAAATGAAAGTTTTTTCATCTGTTCAAGAGATCGATTCCTTTAACTTTTCCAATTGCCCCAAAATTGAAACTTGATTGGGTAACCTTTAATAAATGCATGGGGATTCAAATTGTCTGTAGGAAAAACCTTGATTTGTCACCAGGAAAACCTTGAGAGTGATTTCATGCTTATTTCTTCCCTTCATTGGTTACTGGCCCCTGGTCCATATTTGGCTTTTCATTCCTTTGAAGGACTTGCCACCTTGGGTTGTCTTTGTTGAAAGTGATGTTGGTTTGTTGAAGTCACCTTGTTTCTTTAGTTAGTCATATTTCCATTAACTGAATCCCTCCTTGTAAACATTCCTTGGATGCCCCAGCTCCCCACCTTCTCACACACAAGAGCAGATTAATCAATCAATCAAATGGGACATCTATTGGTGATATATTTCAATCACTTAGGTTTCTCCCTTGTAGCATCTTGGCCTTTTATGCTATAAGTAGTTGTTGATTGTTGGCGGTCTCATTGTTTGTCCTAGCTACATAAGACAACATAGGTCAAGTGGACTAAAGATTCCTATTTGTTAGCTGAGTGTGATTTATTGGCCTTGGTCTTAGTTATAGCAAAATCTAGCACCTAAGTGCAAAACCTTACTAGGTGACCTAGACAATGTACAACAATGGGAGTGCCACCACTGTGATCATAGCCACTGCTCCCTTTGTTTTAGTGATGGACACAATTCAACACAGGGGAGACTTCCCTAATAGAGACTCATCTTAGGGATCGAATAACCCAATCAAGTTATGCTAAGTGCCCCCTAAGTGTTCTATAATGAATTACCACCAAAGAATAAGGTTAGGCAATTAGGGTTTTGGGTGGCCTTAAGAGTGATTTATAGATTTGAGTTCAAAGGTTCTTGTGGCTCTTCTAGAAGCATTGGTCAACCAATACAGGCTCAAGATACCTCCCAAACACACATAATCAAGAAATTATGCTTGGCTATGATAAACTAGCTTGAGAAGTTTAGAAATTGCAGCGATATGGCAGTTTATGACAACTTCCTCTGAAAAAATAGCAGTTTATGACAACAACAAATTTAGCCATGGAGACTATGATAATAAAGTGTAAAATGAGGGCTAAAAATGAGTAAACAAGAGAAAAATTACAACAATTTTCTATGGTTAAAAAGGCATATGACAACACTTAAATCGTAGACTTCAATGCAAATTTAGGGTTGAAAATTGCACATAACATGATACTTTTGCTTTTTGGAATGTATTCCAAACAAGCACTAACCCTAGGACAATAATTTCCAAGATAATAAATGTTGCAAATGTATGATTTTGCTGTAATTAAACCCTAATTTACTCCAAAACAAGCAAAAAGTTAATTTAGGGTTTTAAGGATTGACACTAGAGATGAGACTAGTGGCTTATTGATCCAGGGCTAGTGGAGTATAGGAGTAACAAATCCTTGGAAGAAAAGAGATGGATGTGGGTTTGAAGAGATCAGGGGAGACTAACTCGTGTCCCTTAATCCTCTAACCCTAGCATTCTTCAATTTCCATGGACAAAAAAAGGAGGGGGCTAAACCTAGGTCACCTCAAAAGAACTTGATGAAAACCTTGTTCAAGGAGAGTTAAGAGATAGAAATAACAATGCAACCATGGTGCATATTTGATAACCCTAATCCATCAACAATAAACAAGATGAAAGAAAGATAACTCGCATTTAGTAGCATATATCATCAAAGCACACCAATAATCATCCATGAAAGAGAACCATCCACATCACAAACTCTCCAAGAGAAAAGTTGATCATCTAATGCTCCATAATGAGTTAGTAGAAACAAGTTAAGAGAAGTGACATATCTCCAATGTGTAATAATACAAATGAGTTAAGTGCTACCCTATTTATAGGAGGGTAACCAAGTGCTTTAGCTCTAATTAGGCATAAAGTTCCTAAAAAAAATCCATGATACAAGGTGGATAGGTCATCAAGCCAACCCCCAATACAACCTCAAATATGGAAATATAATGATAAAACATGAAAATTATCTTCAACAAGGGCATACGTCTGAGTGTAGAAGTGTCAAAAAGGGTGACATCATCCTCAAAAGATATGTCTCTCCATCGAGAGGTGGAATGAATGGTCAAAGGGCATGTCTGCTCATCAAAAATCATGTCTCATGTCTCAAAGGAATGAAAAGCTGATTCTAAAGATAAATATTTGTGTATGTATTTTATTTCTTTCGTTGTTAATTTTTCAGTTACGATGTGATTGATGCAATGTTCCGAAATTTTATTTTCTGCCGTTCAATAAATTCTGTTTTTGAGTTATTTAATGAGAGAACATGAGGACGAAAGTCACCTAGGCTTGTAAAAGTTACAGTTTCCGTGCAACAAGTAGTTACCAACTTCTTCCCGAAGATAGCAAAACTAGGTCCTCTAATTCCTAGCCATTCTTTGGAGGACATTATCAGGCTCAATTTTGGCACACTGGTGGTCGATGATTATGCCTCTTCCTCTCATTTGAACGCTGTTGTGGATGTTTTGCTTCCTCAGCTTCCATGAGTCCATAGTATTCCATTCTTTCTGGAGGAATTTTCATGGTGCATCGTCACTGGGATGCTTTCTTTTCCTGGGGTATTATCTGTTTCACTTTCTATGGTTATCCTTTTGGGTTCTGTCCATTTTTCTATTTTATAGTCTTTTTATTTTTTGACATTTTAACTAACAAAATAGAGGTCGAAAGTGAAATTTACAATAGACTGAATCTTGGTGAAGTAAATGTATGATATATTTGTCTGTTTAGGACACTTCATCCGTGGATTCAATGGCTTAACATCTGAAAGAGAAAAATGATGATATCTATGAATATTTATTTAGAAGTAACATTTTTCCTTTCTGAAAATAAATTTAATGCATAGATCGCCATTTTCTGTTATGCTTCTGTAAAGAGTGAGTGGATGAGTATTTAGTTTTCTGATTCAACATGTATTCTGTCCATTTTGCATCCTTATTTTGCAGCTGATGGAATTCTTGTGGATGCAACGGGTATACAGTTACCAGGTGTATTGGATGATCTCTTCTCTTATGATGGCCCACTTGGACCCATATTTACTCAGAATTCCGTGATGCTTCATCTTTGGGCGCCAACAGCTCAAGTACTTATCTTGTTTCAGTTTTTTTTCTTTGTTGTTACTCGATATCCATGCAGCATTCTTTCCTATTGTAATTGGAATATTAGTTTCGTTTACCGTGTTTTTATTTTGTCAATGCTCCTATTGGTGTGTCAAAAAATGGACTAACCAGTTCTAGAGCAGTGTGTACGTGCCTTGGTTTATTCGAGTCCTTCAGGTGGATCACTACTAGAATCTGTTCAAATGAAAGAAGACAATGGTGTTTGGAGTGTTTGTGGACCGAAAAGCTGGGAGGGAAAATACTATCTATATGAAGTTACAGTGTTTCATGATAGCACTCAACATGTTGAAACTTGTTTAGTAAATGATCCTTATTCTCGAGGGTAATTCCATATAACTTTATGACCAACAAAAACAATTTATTTCTTTAATAGTGTTTTACTTATCACCTGAACTTTTAAGTCCTAGTTATTCTTCTTTCACAACCTTCTCAATATCCTTTAATTTAATTTGTATTCTTTGGCGAATAGGCTTTCGGCGAATGGAGAAAGGTCTTTGTTTGTCGATTTGGGTAATGGGGCATTGAAACCAGAGGGATGGAATAGCTTGGCAGACGAAAAGCCACAGTTGGAAGCATTTACGGATATAACTATTTATGAGTTACACATCAGGGATTTCAGGTTTGTCTTGTTAGCAGTTATTTTTATTTCCCATATGGTGATGGTAACACAAATTAGGAATAGAACCCTGCTAATGACTATTTAAGAGAGTGTGTTGACGATGTTTCTTTAAAAAGGGTATTTATATTATTGAATTATTCTAACTTCAGAAGAGGGAAGAATATGCATGGACCATGAACCTCCTACCTGAAGGCTAGCGGTGAATGGCATTTCAGGAGGAGTCTTAAGCATACATGTAAACTTATATTCCAGCTGAAAGAGAACCATCCACAAGAGAATTTACTGCAGTATTTATGAACAAGGTTTTCATCAAGTTCTTTTCTGGTGACCTAGGTTTAGCCCCCTCCTTTTTTTGTCCATGGAAATTGAAGAATGCTAGGGTTAGAGGATTAAGGGACACGAGTCTGTGGTGGTTAAGTATGACTGATTGAACTGCTCCACCACCTTTGGGACTGTTTGCTACTGTATCTAAAGTTGTCTACTTTTCTTATGTAGTTTTCTTCTTCTCTTGTATTGATTTTAATCAAAATCTCAGGACCACTTCCGTTCGCAAGATTTAAAAAACAAATCTCTAAGTTATGCTATTATCAGTGTGCGTTCTTCACAATCTGTACGTTAGTTTTACATTTATTTTGTCTAATTTTATAATCCCAGGGATAATACATTCTTATGAGTTTTATACTTAGTATATATTGATGCTATTTGTGAGTTTTATGTGCTTTTAGGACAAACTGTAAACATAACGCCATTTTTAATTGATTCTGTGTAAGCAGTTTTCATTTTCACATTTGCGAGTTTTATGTGATTTTAGGACAAACTGTAAACATAACGCCATTTTAAATTGATTCTGTGTAAGCAGTTTTCATTTTCACAACTTCCACTGAGTAGGTAAAATAAAGTGATTGAAACTTCTAATTTTAGTTTTCCTCGTGGTTATTGCAGTGTGGGTGATAAAAGCGTGGACCCAAATTTACAGGGAACATATCTTGCTTTTACATTACCAGTGCGTTTTCTCATAGTCCTTTGAGGCAGTTGTATAGAAATGAAAACAGTTATATTCTGTTCAATTTATACCATGTTCTTAATTTCTCATTTTAGAGTTTCTTCATCTATTGACTTATTGCATTATATATTCACATCCTGAAGTTCTCTAATGAACAAAACCCATTAATCAGGAATTGCTAACAATTATAGCAGGATTAATATTTTGTAAAAATTTCCTTATATGACTTTTATTGCAGATTCCAAAATTTCATCTCAATAGACGCTTCCCAAATCATAATCCTTGAGAGCTTTCAGTCTTAGGGTTGGTGAGAAATATAAATTACAGCAGGAAACAATTGCATATACTTCACCTCATTTAGTCCAAATCACTAGCCATCTTACCAAACAAGTGTACTTCAATTGCCACACGTTACAACCCCTAGGGTGCACTTTTGAATGTATAAAGCAGACCTGAAATAACTTTATTACAAGAGAATTTACTGCAGTATTTTTTTTACTCGAAATATATATCCAAATGAAACCTGCCCCTCATTTTGAAGATGGTACCTCATACTGATCAATTTAGCATAAGAACAAGCAGAAGTTAAGGAAGCACCTAGTGAACCCATCAAAGAGTTGACTCAATTGATAAACACCATGGAAGTCAACCAGGCTCAATTGATAAAACTATGGAAATCAACCATGCAAATCAGATGAATGCTATGCAAAATAGGTTTATTGCCATGGAAAGGTCACAGGCGAATAGATTCCCTCCTACGCCAAATGATAAGTGGCAAAAGAAGGGGACTTCTCAAGATCAACTACAAATGTGGTTAATCATCAAGCCCCTCCTTATTGCAGACCTTGCAATGATTGTCATGAGGAATCTACTTGTCCAATCTTCTGTCAGATTGTTGAAGGAGATATGGCAGGTACAAGTGAATAGATACACATGGTTGGAAAAGGATATACTCTGTCTATGGAGGATTGGATGGAAACTATTGAAAGAAGCCAAAGTGTCAATAATATTTCTGTTGTTTGTGGTGTTAATAATGTGTCTACTATTTGTGATAATGTCACTAGAGGCTATGGTTAGAAGCCTGTTGCCAAACAATCTAGTAGGAACCTAGGAGGGGAACCTATGGGACAACAACTAGACCAAATGATAACAATTGGACAAAGACTGATTGTCACCTCAGTGAATGTCCCCTGTTCTTTACGGACTTTCACCGATGGGAGGAGTCCTGGTAGGAGAGGAATCACTTGAAGTGATTCCACTAAGCCCATTCAAGGAGAGGCTCAACCAATGCTCAATGCTTCCAAGAAGCTAAAGGCTCTCCAAGAAAGACCTAGGATTAAAATCAAGACTTAGAGCTCAAGACTTTCAATGATGATGAGCTATGTCACAAGGTTCATCGAACTTTAACCTTGAGGTTCGAATTTTGGCAAACCTCAAAAATGTTTAGAGGTTCGACGAACCTCATTGAACCTCATAGCCATTGACCAAGTCCATAGATCAAAACTCATAACTCCATGTCACAACTCAGGCTTGTAATTTATCCTTGCAGTTTCCAACTTTGTGATAACATATTTTATGTTTATTGATGTTGATTTGTCACTATTGTAGGAATTTACAGGGTAAGTTCCTCAGACAGAATACCAAAGGACACCGCTTACAAACAGATTGCAGATCAATACACCAGTATTGTTCACGTGGTTAAAACCCTCATAGAGGGAAACAGTCCACGGCCTGAGCCAACGCGGCCACTTCAGGCAATATATTAATAAAAGAATGAAAATTTACATAAGCTTCTCTCATGAACGGTTACCCTACAAATGACCCTCCATGCTCTTTAAATAGAGATCATGGACCAATCGGGTGTTAAGCCACATATCAAGTGTCGGTAATACTGAGGAGAGAATGAACTGTCGGATCACTACATATCGTGACCGTTAGATTGTAAGTTACAAAAAGTACATAGTAAAGAAACACACTTTACCTAACTCTATACTAGACCAAGTTATACTTAACTACTTCCTATGTGTCAGAATATCCTAACATCCCCCCTTAAGAACAACTTGGGATAGGATTGAAGGATGTACAAATATGACACAATAGGAGAAGGAAGGAGGCAACCATAAATCGAAGTTTAGTAAACTTCGCCTCTGTGAGAGCCTTTGTAAAGATGTCTGCAACTTGATCATCTGTTGAACAATATTGCACTTCAAGAACATGGTCATGAATGAGCTTTCTGATGAAGTGCATGTGCAGTTCAATGTGTTTGCTGCGCTGATGTTGGACTGGATCTTTGCATAGTTGAATGGCACTTTGATTATCACACCAAAGTGTAGTCGGATGCTGCTGTTGAAAGCCAAACTCTGACAGGATCTGACGAAGCCACAAGGCTTCCTTACTAGCTTCTACGGCACCATGATACTCTGCTTCTGCTGAAGAAAGAGAAATGGCACCTTGTTTCTTGCAAGCCCATGTAATAGGTCCTGAACCAAGAGTGAACACATAACCTGCAGTGGACTTCCTATCATCAGGGTCACCAACCCAATCGGAATCAGTGAAACCAACCAATAGAGGAGCTGCTTCGGCACTGTAATGAATCCCAAACTGAACTGTACCTCGAACATAACGAAGTATTCTTTTAGCTGCTTTCCAATGACTTTCATGTGGGTTTTGCATAAACCGAGCAATAAGGCCAACAACAAAGGAAAGGTCAGGACGAGTATGGGTTAGATACAAAAGTTTTCCTACAAGTTGACGGTATAAGGTAGCATCAACTTCAAGAGAAGTACAAGTGACTGAAAGTTTGACTCCAGACTGAAAGGGAGAAGGGGTTGCTTACAGTCTTCCATGTGAAAATGGCGTAGAATATCACAGGCATACTTGGACTGGGAAAGGGAAATACCTTCCTTGGATTGCAAGACTTGAAGACCAAGAAAATAATGTAAGTGTCCTAAGTCTGTCATTTCAAACTTCCTTTTAAGGCTAGAATTCACATGGTTTATAAGGTTGGGATCACTACCAGTCAGGATAAGATCATCAACATAAAGAACAAGAATGATAAGAGACTTGCCCACTTTCTTGGTGTAGACAGTATTGTCAGAATGACACCTAGAAAAGCCAGTTTCTAAAAGAAAGTTATCCATTTTGGCATACGAAGCTCGAGGAGCTTGCTTGAGACCATAAAGGGATTTCTTAAGCCGACATACAAGGCTGGAGTCTATTTGTATAAAGCCAATAGGTTGTTCCATATAGATTTCTTCATGCAAATCCCCATGCAAGAAGGCAGATTGAACATCCATCTGATGGACGTCCCATTTGAAAGAGGCAGCAAGGGAAAGAACAAGGCGGATAGAGTTCATTTTGGCAACAAGGGAGAAGGTTTCAGTGTAGTCAATGCCTTCAACATGTGAAAAACCCTTAGCAACAAGACGAGCTTTATGTTTACCAACTTTCCCATCTGGTCCATACTTGGTTCTGTAAACCCATTTGCATCTAACAAGTTTTCGTCCCTTTGGTAGAGGAACAAGATCCCATGTATCATTTGCCAATAATGAATGATATTCTTCATTCATAGCTGCTTCCCAATCTGGATGGCCTGAAGCTTCTGCAAAGGTGTCAGGATCATAATTCACTGAAGCTTGAGCCAGTAAAGAAGAGGCTCTATCAAACTGAGAACGTGTACGTCGCTGATCTGTAGGATCACCGACAAGATCACCTGCTGCATCCCGAGTAGCACGAACCCATTTTGGAAGCTGAGGAGCTGAAGGAGGATCTTGAGAAGGTGGGGGAGGATTGTCATCCTCGCTTTCATCATCTGAAGAGGAAATATTTTCAAAAGTAGAAGAGATAGGGAGAGGTGGCACATCCGCCAAACCAGGCTCGTAGGCCGATATATTTTCAGCAAACTTTACATCTCTTCTAATGATAACATTTTTGGACTTAAGTGGAATAAGTCTATATCCCTTGACATCTTCAGAATATCCAACAAAAATACATTTTTCACTCTTAGGTTCTAAAGCTTTATGTTTCTCATCTGGAATATGGGCCCATGCTTCACTTCCAAAAACACGAAAGTGACTTACATCTGGTTTAATTGAGCTCCATGCTTCTTTTGGAGTGATATTCTTTAAAACCTTAGTAGGAGTGCGATTTATTATGTAATTTGCACAGTTAATTGCTTCTGCCCAAAAATTAAGACCAAGTCCTTTAGATTGAAGCATACAATTAGCCATTTCTTTAAGGTGCGATTCTTCCTTTCAGCTACACCATTTTGTTGTGGAGTATATGGAACAATATGTTGCATTTGAATTCCATTCTCAGTGCAAAAGTTGATGAATTTGCTGTTAACATATTCTTCGCCATTATCAGATCTTAGCTTAAGAATTTGATGTCCAGATTGTTTTTCAACAAAGGCCTTAAAGGCCAAGAACATGTTAAATACTTCACTCTTGAGTTTTAAGAAGTATACCCAAGTGCGTCTGAGAAATCATCAATGAAAGTTAAGAAATACTTGTAGCCAGAGAATGAAACAACTGGAAGTGGACCACATAAATCACTATACACAAGCTGTAAAGGGGCTGAGGCGTGCCAAGAGGCACGTTTTTCAAAACTATCCCGATGATGTTTTTCGAGTACACATCCGGAACAAACACCATCTCTGCAAGATACCATTGGAAGACCTGTCACCATATTTTCTTTACATAGATTCTGAAGGGAGCGATAGTTTAAGTGACCAAATCGCTCATGCCAAAGTTTGCTCACTTCATCGTTATGAGCAACAAATACCGAGTGAATATTTGATGACCCAAAGTTGTGAAACTTATACAACCTTGTAGAATCATCAGCAATGCCAGTAGCTAAAATCTGTCTAGGATCTCTTAGGTCCTTAATTACAACATCGTGAGGTGAAAATTCAACGATTTTACCTTCACCTGAATGAGTTATCTGATATACAGTTAGAAGGTTGTAGGATAAGGTTGGAACACATAATACATCATTAAATTGACGATTGTCTATATGAACAGTTCTAGTCCCTACAACACTAAGAGATCTATCATCACCAACATACATATTTTTGGTGTTACAATCATTTAAAGAAGAAAACATGGCTTTGTTTTTGGCCATGTGATAAGAAGCTCCAAAATCAATGAGCCACTCATGAGAATGAGAGGAAGAAGATACATTTAGTGTATAGCCAGACCAAGATGCTTGACAACCACATGCAGAAAGTGCTATTCCTGAAGATGAAGTTGAAGTTGAAGAGTGCTCCAAATGGATGTTATGCTTCTTCATTGCTGCTTCCAAGGCTTTCATCTTAAAGCATTTGGATTCTAAGTGGCCATCTCGATTACAAAAGTTACAATGTCTATCAGTGTTCTTCCCTTTGTTTTCATTTGTCTTATCATTTTGTTGAAATGATTTTTCATTTTGAGGCTAAAATTGCTTAGGACCCTTGTTTGGTTTAGGACCATTCCTTTTAGGATACAACTTCTTAGGATTCTTTGAATTTGGTTGCTGCTGGGCGGCTAAAGCTTTCTTAGAAGAGTTTCCAAGATTAAGAAGACCAAGGTGTAAGTTTTTCTTGTTCTCTTATTAAAGAACCACAAAAGGAATCAAAGGAAGGGGACTTGTAGGCTTGTCCTTGATAAATGAAGGCTTCTCTTGTAGAATGGAAGGTGGAAACAAACACAGAATAGGCTGGTCCCAACTTAGTAAGAATGGAATAGATAAGGTTACTATCTTCTTTCTTAACCTTAACACCTTCCAAGAGAAGTCTAAGGGTCTTGAACTTGGACAAAAAATCTTCAATGCAAGAAAAATTATTGGGGTCCAATGTAAGCAACTCATTTTCGAGTTGATGGGCTTTAAGTTCATTTTTAATTCCAAAAACTTTAGTGATCTGTTTCATTGCTTCCTCAGGAGTATCAAGTTCTGCAATATGGAATCTAAGATATGGAGAAATAGACATCCCTATCAACCCACGTGTTTGATCTTGCCTATTTTCCCATTTAGCTGCCTTATCTTCATCTTTCGATTTGGTTTCTTGGCCTGAGGCTATTCTGTAGAGACCTTTACTTGTAAGTAAATCCACAATGTAGGACCACCATTGGAAGTAGTTGGTGCTGTCAAGAATAACTTGGCATGAACTTTCCATTTAAACAAAAACTGAAGCTATAGATGCTGAATCTAAGTGTTCCAATGGAAAGATCTCGAAAAATTAGGCTGGTTCAATAAAAACGGCTCTGAAAACGGCTTCCGAATGAAGAAGTTATGGCTTTTTGAAGAAAAGTTGATGAAGATGCCGACGAAGTGCGGGAATGTGTGGAAATGAATGATAATGTTATATTTAAAAAAAATCCGCCCCCTTTCCAAACTTAATCTAATTAGCTCAACAAAAAGAAGACTTGAACTCAAGACCTCTACTCTCATAAAGTAGCTTTGGACCAAGTGAGCTAAACTAAAAGTTTAGTAATTTTTGGAAAAGAGGAAGGGGGGTTTTTTTTTAGTCGCTGAAGCTTTGGGTTGCGTGCTTACTTGAGAAAACTCTTTTTCCCTACAAAACAGAAAACAGAAAACCCAACACGGACATACAAAAAAAACAAACCTCATGGCTTGAAGTTAGCTTTACCCGGAAACTAAATATTTTCCTCAATGTTTCTGATTTTCCGAGATCACACTAAGGCACGGCTGGAAAGAGCATATGCATGAGAAAAATCCTTCCTCTCTGTTTTTTATTTGCCTAGTTCGCACAGAGTCGCGGGGCAAAGAGCATACGCAGAAATGAAAGGTATAGATCTGGTAATAAAAAAAAGGAGCTAAATAAACCGAAATTATAAACAGAGAGAAAATAACTAGAAACTGCAAAAAACACTGTATACCTCCTGATCTTAAAAATGACGTAGCTAGGGCTACCAGAAACCTTTTCGTGTGAAACGAAAGGGGTTCCTCATTGGAACAGATGCTCCTAACACAACAGAGCAGTCCTCTCGGCCTGAAAGCAGTCAGAAACAATAGATTTAGGAAACGGTAGTCGGATGCAGTTCTACCGGCTTCAGATTTGGATCACCAACGGACGCGGCCCTCAAATAGCTCCGATAGCATGTAGGAATTTACAGGGTAAGTTCCTTAGACAGAATACCAACGGACACCGCTCACAAACAGATCGCAGATCAATACACCAGTATTGTTCACGTGGTTAAAACCCTCAAAGAGGGAAACAGTCCACGACCTGAGCCAACGCGGCCACTTCAGGCAATATATTAATAAAAGAATGAAAATTTACATAAGCTTCTCTCATGAACGGTTACCCTACAAATGACCCTGCATGCTCTTTAAATAGAGATCATGGACCAATCGGGTGTTAAGCCACGGATCAAGTGTCGGTAATATCGAGGAGAGAATGAACCGTCGGATCACTACATATCGTGATCGTCGGATTGTAAGTTACAAAAGGCACATAGTAAAGAAACACACTTTACCTAACTCTATACTAGACCAAGTTATACTTAACTACTTCCTATGTGTCGGAATATCGGATATCCTAACATCCCCCCTTAAGAACAACTTGGGATTGGATTGAAGGATGTACAAATATGACACAATAGGAGAACCTAGTAGCGAACCTCATCCGAACCTCATCAAAAAATTCGAACTCAAATTGAACCTAATCATTGTCGAACCCGAACTCGAACCTGAACCATGTGACATTGATGATGAGTATGCCTAAGGTCAAGACTTTCAAGATGAGATAGGATCTCTCAAAAAGCTTTGCAAGATGATTGGACACCTTAAATAGGCTTTTGCTATCCTTGAGAGACCTAATCAGGGCTTATGCTAGACCTATGGTTTTATGAATAAGTGCGGGTAAAAATACTTCCAAGGCACTTGTTAGGTCAAGGCAAGGGAGGAGAAAGGGCTTCTTATGATTTATTCCAATGAATACTAAGCTCATACAACCCTCAAAGAAGTCCCCAAGGTGAGAGAGAAAGACCTAGGTTTTCCCTCTTGGAGTGGCACCTAGGGCAAGAGATTTTATGGATGAAACTCGGGCAGATGCCCACCAAACTTGGAGCATAGGTAGCCTAGACCCTAAGCTTGATGTGTGGACCCTTGGATTCTTGAAAAATCACCTCCCTAAAATTTCGATGCAAGCCCTAGATTTCCGCCCTACCTTTAGGGTACTGAAATTTAGGAGGAGATAATGTGGAGAAAAGAAGAGTTGATCACCAATGACCAAACTTCTTGGACGAGTGCCTAGTCTATGGAGTCTTAGATTATTTAAAATTGGCCAAAACTGTCCTTAAGGAGGCTAAAGATTTACCCACTCAAGATTTATGGAGTTTTATGGAAGAAAGACAAAATTTCATTCACTAGGAACATTCATCATTGCATACAGTAAGTAACATATGCAATTGCCAACCAAAAAGCTTTTCAAAAATGATTTTCAACAAATAGGGCACAATAGCATTAACCTAGTTGCAAAACTTCCATACATTAGACATAATTCCAAGAAAAATGTTCAATAAGAAGTACTTACAAGATGACAATATGATATATCCATCCACAAATCATGAGATAGCTCCAAAGAAGATCGAAAATTTCAACTCCAAATGTCAAAATGCATATAAGAATCTCCAATAGTTTGTTGGAATCACGATTGCCGTTACACCAAAACCTGCAGGTGTTAGTAAACGAACGCATCACCATAGTTAACGGATCCACGAGAAGCGGTTAAGCCATGTCGTAAAAGACGGGGAGTGCTGGATTATCCAATGCCCAATAATCTCCCCCCCAGCATGAGCCAGGTGTGATTCGAACTCGAAACCTTTGGCTCTGATACCACTTGTTGGAATCACGATTGTCGTTACACCAAAACCTGCAGGTGTTAGTAAACATATGCATTCCAGAGTTAACAGATCGACGAGACGTGGTTAAGCCATGCCACAAAACACAGGAGTGTTGGATTATCCAATGCCCAACAATCTTGGTTTCAGAGTAAGATTGACATCAAGGTTGTCATTGATGTCAATATGGCATTGTTGAAGATGGGTAAAACACTAAAAATGTCCTAAGTATGATTAATGAAACCATAAGATCATAAGTGAAAACCCTAATTGTGCATGAAACCCTAAGCACGATTGAATGGAAAACCCTAGTTGGAGCATGCATTGGATAACCCTATACCCTAAGTGCATATCAGGTTGGCAAACCTTAGGAGAAATCCCTAAGTGCATATGTACATAATGTCCTAACCTTAGAATCATTATGTCAATATGATATCAAGATTAACCCTAACCCTAACTTTGCTAAAACCATAAATCTAACCCATACCCCTATACCCTATTTCTATGTGATGAAACCCTAACCATGCAAACCCTAACTTTCTATAACAAATATACATCATTTCCTAATTCCTAAATTCACTTGATATAAATCTCATAATGAAACCATAACCCATGAATGCCAAATTGGACGCATAAAGAGGAGCATCGAGAGCATTGGTTTACATGTAACAAAGAAGAACCCATATAAATTGTAACCCAAAAGAAGAGCTTTATTAATATGAAATAAGCCAAAGAGGGAGCCAAAGAGAGGATACAAGTTCTAAACCCTTGTCATTAAGGAAAATTTATTTAAAAAAAAGAAGCTAAAAAATACACCTTCTATAAGCTGACTCAAGTCGGCCTCCCTCATATGGGTCGGATCTCCATAAAATCGTGACTATTCATAACCTTAAAATCATTGTAAATTTGGCCCGAATTCTCCCATTCTAGGTCGTCTAATTCTGTCAAAACAACTAAGATGGTCACAGATATATAAAAAGGGAGCCCAATAAAGGAGATATAAAGAGGGTTCCATTGTGTTCTTAGAAGCAAAGAATATTTGTTCTACGGTATTTCTCTCTGGGATTTGTTGCAAGTTTTGGTTGGTTTGTGTGGGATTTGTTGAAAATTGCAGCAACAAGGACATTGGCCCTCCTAGGACATCATTCCTAAAACAATAGATGGATCTCTATGCTTGAAGAAGCACAAGATCAACAAAGGTGTACTAGGGCTAATCATCAAGGAACAATGAAGGTCTATTGGCTTTCATTTGGGTTTGTTTGCAAGGATTTCAAACACAAATATATTGCAGACCTGAAGCAACTTATCACACTTAATTTTTTGAAGTCTTCGACCAACCTTATGAGCACAACAAGACATTCTCATTCCATCTAAGCCTGCGACTCCTCTTTTGAAATTTGAAATGTTTGTTGCAGGTTATTGACTTTGTCATTTTGCTGTTAGTTAGAGGGCAGCGAAGGTATGGTCTCTAGGTTTGTGTTGAAGTGAATGGTTGATTGTGTGTAGAACAAAGATCTAAGACTTACGCTTGAGGCAAGTGGTTAAGTTTTTGTGGGAGCGAAGTAGGGCAACTTGTGAGTTAATGTTGCGGCCTTGATCAAGAATATGCATATAAGAATTGAAGTTTAGACCTTGTTGATGATGCATTTGACCATCACAGTGCACGGTTGTAGTGTAGTACCAGTGCCTCCAACCTTAGTGGTGCAAACTTGTGCATACAAGTATTTCAAAGAAAGGCTCCATGCAAGGCATTTCAGTGAACCAAACTAAGGCAACTTGAATGTTAAATTTCACTGAGCTTGGCTTGTGACATATGACGGTGATCTTCTCTGTAAAAGGAGTGTGCAAACCTATTGAAGACCCCTTTGGAGCATTGCCTTGAAGATCTCCCTGAAGCATAATTTGAGGCTTGGCTGAAGACTCATCTTGGACCAAATATTGGAGCAACATTTGAAGAGCATTTCAACATCTTGGAGAGTATCTTGGCACAACTCATTGAAGACATCTAGAAGAAAAGCAGATTGTGAAGACATGCTTGAAGACATTAGTTAACCCTGTAATGGATGATTGAAGTCTTCATAATGTGACCTTGAAGAATACTGTTTGGGTGACATGAAGAATTGTGAAGATACCTTTTGTGGATCAAAGTTGTCATGAACTTGTAGACTATTGAAGACTTGTTGAAGATACCTTGGAGAAGAAATTGTCAAGGCTTGTTGCAGAAGTGTTTGGGAAGCCTTGAAGAACAACTTGTACTCATTATTGAAGAATTGAAGCAGTGGGTTGGAGCCCTAGAGGTTGGAGCCTCATAAAGACTAGGTTGGAGCTTGGACCAGTGGATAGGGTTGGAGCCCTAGAGGTTGGTGCCTCGTTGAAGTCCGAGTTGGAGCTTGGCATGGTGCAGGTTAGAGCCTGGTTGATTGAAGATCAGAGTCTTCATTTAGGGTTGGAACCCTAAACTGTTGTTGTACTTGATTTATTGTAAACAGAAGATTGAAGTCCTCATCATTGATTAATAAAACTATTTACATCATTGTTCATTTTGTGTTCAAGTTATAAGTGATCTTAACTATAATAAAAATAACAATTTTAAAAGAAACACTGATTCAACTCCCCTCTCAGTATTTCCAACAATTGGTATCATAGCAAGTACCTTCAGTCTCAACCTTACAACTGAAAGGTAGATCCATAGAACACAAATGGCAAAGTCAAGGAAGAAGTCTTGCAAACCATTCGAAGGTGTCACCTCCTCAATGGATAATCAAATTGAGAAAGCTTCGTTGTTCAATGGAAACTTTGAAGTACGGATGGCAAGAATAAAGAATTTTTTAATAGCTCAAGGTTTTGAAGTTTGGGAATCAGTGGTTACTGGAAGCACGATGGAAGAAGAGTCCAAGGAATATAATGCAAGAGAGATAAAGGCAATCTTGAGTGGGCTACCAAATTGTACAAATGTCAAAGTGGAGAAATGTTCATCAACAAAAGAGCTTTGGGAAAAGCTTCAAGATCTTCACTCAAAAGGATTATTAGTTGTGATCCTTGATCAGGAAGATGGTGACAAAGAACACAAAGATGAACCAAAGAAGATAATTGAAAAGAAAGATGAGGACACCAATTGTATAAAGGAAGATGACAATGAAGAAATCCTTGAAGTAGAAGTTGAAATAGATCTTAAGACAAAGCTTGTAACTGCCCTAGAAGAAATAAGCAACTTGAAAAAGGAAAATGAAGAACTCAAAAGACAAGCACAAGATGGTGACCATGACCTTGACAAGACAAGGAAGGAAGTTGACCTTTTCAAGCTTCAAGTACAAGAAATAGATGAGGAGCTCACCAAGCTTAAGGAGGAATTGCATCAAAACAAGAAAAGGCATCATGAAGAAGTCATATCCATGACAAATTAGTTAGATAAAGCAAAGAAGAGGGAAGACATTTTTTCAATCCATCTTGAACAAAGACATGAGGACTTGAACAAACTTGAAGCAAAAATTGGTTAATACAAGGAATAGGTCTCCTCCCTTAAATCTCAACTAGAAGAAGCAAAGAAACAAGCACAAGGAGCTGAAAAGGTGATGGAAGTTTTGGCCCTCTTGGAAGGACAAGTAGGTGAAGCAGAAAAGGAAAGAAATGTCATGGCATACCAACTAGAAGAAAAAGATGAAGAAATCTTAAGATTGAAATCAGATGTCTCCTCTCTCAAGGCCCAAAAATGCGAAGCAACAAGGAAGAAGGAAGAATTGGAGAAACATCCAGCACAAAAGAATGAAGAATGCAAGATGATGTAAGAAGAAATTGATCTCCTGAGGAAAGAAGTTGACTTGCTGAATAAGAGTCTAAAGAGCTCTCAAACCCTAGATGACATCCTAAGTCATCAAAGATCCCCCCTTGATAAATCAGGTCTTGGTTATGCAGGTGAACCCTCAAGCAAAAATGATGCAAACCCTAATTCATCAAACAACAAGGATGTGGAGAAGCTTGAAAAAAATGTTGATTCCCTGAGTTCCAGCAAAAGCAAGAAGATTAATCAAGATAATCTTAAAGGAAACCCTACTCCAAGAAGGTATATAGAAGGTGTCAAGGATGCAAGAGGCAATGGATATCATCAAAGGATCTTGAGGCAAAGAGACTTTAGAAGTACATCAAGGCAAGTATCATCTTCCAGGTACCAAAGTAAATTTTTTGGTTATTACTATTCTTGTACAAATTTTGGCCATATGGCAAAGGAATGTAGGGCATACAACAAAGACAATTATAATGGTCGCCATCAGTGTCCCAAAAGCAATTTTTCAGGAAGAAATTATGCCTCATTTATGTACAAAATTGAATGCTACAAATGTCATAATATTGGTCATATGGCTCATATTTGTAACTTGAATTGGGCTCCTAAACAAGCTAAATTCATAACAACCAAGCATGAAAAGAACGTTAAACAAGTTTGGAGAAGGAAGCAAAGTGTATTGGACACTCAAGGCATCAACTCATGTTAAACTGATGAGTACATCTTTGGTAGATATGATATTCCAAGTTTTTGATGATGATATTTTGCCAAAAAGGAGACCATGCATAATGTTATGGGGTGCTTGTGATTCTGACCATTCTTGCAGAGCTTTGTGAAACCCTTGATGAGCCACACATGGACAATCATGCTATGAGTCACATAGATATATCTCCTGATGGATCATCTCTTAGAAATTTTGCAAAAAATCTTGTTTGACAAGTTGGTCTCTGTTGCATGAAGACATCATCTACTTTGTTCCTTTTCATGAAAGCATGAAAAGGCTTAGGGGGAGCAAGTCCATTGAAGAAAAGCATGATATTTTGTCTCTATCACAACCTTATGAGCACAACAGGACATTGTCATGACCAACCTTATGAGCACAACAGGACTTTGTCATTCCATCTAAGCCTGTGACTCCTCTTTGTAGGAATTTACAGGGTAAGTTCCTTAGATAGAACACCAAAGGAAACTGCTCACAAACAGATCACAAATCAGTACACCAATATTCTTGACGTGGTTAAAACCCTCAAAGAGGGAAACAGTCCACGGCTTGAGCGAACACGACCACTTCAGGCAATTTATTGATGTAAAAGAAAGAAAATTTACATAAGCTTCTCTCATGAACGGTCACCTTACAAATGACCCTCCATGCTCTTTAAATAGAGATCATGGACCAATTGGTGTTAAGCCACGGATCAGGTGTCAGTAATACCGAGGAGAGAATGAACCGTCGGATCACTTCATGTCTAGAACATATCGTGAATGTCGGATTGTAAGTTACAAAAAGTACATAGTAAAGATACATACTTTAACTAACTATACACTAGATTAAGTTATACTTAACTATTTCCTATGTGTAGGAATATCCTAACATCCCCCCCTAAGAACAACTTGGGATAGGATTGAAGGATGTATAAAGATGACACAATAGGAGAAGGAAGGAGGCATTAGAGCCTAACCCCCCTTAGTGACAACTTCCTGAACTCAACCATAAATCGAAGTTTAGTAAACTTTGCCTCTGTGTGAGCCTTTGTAAAGATGTCTGCAACTTGATCATCGGATGAACAATATTGAACTTCAAGAACACGGTCATGAATGAGCTTTTTAATGAAGTGCATGTGTAGTTCAATGTGTTTGTTGTGCTGATGTTGGACTGGATCTTTGTATAGTTGAATGGCACTTTGATTATCACACAAAAGTGTTGTCGGACGCTGTTGCTGAAAACCAAACTCTGATAGGATTTGACGAAGCCACAGTGCTTCCTTACTAGCTTCTACGACGCCACGATACTCTGCTTCTGCTGAAGAAAGAGACATGGCACTTTGTTTCTTGCAAGCCCATGTAATAGGTCCATAACCAAGAGTGAAGACATAACCTGTAGTAGACTTTCGATCATCAGGGTCACTAGCCCAATCAGAATCAGTGAAACCAACCAATAGAGGAGATGCTTCTGTACTGTAATGAATCCCAAACTGAATTGTACCTCGAATATAACGAAGTATTCTTTTAGCTGCTTTCCAATGACTTTCATATGGGTTTTGCATAAACCGAGCAATAAGGCCAACTATAATGACCCACTTATAGTAAATTAAAATTTATAAATTTAAATAAAATTAATCAAATTAAAAATTAAAAATTAAATCAGTAAAATAAATAAATAAATTTTATTTCAAATTAAGATATTCAAATAAAATAAAATCAGATTTTCTTTATAAAAATCAACACGTATCATAATTTTGACACGGTGATGAAGGATGTCGGTAAAATGGCAACTTATAAGAAGGAAGGGAGGTTGGAGACCGGGGAGGAAAAAGGAGGAGGAAAGTTTATACACAGAGAGTTTGTTTGTCATCAGGAACAACTGGGCCTTGCTTGTTCTAAGGTTTCTGGGCACAGGGAAACAGTCTGCTTCAATTGAGAAGTTTACTGGACTGAGTAGCAAGGTTCTGCTCAGTTTGGCTGGGTGGTTTCAGTCTTTTGGTAACCGCAGCAGGAGTAGTTTGAGGCATCATCGACCGTAGGATTACAGGTAAGTACTTTCATTGGTTATGTCAATTAAATTTATAAAATTCAGGATTTTTTATCATAGGGTCATGATGTTTAATTTTAGAAGTCCTTACTGTCTTTGCAATGGCTGTAATATTCTGTTATTCATATTCTGTTCATAGGGAATAATTGTTTAACTTATTCACAATTATTACATTTGGTATCAGAGCGGTTCAAACTTTCGGACCTGTTAAGTTTGTTAAGGATTTAAATTTATCGAAATAAGGTTGTGCTAAAGCCATTTAATCATGCACCCAGTAATAAATCTTACAGTACTCATTGTCTGTTTAGGACTTCAGTTAGATGAACTTTCATAACTTTTATTAGTTGCTCAGCGACGTCCCTGTTGTTGCTTTACCATAGGCCTTCTCAACCTCACTGAAACTGTATCTCTAAGCTTTGTGCAAAAATACTACTTGGCCCTCGTTTCCCTTTCCTTTTCTCTGCAACTCCTTCAGCCTCTTTCTGTTTTAGCTTCAGTTTTGTAGCTCTTTAGCCACCTGATATGAAACAGAGCCATGTAACTGCATCACCATGTCCCTTGTCAGCAGCAAAAGTATGAGGCTTGGAGTGAGAATGAGATTTGATCTTGGCGTGGATTGAAGGCCTGGAAACTTTGTCATTATTGGTGTTCTTTGGAGGCAATTGAGCCACTGCCGCCTTCACTTCATTACGTCTTCTTCTGAGATAGAAAGCGAAGAATAATGCTAACGATAACCCACTGATTAGACCTGAAAGTAAAATGCTCACCGGTGGAAATGCTTGTGTTTCCATTGAAGAAGAAGTCATTGCCAGTAAGATCAACACTCGCATCGAACGAATACTGATCTTTCTTAATTGATCGCTTATCGGATCGATTGATTCCAACGTTTTGCAGAAAGCTAGCATCTGCAAGCTTTAGGCAACCAGAACTGTATGCTTTTTAATGACAAATCAATCCAGATTAATGAAGTAGATACGCCTCTGGCTCCCTTTGTCGTCCTATGAAGAGCTCCTGCATTTCTTTCTTAAGAGATAAAGCTTACGACGAGGAAAAATTAAATGTTAGACTCCAAACTTAATCGATTCTCTTTCATAAAAAAAATAATATGCTTTCTCTACAGCTTGCGGCAAAGAGGGACGACTCAAAAAAAATGTAGACAACATCCAAGAAATTCGACTTGCTTCTAAAAAAATATTCGTTCTCCTGCTATAAGTTCAAGGGAAAAGAACTTCTCCTATGCCTGCGGCGGGGAGAGAAAGGCTTCAAAGAATGAATACGACTCTTTCAAAGAATGAATATGGCTCCCATAAAATTCCGATCTTAATTATTCCAAGCTTTAGAGAAATACTTCTTCAAAAACATTGCTGTCAAACCCTAGTTGTCTAGCTTCTTGAGATAGCTCTCGACCTAGAGAGAAATCGATCAAAAGGCTCACATTTACGACCAAGGAGGTTTCATTTTCCGTTCCTTGGAGCATTACCGAGCACATCTTCTCCCCATTGCCACGAGTCGTGAGATAACTGAAATGCGCTAAAAATCAGAAAGTGATAAAAATAAGAAATTGATGGATTTTAAAGCTTAAAGGTAAACGTGAGGCCAGGCCTATACTGGACACCCGCTCAGTTAATCAACTGCGCGTTAGGATATGGTGTGAGTTTTATAGTTTATCGATGCGTTAGGGTATTGATCTGATAATCACCCTATGAGTGACCTTAGTTAAAAATTTATTAAACAAAAGGTATTACAGACTCATGTGATGGTGTGTGTTCTGTGTCATTTAAGCAACGGATCGATCAGATTGCCAATACACAAAAAATAAGTGGAAAGATAGTAGAGAAACACAGTAAGCAACACAAAGACACAAACAATTTTTAATAAGGAGTTCACCCTATTCTCCAGGGCTACGTCTCCGGTCCAACTTCAGTGGTGGCCTTGTTTTATTGTGTCTTACAGCAGAGAAATTACAATACAGGGACTCAATGTGAGTTCTCCTGAAGCAGATTTTGCTTGGTAGGGTGGTCCTTGGATTTCCCAAGCCACTCGGAGTTCACAGACTCTTTTTCTTCCTATCAGCTCTGTGACCTTTGGTCTACAGTGGAAAGAGCCAAATGTGATGCTCTGTCTGGATAGATTCCTCTAGGGAAAGGCTTGAATCGTCAAGCTCTCTGGTGCTCGACATTGCTTGTGGTCAGCTCGGCCCTCTGTCTCCTCTGCTCGGCTTTACTGTTCTCTATGTTCAGTCCTCCTCTCAGGGTTCAGTGTTCACTGTCTCTCTTGGTCGCTTGGACTCCTCTCTATTCCTTCTCTCTCTGAATCTGCATTCCACTGTCTTTGTTCATGGCTTTAGTCATTCGATCTCTATGCCTGTTCGGTTTCTCTCTTGCCTGCGTCGATTCGCCTACCGCCTGCGTGCTTGGAGTTCCCTGTTCGGCGCCAGCATGAACGCTCGGGAAGTAGCCTCGTGTCCCCATCTAACTGGTGCCAACACGCTCCGTCGGTTCGTTTCTTCGGTTATGCCATGGATACGTTCTTTCTCCACCGTGGCGGTCAAACGGATTCCAAATCCCCTTAATCGCGACTTAATTCCTTGTCGATTCCGCTTCTTTCTATCGGGCGCAATCTCAGCCGTCCAATCTGGGCTTCCTCCAGATCCAACGTCATATGCACGTCGAGCGCGGTTGACTTGCTCGAATGATAACGCGCGATCAATGGTGGTTTTTCTCTCACCTCCACTGCCACGCGTCGATTGCTGAGTGGGATCGCTCCGCTTTCCTCCAAAACCGCTTACCATTCAAGGGCGCCTCGATCAAAACTGCCGGTTTTCCAGAGCGCGGGTCCCGCCTTCGTACGTTAGCCCTTTTTCCTTTTTCTGCTTGCGGTCCTCTGGCTCCCAACGTGACCAAGGGCTTAAGATGCCTCCATTTCGGCCCTTTTGCCCAACGATGCGCGTGCTAATCGCACATCGAAAATCAGCTCCTTTTCCCGTTTCGGGGCTCCTAGGGGCTACATCAACCTCCTGCGCAGTCTCCATGGGCCTCGGTCAGCGCGCTTTGACCGAGGTCCTCGTCGTTCCACACCGGTTGCCATGGCCACTGGTTCAGGGTGTTTTCGATTGCTGTTTTAGATTCTTCAAGGATTTGTTCGACCTGATTCAGTCATGGTTCTTTGACAGTCGTTTATGGATCCGATTTGGATCACGGCCTCCCTACTGAAAAAGCTTTTGGACCACCAAAAGTTGGTTTTCTTCAAGCATCGACTAAGTGAGGAAACTGCTACCTCACTTGTCCAATCTCAATCCTCTTTTCACTGCTCGGCTTTGAAACTTTAAGCCCAATCCTGAGGTATTCCACTTGTCCACTGCGCGTCGTCCTTACCTTCCTGTCCAGCGCTGTATCTCCTGCAACTCATTAAGATATTCAGGTAGCAGGTCGTCAACAGAAGGTAATTGACTCTGCTCTTCAGGGTCCTCAATCATTGAAGGTTCAAACAACCTCAAGCAATCTGCGTTCACGACTGAGTAGATGTGCATGTAAGCTGGCAGATCAAGGCGAAAAGCATTTTCACCAATCTTCTCAAGTATCCTGAAGGGTCCATACCTGATAGGTTTTAGCTTTTTACCTTCACCTTGCATCCTGTCCTTGCTGATATACAGCCAGAATTTGTCTCCAACTTGAAAACTATGCTGCATCCGATGCTTATCATGCCTAGCCTTGTACTTGGCCTGGCTCTTTTCCAGCTGTTCCTGTACTGCCTGGTGGATCTCCTGGATCTGTTCAATGAACCTAGTTGCCTTGTCCACATCACTGTGTCTATCAACCGTGCTATCTTTACCAAAGACAAAATCCAAAGGAGACCTTGGTATGAAACCAAAACAGGTCTCAAAAGGAGATCTCTGTGTAGAAGAGTGTTTGGCTCTATTGTAAGCATGCTGCACATAACACAAGTGCTCATCCCAAAGCTTAGGATGTTCGCTGCAATATCCTCTCAGTAACTGGATCACTGTCCTGTTAACTACTTCTGTCTGGCCATCTGTTTGTGGATGAAAAGATGTGCTTTTCTTTAATTTGGTGTCCATTAGTTCCCACAGACTGGACCAAAACTTTCCCACAAATTGGGTGTCTCGATCAGATATAATAGAAGTGGGTAATCTGAAATGAACCCATACATGTTCAAAGAATAATTTTGCAGTTTGTTCAGCTGTAATATGTTTACTACAAGGTATTAAGATACACATCTCGCTGAACCTATCCACAACAACATAGAGATAATCATGACCTTTCCTAGATTTAGGCAGTCCTCCAATAAAATCCATGGAAATGCTTTCCCAAGGGTGAGAAGGAACTAGTAATGGAGTGTATAAGCCTAGTTTTCTATTTCTGGGCTTGCTTTTAGCACACATAGCACATCCCTTTACATATCTAGAAACTGTCTCACTCATTTTCAGCCAATAGCAGAACCTTTGCAGCTGTGCAACTGTTTTACTTACCCTAAAGTGACCTGATATCTAAGAAGTATGTGCTTCCCTAATTATTTTTACTCTCTCAGTTTGTGGAATGCAGAGTTTCCACAATGATATAAGAGTTGGCCCTTCACATGATAGTCCAATTCTTCTACTCTTTTGCCTTGACTCAAGGTTGCATATACATCTTTAAAGTCCATATCCTGAGCATACTATTCTATGTAGCTTTCATGCAGCACAAAATTATGCTTAAGTATGGTAGATGCATTTATAATGGGTCTAGATAACATATCTGCAACCTTGTTATGTATGCCCTTTTTATATCTGATGACTAAATGAAACTGTTGTAGAAAACCCATCCATCTGTAGTGTTTTGATTGTTGCAACTTAGTTTGGGAGTGTAGATATTGAAGTGGCTGATGATCAGTATGTATTACTGTTTCTTTGCCCATTAAGTAATGTTTCCACTTTTTCACACTCTGAACTAATGCATACAATTCTTTATCATAGGTAGGATAGTTAATTACTGCAGGATTAAAAGTCTCAGAATGATAACATATGGGTTTACCGTGCTGTGTCAACACTGCTCCCATGGCATAGTCACTGGCATCAGTTTGGATCTCAAATGGTCTTTGTAAATTTGGCAGTGCTAGTACAGGTGCGCAACTAATCTTTTCTTTCAAGGTGTCAAAGGATTTCTGTTGTTTGCCTCCCCACTGAAACACCTTGTTCAATCCTGTCAAAGCATGTAAGGGAGCTGCAATTGAGGAAAAAATTGAAATGAACTTCCCCCAATACTGTGCTGCTCCTAAGAAGCTTCTCACTTCTGTAGCAGACTTGGGTTTAGGCCAGTTTATGATCACTGCCACTTTAGAGGGATCTATTTTCAATTCACCTCCCCCTACTATATGACCCAAATAATTTAGAGAGGTTTTGCCGAATTCACATTTGGAGAGTTTAACATAAAGTTTTTCTCTTTTCAAAACATCTAATGTCTGCTTAACATGCTTTAAATGTTCTTCCCACGTGTTACTAAAAATCAGAATGTCATCCAGATACACAATAACAAAATCATCAAGAAAAGGTTTGAGTACATCATTCATTAATCTCATGAAAGTAGCAGGAGCATTAGTTAGGCCAAAAGGCATAACCAACCATTCATACAATCCCTGCTTTGTTTTGAAAGCAGTGTTCCATGCATCTTGCTTTGCAACTCTGACTTGATGGTATCCACTGTGCAAATCTAGCTTGGTGAAATAAACAACTTCCTTCAATTGATCTAAAAGATCATCTATGCGAGGAAGGGGATAACAATTTTTGATTGTTATCTTATTTAGTGCTCGGTAGTCAATGCACATTCTCCACGAGCCATCTTTCTTTCTCACCAAGACGATTGGTGACCCACATGGTGATGTGCTAGGCCTGATGAACCCTTTCTTGATCAACTCCTGCACCTGCTTCTTGATTTCAGCATTCTCTAAAGCAGATAACCTTTTATACCTGTGGTTGCAATGATTGTTTCATCTCGCGAGTCTGACCCCAAATCTTTCTGAATAGCTGCAGCAGTCTTCTTCTTCTTGCCCTCAGACTTCTTAGGTCTCAGCTCTGGATGCAGAATCCAACCGTGCTCATCATCATGCCCCTCCTTTTTACAGTGAGTGCATGAAGCTTTTCCTTTCTGTGCAGTGTTAGCCTTCCTTGCTTTCCACTTCTGCTTTCTTTTCTCGTTGCTGTTGCTTACAGTGGGTTGGGATGGTCCCCCAACTTCTGGATTTCCATTCTTTCCTCTAGCTTCTAGATGAGTAGCTTGTACAGATACCTCATCTATACTAGTGGGATTAAACATGAGGATGGTATGCCTCATGTAGCTGTGTAGACCACCAATGTACTTTAAAAGAGTCTCTTGTGAGTCTAATGAGATACCCAACATCAATGCTCTTTTTCTGAACTCTTGAGTATACCCTTGTACACTTTGCCCTTTCAACTGCTGAAGAGTTTTCCAACTCATCATGGCTTGTTGCATGTAGGCCAATGGATAGAACTGCTTTTTGATGGCAGCAACAAATTCACTCTAGACAGAGATAGTCTTACCATGCTTCTGTATATCAGCTTGGGTTCTGCTTTCCCACCAAACCAAGGCAGTGCCTCCTAGGTGTAGGCTTGCCAGCTGAATCTTACTCTTGTCTGAGTCTATGTTTTGTACACTGCAATACACATCAATTTGTCTTATCCAATTGTCCAACTTTTCAGCATTTAGCTCTCCATCATATATAGGCAAATCAAATTTAACATCTAACTTAATCAAAGATGCTTTCTTATCGTGCAGAGGGCTATTAGGAGGTGTGAGAAAGCTTTCCTCTTTCCCCTTTCCTTTGGAGTGGTCATGGGAATGAGATTCATCTTCTTCTTTATCTTGCTTAGAGACTGATGAATCTTCATCCTTATGCTTTCTAAAGTCCCTATACATTCTTCTACCATAGACTTTATAGCTAGGAAATTTTCTATGAATTGAGGGTTTGTCCCTATAGAACTTTCTTCTGACATTGTCTTCCGAGAATAGACTCTCCCAATTTCAAGATTAGTTTCCTCCATCTCTCTTTCTCCTAATTTGAGCTTTGATCTAGTGAGCATTCACAGCTAAAGCAACACAAGCTTGTCTAACCTTACAGCCTAGAGCTCTGATACCACTTGATTTGATAGTCACCCTATGGGTGACCTCAGTTAAAAATTTATTAAACAAAAGGTATTACAGACTCATGTGATGGTGTGTGTTCTGTGTTATTTAAGCAACGGATCGATCAGATTGCCAATACACAGAAAATAAGTGGAAAGACAGCAGAGAAATACAGTAAGCAACACAAAGACACAAACAATTTTTAATAAGGAGTTCACCCTATTCTCCAGGGCTACGTCTCCGGTCCAGCTTCAGTGGTGGCCTTGTTTTATTGTGTCTTACAACAGAGAAATTACAATACAGGGACTCAATGTGAGTTCTCCTGAAGCAGATTTTGCTTGGTAGGGTGGTTCTTGGATTCCCCAAGCCACTCGGAGTTCACAGACTCTTTTTCTTCCTACCAGCTCTGTGACCCTTGGTCTACAGTGGAAAGAGCCAAATGTGATGCTCAGTCCAGACAGATTCCTCTAGGGAAAGGCTTGAATCTTCAAGCTCTCTGGTGCTCGACGCTGCTTGTGGTCAGCTCGGCCCTTTGTCTCCTCTACTTGGCTTTAATGTTCTCTGTGTTCAGTCCTCCTCTCAGGGTTCACTGTTCACTGTCTCTCTTGGTCGCTTGGATTCCTCTCTATTCCTCCTCTCTTTGAATCTGCATTTGACTGTCTATGTTCATGGCTTTAGTCATTCGATCTCTATATCCCGCCAGCGTCGATTCGCCTACCGCCTGCGTGCTTGGAGTTCCCTGTTCGGCGTCAGCATGAACGCTCAGGAAGTAGCCACGTGTCCCCATCTAACTAGTGCCAGCACGCTCCGTCGGTTCGTTTCTTCGGTTATGCCATGGATATGTTCTTTCTCCATCGTGGCGGTCAAACGGAGTCCAAATCCCCTTAAATTGCGGCTTAATTCCCTGTCGATTCCGCTTCTTTCTATTGGGCGCAATCTTAGCCGTCTGATCTGGGCTTCTCTAGATCCAACGTCATACGCAAGTCGAGCACGATTGACTTGCTTGACTGATAACGCGCGATCAAAAGCGGTTTTTCTCTCACCTCCGCTGCCACGCGTCGATCGCTGAGTGGGATCGCTCCACTTTCTTCCAAAACCGCTTACTCTTCAAGGGCGCCTCGATCAAAACCGCTGGTTTTCCAGAGCACGGGTCCCACCTTCGTACATTAGCCCTTTTTCCTTTTTCCGCGCGCGGTCCTCTGGCTCCCAACGTGACCAAGGGCTTAAGACCCCTCCATTTCGGGGCTCCCAGGGGCTACATCGACCTCCTGCGCAGTCTCCATGGGCTTCGGTCCGCGCGCTTTGATCGAGGTCCTTGTCGTTCCATGCCGGTTTCCATGGCCACTGGTTCAGGGTGTTTTCAATCGCTGTTTTAGATTCTTCAAGGATTTGTTCGACCTGATTTAGTCATGGTTCTTTGAAATTCGTTTATGGATCCAATTCGGATCAGGTATGCATACTCCGTGGGTAAGTATCGTAAAGATAAGCCATCGTGTAATTGAAACAATGACCCATTCGTTACGTTTATGGCTTTCTCAATCTTGAATATTAAATGAAACCATTAATAATTGATTGACGGTAAAGATAAAGCTGCCTACGAAGTTCCCACTACCAGCACGCCTTTGGTTTTGCTGCCTTTCGATCACGAAAACGAGAATTGAAAATGAGATATATAATATAGTTCTCTCTAGGATAAAATAATATAAAAAAATATAATTTGCCCATGATAAAATATTGTTTCAGGGCTCGACCTTCCTTAACATGGGAAAAGACATCTCCAGCTACTCGGGTTTGTTGCGTTTTCATAATGAAAACGGGAAAGATAAGTATAAAGTAAATATTCTTTAAATAACTCATTATTATGATAAATAAATATAATATAATATAATATAATTAATAAATAAATAAAAGTAATTCCAAAATTTAAAGTATGCACTTTTCTAAATGAAATTAAATGAAGGATAATGGACATCGAGATTTAACCTTTGCACCCTTCTCACCATTAATTATTATAAACAATAAATATTATAAATAAAAAATATTGATTAAAAGTAACAAGCCACGGAGGATTTTAGTATTTTACTATAATTTAGTTATGAAGCACTATGACTACTAACTTCCATCTGTAAGGCGTATTTAAAAAATCCGTCAACCGAAACTTCTCCACTAGATTTCTCCACCTGTGAATTGTAAAGTACAAAGGTACGTCTAAGCAGGCCCAACGACTATTAAGTTCAGAGGTATTTTTATGATTAGTTTTATCGCATTGCTAATATAGTTGCTACTATAGATAATCCTTGATTTATTATACCATATTTCTTTTCATATTTAAAATATTAGATCTTAATAATAGTTTTATAAATATTTTTATTTATTAAAATTTGATTTTATGAAATAAAATATATTAATTTTGGTATGACATCCATATTTGTATTTATAAAAATAAATAAAATATACTCGTACTATGTTAGACATTTTCATTTATGAAAATAAATCATCACTAAAGTAGAGTGGTATTATATTAACATTTTCGTTTTATAAAAATACTTGTCTAAAGAAGTAAACCCAACTATACTTTATGTAGAGGCTTTTTAATTTAGGCATTCAATTAATCTGACTGAAAGAGTAAAAAAAAATAAAAATTTCAAGACCCATGCATTAAAATAAGTATTGTTACGCATTAGGATAGAATACCTTGCATTAGGACAAGGAGGTCGCGAGACCACCCTCCTTGACCTCGGTACCAGTAAGATCTGCCTAGCAGATAAAAATAGCAGAAAAAACTATACCCGTTTATAAATGTGAAATTGCAAAACCTATATGTTAAATCCGAATGTATACCTCAATTTTTTTATAAAATTTTATTATGTGTATAGGAAACATTACAATGGTAAGGACATATGAGCGATGACGATGTGATCGTGCAGCATCACCGTCATTAATGCCACCACCGTCGTCATCACCATCTCCATCACCATCATCATCGTCTCCGTCGAGACCATCATCAACACCAATCACTCCAGCACCGGAATTGACCGTGATAATGAACTCATTGGAAGCCTTATTGGAAACATTAAAAGGGTCAACCATAGCTAAGACCAAAGAAGAACTTCAACCCTTAGCAACCAATTCAGTGGAACCAAAGAATTTTGAGTATAAAAGATCAAAGGAAGATATTTCTAGAGAACTTTAGAAAATTAAACTCTTAGAATTTTCATGAGGTCGAGCAGGAGAATGTGCCGAGGCATGGTTGGAAGGAATGAACAGATGTTTTAAATTAAGAGAATACTCTTCTTTTGCAAAAACAAAAATTGCTGTATTTCAATTAAAAGAAAGTGCCTTGATTTGGTGGGGAAATCTGGAAAAACAACTACACCTCACAACAGATAATGTCCCTTGGCAATTGTTCGAGGAAAAATTCCGCGCAAAGTATTTACCTCCATATTTTCAACAACAAGAAGCCGCAACCTTTCATACATTAGTTCAAGGTAATAAAATAGTGGAGGAATACGAGATAAGGTTTATGTAGCTTGTAAAATACATTCACTACTTAGATTCTGATGAATGTCAGGCTGAACGCTTCATATTTGGGTTAAATCCTCGCATCAGGGCCTTGGTGAGCATGTGGAAACCATTATCAGTAGCTGAGGTAGTAGAATGTGGTCGTTATGCAGAAGAACATCTAGGAATCAAAAAGGATGTAGGGCCAGCAGAACCTTTACAATCAGGATTTCCAGGAAAGACTCCCCGAAATTTCTTCAGGGGAGGTAGCTCAAGGCCACCTTATGGTAATAGATTTATCCCAAGAAATGTAGGAACAAGAGCTCCCATGGCAGTTAATACTATAGCCGCTGAATCATCAAACACCAGTCCATGGAAATCTCGTGGAACTGCTAATAGAGGAAGAAATTCGAGAGGAAGCAACATGAGAGGACGAAGCTCTTTATCTAGAAATTCACGTCCTGATTCAAGAGGACCAACACAGGTTAATTGTTGGGGATGTGGAGGACCGCATTTTCAACGTGATTGTCTAGAAACTTCATTAAATATATTGCATGGGACTGGAAAGGAACCAATATCAAATAACCAAGGCAATCATAGAATTCATGCATTAGTCAACAACGATCAAGCAACACATCAATCCACTGTAGTGGAATCTTCAAGTATTATTAATGGTATAAAACTCAAAATCTTATTTGATACTGGTACTACATATAGTTTCATGTCGTCATATGCATTAAACAAATGTGGTTTGGCTGCTCGCAGACAAAATGATTTCAGACAGGTAGAAATGGTCTCAGGAGACCTCCAATCCGTAGACTTAAGTGTGGATCAATGCAAAATTGACCTAGGGGTCTGTTCGACTAAATTAAAAGTTTATGTCATAGCCTTAGGAACTTATGATCTTGTCATAGGTATGGATTGGCTAGAAGCTCATCAAGCTTGGGTAGACTGTTATGGGAAAATAATTCTAGGTATAAATGATGAAGGAGAAGCGATCCAAATTCAAGGAATAAAGAGAAAAATATCTTTACGTTACATATCAGCAATGAAAATGAAGCGTTGCTTAAGAAAAGGGTGTCAGGAATATGTAATTCAGGAAGTAAGTAAAGAAAAAGGACCATCCTTAGAACAATATCCGGTGTTAGCCGAATTTTCGGATGTATTTCCAAAGGAACTACCAGGATTACCCCCTGAAAGAGAGCTAGATCTCACAATAGAATTGAAACCTGGTACTCAACCAATCTCTAAAACACCTTATAGAATGACAGCTCCAGAACTTCAAGAATTGCAAATTCAATTGAAGGAACTATTGGATATAGGACATATTCGGTCCAGTATATCACCTTGGGGTGCTTCTGTAATTTTTGTCAAGAAGAAAGATGGATCCTTAAGATTATGCATAGATTATCGAGACTTGAATCGAGCTATAGTAAAGAATTAATATCCTATGCCTCGAATTGATGATCTTTTCGATCAAATGAAAGGAGCTGCTGTCTTTTCAATAATCGATCTTCGATCAGGCTATTATCAGCTAAGGATTTCTGAAAGCGATATTTCTAACACTGCATTCCAGACACGTTTTGGACATTATGAATTTACTGTGGTACCATTTGGATTAACAAATGCACCAACAGTATTTATGAATCTTATGAACAATGTTTTCCGCAAATATCTTGATCAATTTGTACAAGTCTTTTTAGATGATATATTCATCTATTCCAAGAATAAGAAAGAGCATGAAGATCATTTACGGATAGTGTTGTCCTACCTTAGAAAACATCAGTTGTATGGAAAATTATCCAAGTGTTCGTTCTTTCAGGAAAATATTCATTATTTAGGTCATATCATATCAGGTGAAGGGATTTCAGTAGACCCTGAGAAGGTAAAAGCAATCATGGAATGGCCAATATCGAAAAACGCACATGAAGTACGAAGCTTTATGGGTTTAGCCAGTTACTACCGAAAATTTGTGGAGGGATTCTCCAAAATTGCAAAGCCGATTACAACCCTTCAGTGTAAAGGTGTTAAGTATGAATGGACTGAGGAATGTAATAAAGCATTCTCTGAACTCAAAAGACTACTGACCAGTGCACCAATCTTAAGAGTCCCTGATATGGACAAAGATTTTATGGTATGTACTGATGCATCCAAACAAGGGCTAGGTGCAGTATTGATGCAAGATAGAGGAGTAATAGCGTATGTCTCAAGAAAGTTAAAGTCTCATGAAGAACTCTGTGCTACTCATGATTTAGAGTTAGCTGCTGTAGTACTAGCTTTAAAGATTTGGAGACATTATCTAGTGGGACAAAGTTTTACACTTAAAAGCGACCATCAAAGTCTACAATATTTGTTCACTGAAAGAGACTTAAATGCTAGACAAAGACAATGGAGTGAATTCCTAAGTGAATATGACTTTGGAATATCATATATTAAGGGAAAAGAAAATGTAGTAGCAGATGCTTTAAGCAGAACACCACAGATATTCTCTCTTATACCTATCAAAGTAGACTTAAGGCAACGAGTACTAGAATATCTCATAAAAGATAGCTGGTATTTAAAGGTAAGATCTAGTCTTGAGAGTAAAAAGCCAAAAGAATCTAAGTTTGAAGGATATGAACTAGAAGACGATGGAATCTTACGATTCCATGGAAGGATGTATATTCCTAATAATAGGGATCTTCGAGACATTATCCTTAAGGAAGCCCATAGAGCAGTGTATTGTGCACATCCTGGAGTAAAGAAAATGTATGTGGATACCAAGAAACTCTTCTTCTAGTCGGGCATGAAACGTGATATCGTTTAATTCGTTGCAAGATGTTTGGAATGTCAACAAGTAAAAGCAGATCATTGTCATCCAGCGGGTCTTTTACAACCTCACGACATTCCTATGACCAAATGGGAGATTATTTCTATGGATTTTATCACTGGGCTACCTCTTCTCAAAGACACAATGCCATTCTGGTAGTAGTGGATAGATTAACCAAAAGCGCCCATTTCATTCCCGTAAGAGATACTTATGAAGTTGCTGACGTAGCTCGATTATTCATAAATGAAATTATCAAATTTCATGGAGTACTTAAGAAGATTATATCAGATAGAGATTCACGATTCACTTCAAGATTCTGGACTTGCATGCAGTCAACCTTAGGAACTCAACTAAATTTGAGCACAGCTTATCATTCTGAAACTGATGGGCAAACAGAAAGGGTAAATCAAGTACTTGAAGATATGTTGAGAATGTACGTTATGGATCAGCAATCACACTGGGAAAAGTACTTATCCTTAGTTGAATTTGCATACAATAACAGTTACCACAGTTCAATCGGAATGCCTCCATTTGAAGCATTATATGGTAGACCTTGCAGAACACCACTAAGTTGGGACAGATTAGAAGATCGAGTGATAGTGGGACTAGAATTAATCCAAGAAATGGAGGAGCAAGTAAAACAAATTAGGCAACGATTAAAAGAAGCACAGGATAGGCAAAAGAGTTATGCTAATGATCATAGAACAGATAGGAAGTATGAAATAGGGGATCAGGTTTTCATGCGCATCAAACTGAATAAAAGCACTATTCGATTCGGAAAAGAGACAAAGTTGTCGCCTCGATTTATTGGACCATTTAAAGTCATGGGAAGAGTTGGACCTGTCGCCTATCGTCTTGCACTGCCACCTCACTTGCATAAAGTTCATAATGTATTTCATGTATCTGTATCAAGACAATATATATCTGATCAATCTCATAACCTTCAATGGAAGGAATTGCAGGTATCGGACGAAGGAATCATATCGGTCGAACCATTACGTATACTGGAACGTAGGGTTCGACAGCTCAGGAATCGTCTGGTAGACCAAGTTAAGGTCCAGTGGGACAAGTATAGTCCTAGAGCAGCTATTTGGGAAGATACAGAGAACATGTGTCAAAAATACCCCGATCTGTGTCAATTTTGAAGGACTTTAAACTATGGTTTGTATATATTTACTTTACTGTAAATCAGAGACTCAGAACCATTTTTGAATGACTATATATAAACATGAACTTTTATGACATAATATCTGTTTAATTTCACTAATACATGGATATCAACACGGAATATGTTATTGATCTTACTAAATTATAGTTATCAAAGTAAAGTTTACATATTTGAGTAATTTTGCTTTTGATGAGAATTAAGATATTATAATTTTGTTTTATTTATGCATATCAATATGATTGATGAGATAGAAATCAAGGAATGATTACATTTTGATATGAAAACTACTGACATGAATAGATTATGGCAAACTATGTTATACTGTAGATGACATGCATGAAATATACACAAGCTATGTGTTTTTGAATATGTTAATGCATATTTTATAAATGCATGGAAAAGTGTTTATGATTGCAGATAATATCTGTTACCAAAATGACCACGTGATGACAGAAACTTAAGAACAATTAAAGGCTCAAAGAGATTCCATGATAGGGTATTAACCCTGATTCTACTGGGAGGGGTGGAGGTATTGCCCACTGTTTATCCTCCGAATCCTGGAGTCATGGGAGGACTGTGTGAGTCACGCTCCCCTAGATGTGTGATGATGACTGCCAGATGCCTACTAGGGATCAGGTCGGTATAGTCGACGCTGTCATCCTTGGAGTTTATGAATACTTAGGTCAGTATAATTGACGCCATGTCATACTTCAGTAGAGGACGGATAGGATGGGAGCAGAAGAGATTAAGAAGGATAGGATGATTATAGAATCACTGAAAACCAACTAAGGCAGAACATGGATATTATGGTTGTAAAATATTAAAAATATAAAAAAAAACAAATTTAATTTTGTAAGATAAAGACCTATATACTCGTAATAATTATTAATATATTTTATAAACGCTAACTTCGGGACAAAGTTTTTGGAAGGAGGGATGTATGTAATGACCCACTTATAGTAAATTAAAATTTATAAATTTAAATAAAATTAATTAAACTAAAAATTAAAAATTAAAAAAATTAAAATTAAATCATTAAAATAAATAAATAAATTTTATTTCAAATTAAGATATTCAAATAAAATAAAATCAGATTTTCTTTATAAAAATCAACACGTATCATAATTTTGACACTGTGATGAAGGATGTCGATAAAATGGCAACTTATAAGAAGGGACGGTTGGAGACCGGGGAGGAAAAAGGAGGAAAGTTTATACACGGAGAGTTTGTTTGTCATCAGGAATAGCTAGGCCTTGCCTTGTTCTAAGGTTTCTGGGCACGGGGGAACAATCTGCTTCAACTGAGAAGTTTACTGGATCGGTCTTTTGGTAACCAAAGCAAGAGTAGTTTGAGGCATCATCGACTGTAGGATTACAGGTAAGTACTTTCATTGGTTCTGTCAATTAAATTTATAAAATTCAGGAATTTTTATCACAGGATCATGATGTTTAATTTTAGAAGTCCTTACTGTCTCTGCAATGGCTGTAATATTCTGTTATTCATATTCTGTTCATAGGGAATAATTGTTTAACTTATTCACAGTTCTTACACCAACAACAAAGGAAAGGCCAGGATGGGAATGGGTCAGATACAAAAGTTTTCCAAGAAGCTGACGGTATAAGGTATCATCAATTTCGGGGGAAGTACAAGTGACTGAAAGTTTCGCTGCAGACTGAAAGGGAGAAGGGGTTGGCTTAGAGTCTTCCATGAGAAAGTGGCATAGAAGATCACAAACATACTTGGACTGGGAAAGGGAAATACCTTCTTTGGTTTGCAAGACTTGAAGACCAAGAAAATAATACAAGTGTCCTAAGTGTCTCATTTCAAACTGCTTTTTAAGGCTAGACTTCACATGGTTTATAAGGTTGGGATCACTACCAGTAAGGATAAGATCATCAACATAAAGAACAAGAATGATAAGAGACTTACCCATTTTCTTGGTGTAGACAGTATTGTCAGAATGACACCTAGAAAAGCTAGTATCTAAAAGAAAGCTATCCATTTTGGCATACGAAGCCTGAGGGCCTTGCTTGAGACCATAAAGAGATTTCTTAAGCCGACATACAAGGCTAGAGTCTGTTTGTATAAAGCCAGGAGGTTGTTCCATATAGATTTCTTCATGCAATTCCCCATGCAAGAAGGCAGATTTAACATCCATCTGATGGACTTCCCATTTGAAAGAGGCAGCAAGGGAAAGAACAAGGCGGATAGAGTTCATTTTGGCAACAGGGGAGAAGGTTTCAGTATAGTCAATGCCTTCAACTTGTGAAAAACCTTTAGCAACGAGACAAGCTTTATGTTTATCAACTTTTCCATTTGGCCCAAACTTGGTTCTATAAACCCATTTGCATCTAACAAGTTTTCGTCCCTTTGGAAGAGGAACAAAGTCCCATGTATCATTTGCCAATAGTGAACGATATTCTTCATTCATAGCTACGTCCCAATCTGGATGGCCTGAAGCTTCTACAAAGGTGTCTGGATCATAATTCGTTGAAGCTTGAGCCAGTAAAGAAGAGGCTCTATCGAACTGTGAACGTGTACGACACTTGATCTGTGGCTTAACACCCGATTGGTCTATGATCTCTATTTAAAGAGCACGGACGGTCATTTGTAAGGTGACCGTTCATGAGAGAAGCTTATGTAAATTTTCTTTCTTTTACATTAATAAATTGCCTGAAGTGGCCGTGTTGGTTCAAGCCGTGGACTATTTCCCTCTTTGAGGGTTTTAACCATGTCAAGAATATTGGTGTAATGAACTGTGATCTGTTTGTGAGCGGTGTCCTTTGGTGTTCTATCTAAGGAACTTACCCTGTAAATTCGTACATTGTTCATTTTGTGTTCAAGTTATAACTGATCTAAACTGGCATAAAAATAACAATTGTAAAAGAAATACTAATTCAACCCCCCTCTCAGTATTTCCAACATAGTCTCCAAAGAAAAAGTGCGATTTATTTTACAAGAGAAAAATCCAAGTGATGATGATGAGTTCTCACAAATCAGAATCATCTCTATTTATATGAGTCTCTCCTAATTCAATTTAGCCTAATGAGCCCCCTAAATTATAAAATAATGTGCAAATAACAAATCTTTGGTGACAATCCCACCAAGCAGCTCATAAATTGATGAAAAAGCCATCTATAAGTGAGCCGAAATTATGAAACCATGGTGTGTAAGGGTCGTTGGAAGGCCGAAATGAGTCCTCAAGGTGCCATAATGAGGGTGACGGTTCTATGAATGATGAACAAGGGGTTGGCCCCTTAATCTCTATGCAAGTGATCATGTGGTGCGCCAATGTGGCTTGGGGGCACAAGTAATGGTCTCATGGGTCTCGTGATGAAAAATAAGTCTGTAGATTACTCCAAATGAGGACACATAAGATGGTGCTTGACCTCCCATGTCTCAAGGATTGGACAAACCTCCTCTGGGTCTTGGATTAGTTGCCAAGCCCTGTATATACTGCTAAGTCGGCTGGGGGCACTATTGGTCTAAGTGCATCGTCTAAAATATGATGTGGGAAAGTGAACAAGCCGCTGAAGGTACTGAGGCTTCCCATGGCATGAGATAATGCTCTGTCACATGATGGAAACCCATGGCTTTCAATGCTTCCCCTACAAGTTTCAATACGATCCTCTGGTGTGCTTGGGCCCCAGTTAAGTTACCCAACCCATGATGAAACCACTTGCCAATCTTGTATAAGATTCAACGTGTCTCCTCACCTTCAGGTACAATTATTCATTAGTGCATCTAAGTGAATCAAGCTTGTTAGTCAAGGGCACAAATGAAACTTCATAGAGGTTTTCCCTTCCAAATTTGGGGCTTTGAGCATGTAATGGTGTTACCTCCCTAGGTAGGAGTTGTTAATAAACAACCCTACTAGATGTTCCCAACCCCTAAAGGGAAGGACATGTCAAAGGTACATCCTTCAAGTGGTAGGTGTCATGTGAATAATGATGAGGTAGATTAGGACACAAGGGGTCCCAAGGCCAAATACCATGGGGTCAAGGGTGGTAATGATGAGGGATGTCCACGAATTTGTGTGTATGAATGTAGAAGGGAACAATCGTGGTACATGAGTTACTTCGACCTTTGTTTTTCCACCTTCTTCATTTTTCTTTTTCCTTTTATTGATTTTATTTTATTTTACTGCTTAGGGCTTTAGGGGATTGGAGCATGCTGTGTATGATATTGCAGTGATTACCCTCTTAAGGTGGGGCACTTCATTACCCACTGGGGTTGGGGCATGCATGGGTTCCTTAATAATGCAAGGGGGAATCATAGGGGTCCTAGGAACCAGGGTGATGGCCATAATGATGAGGGGTAGAGATCATATTTGGCTTTTTCCCACGTGCTAAATTTTATTACCCCCACCATATTTTGCATTTTATGGTATAATTTCCATTTTTTAGCCGCATCAACCTCCGAGGCATTGTTCTAGGCTCGACCCAGACATGTCTACAAGGGGAGGGGAGTACTAGAGTTTTGTGGACCTAGTGGTCATGTGGACCCAAAGAGGGAAGATGATGAAATAGGGCATGTAATGTGCGCAGGGGAGTGAAAAATGTGGAATGGAAAAACAGGACCACGCTACCAAAATCAGGGTTTCCCAAATAGTGCCCCTCCTAAATCTATAAGCCAACAGGGGAGATCCCATGGGTCTTGGGCTGAGGATTAACCCCTCGAGTTAAAGTAAGGGAACAAGACTACAGTGAAAACCTTCCTCCTTCCAAGTCACCCAATAATCCATACCCAAGTGTGCCCAAGAAAAACAAGCGTAAGCACATGATTGCATAATGAAAAGCCAATTCTTCAGGATTGGATGGCACACCTTCAAACATACGATCTCGATAGATGGGCGAGGGGACATACTACTGGCTTAGGGAGTGGAGACATTTGGCACAATATTGGTTGCACTGGTGGCTGTCAAGGGCTGTTGGATGTTGGCTGCTGGTTGAAGACAAATCTAGGAGAAAATTTCTCCTATGGGGTCACCCACTGGTGGTGGGTAACAAAACCTAAGCCTGATCCAATTGTTGTTTTTCCATGATACTGAAGTCTAGGATAGAATCCTGAATCACTGATGCTACTAATTCAAGTATCACAACAAACTACTTTGCACAACGGAACAATAAATAATAGTAAATCAACAGGTGCACAATATAGACAACTTTGTACAAATTTAGTAACAATCCAACATCGTTATATTAACAAACTGATAATACAATAGTCTAGGGCTCCCATACCAGGGATAATGGCTCTCATACATCCACTGATACAAAGATAAACAACTAGGGTTTGGTGTTAGTAACTTTGACAACAAATCTACCCTAAACAAGATACATTGACCATCTGGTTGATGTAGCGCGCTCTCTCAGCTGCTTTTGGTCTTATCCTAAACACACCTGCCCGATTCTTCGGCTCCTAATCTGCAAAAACTCGAACCTGCCTCTATCAATGAACCAAGTCCATTAGGTTACTGAATCTCAGCTCCAACAACTCTCTAGCTAACTGTTAGTCCTGCAACGCATCAACACATCGATACTCTTGTTGAGTTGTTCACAACTTTGTTTGTGAAAAAGTCTCAACTGCCCATGGCTGCTCCTCAGTTCTTTTGAGACTTTCTTCCCACTAGGGCCTTCCTGTGCTGCCCGATGAAGACACTTAGGGTTGGGGGGCTTTCCACTATCACTGTTGAATGTCCTTCTCCAAGAATGAACTTACGGCATGGAAGATTGGTCAACTTCTGCTATAGATGTCCTTCTCCACAAGGCAAGCCTAAGGCTACAAACTGTTCCTGGCTGATCAAACCTATGATCTCTTCTTTTGCCACTTCGAACAATCCCTTAGTCCTACAAGAGAGTTGTTCCTTAGGGTTTGAAGCAAGCCTTTACAATCCTCCATAAGTTATTCTTTAGGCTGCTCCAACTTTGCCACTTCTAGCAGGCCTGAAGTCCTTCTTAGATTACTGCACGTAGAGCCAACTTGGTCCACTCTAATGCTGATTATTGCACGTAGAGCCAACTTGGTCCACTCTCATGCTGCACTCCAATAGTCCACGAATGTCCAATAAAAAACCAACCAAAATGTCCAACCTGGACACCATCCACTTAACATCAAACCAACTTCAGTTCATCAACACAACATACCTTTGAATACCTTTTGGGCTGGTGTAAACTGCTATATCCTTGGCTACTTGGCTAGGGCTTCTAACAACCACTGATTAGCACTCTCAAACTGCCCAAGCAACCCTTCAACAATTGCAACTCCCTCTTTCTCACAAGTCTAGACCTTCTACTCTTCGAGACAAGTGTCATGACCCTCATGTAGCTACCCAAACAGGGCTTGGCCTCCTTGTAATGCTATAGGAAGCTTGCGGCCTACCAAATAGGGAATCTGCCACTCAGTAACCTACACAAAGCTGTCCTAAATTGCTTCAAATCAACTCAGCCTCTGCATCTGATCGTCACGACCCTCAAATAGTCACAAAGAGGTGCTCCAACAACTTTGATTCTCCTTTGTTGAGGTCTGCCCAGATTTGTGGCCTTAAACACAACCACATAAGTACAAGAATAACCTCCTTCTCTTCTTCGCTTGGTCTGCAAGTTGCTGTACAACATATTGTAGTGTACCAAGTTCACCACCAATCGACTAGAACTCCCAACCCATCTCAGCATGTAGCATATCAAGATCACATCTTCATGTCTTCAGTTGAAACCTCTGCTCCATGATCTAGACGATCTCAACTCCTTCTGAGTTGCTTCGCTGTGCACACTTTGATACACTAACCCTTCAAAATAGCTATGATACCATGTTGTTTTCCACAATACTAGAGTCTAGGATAGAATCTTAGGTCACTGATGCTACCAATCGAAGTATCACAACAAACTACTTTGCACAGCGGAACAATAACTAGCAGTAAATTAACACGTTCACAAATATAGACAGTTTTTTACAAATTTAGTAACAACCCAACTTTGTTATATTAACCAACTGATAATACAACAGTCCAGGGCTCTTGTACCAAGGATAATGGTCCTCATACATCCAATGATACAAAGATAAACAAATCTACCCTGAACAAGATACACTGACCATCTGGTTGATGTAGCGCGCTCTCTTAGCTCCTCTCGGTTGTATGCTGAACACACCTGCCCGGTACTTCTGCTCTCTATCTGTAGGAACTCCAACCTGCCTCTATTAGTGAACCAACTCCATTAGGTTACTGAATCTCGGCTTCAACTGCTCTCTAGCTGATTGTTAGTCCTTCAACGCATCAACACATCGAGACTCCTTTCGAGTTGTTCACAACTCCATTTGTGAACAACTCTCAACTGCCCACTGTTGCTTCTCAACTCTTTTGAGACTTTCTTCGCACTAGTGCCTTCCTACGCTTCTCAATGAAGACACACTTAAGGTTGGAGGGCTTCCGACTATCACTGTCGAATGTCCTTCTGCAACAATGAACTTAGGGCATGGAGGACCGCCCAACTTCTTCTGTAGCCTTCTCCAGAAGGCAATTCTAGGGCTACAAACTGCTTTTGGCTAATCAAACCTATGAGCTCTTCTTCTGCCACTTCTAACAATCTTTTAGTCATACAAGAGAGTTGTTCCTTAGCGCTTGAAGCAAGCCTCTACAATCCTCCAAAAGTATTTCTTTAGGTTGCTCCAACTCTGCCACTTCTAGTAGGACTAAAGTCCTTCTTTGGTTACTATACTTAGGGCCAATTTGGTCCACTCTCACGCTACCCTCCAACAATCCACAAGTGTCCAATACAAAACCAACCAAACTGTCCAACCCGGACACCATCCACTTAGCATCAAAACAACTTCAATTCATCAACACAACATACCTTTGAATACCTCCTGGGTTGATGTAAACTGCTGTATCCTTGGCTACTTGGTTAGGGCTTCTAACAACCAATGATTAGCCCTCTCAAACTGCCCAAACAACCTTCAACCGTTGCCACGATCTTCTCATCCACATGGATGAGAAGATAGTTTGGACCTTCTACTCTTCGAGACAAGTGTCATGGCCCTCTTGTAGCTACCCAAACAGGGTTCAACCTCCCTGTAATACTACATGAAGCTTGCGGCCCACCAAACACGAAATCTGCCACTCAATAACCTACACGAAGTTGCCCAAAATTACTCAAAATCAACTCAGCCCCTGCATCTGATCATCACAGAAATAGTCACAAAGGGGTGCTCCAACAACTCTCTTTCTCCTTCGCTGAGGTCTGCCCAGATCTGCGGTCCTAAACACAACCAAACAATCACAAGAATAGTCTCCTCTTGTTGAAAAGTGTAACCAGGTTCGGTCTTCATAATGACATGTAACTATGATTTTATGTAATGAGATGTAAAGAAGAAAAATAAAATTATTGTATTGCTTGCTTCATGGGTTTCATGAGCAAGAGATTTTATTTTTGAGTCAAGACTCCCATTGAGAGTCTTTAGGAATTATTTTTCATCTAGTCATAAAATATTAGAGTCATTGTCATGTAATGAAGTCATGTTACACTTTGTAAAAGGTCAAACTTGTCTATGTAAAGTATCCTCCAAGACCTTGTCACTTATCCTCTTCAAGTCAGCCTACAATGATGGAAGAACTTGCTAGAAGAAGTCGGCCTAACCACTAGTGATCATGTCGGCCTAAAGGACATGTGTTGAGGTGTATATATAGCCACACTCGGCCTCACTTAGAGGCAAGCAACTCGACAAACATTCGATCAAGTAGAAGTGTGAAGAAGAGGTCAAGCATAAGTGTGAAGAAGAGATCAAGTAGAAGTGCGAAGAAGAGGCTCCAAGCAGAAGTGCAAAGAAGGGATAACAAAGGAAGGATTCTTCTGGGCATAACGAAGGAGAGTTTCTTCTGGGTCAGCGAAGGAGAGATTCTTCTGGGTTAGCGAAGGAGAGTTTCTTCTGGGGTCAGCGAAGGAGAAGTTTCTTCTAGAGATAGCGAAGGAAGGATTCTTCTAGGGTCAACGAAGGAAGGTTCTTCTAGGGTACTTGTTCTAGGTGACCGAGCTAGAGACTAGAGATCGAGATTCTCTAGGGGAAGCCGAGAAGAAGCAGTGTGAAGGATAGAGACCGAGTTTCTCTAGAGGAAGCCAAGGAGAGCAGTTCGAGATCAAGAAGAAAGTCGAGGAAGGGAAGAGGCAGAGCATCAAGGTTAGTGACAAGGTTCTTGGGAGGATACTAGAGTCAAGGGTCTTTGTCATGGTCTTGGTACTCATCAATTGAAGATCTAGAAGAAGAATTTTGATCGGGTTTTCCTCTCAAGAGGTGAGAGGTTTTGGCCTTGGCTGACAAGCCTACATACTGTGTCACTTGTCTTTTATTGTGCATATTGGTAATTGTCTTGATGAAAAGAACACAATAATAACATAACGAAGAAAAGACTATAAGCTAAGAAGTAAAAGTATATCACAAGCAATTATCAAGAAAATAAATATTTTAACTATTCATGCCCTAGATTTCTCAACACTTCTCTTCTTCGCTTGGTCTCCTAGGGCTGTGACCTATTTCAATTGATGAATTGTTATGAAATGATGCGCTTGGATGTGGAAATAAGCCTCCAATTTCACTCTAATTTATACTCTCACATGTGGTGTCATCACACATGACTTGGGCACATTATAATCCTAAGTCGACTTGTTCAAAACCCCAAGCTTGGGTGTCTAAGCCCACAAACCATATTTGCGTGTCCATTCCTCCAGAACCCACTAGCCTAGGGTTTGGAGCAGTGTAGCACGACTCTTATAAGACCCACGAGTATTCGCAGGTCTTGACAGGTTTTATAGTGAGACGAGTCACTCACATAGAACCTGCGGTTTCTACCCTTACCTGCCAAAACCCGCATAAAACTCGGCTACCCCCATTGAACCAATGAAGAACCGTATATGACCCGCATAAGACTCGTGGAGACCCTCAAATTTTGATTAATTTTTTTTATTAGAGATCATGTGGAGGGAAAGAGAAAATGGAGGGAAAATTTTGTCGAGTCTTATACGGGTCATTCTTGAGTCTTATACGAGCCCTCGAGTCAATAACCAGACGAGTCTTATGCGAGTCCCCGAGTCAATAGCCAAACGAGTCTTATACGAGTACGAGTTGTGCAACATTGGTTTGGAGTACCTCCGAAGCTACAAACCTCAACACAAATCCTTGAGATGGCTAGGCATAAGGGGTGACTTATCAAAGAAAATGTAATGAAGATCAGAATAAACCACAACAAAATATATCAAGGACTTTCCCTCTTCCTACTTTTGAATTGAACATTGATTTGGGTGGTTGGATTGGTAGTGCTAAGGTTTTGGTTCCAGTAATAGAACTCCTCAAGATACCATCCCAAAGGTCTAAGTTGTTACAGGCCATAAAGGTCTCACATGGATTGGGTGGTGAAAATATGCCAAAGGATACACCTCAAGATGCTCTAATTGTATTACGGAGTATGGATACGGGCATGGGAAATGAACAACATCAACCCTTCTTCATCAACTTTGTTATGTACATAAATATGTATAACATTAATATAAATAATAATGATAATAATAATTAGTACAATATAATTAATAATTGTGAAAGGACATGTCCAAGAGAACATGACTCTTTATGAATGGGCACTCCTGCTTAGGCATATATATTGGACCCCAATTACACTCTCATCATCATATTTTCTACTATCAATTACTTACATACTATTTATATTGTCAACATGTATTTCTTTATATTCCAAACATTTTAAATATTTTTTGTGTTATAACAAACTTTTTTCATATCAGACTCTATGACTCATAACCATGTAGTACGACTTCATATCATAAGTATAATAATATCTCATTCATTGACTTTAGATCATAAGTGTAATGAGCAGATTTCGAACCTCTGACTTCAGATCATAAGTATAATGAACATTTCTTGAACCTTTGACTTCAGATCATAAGTATAATGAGCAGATCTCAAAGCTCTGGCTTTAGATCACAAGTGTAATGAGAAAATCTTTAATCACTGATTTCAAATCATAAATGTAATGAGCAAATCTACAGTTCTCGAACCAATTCACATAGGAGAGCAGATGAGTAAGGTATGTGTGTTCAAATTGCATCCCAAGGAGAGCGAAATAATCTATCTTTATAGGCATCATGTCCTTGACTTTCATCATTGTATTTTATTGTACATTCTCTCTCTGCTGAACATTTGATATTTGATAATAAGAAGGATTGATTAAGGGGTTTCCCCATCTTGGGGTTTTTCCTTGGCTTTAGCCAAATATTAGTGTTCTCTTGTCTTGACTTGTTTTCTGAATTTATTGTTTATGTTCTATCTACAGTTACTGTTAATGTGAATTAATGGTTTATGTGATTGCTATTGGAAATTAAAGTGGAATTGACATTGGGCTAATAAAAGTACATTGAAGTAATTGTTTCAAGCATAGAACATACCATTGTTATCTAAAATTAACATCTTTGAAGGACGAAAGGAGGAGGTCAAGGGAGTTGGTTGACTAGCCCTAGATTGCGTGTAAGGGAAGGACATCTATAGTAGAAGTGGGCAACCCTCCATGCCCTAAGTTTGTCTTCATTGGGCAGCACAAGAAGGCACTAGTGGGAAGAAAGTCCCTAAGAGTTGTGTCCTTAAAGGACTAAGGAGCAACTAGTGGGCAAGAAGTCCCAAAGGTGTTGACCTCTTGAAGGACAAGCGAGAAGCAAGTGGGCAGAGATGTGAAGACCTGAGGTGTTGAGTCATTGATGGACGAATGATCAGCTAGAGGGAAGATTGGAGCTGTGTTCAGTGACCTAAAGGAGTTGGTTCATTGATAGAGGCAGGGAGGTGTTGTTGCATATCTTAGCCAAAGGACCGGGCAAATGTGTTCAGGATACGTCCAAGGCGGCTGTAGGAGCTCTACATCAACTAGATGGTCTATGTATCTTGCTCAGGGTAGTTGGTTGTCATAGTTGTTGGCAACAAAACCCTAGTTTGTATTCTTGTATCAATGGATGTATGAGGGCCATTATCCCTGATATGGGAGCCCTAGACAGTCCTATTATAGTTTATTAATATAACGAATTTGGGTTATTGAAAAGTTGTAAAAGTTTGTATATATTGTGCACATGTTGATTTACTGTTGTCTATATTCCGTTGTGCAAAGTAGTGTGTTGTGGTATTTGGATTGGTAGTGTCAGTGATCCTAAGACCCTAACCTAGATTCCAGTGCCATGGAAATACAACAGTCTTCTCCAACTAGGGCATAGGGTCTAGGATACAAACCAAGCCCAAGGTCTCTTAGATGGAAAAACCTAATTCTGACAAACTAGGGCAAATTAATCTACTTTCCTAGTGTTTGAAATAACGTTCTCAATTTTAAAGGAATTCAAGGGAGAAGAATTAACCTACCTTTTTCAAATATTTGGATGATGGGATATCTCAACAAGGGGAAAATGCACAAAATTGCCAAATAAATCAATTTAACAATAATAACAATAATTCCCGTGAACATAAACCAAACAAAGCAAATTATCAACTTACTACACGTCCAACTACTAGGATTCACCATGAAAACTCTTGAGAAGAGCTCAATCCACCACAAAAGTAAACTCTAGGCCTAGTCGCTTAATTAGGCCTCCATTGCGCACTAGTAAAAAGAGAAGTCAAGAGATGATAATCCAATGTATGACACGATTCAAGGAGAGAATTGACCTCTCCATTTATACAATGTGTTGGTTGATTTCCCTCTAAATTTGGCTTTAAGAGCCTCAACAACTATTAAATCCATGATAAATGCTATCAAGGTCACATGTCAACCTCAAAAATAGCCATCTCAACTCTAAAACATAACATAGAGCCTCAAAAAGACCCACACATGAATAAAATGCCAAAAATATGTGACATCATGCTATAAGAAGTCCCTTTCTCATCCAAATGGTGCAAGGGGCACCTCAAAAGGTGCTCATCATCAACAAGCCATTTGCATCATCAAGGGGAAGTTCTCCATCATCAAGAAACCATTCTCACCATCATGTGGGCCATCCTTCAACAAGATGTCATGCTCTAGGATGCCAACATCATCTCTCCAAGCCTTGTAGGGATGACATCATAGGGCTAAGGAGCAATGCCATCATCAACAAAGGTGTACCAACCCCTCCAAAGGGGTCCCACTCCACCATCATGTGGGTCATCCTTCAACAGGACATCATGCTTTAGGATGCCAACATCATCTCTCCAAGCCTTGCAGGGATGACGTCATAGGGCTAAGGAGCAATGCCATCATCAACAAAGGTGTACCAACCCCTCCAAAGGGGTCCTACTCCACCATCACCACCAAATAACCTCATCTATAGGGCAACGTCTGTTAAGAGGGTACCAAGCCATCTTGGGGGCGTCTTGTGGGTCTTACGTAACATCATCTCTGTAGGTAATGTCAAAGGTCAACTGAGCAACAGGGAAAATTATCTTAAAGTTTAGAAACACTGGTGAATTTTATTAGTCCCTAATATCTAGAATGTAAATTGTTTTGTGATGTTTTTATAAAATATTCAAATTTCTAATGATTGTATATTAGTCTCTATAAATTTTTGGTGATTTTTAAAGTAAAATAAATTTATCCTGTAAAATTTGGGTGAATCACTTTTAGAAAAATTGGAAACTTATAAATCGTTTTTTTGCAAAAAGAATGGAAAATTAGCCTATTTGCGACTATTAGCCCCTAAAATTTTCCCTGTTGTCAACATCCAAGGAGCTAGAGGGAGAGGAGGTCATCATCAATGTTGCTTGTGTTGAAATATGTAATTAGGTTCGATCTTCATAAATGTATTTGTAATATTCCAAATAGAAATTTTATAGAGATAATCAAAGACATGCACAAAAATAACAACACAATAAATTTCAGCAAATACCCATGAATAGAAAAATGCTCCGGAACACCTAAAATGGCCAATTTTATTATAAATAAATTGTTGGAGTACAATAAAATTGGAAGGAGTGCACCTGGGCTTGCTCAAGGCAAGCTACAAGCCCTAGGTGATCAATCTCCCAATGCCCAAGTGTTGCAATAGTTTGTCCCTCCAGAACTCTATGCTGGCCCAGTTTTTCTACGCTGCTGGATGACTTGGCACCCTGATTTGGCCCCTCAAAACTGCCCAGAAAGTTTTGTAAATTTGGGGATATGATCCTTGTCAAAAACCCAGAAAAATCTAGAAAGGGTTTTCTCTGGTTTTGACCCTCCAAATTCGACCCCAAATAGCTTGGCCTTCCTCAAATACCAGAACGCTTCACCTGTAGCAAAAAATGATGAATTGCTACTCCAAAATGCTAGCAATCTCCCCACAATCTCCCTCCAAATGAAATCTTAGCATCTCAACCCCTAAATCCTCCAACCGACACTCCACACAACAATCACCCAAGAGAACTGCACAGGCCTGTGAGAGATGACACAGTAGCAAGCTTCAACAATTCGTACAGCAATGAGGGACTCCCTTTTACCTCCCAAAATCTCCCTCCTTTGGCTAGAATATGATAAAGAACACCCCTGCAACAATAGAGACTCCAACTTCCGGCGCCAATCCTCCCAATGACTGTGTGGCCTCTCCCTCTACGTCCCAGTTAAACTAGAATGGCTTAGTGATGTGTGATAATTTTAGGTAAGTTCTATGCTGAGAGCAAATTTACTTCAATTTTCCATATTAGCTCAATATCAATTCTAGATTAGCAATGACATTTAGCATGATAGTAAAATGCAGTTAGAACATAAACATAAATCGCAGAAAACAAGCCAAGACAAGAGGACACAAGATATGGTGCCATCCAGGGACAAACCCCAATGTGGGGAAACCCTTGATCAATTCTTCTTATGTTCTTCAATAGTTCAACAGAGAGAGAGATAGTACATATACATCAGAAGTCAACATTTTGACTTGACAAAATAAGAGCAGAGATCTTCACTAAGAAGATAACACATGAGGTAGCTGATATGAACACAAGTGATTCCATCACCATGCTGTACCCATCACTATGCTGCACCCATCACTGTGCTGCACTTCATTACACCATGCTGCACTATGCTGCACCATTCATGATCACTATGTTGCACCCAACAGTGTGCTGCATTAACCATGTTGCATCCAACCGTGTACTACATTAACTATGCTGCATCCAACAGTGTGCTGCATTCATTGTCACCATGCTGCATTCATCCAAGCTGCACCCAACACTGTGCTGAATGGCTGATCTAAACAAACTCCAAACAATCCTAAGACAACAGCCCCAAGGTAGTCTTAGCTATGGTGCTATGGCCTGCGGCCTAGCACATAGCAACGCTGAAGAGAGTGACTTCAAAACATCACCAATGCATGTGATACTATTTCCTCTCATTGCACACAAACCATGAAGGAGCACATATACACATATGTATATATACTGAGACCTGTTGTGATATCACTGATATATTGATATCACAGAAATTGTGACTACGTCATTCACATTAATATAGTGCCTCTTTTCTGCTCCGTCCATCTGAAGACTAATAGGTGTGCCGAGAATGATACAAGCACATACCTCCTTGCGTCCTTCTACCATGAGAATAACCTGTGGTGTGGATTTGGGTCTTCCTCTTGCTACGTTTGAGAGTCTCTTGTAATAGTGAGTAGACCTCAACTTAGAACTGCATATGGGTGCCTTTATTCATGCCTGCGTCAAGCCTTCTCATATGATTGTGATAGGGCTATCTCCATGATAGCGTTTAGGTTCACTTCTATGACAATGTTAGGGCCTGTCTTTAGTCCTCCTTTATATAGTTGTTAGCCCTCCTATTCACTGCGGCTAGGGCATAATATGACCCTCCTAACCCAGTGTCTAGATCTCTCTTCTAGGACAACGTTTAGGGTCTTTTAAGGACAACGTCCTAGGGTTTGTGTTTAGCCTTCCCAGCTGTGATTCCAAGACTACATTAAAGTCTTTATAACAACGTTGAGGATTCTCCATCAAGACTGTCATTAGGGCTTGTTGTAGGATCTTCAAGAGGACCCTTTTTCCTCCACGTTTAGGGCTTCTTCTAGACTGTAATATAGGGCACTTCATGGCAGCGTTAGGGCATCATTAGGCTTCTTCTTGTTGTGTATCAAGGTATCCTTAGGACAACGTAGGAACCTTTCTTAGACTCCACCATAAGGGTTGTCCTTCATGACAACTTTAAACTTCTCCATGACAACGTAGAGCCTTCTTTCCCATGAGAACATCTAGGGCATCTCTTCTTAGGGTAGCGTATCATCTTAAGATCTCTCCTCCCACCACAACCCAAAGACAAGTGGAGAGGAATAGATCACAATAGGTGTGTCTAAATGACTTGAAGGCCACCTCTATTTATACTAAAACGTTGAAAATAGATGGGGGTAATTTGGTTGCTGGCCGACCTTGACGAATTGTCGCATAATACAAATAAATTCATATCCTCCATGAATACATGTCGGAATCGGATGATCTTTAGATCAATCCTACACCTCTCTACGAGCGGAATCCAAAAAAAATATCAACTACCATAAATAAGTAGACTCACATGGAGTTTGGCCCTAGTTGCCAATTTTAATAGTGATGCCTCTCTCCCTGCCTCCAAATAAGATAGAAATCCTTCCTACTGTGGCACTCAAGATCCACCGAAGAGAAGGTTGAGCTTCACTCCTTGGGAAGCTCTTGTGTTGAGCAACACTTGTAACTCAGCTGACAACTAGAGGAACAATGGATAACAAATGTCAAAAAGCCCTTAAAATGAGAGCCTCACCTCCAATTTATAGCTAGCCACCCCTCATGCTCCTTGTGGGCCCCGCCCATCAAATTCCCTCTCTCACCCAATTCGAATTCCTCCAAGGAATGTGTATTCCCTTGGAGTGGTCCCCACTTTCCACTTCCCATTGAATTTCTTGGCTTTTCTAATGTTTCGGGGTGACACCTTTATAAATTTTCCTTTTTCACCCACTTTTTCTAAGTTTATATGCCAAATATTTATTAACTGCCAAAAATTGCAAAATTGAGAATTCCTTTAGCAAAATGATTAATTGGGGACATTACAGTGTTTGAGTCACAATGAAATGTACTTATCAAAAGAATGAGGAAACAATTATTATTATTATTATTATAACTTATTAAAGCATGGGTTTTATGCTTGGGTTATCATGTTTTAGGTCAAAGTCCCCATTGAGGACTTCTAGGATTTATTTTGAGTCATTAACGTCATTGTACATTAAAAGAGACCCTTCTTGGGCCTTCGAATCATGTAAAAAGAACTATTTTTTAGTCAAAAATGAATTTAGTCTCCTCCACATCTAGTCGGCCTCAAGAAAGGTAATACGACCTCATTGGAAGGCTATATAGACAAGGCAGTTCGAATTCATTTGGAGAATCTCACTCTCTCACACACAGTTCGATATCTGAAGCTAAAAGCTGGGAAGTGCGAAGTTGGAGGAAGGAGAGATGGAAAGGAGTGCGAGTCTTTGGAGTAAGATAGAAGACATCAAGATCGAAATTTTGGGCCAACTCTCTCTCACTTCTGAGGTGTATAAAAGGAGATCAAAGTTTTCCTAGTCTAGTCGAAGTTGCTGCTACTGCTACTGGGTTGAAGCTGCTATTGCATGTTGATGCAACTAGTTCGAAGTTGCTTTTGAAGGGTTATCTTTTGCAAGAAGGATTGAGGGCTGACTTGGTGTGGAGGAAGTCTTTGTCTAGGTCAAAGAGTCTTGGATTATCTCGAGAAACTATTGAAGGAAGAATTGTTGACTGGTTTTTCCCTTAGATAGGGGTTTTTCTCTGGCTATCCGCATACATCTGTTGTCCTTGTGCTATTGTTTTGGTAATTGCTTGATGAACTAAAAGATAAAAGGCCATAAAGATAAAAGAATCACAAGTAATTATCTATATGAGAAAATATTTCTTCCTTTCTGATTTTCTAACAGCTCGATCATCCAAAGGTCCAACGCTCCTCAAAAAGTGGGCAATGTCATGCCTGCATTTGCTTTGGGGAAGTCTCCAAATGGGTTGTGTTGCAACTTGCTGCCTTGCTTGCACACTTAGGTTAGTGTGGGAAAAATCCTCAACCCCATAAGGTATGATTTTGGTGGCAAACTAAGAGATGAGGCTGTCACCTAATCTCAACTCTCTTCGTTAAAGCTCTCTCCTAGTTAAGCTAAAGGGGGTGGTCCCTAAAGAAGGTTAATGAAGGAAATGTGAGTTTCTAGGAGACTAAAGTTAGAAGGAGATACTTATCAAAGATAACTTGATTCCAAAATGTGAACAAACATATAAATGTATGAGCAATATTCAATAGTATATTCAAAGTATAGACTAATGCTTCAAAGTAAATGACAAATGCTTGCTTAAAATAAACCTTAAGATATAATTATAACTAATCCTGCAAAATCAAATGTTAGACCAAGATGAACATGTAAATATCAATTGCAACTATAAAGGAAATAGTACTTGGAAGAAAATGCTCAAGTGACAAGATAATGACATTAATTACTCATGAGCTAAATGATCATCAAAGTAACGAATACATGAAATAACGTGAGGTAGCTTTGCACCAATGAAGAATATTCAAGTACAATAAAGCAAATAGTTGCAAAAGTAAAATATTCACAATGCTTGCATAATAAAATAAATGCTTCTTGAAATAAGTATGGTATTTGCAAATAAGACTCAAATAAATCCAAGATAGCATATGTAAGAGAATTGCATTTGCAAGTAAAGGAAAGTTGTGATGTAGATGTGCTCTTGGTTTATTTTATTAGATGTAGTCTAAAGCAAGTTCCAATTGAACTCCTATCCCCATACCTCACGCTCGCCTAGAAATCCGGATCTCACACTGAGGAGTCAATAGGGGTGGAGGGTCCCTAGAGTCTATACAACCAACTTAAGTTGGAGGTTGATTTTAGAGATGCTTGAATGAAAGTGAAATGACAATGCCCAAAGTAAATTGCACTAACAACTTCAAGTGAAAATTAGAATGATACTTGACAAGAAATTTAAATGGAGTTGTAAGCTTCACAAAGTGCTTGAAAGCAAATGAACCAAATATGAAATTGCAATATTGCTTCCAAATAAAGATGTTCCAAAATAACTTATGAAACACTTTTCCAAGTAAAGAGATGGAAATGAGAAAGTGAACTAATCAAAGCTTGTAAAGTAAAGTAAGTACTTGCTTGTAACTTGAATGCACATAAAGAAAATTTGCTCATAAACAAATGTTGCAAGTTGTAGCTTGAGCAAAAGTAAATTGCATACAAGTGTTTTAACTTGAAAAAGAAATTAAAGTTGTACAATTGCAAGCACTTGAAAATTGAAATAACAAACTAGATAAGCTCACTTGCAAATAGAAAAGTAAGTGTGAAAGATATGTTAATCCCAAGATTTAATGTGAGTGTTGAGCAAGTTAAAACAAGTGAATGAAGTGTGAGAATTTGAACCATGCAAAGTCAATCCACCCAAGAGAAAACCTCCCTCTAAATGGGGAGATAGGATACCATGGGAGAAATCTCCCAAGCTCCTACAAGCAAAGCTAAATTTTTATTAGAGACTTTGTTACAATGATGAGCCTCTCAAAGACCTCAACTCAACCAAGGGAGATACTCTACAATAACGTTAATTTATGGTATGTTTTATGCTTAGAGCAGTTTACTTCTTTTCTTATTATTATCCACAGATTTGCAATCACATGTACATTAAGTATAGTGCAGATAGAACATTAAATGATCGACAGAAAAACAAGCCAAGACAAGGGACACAAGATGTGGCGGCTAGCCAGGGACAAACCCCAATCTGGGGAAACCCTTTGATCAAATCTTCTTTTATCTTCAATAATTCAGCAGAGAGAAATAGTACATAAATCTGATTTTACATCAGCAGCAACAAACCCTAGATCAGCCCTGAACTAGGGTAGACAATATCTTGCAAACCGATTGTCGGATCGGCTTGATTCCTTCACCAGAAAATGCGGCCTTCTAAGGAGAGTCAGTTCCACCTACAACGCAGTTCCGAGAGAGAGAAAGATGGTCAACCCTGGTCAAACTTCCGTTCTGCAGTTGCAGCGCTAAATCTGTGTCCTTCCTTCCACACGTGTGAGAGAAGAGTCCCTTTCTGCGTAGTAGGAGAAGAGCCTCTTTTCTACGCAGGAGAGAGAAAGAGATGTGATGAGAGTGTGTGTCCAAATGAGGAAAAGGCCTCCTGTATTTATATACAAATGTTGATGATTGAATAGATGCCACTGTTGGGCTTCTGAGCCTACTTGAGTCGCTGGTCGGCTTGATAATTATTCCATAATCAAAATAAATTCATATCTCCATAAATACTTATCGGAATCGGATGATCTTTAGATCAATCTTACACCTCTCAATGAGAGGAATCTAATAAAAATATTATCAACCATGAATAATATGACCCATATGGAGTTTGGCCCTAGTTTCCAATTTTAACACTCCCTCTCAACTAGGGAGAACTCCATTTGCAACTCATCTATCGGTCGCTACTATTCATCCATCAAATGCACTGCCCTGTACAACTTGACCCCTGCTCTACTCTGCTCTATTCTGCCTGCTCTGCTCTGTTCTGTTCTGCCCTGTTCTGATCTGCTCTGTTCTGCTCTGCTCTACTTTGTCCGAATTATGAAGAAGAAGAAATGATTGAGGATGTATCATACCATCCTCCACTGACTCAAAGTTAGTCTCAAAGTGTGTACCACTGGTCCCAAATGTTGAAATTTGGTACCGGAGGACAGGTGGTTCCCTAAGGCTTTGATATTTGGCCTAGGGAAAAGTGTCCAAAAGAATTTAATTTTTCTCCTAAAGTGACTTTATAATTTTTATAAAGTCAAATCTAATTTAAAAGTGTCTTTAAGTGATCAAGTTACTTAAGTCTAATTTTAAAGTGACTTTAATAAAGTCAATGTAAAATTAGAAAGGAAAAGTGACTTTGGAAATAAATGACTAAGTGGGTCTTTATTAAAGTGGGGTGAATTAAAAAATAGAAAGTGAGATTTAAATGAGCATTTAATCTCAGCCCTAGATCTCAATCTATTTCAGCCATTGGATTTAGGGATTCCCCAAAAGTCACTTAGGGTTAGATTAAAAGAGGAAAAGGTCATTCATTCTTTCATGAGAAGATTGAGAGAAGGAGAGCAAGGGAGATTTCTGGACAGGGAGGAGAAGGAGGCAACAACTTGGCACACATTCCAAGGCAGCATTTTAGCAAATCCGTACAGCCGAGTTAGCACACAGTGAAAGGCAGATATTGGGCACAATTTTCTAGAAATCCGTACAACAAGAGCACAGAAATCGAGGAGTAGAAATCCGTACAGTAAGTCACTATGCCTTGGCATGCAAATCGAGGCAAACCAGTACAGCTGTATCGCTGGTTTTTTGCACGCAAATCGAGAAAATCCGTACAACGTATTTATGGCAGCTTGCACGCTTTTCTAGGCAGGCCGTACAACAGCATTTAAGGCTGAAATTTGGGCACACAAATCAAGGAGGCCGTACAACATTTATTGCTGTTCTGTTTTGCTGTTTGCAAGTTTTTCCAGTTGACTGTGAGGCATAGAAAACGAGATAAGTTGTAAAAGTTTGCTTGCTTATTTTTTGCTGAATATTTCTCACTGTAAAAAGCATTTTCCAGAAATAAGGAGGAGCTTTCGAACTGGTTTTCCCCAAGAGTTGTAGGGGGTTTTTCTAGGGTCACCTTGACAAAAAATTACTGTGTTTAAATGTGTTGAATCGCTGTTGTATGTGCTGATTTTTTATATTTCTGCATTTTCCAACATTTGGTAATTTTTCCAGAATTTGTGTTTTGAGCAAAATTTATTTTTCAGTTGTTGAATGTATGGATATGGGAAAGGGCATTTAACTATTTTGGAGAAATAAGGTGAAACTGAAAACCGAGGTGGTAAATGAGAAATTTTTACACTAGACCAGTCCTCAACTGACCCGAAGTTAGTGTCATGGTGGGTACAACTCCTACCACTGGTCCCAGACCAGTATCATCATCCACTGACTCAAAGTCAATCTCAAAGTGTGTACCACTGGTCCTAGACCAGTCCTCAACTGACCCGAAGTCAGTGTCATAGTGGGTACAACTCCTACCACTGGTCCCAGACTAGTATTATCATCCATTGACTCAGTCAGTCTAAGAGTGTGTACCACTGGTCCCAGACCAGTCCTCAACCGACCCGAAGTCAGTGTCATAGCGGGTACAACTCCTACCATTGGTCCCAGACAAGTATCATTGATCCCAGATCAATGAAGGGCATCCTAGAATAGGGAGTACGGTAGATACAACGATGCGTCCATTGGTACTACTATGGTCCCTATCCTCATTTCCTTGCTCCTTGATCAGATGAGAGGTACTTCCCATGAGTCCCAGACTGCATGGGTAGGATGCCTCAACAGGAGAACTAATCAATCCTATCCACAGGAGAGCGAATCATCCTGTCCCACAAGAGAGCGAATCATCTTGTCCATAGGAGAGCGAATCATCCTGTCAACAGGAGAGTGAATCATCCTGTCCCACAATCGCCATGGAGAACACATCATCTAGGCCTCACAGGAAAACTAATCATCGTACTACACAATCGTCATGGAGAACACATCATCTAGACCTCATAGGAGAACTAATCATCCTGCTACATAGTCGCCACGGGGTGTCACAGGGAAAGTTTGATCCTTTTACCCTGTACAAGGTGCACCACCAGGGGATGGTGAGTCACCCTGTGGTCATATGTTGCTCCAAGAAGTACCCCGTGCCCCCTTGGAGCTCCAGAGCTCAATACATCATACAAGACCCTCATCAGAGGGTTTCTGAACGACACCAAGTCGTTCTTGGAAAGTAAAAAATTTGACCTTTCCTAGGGGCTTTGTCAGAATGTCGGTGGCTTGTTCATCTGTACCGATATGTTGGAGCCTTATAGCTCCCTGTTGCACCATATCTTGAATATAGTGGTACCTGATATCGATATGCTTAGAGCGATCATGAAATATGGGATTCTCTGATAAACGAATCCCACTCTGGTTATCACACAGGGTCACGGTGGTATCCAATGTAAATCCAAATAGCTCACTGAAGAGCTTTCGCAACCAGTCTGCCTCACAGGAGGCCATGCTAGCAACAATATACTCTGCCTCGGCGGTGCTCAAAGCCACCGACTTCTGCTTCCTACTCATCCAGGATATCAAAGCAGATCCCAAGGAGAAACAACACCCGGAAGTGCTCTTACGATCCACCACATTGCCTGCCCAATCAGCATCAGTGTATCCAAGTAGTCTCACATCTCCGACAGTGTATCTTAACCCATAAGTAATTGTGCCATGAAGATATCTCAACAGATTCTTGGCACCAATCCAATGTATGTGGTGAGGTTCAACCATATGTTGACTCAACGTGTTGACTGCGAAGCATATATCTGGACGGGAGTTCACTAAGAACATTAATGCTCCGACGAGTTGACGATACTCGGTGGCATTTTGTAAAACAGGTCCAGCAGCGCTACCGCTTAACTTCTTAAAGTCAAGCTCCATCGGGGTAGTAACAGGCTTGCAGTCCACCATACCGAATCTTTCCAATATCTTCACCACATATTTTCCTTGAGATAGGAAAATTTCCCTTGGCTTCTGCCAGACTTCAAGTCCTAGGAAATAGTGCATCAGTCCTAGGTCCTTCATTTCAAATTCAGAAGCCAACTCCCTCTTACATTTGTGAATGAGAGGGTCTGCACCTGTTAGAAAGAGGTCATCCACATACAGCACCAGTATGAGAGGCTTGTCATCTTCAACCTTAAAGTAAAGGTTAGGATCGGCTTCACTCCTAGTGAATCCCAGCTTCATTAAGTAGCTATCGATCTTCTCATACCATGCTTGGGGTGCTTGCTTCAGCCCATAGAGAGCCTTCTTCAACCTGCATACATGAAATTTTTGATCATAAATCTCAAATCCTTTGGGTTGCTTCACGTAGACCTCTTCTTTGATCGAACCATGCAAGAATGCGGTCTTGACATCCATCTGATGTAGGTTCCATCCTTGTGAAGCCGTAAGGGCTATGATCGAGCGGATGGTGGTATATCTGGCAACAGGTGCAAATATCTCGTCATAGTCTACACCTTCCTTCTGGGAGAAGCCACGAGCGACAAAATGAGCCTTATACTTTTCCGTACTTCCATCTGTTGCATGCTTTATCTTGTAAATCCATTTAGAAGTGACCACTGTCTTATCCTGGGGTCTGGGAACTACTTCCCAGACATCATTCTTCATAATAGACTCATATTCTTTGGTCATAGCATCCTTCCATACTTGATGCTTGACGGTATCTGAGAATGATGAAGGCTCATTTTGTATGATCGTGCTTATGATGGTTAGGTATCCCTGATACCTGGAAGGTTCCTTACTTTCACTGAAGGTTCCTCGGGGTGCAGTGTGTCCTTCAGCATCATCGAGCAGCCCCCTAGGCCAAGAGGGCCTCTTCTTAGAAGAGGAAGGCTCAGGGGGATCAATAGGATCCATGGGTTCGGGTATTGTTACATCATCTTTTTCTTTCGGTTCCCTGGTGTCAGCTTCTTGAGAGCTCCTTAAAGTAGGAAGATTGTCCACCTTGTTGAGAGCCATATCTTCGTCAAGGGTGACATCATGACTAATCACGTCTTCCCTTTGACCGGCTACATAGATTCTACAGCCCTTAGTATTTTCACCATAGCCCACGAAGATTCCTTTCTTTCCAGATGCACCTAATTTATTCTTTTTCTCTTTCGGCACATGAAAATATACAGGGCTTCCAAAAATTCTAAAGTGAGATACGTCAGGTTTCTTACCGGTGAACATTTCTTCAGGAGTCTTGGAACCCAATGCTTGATGAGGGCATTGGTTTTGTACATATACGGCGGTGCTTGCAGCTTCGGCCCATAGAAACTTCGGAAGTCTTTGATCATGGAGCATGGCACAGACAACTTCCACAATCGTACGGTTCTTCCTTTCCGCCACACCATTCTGTTCAGGAGTATATGGTGTAGTAGTCTCCCTCTTAATGCTAGCCTCTTTACAAAAGTCATGAAACTCATTAGATTCATATTCAGTCCCATTATCAGTCCTTAAGATCTTGATCTTCTTTACGGTTTGATTCTCGATCAAGGCTTTGGATGTGTCACAAGACATGACACCTAGCGGACTTCCTCCGACCTAATATAATGAATCAACTCGAAACCCAAGAGTGAAGGCATCTTTAATATTGTTTTTCCATGCACGTACCTTGCCATTGATGAAAGCCACCATGTAGCCTTTGTTTTCCATTGCCGAAATGGACACCAGGTTCTTTTTGAGGTCAGGTACATATAATACATCCTATAAGTGGATCGTATTACCTTGATTCAATTTAAGAGAGACATTGCCTACACCTTTCACAGGATATTTCATATTATCTCCAAGGGAAATTTCCAAGTTAGTTTATTTCTCTATCAGATTATGGAGAACTTCTTTGTAACCAGTGAAGTGCCTTGAGGCATCACTATCAATAAGCCAAATTCCCAGTGAGTTCGAAGGAGCAGAGGCAGATAGAGCAGCTGGTAGATAATATTCATCCTGCTTATTGTCAACAGTGTTAGATTCATACCAGGAATTTCTAGCCTTCTTGAATGATTGTCCTCTTCCTTTATTTCGAGCACTCCTTTTACCTCTGCTATTAGATTTGCTATCCCTTTGATTGCCATGAGAGGGATTTTGATCATCGTCCTGGTGTGAGTCCCTTCAATCAGGGCACTCTCTTGCATAGTGACCTGCTTTATCGCAAATGTAACATTGTCCTTTTCTTCCACCCTTAGGTCCACCTTTTCTTTTTGATTTAGTCCCAGAATTATTTCTTTTCTTAACATGAGAAGAAAAGATAGCAGGAGGACCTTTAGGCATGGGCATTTCTTGCTCTTCTATCCTTGTTTCTTCTTGAATGCATCTTGCCATTAATTCCTCGAAACCAGGAATTACATTATTGTTGAGAAGAGTAGTCCTGAACACGTACCATTCAGATGGTAGCCCTCCAAGAGTCGTGAGTGCAATTTCCCTATCAGTTATAATCTCCCCAATATATAGGAGATCGTTCCTGATCTCGGTGATTCTTAAGAAGTATGTTTGCATACTCTCATCTTTGCCCTTCTTAATTTCCTTTAGCTTATTTCTAAGAAACAAGACTTGATTTGTGTCATTAACTTTAAATAAACTCACTAGTCTATCGTAGATTTCCTTGGAGGTTTTCAAGTCGAAGATGTAGGCCACCAAGCACTTGTCGATAGAGTCCCGGATGATCTTTTTTGTTTTGACTTCGTCGGTTTTCCATTTGTTCCTGGCAGCAGCGAGTGCATTCGATGGAGGCTCAACAATATTGCCTCTCACATGGTCCAACACTCCTTGATATTTTAAGGTTAGATTGAGAGACATCTTCCATCCGTGATTGTTAGCTTTCTCACGGAGCTTGCCTTCGGCAGGGAAGAGTGTTGAGGACCCCATAGTTCTTTTTAGGATAGCCTTGCCAATCTTCTCTTTGGTGATTGCTCTTGCTCTTGCTTGGGCTTTGTTTTCACCTCAGCTCTGATACCATGTTAATTTATGGTATGTTCTATGCTTAGAGCAGTTTACTTCTTTTCTTATTATTATCCACAGATTAACAATCACATGTACATTAAGTAAAGTGCAGATAGAACATTAAACGATTGACAGAAAAACAAGAGACACAAGATGTGGCGGCTAGCCAGGGACAAACCCCAATATGGGGAAACCCTTTGATCAATTCTTCTTTTATCTTCAATAATTCAACAGAGAGAAATAGTACATAAATCTGATTTTACATCAGCGGCAAAAAACCCTAGATCAGCCCTCAACTAGGGCAGATAATATCTTGCAAACCGACCGTCGGATCGGCTTGATTCCTTCACCAAAAAATGCAGCCTTCTGAGGAGAGTCAGTTCCACCTACAACATAGTTCTGAGAGAGAGAAAGATGGTCAACGCTGGTCAAACTTCCGATCTGCAGTTGCAGCTCTAAATCCGCGTCCTTCCTTCCACACATGTGAGAGAAGAGTTCCTTTCTGCGCAGTAGGGGAAGAGCCTCTTTTCTGCGCAGGAGAGAGAGAGATGTGATGAGAGAGTATGTCCAAATGAGGAAAAGATCTCCTGTATTTATATACAAATGTTGATGATTGAATAGATGCGACTGTTGGGATTCTGAGCCTACATGAGTTGCTGGTCGGCTTGATAATTATTCCATAATCAAAATAAATTCATATCTCCATAAATACTTATCGGAATCGGATGATCTTTGGATCAATCTTACACCTCTTGACGAGAGGAATTTAATAAAAAAATTATCAGCGATGAATAAGATGATCCATATGGAGTTTGGCCCTAGTTGCCAATTTTAACAAATAGTATTCAAGAAGAATCAAACTTCTCCTTGGAAATCTAAGCAAATGAGGAGCAAATGAGAAGCCTTTTGAAATCTGAAAAATTAAGACTAATTTTTACATGCAAAAATCAGCCTTTAACATAAAGTTAGGAAATAGTACAAAAATTAGAGGCTAAGCCTCTTTTGTCTCACAACCTTCTTGGAGAAATAGGCAGCCTTCGAAAATGCTTAAGGGCTTGAAAAAATGCTTGCTTTAAAGCCCACTGCCTCTTTGATTTTCAGCTGCAAGTATGTGCTATAAAGGTACTGCAAACAAGAGTTATTTGTTTGGATCTCTCTTTTCCTCAAATATGCCCCAAATGTGAGCTATTTGGGGCTGCAAAACAAATCAGGTTTTTTTTCTTCAAACAACACTTTTCAAGATGAAGCTCCCCAATCCTCCTTTTAACCTACACAATGCAAACAAGAGGACAAAATTATCTTCACGGTTTCATGTCAAAAACTGATATTCAATGTAAATCCAAATGTATGAATCAAGAGAGCAACTCCCTTGTGCAAACAAGAAACGCCAAGCCTTTGCAATAGCTTTAGAAGCCAAATAAATTATTTGAAGCACGTAGATTAAGAAAGAATTTAAATTATGCTTTTGTGATATAAGAGAGCCAAAGGAGAAGAAACTCCCTCTTTGTAATTTGTAAGATAAGATCCTTGAGGCAAAATCGATTGGGTCCTTCAATCCTTGAGCTTGAGAGTGAGTTAGTCTATTGGAGAGTTCTCCCACGCCCAAGTAATCCTTCAACAAACTTCAAAAAAAATATTTCTACACACTTGGAAGTAGATGTTAGCCTTCATAAAGGATTTAAACAATGTAAACTTTGAAACGGGAACTGATACTGTTACCCGTTTCGTAGAGATAGAAAAAAAGTGACATGATTTTGAAAAGGGGTGATGCAGAACGAACATGTTATTTTTAGAGCATAGTTTTTGACACTTTAATTTTTTTATGTACATTATGTTTTAGAATCGTTTTAGAATGGTAGCGATTTTCATGCTAATTTTAAAAAGTGAGTATTCTGCATCACCCCCTTTTTTTAAAAGACCTGTGTTTTGGCTTTGAATTTTATAATGTATAAAATGTAAATAATTATTTTGTAAATTTGATCATTTTTGAAGTGACCGTTTTCTTCACATTTTCTTGTTTTTTATTTTAATTTTAATTTTTTTTTTAGTGAGGTTTTTATTGTTTTGCATTTTTAAATTAGGAGGTCGATATTTAGAATTTTCGATATTCTACATATCTATACATCCTTAATTAATTTTTCAATCCACATGAAATAATTGTTTCTAAAAAACAATATTTTTTAACAATGGACATAAAAATAACCATTTTTAATATAAATATAACTAAAAAATTACACGTTTTGATTATTTTTTGCTAGAATTGACATGTCAAAATCACAATTTTTATACGATAATTTTAACTAAAAATGGTTAAATAATAGCTTTTTTTTATGAATTTCATGTCAAAAAAATAATAATAATCACTTTTTTTTTTTCAAAAAATAATGATTAACTTAAAAATCAATGTGAAAATCACATATTACAGATATTGAACGTATAACAACCCTAATTGAGTGTTTATTCTTCTCATAAAATGTCAAAGTCAAAACATTGCAAAGCTTGATTTACAAGCATAACTTAAATTTAATCAACAATATCACGTAATCCAAACTGTTCGTCCTCTAGAGTTTCATCGTTGTCTTCTTCCACAATATTTTCTGTTTCTTTTTGCTCACTTTCCTCTTCTAATGGGTCTTTGATGTCTGCGAATCTCCCAATGTATGTCTTTCCAAACATTCCATGTAATGGTGGTTGGGGTTCCTTTGCATTTTTCGCCACACGTGATTCACTAAAGTCCCCTTTATTCAACCCAATTTCTTGCATTGCATCTGGAAGAAATTGAAGTACATTAATTCTTTGCTGAATGAAATTGATATGTACTGGATCTTTTTCAATTGCAATGCAATTTCTTCCTTTTTGAAGGCAACATGCTAGCGTTGTATCTAATTATCAAGCACAAAAGAAATAATGAACTGAATTAGTACAATGACATATTAATTAAAAAATAACATATTGAAATTCAATTCCATATAATAAAACTTACCTGAGCCAGAAAATAAATCTAGAACCCAATCTCCTTCATTTGAACAAATGTCTATAATATAGTTAACCAATAATTGTGGTTTTTGATAAATGTTAACTATCTCTCCTTTTGCTTTTGATTCCGGGAATCAACCGGCCGGGCGGATGGTGGCTGGGTGATTCCCACCAGCCGGGCGGGCAGCTGGTGGCTGGTTCATTCCCGGAATCACCCAGCCACCAGCTGGGCGGGCGGCTGGGTGATTCCGGGAATCAACCAGCCACCAGCCGGGCGGGCGGATAGTGGCTGGGTGATTCTGGAAATCAACCAGCCACCAGCCAGGCGGAATCAACCAGCCACTAGCCGGGCGGGCGGCTGGTTGATTTCGGGAATCAACTAGCCACTAGCCGGCTGCCTGGCAGGTGGCTGGGTGATTCCCCCAACTGGGCCGGGCGGGTGGCTGGTTGATTCCCGGAATCAACCAGCCACCAGCCGACCGCCTGGCTGTAATCACCCAGCCACCAGCCGCGTGGGCGGCTGGTTGATTCCGGGAATCAACCAGGAGCACGCCCGGCTCGGCTGGTGGCTGGTTGATTCCCGGCCGGCTGCTGGCTGGTTGATTCCCGGGAAACAACCACCCCCCAACTGTCCGCCCGGCTGGTGGATGGTTGATTCCTGGAATCACCCAGCCACCAGCCGGGTGGGCGGTTGGTGGTTGGTTGATTCCGGAAACAACCACCCACCAGCTGTTCGCCTGGCTGGTGGATGGTTGATTCCCGGAATCACCCAGCCACCAGCCGGGTGGGCGGTTGGTGGCTGGTTGATTCCGGGAATCAACCAGCCACCAACCGACCAGCCACCAACCGCCCGCCCGACTGGTCGCTGGGTGATTCCGGGAATCAACCAGCCACCAGCCGGGGAATCAACTAGCCACCGGTCGGGCGGCCAGCTGGTGGCTGGTTGATTCTGGGAATCAACCAGCCACCAGCTGGGCGGGAGGCTGGTTGATTTTCGGAATCAACCAGCCACCAGCTGGGCGGCCAGCTGGTGGCTGGTTGATTCCCAGAATCAACCAGCCACTAGTCGGGCGACCAATTGGTGGCTGGTGTATTCCCGGAATCACCCAGTCACCAGCTGGCCGTCCGGCTGGTGGCTGGTTGATTCCCGAAATCACCCTCGGCTGGTGGCTGGTTGATTCCCGGAATAACTCAGCCACCAGCCACCAGCCACTAGCTGGGTGATTCCGGGAATCAACCAGCCACCAACCAAGCGGCCAGTTGGTGGTTGGTTGATTCACAGAATCAACCAGCCACCAGTCGGGTCGCCGGCTGGTGGTTGGTTGATTCCCGGAATCAACCAGCCACTAGCCGGGGGGGAGGATGGTGGCTGGTTGATTTCGGGATGATTTCGGGAATCAACCAGCCACTAGCCGGCCGACCAGCTGGTGGCTGGGTGGTTCCGGGAATCAACCAGCCACCAGCCGTCTGGTTGATTCCCGAAATCACCCCCGGCTGGTGGCTGGTTGATTCCCGAAATCATTCAGCCACCAGCCGGGCGGGTCACTGGTGGTTGGTTGATTCTAGGAATCAACCAACCACTAGGGGGGTGGAATCAACTAGCCACCAGCCGCCCGCCCGTCTGTATACCCCCCCTGTCATATGATGCCCACATAACTTGCAAGTCAAGTTTGATTTGTCAAACCCTCCATCAAGGTCACCAAATTCCCATAGAGGGTCCAATTTCCTTGGCATGTTTGTAACTTTGTTGAACTCTTGAGTTTTAATGTAAGATGAAGTTTGAGGTTGAACGTAGGGCACAAGAAGAATTGCAAGTTAGAAAAATAAAAAAATTACATACAACACATTGACAAAAAAAAACCTCAACTCAATGCAACAATAATGGAAATAATGCACATTCAAACCCAAGTTTTTGCAAATCTAACATTCAAGTTTTTGCATTTTTGACCAAAATGAAACCTCTCCACTCTATGCAACAAAAATGAAAAAAACACAATAAAATCCACTCAAAAATCATTGAAATCAATGGGTTATAGAAACCCAAGCAAAAACATGAAAAAAACAAAAAAAGGGCCAAAGTTGATGCCCATACCTGGAAACCACGCTTTGCTGAAGAAACTTGGTCCAAACTCAATTTTTCTTGTTTGGGATGCTAAATTCCTTTGCTTTTCTCCTCTCTTGCCCTTGTAGATGACTTCTCCTCCTCCTCAGCTCTCAAAGTTGCCCATTGTCTGAAGAAAATGACACAAAAAAACCAAAAATCAGCCCTTTAAACTCGATGTTTCCGCTGTCCATGATTTTTAAAGATCGGATTGTGTTTTTTTCGCGATTTTTTGCAAATAGAAAAATCGCCAAAAAAATCGGCGATTAAAATCGTTTTGGCAAAAAAATCACGATGTTCACAACACTGGTTAGAAATGGCACAATATCAAATATGAGCAGATAAAAATAACTTGCACAACATAAATAGCTTGTACTTTCAATAGAGAGCTCAAGATAGGAATGACCATGTAAATAGACAATGAGCAATACAATCAAAGATGAGTACAAGAACAATGATACAATACTGACAGAAGATATAATACCCACAATGATATTTATGCCACAAGAGATGAAAAGTTAGAGGAATTGAGTGCAAAACTAAACTAGGTGGAGTGCAAAATCTTGGTTGATTTTAATTAAAATGCCTAATCTAGATGAAACCCTCTCCTCAATTGTTTTGAAGCTAGTCTCAAATGTAAGTTGTGGAGAGAAACCCAGGGAAAGGTAGCTAAGGGTATATCAACGATACCTTCCCTAGAATTTTAACCCACTTGAGTGCCTCCGATGATGCAGGGGCTGTGGCCCTGGTGACTGCAAGGACACTGTTAACCACAAGTGAGGGTCTGAACTTTGTAAATTAGATGAAGAAGGTGGCCCTAATTTTCTTTCAACCAAACTTAGGCTTCGAGGTAAATTTTAGGATGCAAATTGGATCTAAAATGCAAGATGAGAATGCAAATGTCAACAAGTTACGATTGATTCAATGAGATACAATCAGATAAATGGCCATTTTACTTATGATTTAAACATGCTTATGAGCACAAGATGACCATCTTAGAACAATGATTAATGAAGCAAAACAAATATTGCTCAATGAGACATTAGTAATGATGCAATTTAGAAATTAGAGCAACTTCCCAAATGCCTTAGATTAACAATGCTCTTCAATATTTTTTTTACTCATTAGACAGTTGAACAAGTAGAGAAATGTAGAGAAACTTACAATTATTAGATGGCAAATGAGATTGCTAACAGTGATTTTGAGAGACTACTTAACAATATTTAAGTTTGCAAATGACACAAGACAGTAAGCATTCAAATGCAATTTGATCAAGTAGCAATGCAAGTTAGTATGAAATGAAATTTGGATGCAGTGAAATGATTAACAGCTAGATCTAAATTAGAGGAAGTTAGTAAGTTAGTAACTTCTCCCTTTAAATAAGGAGAAAGGATGCCTTGGAATGAGATTACAAGCTCTCTCAAAACGACAAATAATCCTTTTATTTCTGAGAGGTTACAAGCGAAAAGAGGCCCTTCAAGGCAGAAAGGAAGGTCTCTTTTCCAACTCTAGGAGCTTACAATGATAAGAAAAACTTAATGACAACTTTCCTCCTCAAGTGACAGTGCTGATCCAAATTTGATTACAGTTTGAAAGCAACTCAAAATAATACATCAGATCATTTTTGTTCACTGACTAAAAAGGAATGACTTGATGATCAATTCTGCTCACTGGTTAGAGGATAAGATCCTCTAAAAATTTTGAATTTCAAGCTCAAAATGATTTTCTAAGATCTGTTAACGTCTTTCTTGCAAACAACAAAAGATTAGTCCTCCACTCGATTACACCAGATAGTGAGAATGCTCCTGGTCAAAAGACTGGAAAATATTTCACTGGTAAATTGACAAATTTTCCAGGCCTTCAATATTTCACACTTGGATAAAGAACCTCAAGTTAAATTTTAAATCAAAGGTGTATTTGACCTCTATCAGGATTCTACTCTCTTGATGACTACCTTTTCCAAAGAGATGGATCTCTTCCCAAAACGTCATGGTCTTCCAACAAAAATAAATGCGGTTGCAATGCAGCTCACTACCTTGCCCAAGAAAAGGACCCAAATTTTAATTTAAATTTTGTTAAAGATTTAAGGGTAATTTCGTTAAGGTTCCAGGGCTCGGTTTCTTCTAAAGATTAAAAGCTATGAATGTGCACTTGGCTTGGAGAGGGAAATCCCTTCCAAAGGATTTTGATTATGCCAAGAATTGTGCAAGAGGATAGGCCTTCAATTGGTTGACTTTTTGCTTGAAAATTTTGGTGACAAACCTCCAAACCTCCTCGCTTATCACTGCACAACCAAATGTTAGATGAAGCAAGACAAATGCACCAGATATAGGCTCTAGATCCCTGCAGCTTCAATAGAAATTCATCAAACAAGAAGATATGCCCAAAAAATTCTTTTGAGACCCTCTTCATTTTTTTTTTTTTTCAGTAATTACTGCAAGAAATTTAGGGTTAATTATGAAAATGGAGAGCAAGGATTTAAAACCCTAAAGCGCTTGCGGTCTCCACGAATTGCTTGTTTCCTGACTGCAAAAAAGAGTCAATCACCCACAAAAATTGAACCTAAAAAAAAAACTTGCGGCCCTGTGAAATTTATCGAATTTTTTTTGCTAAATTTCTTGGGAAAAGCCATCTTGGATTTGATATAAAGGAGGGGCTTCTGAGCCCACGATTTCTCCAAAAAAGAAAAGAAAAGAAAATCTCTTCAAAAAAGTGTGCAATCAGACAAGGTCAACTATAAGGGGATCTTCACAAAGAAATTCAATGAAAAATTACCCAAATCAATTCGTTTCTCCTGCAAGAAAAAATTATTTGAAGAGCCACAAAATCTAACCTTAAGAAAAACATATGCCTGCGGCTGGATGGAGACAAGGACTAAGCCCTACGCCCTCTTCAAGGTAATTTTGCTGGGGTCATTTAGCCCCTTCTGCTCCTGCGATTGTAATAAAATTTTACCCAGAAATTTTTAGAAACCCTCAGAAATTTTGATCTGTAACAAGGAAGGCTTGAGGCTATAAAATCGATTTCTTGCCCATGGATTTGCTGAACATTCCTGTCAAAACAAGTGTTCAGTTTCTGCTAGATCAAAAAATGTACCAATAAACCTAAGTAGCACGAAATGGGGAAATGGGTACAAGTTTCCGAAACGGGCACGGGAACGAAACATGACCCCCCCAAATTTTGGAAACAGGGAAATGCATATATATATATATATATATATATATATTAGGACATTTAAGAAATATTTGCAATCATAAAGCATATATGATACATTTTAATTTAATACATTATGCTTAAATTGTCAATTGTCAATGCATAAACTACAAGGCTCTAAATTTACATCACATTTACTCATGAATGATCAAATAATGAAAATAGCAATATCTAAAATCAGCCACGAGAAATTTCTAATTTCTTGTCTCGTGCTTGATTGGGAGTCTCCTCCTACATAGTCGAATGACCTTAGTGCTCTTGATTAAATACAAGTTCCATACCCTAGTACTCTACGTGCTCTTGATTATTGGGAGTCTCTGCTGCATAGAGGGCTTGGTTCTCTTGATTAAATACAAGTTCCATACTAGTACATGACAAAATCCAATGGAAACATTGCAATCCCCCCAATCCTGAAATCCTGAAAAACAGATAACTCTGCTAGATTTTGAGTGAGATCTAAAATTCTACTTTCTCCATATGAAATCCAATGAGGGCAAAACCACTCTCAAACATCTTGAGTCATTTCATGGTAATGTTAAAAATTTAAGTAAAATGATGAAAATGAAAAATAAAGGAGAATGTCACTTTTACATTAAGAATTTAACATTACCATGAACTGCATATCAACACTAGGGCCATAGGCTTGAACATTAGGCTGCCCCACTCAAAAAAATCCTCTTTTTTATAACTTGAGAGGCATCGAGAAGATATTTTAGTTGCCCAATAAAAAATTAGAAGCAAAAAAATAAAAAAAAAATACAAGAAAAAGTCAAGTTAGATGAGGAAACTCTGTTGTACAGCCTGGAAACTCGTTTCCGGCCGTACTGGCCACGTTTCCTCCTCGAGAAACAAATTAGTACGGCCCGAAACGCATTTCCAAGCCGTACGGTACGAGTTTCCTCATTTCCGTTTCGTTTTTGGTAGGAAACTGACCCTTCTCCATTGTTTCCTACAACTTAGCAATAAACCCTTGCTAAGAAAAAATAATTTATGTATGGCGCACAAATGTAAACCAAGCAAAATTTGATAGCTAGAATAGCTCTAGGAGCTTGCAACCTTTAGAGAAATTTTATAAGAATAGGGCAACCATCAAAATGGTAATCCATGTGGTCTCAAGCCCTAGCCGTGGAGGCTAGGTACAGGCTAAGCCCTTCCTCCTACTCGGCACCCTGCAAACAACATAAAATTTCCATGCTCTCTCTAAATCTACGAAGAAGACGAATATGGTCGAGACAAAGATATATATAAAAGAGTTATGGATACAAAAGATTATATGAATATTATTCACATCAATTACAAAATTTGAAACACATAAAAAAACATTTACAAATATTATTTAAAAAAAATAATATAAAATAAAATATTTACAAATATGATATTTACAAAGTTCAAAATAAAATGTTTACAAATATTATTCACAAATATTCACAATGAAAATAGCTCTTTAAAAAGCATATTTATCAATTAAAGCTCAATAAATTAAAAAAATTGAAAATAATAGGATTTTCCCTTTAAATGGATGGCAAAGAAAACCCCCTTTAATTTATTTTATGATGAGACTTCGGAAAAACCCCACTATGGTTTCGTAGTTATTACATGCCAGGTAAGTGGGTGGTTCAAGCAAGAACTTCACCAGATGCCTAGCTTGAGTACTTAGTTGATTCAAACAAGAACGATCCCAAGTCCTCGATACCTACTCACAAAAATATTTCTACCAAAACAACTTCAACAAATCTGGTTAAAACCCGAAAGGAATAATTCACACAGTGGTAAGAAGGCCTAGAGATTCAAACATGAAATCACCAGGTCTAGCTGATCAACAATGCTCAAATCCAAATATAGATGCAAACGAGTAGCTATAGATCCAAATGGCTAATGAATTTAACAAGAATTCAAAACCAGGTAGAAATTATAAACACATGACAATACACATTACCATAATAAACTGAGAAAAAACACTGTAGTATGACACCCAAAGTCTTTTGCTTTATTGCATAAAAAAATTACTGAGCTTAAGAGAAAGTACACAATCCAAAGATCAGATGTCAGAATGAGGAGCCTTAGGCTCAATCTATAGAAAAATCCCAAAAACATTATTTTGACCTTTTTTTGGACTAGGAAAAATTGACTTTTTCCTTGATGGAGGACCTTGAAAATTGGACTTCTTTTGGACCCACAGATTTTCTTCAACCAACTAGACCCATTTTTTTTAAATAATTATTTTCTGGCTCCATCGAATTTCTTGTAGGATTTTCTGCCTTGAAATTGAGTTTGTCAAATTTAATTCTTCCCTGGGAAAGACTACCCTCTTCGAAAATTCATTTTTTCAAAAAAACCCAAAATAAAAATAATTCGAGGGGAAAGACATAATTTCAACCCTCAAAAGGTGTCCAAACATTAAACTGAGGTGTCGAAGTTCTAATTATGAGTACCCTACCCCCTTCAACTTTTACGAACTTTTGATTTTACAATTTTACATCCAAATTATTAAATTTCCTAACCAACTGGAAATTTAATAATTAAAAATAGACACTTAGACTCAACCAAATTCTGTGAGACTCAAGACATGATCTAGTATGATGAAAATACATAGACTCGATACACTAGGACTTAAGACATTACCATCGAATCCCACCCTAGCTTTGGGTGAATGTCTGGGAGAAAAACTCTGCCGATTATCTATGTTTACAAACACACACAGTTCGGGGAGGTTAAAAATTTCCTTAGGATGAAACTCGATAGCAAAAATTCTTAAGCTTACCTAGGTTTTTTACATGGCTTTATAGTCATACTAGAATCATATTTACAATAAAGGCCCACAAGGCTGCAAAATTTGGAGTTACAACTTTGATAAACTGATGAATGATGATGATGAATTCTAAATATGTGACTGCTCAAACATGATGGAATTCCTTTGCAAAAATGTGTACTGCTATAGGATAGTTGACATGGAGTGGTCAACATACCCTTTCTAGGCATTGAAAGAAAAGGACGCAAGGAAGGTCACCCTGGACTAGGGAGGGGTGCTAACCACCAAGATGGAGGGGAACAAGAGTACAGTCAAATGCAGTTAATCATCCAATTTAACCTGTGATCCACACTAGAATGCCTTTAACCTTTAAATGAAAGCACTTGTATACAAAAATGGCTAGCATACCGTATATTTGAAGACTCACCTTCATTTGGTGAACTGGCTAGATGAAATAAAATACTGACGGGAGAATGGCTGATAGGCATTTGAGACTGGCTGTCTCCGGATGACGGTGGGGCTGCTGGCTGGTAGGCTGGATCAAATGGGGGGAATTTTTTAGCCTAGGTGTTACACACAAGCTACTGGATAACACTGATAACTTACCACAAGATGGAAAGAGTGCCTAGGGCATCTCCCCCCTGAAAGAAAAGAAAGGAAAATGACATAGTAGGAAATAAGGGTCTTGTCATAAAACGTATATGCTTTATTCTGAAATGTCTTGTCAGTAATCTTACATTTTTATACTATTCAGTAAAGCATTTGGATTTTTGCAATTAGAGTTATGGTTATTTTAATTACATTCCCTTGCAGAATACATTGCAAAAATATTGGAGAATTGTTGTTGTAATTGTCACTTACATATTACTCTCAATAGGATTCTGCAGGTGTGTGCCATTTGAAGAAGTTGGCTGAGTCTGGTCTCACACATTTACACCTGTTACCCAGCTTTCAGTTTGCTTCAGTTGATGACAATAAAGAGAACTGGAAGTTTATTGGTGGGTTTAATTCATATTTATGTGTGATGTCTAAATGAAAAGCAAAAATAATGAAAGATACTCTTTCTCATCCCTTATTTTTTATTTTCCTGGATCTGAATTTTGGATAGGATCTAGGTCTTAAGAAGGAAATATCAACTGCATATTCTTTTCTCTTGTACTATAAAGAGAAAATAGGGGTACGGTCTACTAGTAGATATTCTTTGATGAATGCTTCCCTCTTTGAAAGTAAATTGCACAGAGTATTCTGTTTTTATTTCTGCTTTAGTAGTTCTCAGGAAGAGGTTATGAAATTCACTGTATATACCCTTCCACTTTTTGCAATTCTGATTGTAAATATCTTTATGTAAATAAAAAGGCACACTTATCAAAAAGAGGAAATATAAATATGGCATTCAAGTTTGAGAACAGGCTCAAAACAGCTGAAATGTTGGGATTTAATATAAAGTTTTGAATTTTACTTCAGTAAGAAAGATGAAAACCTTGCTGCATTGCGCCACTTTGGAATGAATGTCAAAGACACTCTACTATTTAACAGTCGATGTTTGTCAGAAGGAAAGAAGGCAAGTTCATTAATGGCATGCAGCTACTTTTGCAGATTGAAATGCAACTATTAGTACTATGAATTCCAGTTGGTCAATTAGATTGTATGTTTGTCACAAGGCAAGTAGAAGGCAAGTTCATTACTGGCATGCAGCTACTTCTGCAGATTGAATTGTTACTTTTAGTACTATGAGTTCTGGTTGGTCAATTAGATTGGAGGCATTTGTATGGTAAAAGGATGGTGAATATTTTGATGTTTTTGCAATTTAAAATAAGTGCAAATTAGACACAATGGGTTCTTTCCAACTCCTTATTTATAGAAGATTGAGAAGGCTTTACCCAGAATCAAGATCTGTAGGATGCTAGCAAGTATGAGTCAAAATGGGGAAAGTGATGAACTTATTAATTAACTGCCTTTTACTATCATAGGTAAATTTTTTGAAGCTAAATAGAACTATGTTGATATCTAGATCCTAACCTCCAAATTTAATAGTAGTGCCAAAAACTAAAACCCAAACTTTTAGAAAATAGATTGGGAAAATACTAGCAAATCAATGTGCAATGATCAATCATGCATAAAAAAACTCTAGAAGTACCGTGGTAAAAAATTAACCTAACCTGAAAATAAGCTTTACCAAGCTTTGAACGAAGGTCTTTGTTTTTGAGATCTTTTGCAAATTAACAATGCTTCATGTCTTCTTCGAGACAGTGAAGCAAAAAGAACTCAAATGAGCTTTAGTGTAAGTGGCATTGGCTAGGGAAACTCAGTCCCTCAGCTCTGATGCCATGTTTAAGTTAGAATAGAAATGCCATAAGGAAAGTGGAGTAGCTGCAAAATGATCACATGAATCACTAGGGGCTTTAACACAAGGTATGGCGGGTATCATTGATATCCAAATTAAGCAGTTGATCACATTAAAATAACTCACATATTGTGTACAAGGCAAAGATTCAAAGATGTGGGAGCATGGTTTAGGTCAGCTTCCCCAAACCCATAAAATGTGTGACCCGAAAACCCACCTACTAACCACCAATGTGGATTATAGCTTCCCAGCAAGGGTGAATCATTAATGACTTTCGTGCTCAAGCCTGACCACCATAATCCCAACAACAATTGTATGTGCAAGGTGTTGCCTCAAAATCTAGCAGGTCTTGTGAGAGGGCTCACAAGACAAGAACTAGACCAAGGGACAACAATGAGATGGAGGCCCACTGTGACCACAACACTCCACCTTTTGCTCTTTAGTGGAATTTCACCATAAGGGAGGCTTCTTGGTGTTGGCCACCTAATAGATATTCTGAAGCACTAGTTCAGAGGTGACAATTGAATAGGCCCCTCTAAGATACTCAAGCTAAGGACAAGGTTCAATTCTACAAGACAAGGAATAGTGCACCTTAGACGCAACTTATAAAGGGACTTGTATACTAGGGGTTTTTTATGTATGACTCAAAAATAGCACAACTAGGCATAAAAGGAGAGATGTTGAAATTTGGTAGCTTAGGGAGAAATTCTTTCCTTTGGGAAGCCCTTCTCACCCTAAGGAGACCCTACTAGCCCTTGGATGAATTTAATTTGCACATGGGAAAATTATTATTTTAATGTTGGACCATGTCACATCAAAATGTTCGAGCTAGCCTAGAGGAGGAAATTCGACCCCCACAACCTCATATAAATAGACATCACTTGGCATCACTTTGAGGCATCACATCACACATTCATCCTACTTCATTTGGTTTGATTAGCTTTGAAAATTGCAGGTTTGAGCTCACAAGTGCAAAGAGGAGAGAGAGTATTCTTGTTGACTATGTTGACTTTTTTGTTTTGGCACCTTTGACCAATGTTGGCCTTAGGGTTTTTGGGCTTGGTTTGACTTGGGATTTGGATCTGTTCTTGGAAGCCAAATTTAGGAGAGAGGTCGAGATTTTCTAGGCACTTTCACCACAGTTGACTACAGATATAAGGCAGGTTTGATGGCAGATCTATGGTAGGTTTGACTACATATTGACTTGGTGCGTTGACCAAATTTGAAGTGAAGGTGACCGAATTCTTTGCTGCCTTGACCGAACTTTTTGGAGCTCTTTGATCATTGATTGTTGACTGGTTAGGCAATGTTGACTGCTATTGACTTTGACCAGAAATTGCAGATTTGACTTTTTACGATATTTGACTTTTGGTCTCATATTTGATTGGATATTGGCTGATTGGTTTGGATAGTCCAGGCTTTGACCTTTAAGTTGTTGATGTACTTGGACTATGGATCTCTTTGCTAAACATTTTATGACAATCTAATAGAAGAAGAATTTGGAAAGGGTTTTCCCCTTTGTGGGGTTTTTCCCTTTGTGGGGTTTTTCCCTGTTCTTTGACCAAAATATTGTGTCTCTATTGTTCTTGGTTGTCTTCTATTGTGCATATGGTTTACTTTTCTATCTACAATTGCCTACTGCCAGTGGATAATTGATTGCTATTGGAAGAAGAATTGTTATAAAGTGATTTTTACAACATAAAATAGTGGAAAATTGACAAGGGAGAAGATTTGTTATAATGATATAATCAACAACAAGATCCACAAACCTTCAATTGATCCTAAGTTGAAGCCTTAGTGCTAAATTAGGGTTTTTTCTAGCCCTAGAATTGCCCAAGGTTGATGACATCAGCTCTAGAAGGGACTCCTGTCCATGCAAATTGCTAGATTTTGATGTTTTAAGGCTCAACAAGATAGAACGTCCTTCAACCAGTTCAACGCTTATGCCCTAGTTGAATTGGGATTCAAACCCTAACCCTAGTTGCTTGCCTTGAAGGGCCAAAATTCTCAGGGTTCGAAAATTTCAAGGCCAAAATTTTAAGAGAAAAGTAAGATATTTTTGAATTTTTTGACTTTTGACCATGTATGTGGAAGCCAATACGTACTAACTACTTGGGTAAGTAAAATTACTATGGAAATATCAAACACTTGAAAGGAGTAAGGGGGAACCCGAAGTTTCCACTTTCAAAACCCTATCTATCACTTCAAGAGAAAAGCTCTCTAGGAGGTTCTCAAGGGATGCTCATGATTGATAATTAAAGAATGCAACATTTCACCAAAATTTTCATATAAAGATATGCATTTAGACAAGAAATGTAGAAACCCTAGCAAAAATATATTACATATAATAACCATAAAAGGTATTCAACAGTAAAAGTACTCACAAGATATCAGTGAACAATCCATCTTTATCCCAAATTGATGTCTCCACAACAAGGTCTAGTATCGAATAGCAAAAATGTATAAAGATCTCATCTCCACAAGAGTAGCAAGCTACAAGAGCTAGGCAAAAATCTCTCAGAGGGCCGAAATAGTCCACAAGTGATGATGAAATGAAATGAATGAGGCAACCTTTATTTATATGAGGTCTACCTCATCTAATTTTAGCCTATGAAGTCCGTAAACAAGTTTGATGATGAGTAAACATACAATTCAAATGAGTGCATTTCCCCAAGGGACACACCTTTTCATGGTGGGACCAACTTGTCCCTTTTGAGCCTACATGAAACCCAAAAATAAATTTTATTCTATTTTGATTTCCATAATTTTTCTAGACCGATTTAGGAGGTCTTTTAGCATGCAAGAGTACTTCTTGATGCTACACAAAAATCAACAGTTTCAGTGTAGGTGATCCCATCCTAGCTAGCTTCTATTTGATTTCGGTGGTGAAAGATTCCATCCTAGTTAGTCATCTCTTTCTATCTACTTATCTGCTTTAATTGATTGATTTGATATTGGTTTTAGTTAGCTAAAGGGTGCGGTTTTGTGGCTTATTGAGGAATGGATGATTGATGAGGCCTTAATATGTAGTCAAGCTACAGTTAAGTCTGCGACTCTGCGGCTTGGTAGATGAAGTTCGAGTTCTATTAGGGCATGGTTTGAGGCTCGGTCCCTTAAGCAAGTGGTCCTTCGGCTCAACACATAGCTCTGTTTCCGTAGCCACCCACAGAAGATGGTTTGGACCCTGAGGCAAGTGATCTTGCGGCTTAGTGTACACAATTTTGTTTCTGTGGTCACCCATAGAAAGGAGGTTCAAACTCTAAGGCAAGTGATCTTGCGGCGAAATCGAAGACTTTGTCTTTGCGACTGCCCATAGAAAGGAGGTTTCAGTCCCTGAGGCAATGGTGATCTTGCAGCTAAGAACTTTGTCTTTGCGGCTATCCACAGGAAAGGAATTTGGTCCTTGAGGCAGTTAGATTAGACTCTGTTCAGTAGATAGTAAATCAATATAGGAATCTTGGATTGACATAGCTTATTTATAGTTACATAATGTTTACTAGACCATGACATTTCAAACAATATTGGTGAAACTATTAGTTGGATACTGTTGTCGCACAGAATGTCTAGGCACCACGAAAACGGCTCAAATCGGGGTTTGTCACACTAATCCCCATATCACTCCGTTTGAGTTGTATCCTAATAACAGACTAAGGGGGGTAGACCCTATGGAAATGGAAAAATGAAAAATTAGTTGGGAACCAACCAACTTGGGAGACACAGCTAAGCAACCAATACTTGCTTTAGATTGCACAAGATTTTAAAGATTCAAAATTATTTGAAGAAAGTGATATCAGTGCCTCGTGGAGTCAACTATCTTGCGAAGAAAATAAGGTTCAAACAAAGGATGAGAAACTGCTGCTAAAAAGACTCGACTCTCTCATATGCTAATACAAAATTTAAAACTATGTGAAATGCAGGGACTTGGTTAATTTTAGTTAAATGAGGGCCTAAAATTATTTTTGAAATATGTCTTAAATGTTACTTAACTTGAGGCTTAGAAAAGTGGTGATCTAAATGTGAAAGCAAGTACTTATACTAGCACTGCAAAATGTAAAATCTGCACAAATAATTACTGAAATGCACAATGGACTGAAATGTAAAATGCTGGAATAAAACACCTTTAAATTCAAAAATTCATTTGTATGAAATACTCAATCAGAGATCATTATATGCATAAGTAAAACTCGCATGAGCATGTAAAAAAAACAAATGTATTTCTGAAATTAAACTAAGTGCTTAAACTCATATTACATCAATGAAATATCAGTCTAGAAATCTGTTCTTAAAACAAGTGTTAATACCAACAATATATTTTAAATCAGCAGTCTTGTAACCATGCAATATTCAGAAATTTCTATGTATAATAACAAAAAAAATTAAATGACAAACTGATAATTACAGTTCAGAAAATTTATGAGTTTAACTCTTTCTGATCTATTAATGTATTTGATCTAAAAAACTTAGAAATAAACTACTGAACAACAGTAAAACAATTTTCAGAAATTTGTTTGCAAAAGTTACTGAAACTAACTTCTATTTCAACAATTATACAACAGTGAAAATGTAAATTAAATCTGCTGCTAAATTCAGAAAATTTCTGAGTTTAATTCTTTCTGATCTATTGATGTATTTGATCTAAAAACTTAGAAAATTACTAAAAAACAGTGAAATAATATTCAGAAAATAGCATGCAAAAGTTTTTGAAAGTAATTATATTTCTAAAATGTAATGCAGTGAAAGATGCAAACTAATTTGCTGCTAAATTTCAGATAACTAAAATTTTATGTTAGTATTAATCTTGCTTTCAATTAGATCAATGAAAAAGCTAAGGGTTTAGAAGATGTGCACCAGTTAGCCCCTAGGGGCTTGAAGACACTTGAAGATGGGCTGCCCAAGTCACTGAAAATTCTCCAATGCAAATGCCAAACTCAGAAAATTTTGAGAAAAATTTGTTAAATTTTTTTTTTTGGGAAATTTTAGGAAAAATTTAGGAAAGATTTAGTGAGAAAATTATGGTGAAGAAGGCTGCAAAGATGAGACTTGACGGTGGAGTGATAGAGGCTAAGAATGAGGCTGGAGATGGCCAGCACTGGGCCACAAGGCCCTAAAAAAATTTGCCCACGATCCTTTTGAAATTTATCGTCAACCTGCAAACAAAATGGAGATGCCCTTTGGGGCTCAGATCTCTCTCCGGAATCCACAAAAATCACTTGCAATTTTTCAGATTTTTTTCCTGTACAAATAAAAAATAGAAAACCCCAAAGCATGTATATACAAAAATATGAAATACCCAAAACCCCAATGAATTAGAAATTTGCTATTTACAATTCCGCATTAATATTCTATAGATCTAATATCTATAGATCAAAGCCCTCTATTAGCTAGATTTAAACAAATTTTTGCACAATATTTAGAAATAAGTTTGAAATTTTAAAGAGGCACAAACCCAAGAAAAACCCTGCAAGTAAAATATTCTATAAAATGACTTCAGAAATTAAAAAGATAGTGGACTCTTTTAGATTCTGTAAACTGAGAGTTGTTGGTCTAGCTGAGGACTTCCCCAAACACCCAAATTCTGAATGATAACTTCTGCACACTTAAATCTGCTTGTTAGATTAATAAAGCTCTAAAAATTGATCATAAAATTATCAAGAAATAGAGATACCTGCTACTTTTATCAAATTAAAATGATATTATAAAAAACCCAAAAATTTGTGCATGATACCTGTACACAGATAAATCCTCAAAGGCTATTAACCAGCAAATGCAAATAAAAGCAGCAAGTATTAAGAACAATATTACCACATAAATCTGAAAGAGGAACACCATGATCTGAAACCCCAAAGTCTTTGCGTTTTATTAACCAAAAAAAGTTACAAGAGTTTTCTTAGAGCAAGTACACGATTCAGAAATCGGATGAAATAATGGAGAGAAGCCTCTCATTTATAGAAAAATTCTCCAACGGCTAGTTGGCTTGATCCCCGTCAAAGCAATCTCAACCGTTGATGAAGATCAAATGATCTTTTAATCATCACTGTTGAAATAAAGTTACTTTTTGAGGAAATTCGAATTTCACTTTTAATTAATTCAAAAATGATTATTTTTAGTTAATTGCCGCAAAAAATTGACTTTGACTTAACTACTATGGCCCAAGGGTTCAAAATATCTTGAAATTTTCAATATTCCCTTGGCCGGGGACCTCCAAAAATTAGGAACTTTAAAACCCACGAATTTTAAATGTTGGAGAATTTAATTTTTTCTAAGACCTAAATTAATTAAATTTCTGGCTTTAGCATTTTAATTTATTTTAGCTAGAAATTTTAATTAATTGACTCATGAGGGGATTATTAATTTTTGATTTTCCAACCCTCTAATATTTAACTATGGTTTCTAACTATGAGGAATCATGCATTAAATTTTTTTTACCTGAAATATTACAATTCTAAGCCATGAAGGGGGAACACCCGTTCATTATAGACTCTCAATAATTACCCATTTCTGCGACACAAAATATGATCTAGTAGACTGAGTGAATTGTAATAAAATAATCTAACCAAATAGTTAGAATTATTCCCAAATCACTTTTACATAGACTCGATAAATAACACTAGGACTCATTTAAAATCCTTACGACAAAATCCACCCTAACATTGGGGTGAGGCTAGAAGGAAAAACTCTGCCGATCATTCATGTTTAGAAACACACATGAATCGGTGAGACTAAAACCCTCCTAGGATAGAAATCATCATCAGAAAAATAAATATACCTAGGTTGTTACATATTTTTGGCTTACTAGGATCATTTACATTATAAAATTCAGAATGGGTTTACAAAACTCCAGTGTACATATAGAAGATAATGATGAATCTTTGGATCATCTGAATGCTCGGACATGATGGAAATCCATGCGCGAAAAAATGTACAGCTATGGGGTGGTTGACATGGAGTGGTCAACATATACAATCTCTGTTACATTGGGCAATCAACCCTAGGTCAACTGTTAATGTGATTTTATTGGATAATTATATTGCTGCTGAATTTTTATACTTGTATACCGAAAGGGATCCTACTGTTTATGAATACTACCATTCATGGTGTATTAAGTGAAGCCCAATAGAAACCCTTAGGAAAAGATTTCCTTAGGATATTACAATTGACCAAGTTTGAATTAGTTGTAACTAACGAACAAATGCTCAGATCGAGAAAATTGTACATGGCATGGAATCCTCTCATCATACTCTATAATATGATACTCGTTGAAGAAATAAATTCGGCGTAAATCATATATAGATGGACATTAGTCGACGCGTTTCGAACCAACTAGTGTGGTTCATCGTCAGGACAAGTTGAAGAAACAGATCCAGCTTAGCATGATAAATAGTCTGAGCAGAGTCTCCAACGGCTAAATTGACTAACAATATGATACTCATTATTGCCATTTGTCAAAGCTGGGTTTGTCACATCTTGTACCTGGGTTTGCGATGTTATGTCCTGAACAGGGCAAACAAAGAGAATTACCAGAGGCATATGAAGCTGGGCTAAGAAGAACTGTGATATCCCCTATTTTGTGAGCTACTATGGAGTTAGCCTTTAGCCCACTTGGTCCCTTGGGAAAAAAGGGGCTAAATGGTGCCGGAACCACTTTTTGGCATATTATACTTAGGAGATACAGATAATAGGTGGATAATCCTTAAGTGTATATTTGAGGTGGTTATGCCATTTTTGCATGGCCATTTTCAGATTACATATTTGCTCCATTGGATACATGTTTGATGCGAACTTAGGGAGAGCTCGCTAAATTGACCTAGTTTTTCCAAAGAAAGACTTGTCTAATTCATAGGTAGAGGAAAGAAATCCTGCTGCTTGTGGTAGAAAGAAAGGATCATTTGCCACCATAAAATATAATGTTAGTCTTTGGTAATCGGCTTTCATAAAATTCATGAAGTTAAAAACCTGCATTCTGCATACTCACTTATTTGTCAAGGTATGCCTAATATATATTGCCTTTCTTTGATCACCTCAGATGAGGAAAGATTGGCTTCACTAGCTCCGGATTCAGAGGAGCAACAAGCTCAAATCGTCGCTATTCAAGATGAAGACAGTTATAACTGGGGGTATTCCTTTTACTGTCTTTAAATTTTGGAAAAATGCTAACTTGTGTGCATTTGGTTGTAACTGGAAATCAACTTTCCTTATTTGCACTGTATGGACATTGCAGATACGATCCAGTCCTTTGGGGTGTGCCAAAAGGGAGTTATTCAACAAATCCAAATGGTTCATCTCGTACATTGGAATTTAGGACAATGGTTCAGGTATGTGATCTGTTGGAAGAGATGGCTTATTTAATTATCTACAAACAAAAAATATTAGTTTAGGTGTGATCTATGACATCTTGATCTAATAATAAAAGTTTCTGTGTTGTTTGTTTTGTTGTGAATACGTATTTGGCTGTAGATTTTTTGATTCTCATGCTGACCTGACTTTCTTTTTTTAAGGCTCTAAACAGTATTGGTCTACGGGTTATAGTGGATGTTGTCTACAACCATTTGCATGCAAGTGGACCAAACGATAAGAACTCTATCCTCGACAAGGTTTTTACCTTTCTCCTTATCTTTTATGTTTCTATATATAGTTAGAACTTAATTTCATGAATTTTGGCAGTTGACTCTTAGAGTTCTGTCTCTTTGGGAAATGAAATCACGGGACAGCCATTCAAATAGTGCTATTATTAAATGAGGATTACACTGACATATTCTATCAAAATGTAAACTTAAGGAAGCTAGCTATTGGTGTTCATCCTATTGTTGTGACAATTTTTATTGATATAGAGGAAAAAATTCTTGCCTCTCTACCAAGTTCATTTCTATCAAAACTATATGGGTTGATGGAGAAAAGCCTTTTGGTACAAGAAAGTTATTATTATCTGTTTTGAGAAATGAAGATTTTTGCCTGGCTATTAACTGAGTTCAATATATCATGTCAAGAAAAATCTATAGGTTGTTCCTGGCTATTATTTGCGAAGAAACACAGATGGGCTTGTGGAAAACAGTACATGTGTGAACAACACCGCCAGTGAGCATTACATGGTAAATCGATTGATAATTGATGATCTTCTTCTCTGGGCAACAGAGTATAAGGTAATGTGAATGAATGCTTGGCATGACATCTATTTTGAAATTTTCTATTTACAAAAAGGCTAAAGTATGCCATTCTTTTTTCTGACGAATAATCTAATTTACTGTTCTGTGCAACTTAAAAGTCAAAAATCATGAAATGCATATCAGTTAACCTTGTCACAACAAAACCTTCCAGGTGAGACATGAAGACATTTTCTTTGAAGTCTCCATTCAAGAAAATAGTCTTCACATCCATTTGATGAACTTTCCAACCTTTCTGGGCTGCCAATGAATAGAGAATCAGATTGTGGCCCATTTCGCAGTGGAAGCAAAGGTGTCTTCGTAATTGACAGCTTTTTGGGCAAATCCTTTTGCCAGGAGCCTTGCTTTGTGCTTGTCAAGTGAGCCATCTTATTTGTACTTATTCTTGTAGATCCACTTGTAGCCAATTGGTTTGGTTCCAAATGGAGGGTCCACCAACTTCCATGTTTCATTCTTTATGAAAGCATCATACTCCTTTTGCATTGTTTCTTTCCATTCATCATGAGAAGCAACTTCTTTAAAGGAAGTTGGTTCAAAATTAGTAGAAAAATTCAATTCACAATCATAGGAAACATCCATATCATCAATTGAATCATAATTATCTACATCACCTTCATCTTGTTTGGTAGAACTTTTGGTTTGTGTCTTTTTGGCCTCATTAGGATGAACACTTTCAAGTGTTTTGGTGTGCCATTTTGGGGAACCTTTCTGAGATGGTCTAGGTTGCTTAGTTGATTGAGATGTAGATGCATCAAGATTTAGCCTTTCAATCCTCTCTATGACATCACTCAAAGGGTCTTCCTAGTCTGAAGAAGTGGCTGGAATATCATGAGAGGGAGATTGTACTTTAGAAGGAAATTCTATAGATTGATCCAAGATAGGGATCCCCCCTTCAAGATGTGGAATCGCATTCTCAAATTCATGATAAGTTTTTGCGTGATTGAATCTATCCAAATGATTAGGTTGCTGCTCAACAGTGTTAGTTTTGGAAGATTCAAGAAAAATCACATCATTAGAAAATACGACCTTCTTATTTACCTCATTGTAAAGACGATATGCTTTGGTGGTATCTAAATAGCGCAAGAAGTTGCATTTTAGACCAGGGCTGCGGGGGAGTGCCCCCCCCATCTCTTGCTCTTGAAGCACACTCCGAACAGAAGCCCTTAGGGAGCAACCCATGGAGCACGCTTTCGAATCGCTCTCGTTCGATAGCAATTTTTGGGAGCATGCTCCATCCAAAAGAAATTTTCTCCCTCCCTAGTGCTTTCACACGTGGTTAATACTTCTTTTGTAGAGAGGTGTTGGAGTACCTATAGCTTCATCCACAACGTTAAAAGAAATTGCCTCAATGAAAAATGAGCAACAACTCAGAGGAGGATAATTTGGAGGGTGGAGCCTTACATTTAGAAGAGTTGGAAGCAAACTTCTTTTCTTTTCTTCTCAAAAAAAATTCCACTCTACTTTTCAACACCCTTGTAAAAGTTTGCGACAAAGCTAGTGAGAAGGAAAAGGGTTGGAACAACAAATTCTACATGCTCCCATTGTAAAACAACCTACACTAGTTCATATACTTGTGTAAGAAAGCATCTCTACAAGATTATGCCATGTGATGAAAATAAGACTGTATGAGTCAAAACTTGTGATCAAGTGTTAGCAAAAGATAGGAATAGATATAGAATAATATCTAGCTGAAATACAATTCCCTCATACAAACCAAGGGTTACCTTCTAGGGCAAAAAACCCTAAATTAACATAATTTTTATAGTTAGATTTTCCGCCTATTGAACGGTCCAGATTGACTACAAAATTAAAATATTTTACAAGGCAAAACTCCCTTGCAACATTAGGGGGGTAAGCCCCCCCATACCCCCTCGTCAAGAACTGGGATCCAAACGTGACCGAAACAAGACCTCTGAATCAGGAAGATAACCAAACTCCACACCCAACATGATGATAATCAAGATGTTGTAACTTATGGACCTATGGTTGATGAAGATTATAGCTACTAGATGATGGATGTTATATAGCTTAGTCCATGTTTTTATGCTTTTTATAACTAATTCATCATTTTACGTGCTTTTGCTGACATGTATGCATCTAAATATATAAAAATATATATCATATAAAAATTACTCCCCGAAATTGCTCCCGACCTGAAAGCTTCTAAAAATTGTTGCTCCCCACTCTTGCTTCCAAGCAACCTTGTTTTAGACTCCTTGCATCAATCTTGCTTCTTTCTTCCTTGTGAATCAAGGCATAGCAAGTGGAACCAAAGATCCTAAGATGCATTATCGAAGGAATGTGGCCGTACCACATTTCAGAGGGAGTCTTATTTTTAAGAGCATGAGAGGGACATTTGTTTTTTCCATATACTGCACACAAAATTGCATTAGCCCAAAACTTCGACTTTACATTTTTGAAAAACATCATGGATCGAACCATATTCAAAATAGTCTTGTTCATTCTTTCAACTACACCATTTTGTTGAGGATTGTATGGAATATTGCAAGCCCAAGGAAGGCAAATTCGTCCCACATTGATGAAAGTACCTCTAGCCTTGAAAATTACTTCATAATTTCATACTTCCCCAAGGAAATCTCTTGTAAATTCCCGAAGGGAAATTCTCTGTGAATCTCCTCCTCCAAGCACCACAAATTAACTTTTGCATCCCTGTCAAGTGGTAGGAAATTCGACCTAAGTGATAGCCTTCAATCCAACCAGAAAATCCCTGTCCAAACTCTAGTTTAATTATAAGAGAATTTCCTGCAAAAACGCAGAGCCTCTTGTCCACTCTTGCTCCCACATGGTGCTCCATGGAGATACCTCTGGACCCAAGAAATGCGTACCGCTAAGTAACTCCTGTGATGATGCCCAAAGGAAACTCTGAATTGAGCTCCCCAAATTTCCTCACTAGGGAGACACTCGAATTTCTTCGAAATGAGGGTGGAATTTCCACTCAGAAATTCCTTGTGCTAAGCAACATGGTCGTCTTGGCTAAGTAGCTCAAGGGAACAATTGTTAGATTGTCAAATGATCAAAGATGCCCAAAAGTGAGAACCCTAGGCTCTATTTATAATTTGTTGGTCGTTTCTCTCCTTGTGGCCCTCACTCTCTCTCTCTCTCCCCTAATTTGCACTTCCTTCTCTTTCGTCTCTCCTCCAAGAATACGAGTTCCCTCCTTGGGTCGAATTCTCTTTTTTGTGGCCCCCACATTCCACTAGAGCCACAATTTTTCCCTTTTCCTCTTAAGTCCCAATGCCGAAATTGCATCCTCTCCCAAAACTCATCTCTAATGCTGAAAATCAAAATTGGGGATATTACACTTGATCAGGTAAGGGCCGAGTTGGTGTGAAGGTGACAAATGACTTATTTGACTCAATAAAAATTCTTTTTACATGATTCAAAAGCCCAAGAAGGGTCTCATAAAATGGACAATGACTCTAATGACTCAATATAAAACCTAGAAGTCCTCAATGGGGACTTTGGCCTAGAAAATGATGACCCAAGCATGAAACCCATGCTTTAATAAGTCATAATAATAATAGTAAAAATTTATTTCTCTTTCTTTTGATAAATACATTTTTTTTCCCTTGGAAAAAGTCGTAATTTTCATTATGGGAGAAAATTACATTTTGTATATGCTGAGCATTACTTAAGTGAGGCATTGCCTGTTCAAATAAAAAGATAAAATCTTTTGTGCATTCCTCCACGCAGGGAGCGAGCTAATTAGAAAGCAACAAAAATAGAGAGCTACTGGCCTCTTCGTAGAGAGGATATGGTACTATAACATAAGTTCTGTATAAATACTTACAATATAAGCAAAAAATATTAACAAAAACATTTAGTCCCTTGCATGATGCTTCAAATGGATTCTGGGTCTATGAAAGGTATGTGATAGTGTTGGTAGGCAACACCATCCTTTTCCTCGCAAATCAACCAAGTATCGTCATCCCTGAGCGCTGCTTCCTTGGATAAGTGATCAACAGCTGAGTTCCACTCCCTGTAAATATGTTGACAAGTGAAAGAGTCAAAAACCATAATAAGTCTATGAGTCTCATCCAGAATATGCTTCAATGAATATGCATTGCAGATGTGTTTTTGTTGATCCAGTTGACAACCAGTTTTGAGTCACCATATAGTTGGAGGTTTGTGCATTGTTTATATAAAGCATATTGGATGTGGTATTTTGCAGTTGTGAGCTCAACATAGTTATTTGTTCCTCTTCCCAAACCCATTTGTATTTTGAAAGAGTGAGAACTTGATAAGTGTAATATAGCTACCCCCCCACAACCCGATTCCTGTGCCGATCCGTCGAAATAAGCCCATGGAATGGAGATATTGATGACTTCTGGCTCGATATTCCTGTGTTGTTGTTGAGAGGTGTTGTCAGGAATCGAATGATAATCGGCTAAAGTTTTGTTCAGTATGGAATTCCAAAAGGGGGGCTTTTACTGAAATATAATTTGATTCCTAGCTATCCATAATGCCCAACAAATGAGCAGAGGTATATCCCTTTCCTTGCTTGTAGTATCTTTACACCAATTATTCCATGCATCCTTTATGTTGTTGCCGTGCCACCGCCTGTGGGTGGAGAGCGTTGAGAGGAAACATTGCCATAGCTTTTGAGAAATAGGGCAATCCAGAAAGAGGTGATTTGTATCTTCATTGCTGTTCTTGCACAGGTAGCACCAAAAAGGCTGTGAGAAGGATCGTTTCATCAGGATTGCTCCTGTCGGGACTTTGTTGTTTAGTATAGATCACAGAAGCAACCTCGTTCTTGGGGCTGCTTTTAATTTCCACAATAGGCTCCACCAAGGCTCAAAGGCTGGCGGTTTATAAGCATCCATCAGAACCAGAGATCCTATCTTAGGGGTATAAGAGCCATGTTTGGCAAGAGCCCATATGAGCTCATTGTCTCCTTCTGTGGTCTTGATATGGGCCTCTGTTAATGCTGTAATGTAGTCTCTCCAGTCTTGTTGCCAGGGTGGGGGAATGTTTAAGGCATTTCCTGATTTCCAAGCCTGCTATGTTAGAGAGGATCGGCCATTATCAACGATGTGACAAATGTGTGTTATACCTTGATCAGTTGAAGCGAACAAAGTTCCTTCTACAAATTAATTACTCCAAAAGACTTGGAATATCAAGATATCCATTAAGGATATAAATATTATATTAAATATGAATAAGAATGAGAATGATAATACAAATGAGAACGAGAGGCTTGCTTATATACCAAGCAAGTGTCTCTTCATGAAGAGTCATGTCTCATTTAGACATGCCTCTTCAACCTAATTACTAGTTAACTAATCATTATTACAATTTATCTTTGTTATTTATATTTATATTATTTATATATATTTTATTTGTTACATTGCCTCCTTCCTCAAAGAGCTTTGTTCTTAAAGCTTGTCGATGAAAAAAAGCTTGATCTCTTTTTCGGCTTCAGAAGTCTTTCTGTCTCGGAATAGTCATCCTCGTCGATACAAGTTGATATGATCTTCTTAGTGACAAACAAAATTGTTGCACCGACAAGGGATCAAACCATCCCAAATCAATCTTCTGTATAATACTCTGATCACTAGAATTTTGTAACGACTTGTTAGCATAAGATTGGATTGAGATTACATCACTATTATCTGGAACATCAGTTTGTTGTTTCGATTCTGACTGGTTCAAATATGTAGCATGGTTGATTCATCTGTTCTCATGATTCGGATGTCGATATGGAACTTTTTTGGTTTGATTTCTCCTTACTGGGCATGTGCCAATTTTTATATTTTCTTTTGGCAAAGATGTTGTTGAGATGGTTATGGAACATTCACTTGGGATGTTCATTGTCTGAACTGCAACATCTACGTGTGTCGTTTCTTCAACTGACTTGTCTTCTTGAGTTGTCATATTCACTGGATTGGTATTTGTTGTTTTGTCATCAACTTGAATTCCTACATTTGATACTTCTTTCTCGATAAATGGTTGTACCTTGTTTTCTAATGACTTCTTATCCTTCTTAAGTTTTTTAATTTGCGTCAATAATTTTTCACTATGGTTTTTAAGTCGAGAAACTTCTTCATTTTTATCAATAGTGATTTTGTCAATTTCATTTTGCATATTTTGTAATACTTTTTTACCTTCTTGAGAAATTAGTTTTGAAATATCCGATATATCTTCTGGCGTTACTGAATTATGTTTCAGTGTAACATCGTGAAGTGTTATTTTCTTCTTCTTGTAAGAAAATGTTAAAAACTTTTTCTTAGTATTTAGAATAAAGGAACCTAGAGTTTTCATCCGTGGTGATCCCAAAACAATGTCACTATCGTTAAAACACAAGGTTTTCACGGTGAATTTTGAGGTAAAAGTATAATCTCCAATATTTATGTGTAGATTGCTTATATTGTATTGTTTGTCAAAAATATTTCTTTCAACTATATTTGATTCAGGAATCACCAATTGATTAGCACATTTAGGACTAACATAATTACTTCTTTCAGTAGCACTGATAGAGATTATGATGTCTCTTCTTGCGAGTGATCCTTTGATGTTAAATAGTGTGCAAACACATGTACTACGGGTTTCAGGAAACCTTTCATTACTAGTCTCCTTTTTTGCCTTGATGTTTTTACGTAAACAATATGTCAACTGGAGCTATTTTAATTATAAAATATCGCTTATTTCTTCTATATATATTTTTCAAATATTCTCCTTTAATGTGGATTGTTAGAACTTGAATACCCTTTTATTAAAAAAATACTCCTTTATATTGTTGCCCTCTATATATGTATGTATTTCTTTATGTTAAGACCCCTTTTCAAAATAACTTTATTATCTTATAATAATAATAGTTTCACTTCTTTTTTTTTTAAATAATAAATTGGTCCCTTTTTTATATACTTAGTTACTCCCTTGATAACTTTTAATGTCACCCCACTTAATATAAACTTTTATGATGTCACCACACTTAATAAATATAAAGGTCACGTCTTTTCATATGACACGGTCACGATGTTCACAATACTTTTTAAGTAAAAAGTAATATTTATCTTTCACATAAGAGCTTTTGTATCCCTGTTTTTTCTTTAACTTTTAAAATACCATGGGCTATTACCATGGGTTGTTTTTAAAACCTCTTGTAAAAAGTAATATTTACCTTTCACATAAGATCTTTTGTATCCCTGTTTTTTCTTTAACTTTTAAAATACCATGGGCTATTACCATGAGTTGTTTTCAAAACCACGGGCTTCTCCACGTAAAAAGTTTTAAATATACTTGGTATGAGATTTTGTATCCGTTTTGTTTTTTCTTTTACTTTTTCTTTTCTTCCTTTTTTTTATTTACTTATATTTATTTTTTTTGGTTTTTTTGTTGTTGTTTATATTGCCAAAGGCCTAGAAAAATGGAGAAAAGGAGAAACTCCCAAATTCTGAGGGAAATGCTTCAATTGTACGGCAACACGGTTGACGAATTTCGATAGCCAAGGCCCTGGATCGGAGAACGAGCTCCATGCACTGGTTAAGCAACCTAGAGGACCGAACTTCTCTGATCCCAAATGAAGCGAACAAAGTTCTTCTACAAATTAATTACTCCAAAAGACTTGGAATATCAAGATATCCATTAAGGATATAAATATTATATTAAATATGAATAAGAATGAGAATGATAATACAAATGAGAACGAGAGGCTTGCTTATATACCAAGCAAGTGTCTCTTCATGAAGAGTCATGTCTCATTTAGACATGCCTCTTCAACCTAATTACTAGTTAACTAATCATTATTACAATTTATCTTTATTATTTATATATATTTTATTTGTTACATCAACAATGTGTGTTTTTCAGCTCCTCAGGAAGTCTGTGTGCATTGCCACAACCAACCCGAGGGTCTTCACCTATGTGCACTAGGGAGCCGGATTGGAATCTCCAAGTCAGTCCATTTCTTAACAGGTCCATACCATTTGTTACTGCCTTCTAGATGATAGATATGTTCCCAATGGGTTGGTGAGCATGTCTAATCCATTCAAGTGGGTTTGAAGGGGTAATATATTTAGAAACGACAACCTTCGTCCATAGACTGCGTTTGTTGAGTAACTGCCAACCAAGCTTTGCTACGAGTGCTTCGGAGAAAGTGTCCAATCTCTTTATCCCCCATCCCCCCCATCGTCTAGGCAGTGCCAGAGATTCCCATCTTGTCCATGCAAAAATTCTCCTTGTTTGTTTCCCCTTCCATAGAAAACAACAACAAATGTTTTGTAGCCTGTCCAGTATACCTCTGGGAATCTAGGCCAAAGTCATCCAATATATAGGTGTTGCTTCTAAAACTGCTTTGATCAAGATCAACCTGCCTGCCCTTGACAGGTATTTATGGTACCATATGTTCAAATGCTTTTCTATCTTAGTAATCAGCCAAAGCCAGTCAACTATTTTGTAACCATATGGCTTCAGGCGATAGCCAAGGTACCTCAGACCTTCCTTTATAGGATGGGTAGTAAAGGGGAATCTCTTTAGGGCGAATTGTAGTTCGTTTTGGGTGCATCCGGATGCTGTTATAGTGGATTTAGTTTCGTTTATCACCATACCCGTGGCTTTTTGAAAAGTATCAATAGCTTGGTGAAGAGAAGTAAGGGTGCCGATTCCCCCGTTGAGGAATATGAGAACATCATCAACAAAGAGCAAATGAGTCAATACACAGGTGCCAGTGATTTAGATACCCTTGATTCGCCCCTGTCTGTGGTCTTCTCCTATGATTTTGCTTAGACCCTCCATGATAAGAAGAAAAAGAAAGGGGGATAGAGGGCATCCCTGTCTGAGGCCCCGCTCTGCATGAAAAAAGGGAGATGCCGATCCATTAATGAGAACGCTGTAAGGGACATTGGTGATACATCTCATGATCCACTTAATGAAGGTGTAAGGAAATCCCAAATGAGTTAATAGGATCCGGAGGTATAGCCAGTTGACTCTATCGAAGGCTTTAGATAGGGCTATCTTCAGAATCATTCCTTTTAGTTTCCTGAGCTGTACAAAATGAAGGAGTTCTTGAGCAGTGTCAATTGCCTCCTGTATTTGCCTATTTTGTAAAAAGGCAAATTGTTCATGGGAGATGTGTAGGGATAGTATAGGCTTTATTCGATTGGCAATTATCTTGGCGATAATTTTATATAAGCAGTTGCATAAGGATATAGGCTTGTAGTCTTCGAAGGAGGAGGGCTTGTCAACTTTGGGTATAAGTGCAATGAAAGTGGATTTTATACCATCCGTTATCCTTCCACTCCTTCTGCTCTCCTCTATGGTTCACAGGAAGTTTGTCCCTAAGACTTCGAAGAAGGCGATATAAAATTGCATTGTCCAGCCGTCTGGCTCGGGGCTCTTGTCCTTCTTGAGCCACTTCAAAGTAGCTTCTAGCTCTTCTAGGGAGACTTCTTGTGAGAGTTCCTATTCTGCCACCTGGTCAACAAAACTGGGAAAGAGCTGTGCAGTTCGCATCACTTTAGCCAGGGTAGCATTAGGGGGTGCCTTGTAGATATCTTTGAAGTGTGTACACGCCAGTGCTCTCAGCTCCCGGAAAGATTGTATTGATTGTCCATGTGTATCTTTAAGCTCCCAAATTGTGTTAATCGCCTTCCTCTCGTTGGCATGTTTATGATAAAATTTAGTGTTGTCGTTCCCCTCTTTCAGCGAGATTGCTTGGTTGCGAAGTCTCCTGCTCTCTTCTCTGTCTTTTAGAATTTGGGTCCTCTTCTCCAATGTTGCAGTGTATTTATCCTTTTGTTCCTGAGAGGCTATGATTCCTCCCGTGTCCTCCTCAATAGAGTAGATTTCTTCCTCTATTGTTCTGAGAAGATGCTCTTCCACTTCCCTTTTCCTCTTAGCCCAGATCTTGGAGAGGGACTTCAACTCCTTCATATTAGGCGCGAAATCGTTCATGTGGTTGCCTGCTGAGCCAAGAGGGTTAGCCTTCCAGAATTCAATCACCATTTTTATGTAGTCCACATCTTGTAGCCATGTGGAATTAAATTTGAACGAGGCCTTTGGTTTGTCATTTTCATCCTGCAGCTCTACGTAGATGGGTCTGTGATCAGATAGGCCTCCAGAGCCAACCCATTGTTTGATGTGAGATCCCCTATTGAACAAAAATTCTTTCATGAGGAATCTATCAAGCCGCCTGGCCAGGCTTGCCTCCCCTGATCTGTTGTTCCTCCAAGTGGGTTGTAATTTGGTTGAGGGAAATATCAATTAAGTTGTGGTCCTCCAGGAGATTTTCAAAGAATACAGACAACACATCCACCTGAGCTTGATTGCCCCATGATTTCGCATACCCCAAGGAGAAGTTCAAGTCCCCCCTATGATGATATTATCTTGCTGGAGGAGTGTTTCATTAAGTTGTTTTCTCCAAAAATCGGCTCTATCCTGACAGGGACCATATACATTAATGATCTTGAAGTCTGCTTCAAGAGTGGGAGAGAAGATGTCTGTGCCCAAAAACTCATGTCCTCCCCAAACTCTCAGAGTCTTGATGGTTCGATTGCAAATACCCAAGGTTACCCCTCTAGATCTTCCCATGGCATCTAGGGAGTGGAAAGACCAGGCTGGTAGCCAAGATTCTAGAAGGGGAGTGATGGTGCTAGCAGGGCCAAGGGTTTCTTGAAGGAAAATAATGTCTACAGCTTCTGTAGCAAATAGACACTTAAGGGCTAGTTTTTTATCCGGGCTAGCCAACCCGCGACAGTTGAAGGAGAGCAGCTTCATGGAGGGGGGATGTTAGGGGTTTTCTCTGCTCTAAGAACCCAGTCAATGGTTTTCTATTTGCCGGATGCAATTTCCTCCCAGGGAAAATTTTAAGGATGGAAATTTATCTTAAAGCTTAGAAACCTTGGCGAATCCCACTAGTCCATAATATGAAATCTATAAAATGTTTGGAGATTTTTTAAAAATATTCAAATTTATAATATTTCTATATAGTCTGTATATCATTTTTTGGAGATTTTTAGGGTAAAATAATTTCATTCTATAGCCCCCCTCGCGTGATGCTTGGCTTTGGAAAGTGAGGAGGGACAACCCCGAGATTTGGGGAGAGAGGGAGTAGAGTCTATCCCAAAACCTATAATGTCGAGGCCCTGTGAGTGCATTCATGAGCGAAGGGGGTAACGAGATTCCGAAGGGTAGGGAGGGACAGGGGATGTGGAGGAGGGAGCCTCAGAGAGGGAAGGTTGGGGAAAGGAGTAAGCAGGAGGGGGTGGGGCTATGGGGCAGTGCTGAATGACAGGGGGTTGGTGGAAAAGTCAAGGAGGATGAGACAAAGGATGAGTAACATTGAGGGGAGCAACTAAAGTGTCTGTAATCCAGTCTTGTGGTGGAAAAGTAGTATAAGAAAAAGAGAGTGGAGAATTAATCGTACCCGTGGAATAAGCATCCCCTATAGCTGCCCAAGCTCTTGTCAGAGGTGGGGAGGGAGGCCGGAGTGGAGCTTTCCCACTCTTCTTCCTTGCTTCTTTCTGGTGCACCTTGTCTGCATCTGCCAGGATTTGGTGTGGCTGTTCTTCCACTTCCATGACTATTTGAGATTGTTCCAGAGGAGTGTGAGCATCTTGGTCTTTGCCCGCCGATTGATGGCTCCTCTTGTTGATCAGGGGGCAATCCTTGTGTACGTGTCCAACCTTGTGGTATCTTCGACATCTGTAGGGTAGACCTTCATAATCCAGTGGCTGCTTCCGAGTGTATGTTCTCCATTGTATGGTAATATATTCTTGTAAACCTCCCCTGGTGTCCATATGCACCAGAACCCTAGTGAATGCCATCTTGCCAGTGGATAGATAGGATTTATCGTATTCCATGTATGTGCCAAGTGAGTTCCCAAAACGACGGAAAATGTCTTCGGACCAGAAGTGTAGCGAGAGCCCTGGTAATCTGATCTAGATAAGGCCAACACCTATTTTCTCTGTATCTGGATCAAAAAACAGTGTCCATCGCTTCAGGAGGACCGGGGCATGCTCAAAGTGCCAGTATGACGATAGGACCCAGTTCGTGTGATCTGGCCTGGTGAAACGTAAGGCAAACCACCCCTTCACAAAGGTCTGTACTATGGGTAGGTCGGCTAAGTGATGCCCCCAGACCTCTGAGACCCATGTTTTTAAGCGAGCCGGCTTGTAGTTCTGTCACTGAATTCTTTCGACTAAAACCCTATCTGCAAAATCCATTGTATCGCCTAACTGGATGTCCTCTTTGAGCCTGAGAAAGGTATCAACGGCTTTAGACCTAAAGCATCTGGATTTCTTGCGAGGCCTCGCTCCAGTGGCAGAGTCTTCCTGACGATCAGAGTTGTTCTGAGGTTCAGGGGGGTTCTCTAGGGGAGGGGATGGGTTGACAGGGAGGGCGTTCATAAAGGGGGAATGTTAGTGAAATAGCAGGAAGGGGGAACATATGTGCGTGGCGTAATCAAGGGGATTGCTGAGGAGGATGTAACGGGAGGAGCGGGGGAAATACCAGACTGGGAAGGATGGGAGGTTTGACCGGAGCTCGAAATCGGAGGGTTAGGGTTAAGGCAGCCCGTTGCAAGCCATAGAGAAGATGGTGATGGCAGAGGAGTGGAGAGGGACGACGAGGTCAAGGGGTTTTTCGGCAGTATCACCGGTTGATCTGAAGGGCCTGAGAACGAGGGGAGACCGGATATGGTCTCATTCAGCTCGCTTCTATACGATTGTGGACCTTTCTTGACAGAATGCAGGGTTGACCAGATGGAGCCCTCCACCAGCGGTTCTTCCGAGTAGTCAACAAGATCGAGGTCCATCGTTGTCAGCTAAAACTCGAAACGCCAGCTGCCTGTGGTAACTGACAAGGGAGAGTGTAGTTAGGAGAGCGGGCAATGGTAGCTAAAGTTCTATGCGCCGACCGCGGAGCAGGTAAAAATAACGGGCACAGTAAATCGATAAAAACCCTTGTTACGGTAGTAGTAATGGAGAAATAAGATGAAACCCTACCCTGTTTAGAGGACGTGTACTTGCTGCACACAGCCAGCTGCATCATTGTGCTGCAGACACGCATCTGCTAGCCGTATTCTCCTTCTTGCTCCATCCCCCTAATTAAGATCATTTAAACTAGCTTAGATCTATCTTAATAAATACATTTTATTATGACTCAAATACAATTATGAAGACCGAACCTAGTTACATTCTTCAATAGACCCTGGTTAGCTTCTTCATTATATTTCTTGACAAAAGGTTTATTCTTTGGAACAAAGGTAGATTTCTGTCCCTTTTCAAGATTGGTGAAATTGTTCATGTACAACTTATCCCTAACATTCATATCCTCAGAGAACTTGTTAAGTTTCTTAAGAACCATAACTATGGTTTCCAGAACCTGATCCTTAGGCTTTCTCTTTTTGGTTTCGACCTTGGCCCTAGGGAAATTAAACATTTCAACTTGAGCAACATTTAAGTTTTGTTCAACCTCAATGACTATCTCCTTTGCTTCAACAAGAGTATTAGGTTTCTTATCCTTAAGTTGATATGTCAAGTGCCCTCTAACGCCTTTGATGAACTTATCCAAGATTTGGGCTTCGGTGGGTTTGAGGCTTTAAATGATAAGTTTTTTCAAGGATATAACCTCCATCAGAATCAAAGGCCCATCTCTTCTTGAAAACATCTTCATATTGGTCAAAGTCACTAATGCTAGTTGGAGGAAGACTAAGGTACTATTCCCTAACATTTCCCTTGAAGGTCAAAGCAAAGAACATCATCACTACATCTTCATCATCAATCCCTCAAGGGCCAACTACCTAAAAGAAGTTTTCTACAGGGATTTTAGCACTTTGGCTAGCACTTCCTTTGAACTTTGGTAGCCATTCATGAAACTTCTCAGGCAAAGGATAAGGAATCCCACTAAAGCTCAGAGGTTTTTCCTTGGCATTCGCCAAACATTGGGGCTTTCCTTGGAATCCGCCAAATATTGTGTCCTATCTCATCATTCTCCTAGACTCCATTCTCCCCAAGGGATTAGGCGCTGGTCTACTAATAGGTGATCACTCAAAGAACAATTTTCTCCACCTCTTTCCTTTCTCTTCTAGGTCTAGCCAAGTTGGGTCACCTAGGGCCACTTGCCCGAGAAAATAGCCTTAGAAAAAGTTCGCTCTCCTAGCCTCTACTGCGCTAGTGTGTCGTCAAGGTCGCCTCCAAATTTGAAGCCATTCAGATGGTAGAGTTGTGAGATAACCCAAGACCTAGCTTTGAGATCAAACTTTGCCCTGGTATTCACTAGGCTAGCACCTCATAGGATCAATTTGACACCTTTACTTGGAAATATTTGCTTTGATCCTTTCCCCTTCCTTGTCTGGGTTAAGAACATCATTCGTTGCTATATTCTCTCTCCTTAACCTAGGCTGGGTCCACTTGGTCTCGTGTGGTCCCATACCTTTGAAATGTCAATTCTTCAAGAACCATTCGAGAACTCAAGCTCGGTAAGGATTTTAGGATTGGGAAACTCCTTTACAAGGCATACTCCTCTAACCTAACCCTCAAATCCTCACCTTCTTACCCTAGAAACCTTTGTACCTTGCTTGAAGAACAAATAAGCTCCTTCCTTAGCCTCCTTCTAGGAAAAGGATCATTAGGGTCACTTCACATATGTTAGTTGATTCATCCTTCAGAAGTGACTTTCTATATATCGGGACTCCACCCATTGGTGAAAGTCTGTAGTAAGGAGTCTTAGCTGAGGTGATAGTGGGCTAAGCCACCATTGTTTCCATTGACTTAGTAGTAGCCCTTCAAGGGTCCCCTTTTAGGACCCCTACTAGTTTGAGTGGTAACACCTCCCTAGTGAATCATTGAGGAATTGATTAATTGACGACATTTCTAATATTCCTCTGGCAACTCCATTTATTGTCCAATCCCCTAATTTACTTGAAGGTGACAATATTCGTCCTTCAACTAGGGTCATTGCAAGAAGGGGAGAACAAACTCCATCACCTATTAGAACCACCCTTCTCCCTGAATTTGAAAAGGTCAGTGATCCTAAGATCTAATATCGTGTAATGGTCAATATCGCTTGAATTGGTAATTCAAAGAGTTACTGGACTTTGGCATTTCATGTTCTTACACATTAGCATTAATGATCTAATTGCTCATCATCTAATTAACATTATGATATTTGGTTAATTGCTAAGTGTGCTTAAAGAGCATCTAAATTTTGAGCAATTTCTTGTTGACATACTTTTTCATTCTTGTGTTATCTCATCTAAGTGTTAATAAGAACCTTGGGTAATTGTTCTTGATGATAAGTTCTCTAGTCTCTTTTACTTGCCATCGTTGTCACTATTGTTTCATGGTTAAGATCTATTGTGGTAGATCACTGTGAGGAGCATTAATTTCATTTTGAACAATTATCTCTTGGTCATCTTTACATCTTGTGGGCACTAGTAAAATTGGTACTTTACCTTGTGTTTAAGATTGTCTCTTAATTTATTATCAAGTACTCTTTGTCATAAGATAATTATAATTAAGTACTTAAATTCATAAACAATCTTAACTCAAGATCACTCAACCATCTCGCATTACATTCTAGACGTAGTCTTGCATTAATTAATGTACCTTCAAGTGTAAACTTGGTTGATAGAAAGATAGGAACACCCTTCATCTCTTGCTTGCGAACGCGAGACCCTCTCTAGTGGTTAAAATGGTGACCTTGCAGTGATCAGAGCCACAATCTTTGCAACATCGAAGCCACCGAGTATGTTAGATTTCCAGGAGAGGTATTGTTAACCAAGCCTTTGCTTGGTTCACCTTGACTTCTCTCTGCCACTTACTTTTGAGACTAGCCTCAAAATAGATAAGGATCAAGGGATACACTTCGTTAGGCATATAATTAAAATCAATTAGGATTCTTGCATCACACCTAGATTGTAGGATTTGCTCTTCATATAGGATAGCGAAGCATCTAAGCAGTGGTTGCTCATCCGGTCACGTGGTATTTAATTGATCTAAAGCAAGTAGTTGATCCCATAAGGCACTAGTCTCATATAACGATCTAAGCTAATCTCTTAACTTGCTAAAAACAACCAAGTGTCTAGGTCATTCAATCGTGTCTCCCGGACTTGTTGGTTGCCAATAAGCCTTGCATTTACATCTTCCATAGGGACTACTCCCCATAGCCTGCTGTTGGGAGACAACTAGAACGAAGAAAGTCGCGGATTAGAGTGACAACCCTTGGCCTGAGTTGTCGCACCGTGCCTGTACAATCTGAGTGACAACAGGCCTATATAAATCAGTCTGTACAAGTTCTAGTGGTTTTGTCGTGGAATGTTCCTTAGTTTTGAACTCAACTCTTATTTGTTTTCCATGCTAACAATACTTGCATATAGTATTTGAAGGCTTTGTAATTTTAGGCATATCCCTTACAACTTCCTTCTTGCTGATCTTGACAATATTGTCAAAGTGTATATGCCCCAATCTCCTATGCCAAAGCCAACTTTCATCTTCCTTTCCTAAGAAGCATCTTTCCTTTCCAATCTCATTTAGGATGTATATGTTGTTTGGAGTTCTTATTGTTGTTGCAACCAATTTCCCTGATCCTTCTTTCCTTATTTCACATTCTTTTGAATTGAATAGAAGTGTGTGTCCCTGATCACACATTTGGCTAACACTTAGCAAATTATGCTTCATATCTTCAACAAGTAAAACATTTTCTGCCACCACATCTTTGCTTCCAAGGCTAATTGTGCCTTTCCCTATAATTTTGGCAGAGTTATCATTCCCAAAAGTGACAAATCTTCTTTTTCTTTCTTCAATGTTACAAATATGTTTTTGTCTCCATTCATATGCTTTGAGCATCCATTATCAATATACCATTGACTTTTTCTTTGGGCTTGTAGAGCAAGCCCACATTCCTCAACCTTCAAATCTTCCTTCTCCTTTTTCCAAGTTCTTGGTTGTTGCCCCATTTGATGGATAGAAACTTGCCTTGTTTCCCCTTGACGGAACTATCAAATTATTTCTACAATTTCTGGCCGTGTGTCCAAAATTGTTGCATTTGTAACATTCAATTTCATAACTAAGAGTGCCAAAACTGTTATAATTTATGTTGAAAACCTCACGAGGTTTTTTACCATAACTTCCTTCATAGTAGTTCTTTGGATTTTCATAGCTATTTCTTGTATTTCTACCCCTTGCATAGGCTCTACAGTTTATAGCCTTATGCCCAAAATTATTACAAGAATAACACACTCCAAGAAAAATATTTTGGTACCTGAGTGTAGGTGGTCTTCTTGATGGTGTTGTCCTTCTGAAGCCATGATCTTCTTCTTGAATCTTCTTCATTGTTGGTTGTTGTACGCCCTCCTTTAGTAGCTTGTATTCTTCCTTCTTGATAGGACCCTTAAGTACATCAACATAGCTTCCTTGCTTTGCTTCATTTCCTATCATCATAGAGCTTGAACCTTTATTAGTATTATGTTGTTTATATCTATTCCAAACATGTCATTGAATGATTTCTGGTTGTTGATGATTTCATCCAATATTTTGGTACTATTGTTAATGCTCTGTTGGATATCCTGTTGAATTGTGTAGCTTGGGAGGTACTCCACAAGCCTAGATTGGGGTGTGAGGAGTTTGTGTTGAGAAATCCATTAGGGCAATTTTATTTTGATTTCTCTTTCATGACACTTGTGATATTATATCTATCTTCTGTTGATTATATTAGTGTTGTTTATCATTGAATAATAATGCCAAAAACACGAAGAACACAAAAGAGGACACAAGATGTAGGCATTTAGCCAGGGAAAAACCCAGCCAAACTCTTCGACTAGTAGATTCAAATCAAATTGAGACAACCAAGACCATAAACATTCTCCATCCATCAAGTCAACCTCCTTGTAACCTAGTCAAGCATCTCTGCTTCATTTTCTTCACAATTCAACAAAGGTTTGTTTCTACAAAATGAGTCAACTAGAGTGTTGTTCTGTTCCGTACTTCTGTAGCTAGATTTGTACCTTCGGCCCTGCAGTTTCATTATTCCCTTTGTATTTGAGACAAAATTTTGACTCTAAGAATTTCTCCATCCTTTGCTATGATAATTCCTTGATAGAGATGACAAAAGACTACTATTTGGACATCTTCGCACTCCTGTCTTGATGTTCGAATTGCTGTTCAATGATATTTCTTTTTCAATAGGTCGAATAGTACTAGTATGTATATATATATATATATATATTCCTCTTGTGTGAGGTCGTGACCTTTCAAAGAGGTCGACTTGAAGGTTGTATGGAGCACTTATTCGCCCACCTTAGAGTATGGAGCACTCATTAGCCCACTTGACACTTGTGGTAGTTAGAGCCCATTTGGAGGATGGTGTCATAGTGGAGGAGGCATTTTCTCCTACATGTGTGGGCATTTGGCATCTTTTTTTATGTTTTTGAATTATGAGGCTGGCTTATATCCTCTCTCTTATGGAACACTCAAAGTAAACTTGTAATTAGGGGTTTTTACTTGTATAATTGTAGAAATGCGGGATTTAAGTCTCATGAATAGAGATTCCCCTCCGTTCATCTTCATCGTCACACATTACATCACTCCTCTCTAAAACAAAGCATATTAGCCCCTTTTCGCTACTTGGGAAAATGTGATCTTTCTATGGCATGACTGTATCTTGTAGATATATTTTTGTGTGGAGATGTTTTCTTGGGATTGAAAAAAGTGTTTCTTGGAGAATTGTGTAAGTTTAATGTTTTATCTTTTATATTTTGCATCTTGTATGTGTGAGGTAGGGTTTCTATTTTGTGCCATGACTAAATGCTAATCCTTTGGTGAGTCTCGCTCTGTTACATTATGGAAAATTGTTCTTTTGAAATCTACGCGGAAACTTTGATTGTGCATTCCTTATATTCAATTTCTCCCCTCACAAGGTAAATAGTTAGGGTTTTAAAAGTGGTTGCCCTAGTCATCCCCTCTTACTCCATCAAAACCTTTCCATGGAATTGTAGCCCTAGAAGACTCCATTAAACCCCTATGGGTAAGGCACTAATATTTATTACACTGATCATCTATAATTTTTTTTAAATTTCATCCTCTTTCCCCCATTCATAGACGTCTAGTGTTAGTTGCTAGGTTTTTTAGGGAAACTTTTTGCATAAAAGTGGGTGTTTGTTGGATGTTTGTGGCTTATAAGATAGGAATTGCATCTTTAAATAATATAAGGGCAAAATCTAGCATAATGTATGCTAAACGTTCCTTATTTAGGGCTGATGTCATCCCTCTTTTGCTGTTTATGCACCCTTTGTAGCCATAAAATATTTTTTCTACCCTAACCCTAGTGTCTATTGGAAGTCCTTGGTTCCTTTATTGTTGAATATCATTGGAAGGCCTTTTAGTTGGGATGCTACATGACATTGTGCACCTTATCATTACATATCAATCAAACCCTAACTTATAACAACCTTATCTTTGGTCTAGGCATAAAGTATTTGAATCCTAGTGTTGAACATCTAGGCCTTTCTAGCCCTTGTTAGTACTCTATCCAATATTATAGACCTTTTATTCATCACCTTGAGTCATAGCATTAGAATTCCCTTTTGACTATCTAGAGAAGCCTCCTTTGTGGTTGAATACCACTAAAGAGCAAGAGAAAGGTTGATGTGGTGACAGTGGCAACCATTTCTCTTGTTGCCATAAGGTTTGGCCCCACATAGTGAGGCTTTGCATTGGGCTTGCTAGATTTTGCACAAGTTTTTGGCACTGTTGTTGGGGAGGAGTTGATTGCACCTCCTCATGATTTGAAGTCTAAGTTTCATTCTCTTAATTGAGATCATCTCGAATTTAAGGAGAAATTTGCTTAGTTGGCGACTCCTTTGGAAGAAAGAATCCCTAGTTCTTCATTGAGCTTCGAAGATTCCATGCTTGTAGGGTAAAGCAAGCATTTTTCAAGGCATTTAAGTTCACCTTGGTGACTTTGCAACTGAGTGCTATGCAAGATTGAAGGCAATGGCTCCATGGGATTTGCATGAAGTGTACCCCACTTTGGATGTTAGGGATACTCCTTGATATATTGATCGTTAAATTGTTTAACAAATATTCCAAAGTTTGATTGTGATTCTTCTTCAACAGTTGATCTGATGTCACAAATGCGCTAAGTAAATAGTTTCCTAGGCCAAGGTGTGACAAATGCATAGGTAGATCCATGCTTAGACATAAAATCAATGTGCTTTCTAGGTATGAAAACATTTAGATTACATTAGCAACACTTTTACATAAAGGGAAAGTGAAACAATCTAGGGTTTCTTGAAGTCATTTGACCTAATAGATCCCCTCTACAACCCTTGCACACCCACCATTTCCGTAAAAGACCGCCATGAGGTGGTAAGTATGAGCCATAAGGGCAGGGCTATCTTGAAATAGGAACTAAGAGGATGGAAAATGACAAACGACAATAGTCTAGAGAAATCACCTAGACCAAAAAAACACTTTACATAGATCACTAGGTATGCTCCATTACAATGCATAAGATACAATGGTGACACTTTTGGCTAATCATGAAACGTGCTACAAATCATCATTATGGAATGACATATTATAAAACCATGGTTTTGATTTCATCTCAAGATATGCATGAGATCAATTCATATAGTGGAAAAAATCTAGTGAAGAAAATGAGGTACTTTGAAGTGAAATTCAGGGTTAATAGACTTTGCCCTCCACAATGTCATAGGGCCACTCTTGCTTTGTGGTTAGTGTTGCCAGTTAGTCTATATGAACCAAGCAAACGACCATCTAATATTTTTTCCTTTTCCCTTGGATGTTAGTAAAGTTTTGATAGACCACTCCAAGGTTCCTACTAGGTTCACCTAGCTAGACCCTCTTAGACTTGAGCACTCTTGGGAGGACATTATTAGGCTTTGCATTGGCTCCTTCATAATGATATATGATGACTTGGATGTTTGTACTCTCTTCTTGACTACTGATTCTATCTCTAACATCGAGTAGTTTTTCTTGTGTTTCTAGTCTTTACCTTTTTTGCACATCCTTTTTCACACATTTCATTTATTTTCTTGTACTTTCATATGTATCTTTTTGTCTCTTTTGGATGTTAATAGGTTATATCTCCTAGTCCATTTGATCTTTTCTGTAGTTATCTATGGACATTAATAAAATTATCTTACTTCATCGAAATAAAAAAATTCCCTTTGCATACCTTTTATTTTCATATAGTCCATTCTTAATATATATGCATTGTTCCAAGTGTTATTGTAGGCAATAACTAATCCAAGTCAATTTTTTTATGTATTATGAGAGATGTAGGTTGATGGATTTCGGTTTGACCTTATGGGACATTTGATGAAAAATACCATGGTAAGTACCTCTACTAGTTGTCTATTAGCATTTTATGAAATTGATCTTGGAAATTTGAGGGATGCTATTGTGTTCATTGCTAATATTTTGAAAAGGCATGGATGGATTTATCCATATTCTTGAAATAAAAGTTTGTTTGTTGTTGTTAAAGGAATAGTTTAAGCTTTCATTATTTACTATTCCATTATGAACAATTATGCTTGATATTGTGATCCTACTTTTCCATCCTTTTACTTTATTTAGATATTATGAGAAGAAAGGTTAAATTGTGTGCATACTGAATTTTCCCCATACAACTTAGTTATTCACATTTTATTCATGTAAACTTTCATATGTGGTTTTCTTTTCTCCTTATTTTCTAGACAAATTTTCTTATATAGATTTGATTTTTTGGAGGAAATACACCATAGACTTTGGTTTTCTTCTTTCCTATACACATGGACAATATCACTAGATTTATCTTAGCATGCAGTGCATTATCACCCAAAGTAAGGGGATTGTGTTAATCAATGGATTATATGCATAACATACAACCTTACATCGGTTGAAAAGTGTAACTAGGTTCGGTCTTCATAATGACATGTGTAATTGTGATTTTATGTATTTAATGTAAAGAAGAAAAATAAAATTATTATTGTAATGCTTTTCTCATGGGTTTCATGAGCAAGGAATTTTATTTTTAGTTATGGCTCCCATTGTGAGCCTTTAGGATTGGTCATAAGTCAAATTGAGTCAATGTCATGTATGAAGGACCCTTCTTGGGCATGTTACATATTTGTATGAGTTATTAAAAGAATAAAAAGGCCCTCCAAGACCAAGCTAAAGCACCTCCATCAAGTCAGCTTCAAATGAAGTAATGAAACCTCTCCAAAGGACATGTTGCCCTGGATCTCTATCAAGTCGGCTTATATACATGGGAAAATCACTATAAATAGGCAACTCGAATCTCATTTGAACACAAGCAATTTGGTCAAGGTCTAAAGTAAGAAAAGAAGTGTGAAAATATCATAAGAAGTCTCTCTCTCTAAGCGAAGAAGGAAGAACTAGAAGACGAGTTATTTGGATTTGTTTTAGGGCTATTTCTTGTCACACGTGTGAAGAAGAGAGGCATCATCTGCTGCAGGAAAGGCCGAGAGCATTACTGTCAGCTGTAAGGAAGGGTCGAGAGTATTATTGTTTGCTGCAGGGAAGGGCCGAGGTTGGTAAGTTCACTCTAGAAGCTGAGTCAAGGAGAAGACATTGCAACCATCAAGCTGAAGTGTAGAAGGAAGTCTCCCCATTCAAGTGAAGTGGTAACAAGATGTTGCAACAAGGAACCAAAACACTTCAAGATAGCCGGGAGGAAGAAACAAGGAGTTTGACTATCGTTGAATCGCGAATGAAGAGGAAGCTTTGTGTCTTGGTCTTGGAGAGGCAAATAGTCAAGGGTCTCGGTCTTGGTATTCAATAATTGAAGGCTTTATAAGAAGAAGAATTTGTTGGGTTTTCCTCTCAAGTGGGAGAGGTTTTGGCCCTGGCTGATAGCCTATATTTTGTGTCTCTTGTCTCTTTATTGTTTATGCTTTGGTCGCTGTTTGATGAAGAAGAATACTATAATAATCTAACTAAAGAGAAGATCCTAATCTATTGAAGTAAAAAGCATTCACAAGCAGTTATCATTAATAGGGAAATCACCTAATCTTGATGCCCTAGATTTCTTAACATGGTATAAGAGTTAAGGTGACAAAGTCAAGGAAGGGCATCTTATCAAGGGACACTCAAGGATCAAATCTTAAGAAAGACATCAAAGAAGATCATCAGCAAAGTCAGGATCTACAAGGAAGTGACAAAATCCTAGATCAAAGAAAAAGGTCTACATCAAAAGGAAGTCTTGGGAACCTCCTCCCATCATCAAAAGACCACAAAGACCCTCATCAAGTTGAAGAGATCCACAAATCAACACAACTTGAAGTCTATTCATTCAAAGGAAGCAAGATCAAAGGACATCATCAAAGCAATCTCCCTCTCATTGAGGTAAGGATCTCATCCTTGAAGAAAATCATCCAAGAAGCATCAACATATCATCATTGATTATCATCATCAAGGACTTTCATCGTGAAAATCTAAGGTTATCTCTCTGTGTGTGGAGTCAAGGATCATTCTTGAAGAGATCTATCTTCTTCAAGGAGAAGCTCTCTATTATATCATCAAATTCAAGGAAGCAACAAGTGGAAGAAGCATCTTCACAAGTAATTATATCTATGTCTGAATTTGTCAAAATGTATTTTTGCAAGGAAAGAAACAAATTGGTTGGGGCTTCAAACTATCTTGCATGGAAGAAAGGGACATATCTAAATCTCATTGAGAATCAGGTCATGGATCATGTTGAGGGATCTATCACCAAACCAGCGAAAGAAGATGCTCAAGCACTTGCAAAGTTTATGAAAGGGGAAGTTCAGGCTCAAAGGATTCTCATAGAATCCATTAAGGATTCTCTCATTCCATATGTATCAAAACTCGAAACTTCAAAAGAAATATATGACAAACTGGTAGAGTCATATTCCGTAAGCACTGCAGGAGAAGTCATCTCATTAAGGCAAGAAATCTACAAGCTAAAGATGTCAAAAGAAGAAGGAATAACTTCATACTTTATGAGGATATCTAAAATCAAGGATCAACTTCAAGATCTGGGAGAAGTCATGTCTGATAAAGAAATGACTACAGTAGTGATGATGATGATGATGGTTAACGTCCACTGAGACCAAATTGGTCTATCGGACCTATAATTTTCTTAGTTTTTAATTATCTGGCTCCTCGTCTTTCTTGGCGAGATTGGTGTTGTAGTTTTCTTTTTTTTTCTCTACGGCCTTCCAACTTCCTTTATCTTACATCTTCTTCATCTCTTCTGGTTCTTGAGACATTGGTGTCTTAGCTTCGCGATCTATTGTGTTCGTCCTTTTGAAGATTGTTGGAGAAGAAGTTTGGTCTAGGAGATCTGCTTTGCTGTTAAATGGAGATTTATTTTGTGCGGTATTCAAATCCTCATAACTGTTGATTTGTTGGACGGGGCTTTCTCCCTGCGTGTCTTGAGAGTTGTTTCTTTCGTGCCCGATTTCTTGTGATTCAGAGTTTTCTCTAGAGTATTCTTCTTTGATGACAGTGTAGTGTTCTTTTTGTGCTCCTTCCCACCATGTAGATCTGTGGTGGTTTTTTCTAGCAGAATTTTTCTGGGAGGCTTTTGGGCAATTTTTCGCTAGATGGCCTGTTTCAAAGCAAGATCGACATCTAAAGAGGACACTTTCATAATCGAGTTTCTGGTTCCACACATAGTCTTTACTTGTTAGGTTTATTTCAGCTGGGAATCCAGCGCTGAAGTCCATTTCCACACAGATGCGTGCATAGGTGGTTCTGGCATATTCCTCTGTTTCTGGACACCTGCAGTAAAATTTCCCAATTGCATTTCCAATGGATTTTAGCGAGGAGAGATTCCAGAGGTGCAAGGGTAGGCTTGGCAATCTCACCCAAACTGGTGCTGAAGTTATGACTGCTGTAGAGGGATCAAATGATGGGTTCCATGGCTTCATGAATAGGCCTGATTTTTCCCAAAACCAAGGGCCGGAATCTAGAATACATTGTCTGCTTTCAGGATTTTCAAAATCTACTATAAAGAAACCCCTAGCACAGGGGTAGATATTAATTTCATCAGAAATAACAGGCTTCCATACCTCCGAGATCCAATTGTGGAGAGCAGTCAGCCGCGGCCAAAAACCATTGAACCGGCAGATTAGGGCACTTTCGGAAAACTTCAAAGCCTCATCGAGTGAGGCCTGTACCACCTGAACAGTGGGAGCGAGGGCTTCACTGACGATATGGGCAGGAGCTTGCCCTCCAGAAGCTGATGAGCCAACAACTATTTTCGCGAAGCTGGAAGCCATATTTTACTTGCCCGTAGAACCCAGCCTCAGAGAAATAAGGCAGAAGATAAGATTAGATCTAGATCTAGCCGCAAAAGATTAGATCTGAAACCTAGCGGCCTAGATCTAGATCTAGCCACAAAAGATTAGATCTAGAACCCAAAATGTGCAAACAAAAATTTTCAGATGCCGGTGACTAACCAGATCCTGATCACTATCTTCGTTTTCGTCGGAGATCTCCTCAAGCGACCTGCCTTTCGTCTCCGACACTAGAAAAAGCTCAAGGCGCAGTTAATCGCGAGGCACTAGAAAAAGCTCAAGGCGCAGTTAATCGTGAGTAGCAGCAACGCATGATTTGTTCCTCACTCCAAGCCGCAGATCTCGAGGAGCCGCAGAACTAATTTACGCGAGGAGCTGCAGAACCTGACGAATAGAGAAATAATCTAGCCGCGAGGAGCTGCGAGTAGCAGCAGAGCATGTTCCTCACTCCAAGCCGCAGATAATCGCGAGGAGCCGCAGAACTAATCCGAAGAGCCCGAGAACTAATTCGAGGACTAATCCGAAGAGCCCCAGAACTAATGCGAGGAGCCGCAGAACTAACGCGAACAACCTGAGAACTAATGCGAAGAGCCCGAGAACTAATTCGAGGACTAATCCAAAGAGCCCCAGAGGTATTAACTTACCAATTCTGTGACCATTTAAAAAAATCAAGTACTAAATGCTCTACCAGAGGAGTGGGGTAACTTTACTTCAAGTATTTATGGGAAGAAAGAAGCTACTCCATTCCAGGATCTATGGTCACTATGCAAGATTGAAGAATCCAAGATAAAGGAAAAATCTAATGTAGGATCAGGTGAGCAAAATCAAGCTTATGCTACAATGACAAAAAGAAAGGGAAAATTTGGAAAGTTTGGTTCTTAGAAAAAGAAGAAGAACATGGCTAAGATTCAATGCTATGGATGTCAAGAATATGAGCATTACAAGAGAGATTTGTTGATTTTTGTAGCTTGGTAGGTACTCTAAGCCTTGAGGATCGAGGGTTTGGAGGAAGGAGCTCTAGAAGTGGCCTTGTGGGCTTGAAACCAAAGCTTGGGGTTTTGCACCCATTGATGTTTGGCCCAAAAGCATGACGAGATTTCGACATGTGGAAGGAGCTCTAGAAGTGGCCTTGTGGGTTTGAAACCCAAGCCCAGGGTTTTGCACCCATCGATGTTTGGGCCAAAAGCATGACGAGATTTCGACATGTGATGGATGAGGATGATAGTACTCGTCGAGACAAATCCAACGCAACAAAAACCATCCAATTCCAAGTTCTCGTTGTTGAGTTATGAATTTTTGAAGTTATGTATGGGCTAACTTGTCAAGGGAAGCATGTCGGCTAGGGCTAGTTTAGCCCTCTTGACAAATTCGTTGGAGACCTCTTGTTGGATATAAATAAGAGTTGAGATTGGAGTTATTTGACATATCCCATGTGCATCAAATCTCAAGTTTGGGCTTTGATTTGAACAACGGATCTAAGGCAAGGAGGCTAGGGCAAAGAGTACGAGTTTGTGGAGAGATATTCTATGTTTTGAGGTGTGTGTTTCTTGCAGAGAAAAGCCGTAGGCCTGAGGCATCATGTGTGGTGTTTAGGAGGACTGTTTGGGCAGTTTCTCTCTAGTTCTTGGAGCAGACTTCTTGCCAGATCAAGTCGCTGTCACAGAGGTAAGTTTGGGTACATTTCTGTGCATATTTGTGTGTAGTTTGTCACTGTTTGGGTTGCAGGAAAGTGCTGCTACAAGAATAGATTGGAGGCACATTTTGGAGGGCCAAGAGGCCTAGTAAAGGCTCTCTACCCTAGCTGCAAATACTCCTAGGAACAACGCAGTCAAATAGGGGTGTCTTCCTTTGTTTGTAGGCAATTTGTATTGCTGTAGTGGACAGTCACTTGTAGGGTGTCTTGTGTGGTTTTCACAATGTCCAAAACAGTACACAAGAAGCCTAGAGAGGACAACAAAGGAAGCATGCCTTTGGGAGAGGACTACACCGTGTTTGGGTAGTGGTTTGGGGTCGCTGTTGTGTGCCCTAACCAGTCCTATGAATGCACAAATCCCAAGGCAAGGAGGCAACAACAGTATTTGCAGATGTCTCCTTGATTGATGGTTGGCTACTAGATGGATGAGTGTCCTAGGAAAGGACTGATTGGAGAAGTCTGTTAGCAGCCATGTGGAGGGATTTCCTAGGTGTTAGATGCCCTAACTAGGAGCAGATGCTACAACAGACTAGGTCGCTCGTGGACTGTTGGATGGCAGCGTGAGAGTGGACCAAGTGTCGACGTGATTGAGCATTTATGGTCTGTTGGAGGACAATGTGATAGTGCCCAAGTTGGAGCCCGATGTGCAACACTTTGATGGACAAAAGTGGTTGCTAGAGTGGTAGTTGTTGAGCTCAAGCGTTTGATCAACCAGGAACAATTTGTGGAGCCCTAGACTTGTGTTTGGAGAAGGACTTCTACAACAGATGATGGGAAATCCTCCTAGCTCGTGTTCATTGTGGGAGATGGACATCTTACAGTGATAGGTGGTAGCCCTCCGTGCCCTATGTTGGTCTTTACTGGAGCAGCGCAGGAAGACCGTAGTGGGTTGAAGTCCCTGAGTAGCTGAGGAGCAACAGTGGGCAGATTGAGAGTTGTTCGCAAACGAAGTTGTGAACAACTCAACAAGAGTCTCGATGTGTTGTGCCCTTGATGGACTAAGGCACAACTAGTGAGTAGATTGGATAGGCGAGTTTCAGTGGTTGGATGGACTTGGATTATTGATAGAGGCAGTGCTGCAGATCGGGAGTCGGAGCACTGGGTAGGTACAGGGTATGAGCGAGAGGAGCTTAGAGAGCATGCCACAGCTAGATGGTCAGAGTATCTTGTTGAGGGAAGATTGGCTGTCGATGGACTGACACGAAGCCCCAGTTTTGTATCTTGTATCAATGGATGTATGAGGGTCATTATCCCCAGTACGGGAACCCTAGACTGTTGTATTATATGTTGGTTAATATGACGAAGTTGGGTTGAAAATTTTAAAAAGTTCTGTATATTTTGTGCACTAGTAGATTTACTATTGTTTATATTCTGTTGTGCAAAGTAGTATCGTTGTGATTATTGGTTTGGTAGCGTTAGAGATTCTAAGATTTTGTCCTAGAACCAAGATTGTGGAAAATCAACATGGTATTAGAGCGTATCTGAGCTACATTGAGGGACAGTGAATCAGAGTGTGGAACGTGAAGCAACTTAGAGGGAGTTGTGGGTGTCTAGACCATGGAGCTGAGGGTTCCGTTGAAGACATGGAGATGTGGTCTTGACCGGCTTGGCAGCGAGATTGGCTAGGAGTTTTGGTGGATTAGTGGTGAGCCTGGTGAACAACAATTTGTTGTAGGGTAGATCGCTGATCATGGACGTCTGTTGATTTGCCATGGATGGTTAGGACAACTTGGGGGTTTCTTTGGCTTGGACGAGATCAGGTTGATCGAGATGGCTTCATGTGATGGACTACAGATTGGCAGGCTAGAGTCTTCATCAGATCGTGATGTTGCATATCCGAGATTGGAGGGATTTGCACGAGTGGTATTTGATCTAGGAGGATGAGTGCTTGCAGGACTGAGCCAATGGAGATCGTGTAGGCTCAGAGGGAGTCTAGCCTCAGAGGGAGCAACCCTATGGAGGTTTGGGATATTCAGGTTCAGATGTGATGAGGCAGAGGCACTATTGAGATTGCTGGATTCATTCTACAGGGTATGCTACAGTGATGGATGCCAGATGGGCTAGTGTCGCTGAAGATGATTACTTCCTAGTATTGGAAGTACCTCCCTCGCTAAGAGGGAGTGTTGATTTTTGTAGCTTGGGAGGTACTCCAAGCCTTGAGGATCGAGGGTTTGGAGGAAGGAGCTCCACAAGTGGCCTTGTGGGCTTGAAATCCAAGCTTGGGGTTTTGCACCCATCGATGTTTGGGACAAAACTATGATGAGATTTCGATATGTGATGGATGAGGATGATAGTACTCGTCGAGACAAATCCAACGCAATGAAAACCATCCAATTTCAAGTTGTCATTGTTGAGTTATGAATTTTTGAAATTATGTATTGGCTAACTTGTCAAAGGAAGCATGTTAGCTAGGGCTAGTTTAGCCCTCTTGACAAATTTGTTGGAGACCTCTTGTTGGATATAAATAAGAGTCGAGTTTGGAGTTATTTGACATATCCCATCTGCATCAAATCTCAAGTTTGGGGTTTGATTTGAATAATGGATCTAAGGCAAGGAGGGTAGGGCAAGGAGTACGAGTTTGTGGAGAGATATTCTATGTTTTGAGGTGCGTATTTCTTGCAGAGAGAAGTCGTAGGCCTGAGGCATCATGTGTGGTGTTTAGGAGGACCGTTTGGGCAGTTTCTCTCTAGTTCTTGGAGTAGACTTCTTGCCAGATCAAGTCGCTATCACAGAGGTAAGTTTGGGTGCATTTCTGTGCATATTTGTGGTGTAGTTTGTCACTATTTGGGTCGCAGGAAAGTGCTGCCACAGCAGCAGATTGGAGGCACATTTTGGAGGGTCGAGAGGCCTAGTAAAGGCTTTCTACCCTAGCCGCAAATACTTCTAGGAACAATGCAGTCAAATAGGGGTGCCTTCCTTTGTTTGTGGGTAGTTTGTATTGCTGTGGTGAACAATCACCTGTAGGGTGCCTTGTGTGGTTTTCACAAGGTCCAAAACAATATACAAGAAGCCTAGAGGGGATATCAAAGGAAGCAAGCCTTTGGGAGAGGACTACACCGTGTTTGGGCTATGGTTTGGGGTTGCTGTTGAGTGCCCTAACCAATCCTATGAATGCATAGATCCCAAGGCAAGGAGGCAACAGTAATATTTGTAGATGTCTCCTTGATGGATGGTTGGCTACTAGATGGATGAGTGTCCTAGGAAAGGGATGATTGGAGAAGTTTGTTAGCAGTCATGTGGAGGTATTTCCTAGGTGTTGGATGCCCTAACTAGTAGCAGATGCTACAACAAACTTGGTCACTCGTGGACTGTTGGAGGGCAGCGTGAGAGTGGACCAAGTGTGGACGTGATTGGGCATTTATGGTCTGTTGGAGGACAGCGTGATAGTGCCCAAGTTAGATCCCGGTGTGCAACACTTTGATGGAAAAAAGTGGTTGCTAGAGTGGTAGTTGTTGAGCTCAAGGGTTTGATCAACCGGGAACAGTTTGTGGAGCCCTAGACTTGTGTGTGGAGAAGGACTTCTATTGGCAGATGATGGGCAGTCCTCCTAGACTGTGTTCATTGTGGGTAATGGACATCTTACAGTGATAGGTGGTAGCAACGCAGGAAGACCATAGTGGGCTGAAGTCCTTGAGTAGCTGAGGAGCAACAATGGGTAGATTGAGAGTTGTTCACAAACGAAGTTGTGAACAACTGAACATGAGTTTCGATGTGTTGTGCCCTTGATGGACTAAGGCACAACTAGTGAGTAGTTTGGGTAGCTGAGGTTCAGTGGTCAGATGAACTTGGGTCGTTGATAGAGGCAGCACTACAGATCGGGAGCTGAAGGACTGGGTAGGTATAGGGTACGACCGAGAGGAGCTGAGAGAGCATGCGACAACAAAATGGTTAGAGTATCTTGTTGAGGGCAGATTGGTTGTCAATGGACTGACACGAAGCCCCAGTTTTGTATCTTGTATCAGTGGATGTATAGGGCCATTATCCCTGGTACGAGAGCCCTAGACTATTGTATTATATGTTGTTTAATATGACGAAGTTGGGTTGAAAATTGTAAAAATTTGTCTATATTTTGTGCACTTGTAGATTTACTGTTGTTTATATTCCGCTATGTAAAGTAGTATCGTTGTGATTCTTGGTTTGGTAGCGTCAGAGATTCTAAGATTCTATCCTAGACCCAAGATCGTAGAAAATCAACAAGATTGTCTTTAGATCAAGATGGACAATAACAAAAGATGAAGAGAAGAAGCCCATATCACCAAAGAAGTGGAGGAAGCTGAAAAGAAGAAATCCAAGAAAGAGGAAGTAAAAGATCTCTATTATGATTGAGATAGTCTTCCTCACCTAGCTCTTTTCAAGTTCTGTTTTCAAGTTTTCCTATTGTAAAGTATAACTATTAGGAACCATTAGAAGCATGATAGGATGCATCATGTTAGGAAATGGCATCATAAGAAGCATTAGAAGAAAGAGCTTGTGACATCATCATAGGGAAGCATGTATGATAGCTGAATTAGGTCTATGAAAGGATATAACTCTTGGTAACCTCATTCGAAGCACTTATGGGAAAAAGAAAAGGGAATTGATCTGGTACAAAGCTCATCATACATCAATTAAGAGGAAACATCTGCTGAATGAGGATACTTAAGATCCTCTATTGGAATCTTCATTGGAAGGTTCACCAATCAAAAGGGAGCAAGTGTTTCATCAAGAATTTCAACTTGGAGGAATTTATGAAAGAGTGGTATGATGTCAATAAGTAGGTTAAGGGATTGAAGTTTTCATTCAAGGAAGCTGCTAAAGAAAGATGAACTAAAGGAAGAATGAGGTATGTATGCTTTTATTTGTTAATTTGGATTAATGTCATATGGTTGCAGATAACATGGATAAATGATCTACTTTGAGAGCATGATCCAAAGGAAAGGATCTCCTCCATTGAAAAGATACAGGAAGGCATGGGTCACACATTGACTAAATGAAATCAACATAATATGTCCTCATATGAAATATGAGGTGGTTGACATTAATTGGAGGAACTATGATTAGAAGTTCCTGAAAGGAAATGTGTGAAGAAAGAAAGGAAGAGATCATGAAATAAGCAACTATGGAAGAGGAACTCAACATCCAAGGACTTAAAGATTTGACTATGATATCTCCATGAATGATATAAAGACTCTGATGAAGTCTGAAAAAAAGGAGTCCTTTGACAATGTATATCTTTTGGAGTTGTGTCAATATGTATGCAGGATGCTGATGCAAACTGGAAGATGTCATGATAAAATACCATCACAAGGGTAATTTTGATTTAGTATTCGTTTTCTTGTTTGTGAACAAATATCTGGATGGGTATATGCAGGGCTACAAAGGGAAAAGTTATGGATATCTTCCACCACTGTTGACCATGTAGCTGGATGAAAGATCCTATAGCAAACATGGCATGAAGAAGGAAGCATGGCATGAAGGAAGGCCATATATGGACTGGTCACTTTCCAATGAAAGGAATGATGACATCACTGGCTCATGGATGAAAGTGATGGATTGCCTGTGCCCTATGAAGAAGTCTCGAAAGATGTCGACTCTATAATGAAGAAGAAATTCATGACATCAAAGGAAGGAGTTCTACGAGTAGTTGGTTGTCCCATGATCTCCACCTAAAGAGTTGTTGGAAGCAAGTCCCTGGTCAAGAGGGAGCTTGGTCAAGTCCCTAGTTAAGAGGGAGCTTGGGTACATTCCTTTATAGGAATGGGTACATTCCTTCAGTGGAATGGGTATGTCCTCCCTAAGTTGAGGGAGAGATAGACACATCATTCTTGTCTTCACTTGGGAAGACAGAATGGAGGATTGGGTAAACATCTGGCATCCAATACTCTTTGAGGATGAGTTAGGGCATCCAAGATAAGAGTAGTCGTAGAGGACCGATATTCTTTGAGGACTGAGAATCCAAGATAAGAATAGTCCTAGTGGAACACACTCTGAGAATCAGGGTGGAGTAGGGTGGAGTTTGTTCTGAGAGAGACAATGATGAGGGTGTCTATACATCATTGGTCTTGCCAGCATTGTGCTCCGATCATGTGGAGAGATAGAGCTATTAGTCAAGACCTTGTTATGTGACAATGCTGGTTGATATGATGCTATACAAATGGGTTACCAATTTGATTCTTCTTATGAGAATTCTTCAGATTGAGAATGTCCAAGTATGTCGTATGGATTAGGAATACCTCCATAGTTAAGAGGGAGTGTTGAAAAGTGTAACTAGGTTCGGTCTTCATAATGACATGTGTAATTGTGATTTTATGTATTTAATGTAAAGGAGAAAAATAAAATTATTATTGTAATGCTTGTCTCATGGGTTTCATGAGCAAGGAATTTTTTTTTTAGTTATGGCTCCCATTTTGAGCCCTTAGGATTGGTCTTAAAGGAAAATTGAGTCAATGTCATGTATGAAGGACCTTTCTTGGGCATGTTACATATTTGTATGAGTTATTAAAAGAACAAAAGGGCCCTCCAAGACCAAGCTAAAGCACCTCCATCAAGTCGGCTTCAAGTGAAGCAATGGAACCTCTCCAAAGGACATGTTGGCGTGGATCTCTACCAAGTTGGCTTATATACATGGGAAAATCACTATAAATAGGCAACTCGACTCTCATTTGAACACAAGCAATTTGGTCAAGGTCTGAAGCAAGAAAAGAATGTTTTATTTTGTAGCATAAGTTGTGTTCTAGCCACGAAATTTGGTGGATAGTCTAGAATACATGTATTCTCCAAAACCCAGAAATCGTTTCTGGAAATTCCACCTAGAGACGACTTAATTAAAATAATTAATATTTTTTTAGTGGTTCCTAAGTCTAAACTTAGGAAAACTGATTAATTAAAGGGTATTAATTAAGTCATGGTGAAATCTTCTAGAAGAAGACATGGATCGAGTTCTAGTTAATCTTAGCCATCGATTATGTTTTAGTCTTGGCTGTTGAAGCCTCAACAAGAGATTATAAAAAGAAATTCGATGGGGGTTGGAGAAGACTCTTGGAGCCACCAAAAATTCGATTTTGCTCGGAAATCGATTTCCAGAGTAGCGACTGTGAGTTGCCGGAGGTGATTCAGTAAAGTTGAAGCAACAAGAGAGGGGCAAGGATAGTAAGGCTAGAAGGAAGTTTTTCTACTCTTGTGAGTACATAGCAGAGAGATAGAGAATTCCATAGAGAGGCTGACGCAGTGTAGAGAGGTAGTGCATAGCTTCAGAGGGAGATCCGTATTTTGCTGAGGAGAAGTCAAAGTTCAGGGCCAAAAGCTGGAGTGGGAGCTCGGAGGCCAGGAAGATCGAGTTTCCAGAGTAGCAGCTGATCAATTAGCAAGAGAGACACTGATCCGAGCTGGGTGACACAAATCTGTGTAGGGTGACGCAGAGGCAGCAAGGAGCAGCTCATCTTGAGCCAAGGTCAGTTTCAGATCACTGGCGGAAGTGAGATTTTTCTCACTAGACTTCTGTCAGTCATTTTCTTTGTATGGAAAGCTAGATCTGAACTTCCATAGATTTGTACTCAAATTTACTACTGCATAATAATAAAACCCTCAGCTGCTCCACTGGTTTTCCCAAGGTGGGTTTTTCTGGGGACATTGGTCCAAACATAACGTTGTATTATTGTGTGTGTGCATCTATTCTTCCAATGTTTTTATTTCTTCCACAGTATTGTATTTGTGAAGGTTGCAGTGTATTAGTTTCAATATTTACCGTAGAATACAGTAAATAATTTGTTCAAGTTATTTAACAAATAGAAGAAACTTAATCACTTGCTGCAGTAGGAATCGGGGTCTCCAAATTTTCGCAAAGAAGTGCGAAAATCTCATAAGTCTCTCTCTCTAGGCAAAGAAGGAAGAACTACAAGACGAGTTATTTGGATCTGTTTCAGGTCTATTTCTTGTCACACGTGCGAAGAAGAGAGGCATCATTTGTTGCAGGAAATGTCGAGAGTATTATGGTCTGTTGCAAGGAAGGGCCGAGGTTGGTAAGTTCACTCTAGAAGCTGAGTCAAGGAGACATCGCAACCATTAAGCCAAAGTGTAGAAGGAAGTCTCCCCATTCAAGCAAAGTGGTAACAAGGTGCTGCAACTAGGGTTTTTGAAATAAGGCCGAGAATTGCAGTGTTGAAGCAAGGAACCAAAACACTTCAAGATAGCCGAGAAGGAGGAAGAAATAAGGAGTTTGACTATCGTTGACTCAAGAAAGAAGAGGAAGCTTTGTGTCTTGGTCTTGGAGAGGAAAATAGGTCAAGGGTCTTGGTCTTGGTATTTGTCAATTGAAGTCTCTATAAGAAGAAGAATTTTTTGAGTTTTCTTCTCAAGTGGGAGAGGTTTTGGCCTTGGCTGATCGCTTGTCTCTTTATTGTTTATTCTTTGGTAGCTGTTTGATGAAGAAGAATACTGTAATAATCTATCTAAAGTGACGATCCTAATCTATTGAAGTAAAAAGCATTCACAAGCAGTTATCATTAATAGAGAAATCACCTAATCTTGATGCCCTAGATTTTTTAACATCATTATTAGAAAAACTCATGGAAACATCCAAACCATCCCTTAGATACCCTATTTCTATGAGGCAATGCTATTTTTTGATGATTATCCTTCTCTAATGGGAAGTAGCCTAAGTCACCTGACATTGGTATTCGAGATTCGACCGATAGGGGGATTTGAGTGTCGGATACGGACACATTGACTCTTCGGAACAGGACTTGTTTGGATACGTTATATATTATTTTATTATATACATATATATTTCAAACATAGATCTTCATCTAGATGTAAGTTTTACATAGTAACGTTATGTACACAAATACAATTGTGACATAAATGATAAATCATAATACATATTCAATTCATCAATGATCCAATAGGAGAAAGACAAGATAGTAAGATAAAGATACTGTAGTTTTCTCATTAACTCATCAAAATCAAAATGTGTTACATAGGTAGTGCAATGCCAATGGCAAATAGAAATAACAAATACAAAACAACTACAAGTCTCAAGGCCGTAGGTAGCTCATGACTCATGAGTCATCAATCCTCATAGTCATCATCAAAATCAGCATCACTGTCCTCATCATCATGGTGACCACTGCTCTTGCCTCCTCCCTTCGCCTTGCTGGGTGGCCCTTGCTCTCTTGTGCCATATTTCCACAAGGGATATTTGTCACCTTGAGGAGGAAGTCTTCCCTCAACATTTTAAGCTACTGTTGTAGCCCCACTTGCAATAGAGGGAACACTTGCAGACCCTGATGAAATTGGGAGAGGAGGGGCATCTCCAATGAGGACATTCTTCCCCTTCCTTTGCCCCTTCCCTGCTGCCCTTGATTGAGCCATGAATGCTGTAAAAAAAAATGCACAAAATTGCAAAAGAAATGTACATGCAAACTGCTGTAATAAAATGCTCCCACACCCTTTGCTCCTTGCTCCCAAAGACCCACATCAAACCAATAGCAAGGTAAACAAGTGAATGTGCAAATGGAATGGGGGAAATACGCCTTTATAATGCCGCGCGGGTTCTTGTTTTCTGGATTCGTGTCCGAAAATCGGGACACGTTCCGGATTCGAAAGTGTCCTGATCGGACATGATGTGTCTCGATTTTCAGACACGAAACCGCCCGGATTGTGTCCGATTCGCCGGATTCAAGACACGTAGGGTCTGGTGGACGAATTTGGTTTAGTAGCTTGATAGGATTCCACATCTCACCATTAGACCACTAACACAAAATACCTATTGTTACACCATATGTTGTATTGGGTGTCCAATGACCATTTCATGATGCTTTACAAGATGACACCCATGGACTCCTATTTACAAGTTGTAGATCTGGGGGCATTTTCATATTGCACATGTTATTTTGATGTTACTATTATGTTTACCTGACGTTTGGCCAACCAAGGGGAAAGTGGCATTCTTATAGGATGACTTGATAGTGTTGTTATCATGCTCTCTTACCCATCTTAGCTTATTGGATCAATTGGCGATGTTTGTATCATTGGTGGAGGTTGCTTCAGTGGCATATCATGTATATTCATCATGTTAGAGGTGCTACTTCATTGTTGATTATTGGTGGGGAAATTATCCTATTACCTTTCTCTTTTGCTTATGATATTCTAGTCATTACTTTCACTTGGTCATTGCATGATGAGTTCATGTATTATTCCTAGTTGTTCTGTCCGCTAGCTTGGTGGGGTACTTTCCATGTGGTTTGCTTGGATGTCGTTTTTGATTCGTTTATTTTCCTAGATATTGTCCATTATTTTGTTACGCTTTCATTTAACCTATATATAATTCATATTAGCACACTATCCACTTCTAGAGGGTGCATGATCCATTTATTCCATTTTCATAATTTTTCCTTCATAACGAACATCTTATTTGGCATATACCATACATAAGCTTTTCCATTTGTAAACATGCTAAAGTGGTTTGTGATATTTCGTTTCTGATTAATCCAACCCCAACCTAAGGTTGAAGTGCTATGTTATCGGTGTATTTTTATCATTGGATTCCAAACCTTAATTGAGGCCCCCTTCACTATGTTGCAATTTAAGGAAAAAAGGAAAATGTATAGGCAAAAGCAATAAGGAATGCAACTTGATGTTTATGAGGAACAAAACTTGAGGGTAACGCTCCCCATTGACACACATGTTGAGGCAATCTAATATTAAGAAATGATATTTGATGGTGGTTTCCCTCATGAGGAACTTGTTGTCTCCCTTTAGCCTTGTTCGCACTCACACATGCAGTATTTGTTGACTATTTATAAGCCTTGGCACATATTTTGAGGAGCTGGTTGAGTTTGCACAATTTTTGAGGGTTAGTTATCCATGTGTGCCACCCATTTGTCTACTTTTACATTTATTTAACAATTTTGCCGCTCACTTATTAATTGTATCTTCTTGGTACTCTTTGTTAGGTGGTATGCTCTTTTAGAAAGCCCACCTACACCTTTGAATAAGTTTTGTTCACACAATGTTTTCATCTTGATTATGGATATTTGACTTGGAGCTAGTGCATCCTTACTATTTTGGTAGATTCTTCGCATGGTTTGGGATTTGCATGGAGGACTTATATCTTGAATATTATTATTTAGTACATGGGCTTGTTCTCTTGCTACATATGAAGTGGCTTGCCTTCTCTTGGTGGACCTTGTGAGTTGTTTGGATATTTATTATGATTTGACAAGGTCTCAGGATATTCTTGGAGGATGCACTTGTTGGAGGTTATTATTTTCTATTTTTAGAGAGTGGTTGCAACTATCTTGCACCTAAAGTGCACCTCTTTTTTATTATTATTTGTTGAATAGGCCTTCCTAGGATTGCATCCTCGCTTCATTGATCCTCTCATGAGGGGATTAGTATATTATTTAATAACTAATTCAAAGTCATTGTAACATTATTTTAGTACTTGTTTGACTCTTCAAACATCGTCACTAGGATATTAATTTTTATAGTAAGATGGTTGAGCCAAGAACTCTATAGATAAGACGCTGCATTCACTTGTAATGGTTGTTGTTGAGTGAGATATAGTGGTGCATCTCTCTTTTTGGGGCAAATATTTTTGGGATTTTTTCTTTTATGTTTCGTGAGGTTATTATTGTGAAAATTCCTTGCACTGTAGCAACTGGAAATTATTCTCCTAACTTTATAGTTTATTTGTCTTCTATAATTATTTTTACGAGAAATAGCAAATAATTCACATTGCAATTCTTCACCAATAAAAATATGCCGTGGAAACAAAAATAGGAACTGAGAAATAGATTCACACACACAAATAATGACATCGTTGTTTTTGGACAATTGGCCCTAGAAAAACCTCGAACAGAAAACCATTGCAACAGACAGGGGTTTATTTTATTATTTAGCAATTTGAGCAAATTATTACAACTGGTTGCCCAAATGGCAAACCTACGACTATGCATTGGAAAAATATACTGGAGATCCCAGATCTCTTCTGCAAATCAACTTGGCCTCCTTTTTCCTAGTCGCACCCCACACTGGCAACTTGCACTACTGCCTGAAATGCACTCTCTAGCCTCTTAGTGACTCACATAACCCCGGTTCTTCCTTTGATTGGGCAGCCTAGCCTTCTTTTGCCTTTGGAATAAATTCGCTCTTTCTTACATAAACTGATCCAACCTCTGGCAACTGAATCGAACCTTTTCTGGCAACTCGCACTACTGGATTGGCTAACTTGTACTGCACCAATCAACCTCTTTTGCAGACAATTCGGTCTCCTCTTTTGTTGCCTCTTGAAACTGGAAAATTGAGGAAAATCTCCTCCGGATCTCTGCTGCTCCCTCTCTCTGATGTTCTTTCCCTGGCTCGAACTGCAACCTCACTAAAAACTACGAATTGGGTTCAATCTGCCTTGCTCACAACCTGTAAATTGTGGCTATCTCCAACCCCATCAACTTTCTCTTATAATCTCTTGTTGGAGCATCAATGTGCAAGATCTAATCATAATCGACGACTTAGATCATCTTAGACTCTGTCAAGTGACTTTTCAGAAAGTCTTTAGAGAAAAATCGATTTCCCCAACTAATACCCATTAATTAATCAATTTTCTTAAGTTATACTTAGGAACTTTGTAATCATTGATCAATTAATTTAATTGAGGGGTTTTTGAGTGTTTTCTCTCGAAACCTTTTCTGGGTTTTGGAGATATTGTGTTCCTTAGCCTCTCGGACACCTTAGAGACTTGAACACCTGTCTGATGCGACCTTATCCATCAAAAACTAACAATTATATGAGTAACTTCTTGTGGATTGGAGCTTTTTTTATGCATGCAAAGAAATTGTGCTTGAGCCATCAAGTAAGAGACAACTTTAGATGGCAGATTTGAACAGTGGGGAAATTTTTTCCCTCCTTTCATTGTTTTTCTAATTTTAAGTATTTCATAATTAGTTTCTTCAAAGAGTAATAATTAGGATTAGGGATATGTAATTACTAAAATAGTCAGGCTTGATTTTGAAATTGATGCATGTTATGATCATTTCATTACATAAATTGTAGCTGTAATTCACAACCGTATAGGATATCTGTAGCATGCTTTAGGGTAGCCCTTAGATCGTTTGTGATGGATGAATTTAGGCCCTCCTTTACCACTAGATGACTCCATAGCCCAAGGATTTGTTAGACGCCAGTCATTTTCTCTCATACATCCAAAATAACATTTAATTCTTCTATTTTCTAGCTATTTCATTTTGCTTAGATTGTTGGAACTTGGAAGTTGTTTTCATTTTTTGTTTTAGGTAATAGTTAGCTTCTATTGTTTATTTTTTGAGGAAACATTCAATTTTGAAAAACCATTTTAGTCTAGGATTTCAGTTTATTGACTTTAAATTAGGCTAAGGTATTAATTTTTAAATATGTCCATCTTGTAACTCTTAAGATCATTATAGAGGAATGTCACAATAATAATATTGATCTCTTCTATTGTTTTATTGACTTTAGACACCATTCGTAGGACAAAGCAATGGAAGAGACTGGAAGAGATAATGGTTCCTCTCAAGTTGAGAGTTGCAGTGGCAAGGCTATACAAGAATGCTATTGCCAAGTTTAGAATTGTTGAGGGTTGGTTGGAAGAAATTAAATGCAATATTAGAGTCAAGCAGGGTGTTCCTTATCCCCTACCCTTTTTGGCATATACATTGATAAGCTAGAAGAGCGTTTGGAAGATGCAAGTTGTGTTGGCCCCATGCTTATTGGTATAGTCATAACTCTTGTCCTTTTTGCTTATAATATTTTTCTTTTAGTGAGGAGCCATTATGATCTCAGGAAGCAACCAAGAATCCTCGAAGATGGGTATGATTGTTAATATTGACAAAACTAAAGTCGTGATAATTAAATCCAAAAAGATTAGATATGATACTTTCATATATGATAAACAACTGCTTGGAGGAAGTTCCTTATTACAAATATCTGGGAATCAATATCTATCATAAGCTCAATTGGAATTATAACATTGAGAAGATGAAAAGCCTACTATGGGCTTGAAAACGATAGAAAATCAACGAATCTTTGGAAATGGGATTGAAAAAAAATCTTGTTTGAGACTCTCATCACTATTTATTTTCTATATTCCACCAAGACTCTAGGATGGGGGGACGCAGGTGTAGGGCGAACACAAATTCATATTCAATAATGAAAACATATATACATTAATCCATATATAATTGAATTAAATAATGGAATACATTGTTCCGTGCTCATCATTCATACTGATACATACATCAGTCATACTCATCATTCATCCATATGTCATGAGATTCAATAATCAAATACATTGATCCATATTCATCGTGCGAAAGGATTTTGATCTCGAAGAACTCAAGTAAACTGATGCTTTGATGAGAAGGTCTTCATGATAAGATAAATTTAGGTTAATTCTTTATTATTGGTTATCTGGTTAACATATTGTTTTGCTACTTGAAAGGATATTGCAGGAATACATGATAACAATTGAGGCAAGTTCAACCATATGGATTGAATATATGGTTTTGGCAATCATATAGTTGAGATGTTTGTATCATCATTTTGGGATTGAAAGGTAGTAGTGTGAAGAGATAACCTGAAGTTCAAGTTCATACAATGAAGATCACTTTCAAAGGGAGCTATGATTGGCTTGAGGTTTGATAAGGCTCAATATAATGCCTTCATTAATGATAAAGAAACGAAAGTGATATGCAAGGTCGATGGCTCGAACCCTGTCACTAGATTGAAGGAAGAGATACCAAGGAAAGAAGGAACCATGCAGCTATCTCCATGAAGAATTGACAACTGATACTCTTATGGGAACAAGCTAGAGAGCTTGTGGTTATGACTTCTCAAATTGAAAAAGATGTCAGGAATCTCTTCTAGATTTGAGAGGGAGTGAAGGAGCCTCCTTGAATAGGAGCAAGGTTCTATTCCATAAAACAAGTGGGAATGGGGATCTACTCTCCAGTTCATATGGAGTGATGATAAGCATCACTTTTGTATTCTCTTCTTCATGTGTCATGTACTTGACCAGGACTAATAGTCGTAAGTCTATGTGAAGGCCATGGAGAGAGAAGGCAGAATAGAGGATTGGATAAGCATTTGAGATTAATACTCCTTGAGAACAAAGAATCCAAGATAGGAAATGGATTGACGCTCTTTGAAGATTGTACAAGTATCCAAGATAAGAGTGGTTGAAGAGGATCAATATTCTTTAAGGATTGAGAATCCAAGATAAGAATAGTCCTAAAAGGACATATGTAGTGAACATCCATATGGGGTATGTGCCTTGAAGAGGTAGTGTGGTATCTCACGCAAAGCCTCCTAGGATTATGCTCTTGTATAAGAAAGAGCTTGTCAAGTTAAGGTCTTACTATGTTGACAATGCTGGTCATGACGTTGATGCTTAAAGGTGGCTTATCAATTTGACTCTTCTTATGAGAATACTTTAGTTTAAGAGTATCCATGTACCAGGTGTACAATTATGAATACCTTGCTAGTTAAGAGGGAGTGTTGGAGAATGTAACTAAGTTCGGTATTCATAATTTGTACCATTACGTATTTTACGTAAAAAGAAAAAGAAAGGAAAAAGAAAAATTATTATTATTTTTTTAGATAAGCATGTTCTTTGTGCTTCTAGGTTTTGAGTCAAAGTGTCAAAGTCCTATTTTAGACCTATTGTAAGAGAAAAAGAAAAAGAAAATTTTAAATATAATTTGTGGGATAGAAATACCTCTAAATGCCAAGTTGGCCTTGCCCCATTAGACATGTCTACTCACACCCTCTCTAAACTATATAAATTGAAGGAAGATGGAGCTCATTTGGAGACATACACTTGGATGGATTTGGTCTGAAATATCATAGAGAAGGGCAGACAAGAAGTGGAGGGTGAAGTTTGGAAGAAAGGATTTCTTCTTGAAGCTAGGGTTTGAGGAAGATCTATCTTGGTTTGCCTCTTGTTGTTGGTCTCTTGCTGATGAATCTACTGGAAGGAAGGAAGGTTCGGCTTGGCATCTTAAGGCGGAAATTTTTGTGGTTATGGGTCTTGGATATCTCATTTGGTATGATTCTGTAAGCAAAGATTTTTTTGGTTTTCCCCTTAGAGGGGTTTTGCCCTAGCTTGGAGCCTATATCTTGTGTTCTATTGTCGTTTGTGATCTTCAAGTTTTATGGTAATTGCTTGATGAAGAAAGAAAACATAATAACAATACTGTTGACAGATTCACAAGTAATTATCATGTAATCTAAGATAAAATTGAAAAACCTCCCGATTTCCAACATTCCTCATCATCAATATTTTCCCTGAAAGGACAGTTAGCAACAAAATGTCCTATCCTATCACAATTGAAACAAATGAGAGGTATGGGGTCACAGGAGGCGGGGGGATTCTCATTAATCCCGAAGGAATAATAGTTGATCATTATGCCTGGGGCTTGGGAATGAAGACCAACAACCAAGCGGAAGCATATGGCTTATATCTTGGGCTAATTTTAGCTCATCAAAGGGGAATTAAGGAAGTGAAAATTTTGGGTGACTCATTCTTGGTCATAAAGCACATGAGCTCCAACTCTTTAGCCCAGAATAACAAGCTTAATCAGATTCTCAAAAGAGCCCTTGGCATGCTCCCTCCCTTTGAGAAATTACAATTTTTTCATATTCTAAGAGGCCTAAATATGGAAGCGGATACACAAGCCAATAAGGCATGCCAAATGAACGAAGGCCATACTATGGTCAATGGAATTGAGGGTTTCCTACCCATCCCCTAAGTTTAAGAATGATTGTCTCTATTTCTATGTTAAAGTTCCACTCCTCAACTAAGGTACTCTTCCCAAAGTTCCTACGCTCACCCTCCCTCCCTGCCTCCACTTCACCCTCTCTCCCCGCCTCCACTGGGCTTCCCCCCTCTTATCTTCCCTTTGGCATCGATTGAATCTTCCCCTCTCACCTCCCCTGACACTAGGCAATTGTATTTCAGAGCATGCGAAGCCACTTGGCATTGTTGAAAGGTTAAGTGTGGGAAATCTCCAATCCGCCCCTCGTATTTGGGTTCATCACTAGAATGATGAAGTGAACTCCATGCGAAACCTCTCTGTGAGGGAGCTACATTTAATCCTCCCGGTTCAGATTGGATGGTTCACCTGCTTGAAGGCTCAGATGTGTGAGGTGAAGTTCATTTCGTAGAACAGTGCAATTATGGTGAAGGTGTCCTACTCAGTCCTGTGGGTTGTTAGTGATAAGCATCTTCGACAGGGTTTGAGTTGCCACTGGATGGTCTCAGTGGATGGGGGATGCCCCTACCCCCAGTCTAGGGAGAGTTTGCTGCAGAAAATTTGGTTTGGTTTGGCAGGCGGAATTGGTCAGGGAATTCTGTTAAGTTCTTAGTGCCTTCGAAAGTGACCAGAAGCTTCTTAGTGCCTTCGAAAGTGATCGGAAGCTGGGTGGAAGGTCTCATTGTGTTATTTGCCATGGATGCTGGTTATTGGGGATGCCGTCCACGCTCGAGCAGGGTGGCAGGTCACACTGTGCAAAATTGGGCAAAATGCCCTCCTCTGGCCACTTACTCTCCCCCTGCTTGTGGAACATGTTCAAGTGAACATGTTGAAGAGCTGATATCACCAAGTTGCAATTGCTCCTTCAACAACAAAGGGTTGAAGCAAGTGAGATGCAAGAGCTGAACGTGGAGAAAAGCAAGAAAATTGGCCTTCTCGAAGACAAAGTTGGGGCACTCAAAAGCATGCTTGAGGACCTCCAAATTCAGCGTGTCAAGTAGAACTCCCAGCCAGTAGAAGAAATCCTTGGCTTTAACCTCAATCATCCTGCCATTCTGGATGATTAGTATGTTCTGCAAATGTTTGGTTTTAAATGTATTTTTCTCCTATCATAATTCTGTGAAGTTTATACTAGTATAATAGTAGTTGTCTAGTCTTGTTTTGAAATTTTGAAGAAAAATTGTGTTTGGTTAGGTAGAGTGCTCTAGCAGCTTATGAAGCCCAGCATTGGCATTGTAATGAGAATGTAAATCTCTCGTTTTTAGCCATGACCAATACTCTTTCGTGTTAAAAAAATAAAACCAGATGAAAGGTAACTTAATTTGGATTTGGATTTTTTCTTTAGTTTTTTGACTAGCTAAGCCATTTCTGTATCGGATTCATCATCGAAGCAGTCACCAAACTTGCATTTTCTTGACTTCTTAGATGATTGAAATATTGCTTACTTATGTGATGAGTTTCCTGTCCTCATTTTGTATGTGATGATAATTTCGTGAAGTTCGTCCAATTTTAAATTCTCCAAATCCTTTAATTCTTATATGGGAGAGGCTTTGGCATTAAAATGCAGAGGAAGAGACCTCAAAAGTGTTTGAACAACTGTTGTTTCTTCAACTTTTTCACAAAGTCCTTTGAGAGAATTAACCACTTCATCTACTTGAAGAAAATAATCAACAACATCTTCTTCATCATTCATTTCCAAGCTTTCAAACGTCTCTATGAAAATTTTAACTTTTATTGCAGCAACTGGAAATTATTCTCCTAACTGTAAATTTAATTAACAATTTATTTGCCCATAAAAACAACGAATAATTCTCTACTGCAATTTTCGCCAAATTAAATTCTATGGAAGATAAGCTAGCAATTGAGAAATATGCTAGCACACACAAATTAACACAATTATATTTGGACAAGTGTCATCGGAAAAACCCAATTCGAGAAAACTAGTCAGGCAATTGAGAGTTTTATTATTATGCAGCAGTGAAATTCTGAGTACAATTTGGATGCACAACTGCCAATCCACTACAGGAAAACTGACCACAAAAATTAGTGAGACAAATTTTGTCTCACTTGACACTGATCCAACTATGAAACTAGCTCTGAATTTGCTCCACGAAACCCCTGCAGTAGCCTCTGCGTCAAATCTACGCAGACACTAAGACACTCTACCTGAAACTGCAACTAATCAAGCCGTCTGCCCAATCTAGCCTTTGAGAATGACTCGCTGACACCTTCTGGAAATTTTCCCTTCCTACAACAACTGAATCGACCCTTTGTTTGGCAAAATCGAACTCTTCCTTTGAGGTTTTTGCGCTAGCACCGCGCAACCCCATTGAGGAACTCGACCTCCTGTAGCTGATTCTCCAGATCTAGGAAAGCTTTCCTCCAGACTCACTATCCCTGCCCTTGCCCCTCTCTGTCTCTGCTTCCCTGCTGAAGCTCAAGCTCTTCGAGCACTGCTGGCTCTTTGGAAAATCGAACTCTCCAAGGAAATTGAGCTCTCTGTGGTTCTCCCAATCGTTTTCTCCATATACCCATTGACTTCTTCTTGTAATCCTCTGTTGGGACTCCAACGACCAAGATTAAATCTTAATCAAGGGCTAGGATCATATCAGAGTCGATCCATGTGAGTTTCTAGATGATTCACACCTTATCTCAATTATTTTTCAATAATTAACCCCTTTCCCTAAGTTAGGACTTAGGAAATAATTAAAAAATGGGCTAATAATCTAATTAAGACACTTCTAGGTGGAATTTCCGAAAACAATTGTTGGGTTATGGAGAGCTGATGTGTTTTAGCCTCTCCACTAAGTTTTGAGACCAGAACATCTCTGATGCTAAAAAAACTAACACTCCCTCTTAGCGTGGAAGGTGTTCTCTCTAGTGTTGCACATGCTTCTGCAACAACATGTTGCTGTACCACCCTCCATCACGCTGCTAATGTCTGGCCACAACCCACCAACCACTGCATAACTCTGAAGCTGCATTTGTGCTGCTGTTGACACTGCCATACTGCTACCATCTCTGCACTTGCACTGCAACTCCCTCTCATATATTGTTGCTGCTAGTACAACTACTGCAACTGAAAAGCATCCAAAACACTGAATCAACTTTGTTCAGTATGATGCATCTGTTTCCTGAGTCTTGATTGCTACTATCCTCTGCACTATTCGTGAAGAATCTGATTGCATCTTTAACATTGTTCCATCCTGCTACTGAATACTGTGGGCCCCGTAGCAAGGTAATAATCCATGAGGTGGACTCCTCAATGGACCCTACCCAAGTTTGCAACTCTTTGGGACTACAACTCCATGTCGCGCGACCTCGCTCCTGGAGGTATGGCCACAAACATCGCAAACTCTTCCTCTAGCTTGTCGATCTTTGCTGATGCTGTTGTTTGGTCCTGCTTCTCTGACTTGTCATTCTTCCTAAGAGGACACTGCGTGCTGTAGTCACTGAACTCACCACATCTGAAGCATTTGACCTTTGACAAGTCCTTCGTTTTCTTCTTTTCCCCTTGCCCCTTACTGGGACCCTGGTTGCAAGGGCCACATTCTCCTCTTCCTTCTCACTCTTAATGCCCTTGCTGCTGCTGTCGCTGTAGATCAACTCCTGCTGCTGTAGATCAACCCACATCGTGTCCCATCCAGGCAAAGTGTCTTTGACCAATATGCTTTGGACAAACACTTGCCAATCTTCCAAGACATTGTTTAGTGCCAATCGTACAAGCTCTGTGGGTTGGGGCGCCTCTCCAACGGCTGATAGTTGATCTCAAGTCTCATGAATCCTCCTGAGGAAGGGATCTATGCCTTCTCCTTTCTGCATCTTGACGCTTCTCATCTTTTCCTGGAGAAACATCTGCCCCTGCTTGGAAGAACTCTGATACAAAGTGGAGAGAGCATCCCACATTTCCTCGGCAATATTCTGGCGAGAAACATGCGAGACTATATGATCTTGGACTCCATCCAAAATCATTCGCTTCGCCTTTGTCATTTCTTTTCTGTACTCCTTCAATTGATTTGTGTCCTAGGGTACTATTACCACATTATCTACGTAAGCTTTTAGGCCATATTCATCGAGAAGGAAGGACATTCTAGCCTTCTAGATGTAGTTGGAGGCTCCCTCCAACCTATCCTAATCTCTAAGCCCAGCTATGGCCATCTCTAATTGATCTGGAAATTCCCTCTTCCTCTACTCAGTTGCCGAACTGCAACTCGCACTCCCTTCTGGAGTAAGAACATTTTCTCACAGCTACTACCGCTCTGCAACTGGAAAAATCAGATTTCTAGTCTAGAAACCCTTTGAGAGAAATTTCCGTCGTGTGTGTTATTTCTCTTCCTTTTCCGTTCAAATCTTCTCAACAATTCTGCTGTGTTGATCTCCAGAATTACTTCTTGGGTTTACCTTTATCTGCTGGAATCTTGCCTTAGCAATTCGAACTTTTCCTGCCTGCTGCAACTGGAAATCGAATTTTTACTCTACCACTCGCACTGCCTGGCTAGGGTTTGCGCAATCCCTAGAAAAATTATACTGATGCTCCCTCTGAACAACAAATTTCTCAGTCTTCATCTCTGAGCTACTGATACAATCCTTGCTCTGATACCATGTGAAAATTTTAACTTCTATTGTAGCAACTGAAAATTATTCTCCCAAGTGTAAACTTTGTTAACAGTTTATTTGCCCAGACAAACAATGAATAATTCTCTACTGCAATTTTCACCAAATTAAATTATGCGAATGATAAACTAGAAATTGAGAAATATGCTAGCACACACACACACAAATTAACACAATTATTTTGAACAAATGTCCTTGGAAAATTCCAATGCGGCAAAACTGGTTTAACAACTGAAGGTATTATGATTATGCAACAGTAAAATTCTGAGGACAATCTAGATGCACAAATTAACAATCCACTATAGGGAAATTGGCCACAAAAATTAGTGAGACAAATTTTGTCCCACCTGACATTGGTCGAGCTCTGAAACTGTCTCTGAATTGGCTCCACGAAATCCCTGCGTCAAATTTGCGCAAGCACTAGGATGCTCTACCTAAAACTCCAACTGATCAAGCTGTCTGCCCAATCCAGCCTCTGAGAATGACTTGCTGACACCTTCCGGAAATCTTCCCGGCCTACAACAATGGGATCGATCCTTTGTTTGGCTAAATTGAACTCTCCCTCTGAAGCTTTTGCGCTAGCACTACGCAACCCCACTAAGGAACTCGACCTCTTGTAGCTGATTCTCCAGATTTGGAAAAGCTTTCATGCAGACTCATTGTCCCTGCCCCTCTCTGTCTCTGCTTCCCTACTAAAGCTCGAGCTCTTCCAACAGTGCTGGCTCTCTCAAAAATCGAACTCTCCAAGGAAATCAAACTCTTTGTGGATCGAACTCTTTGTGGTTCTCACAAGTGTTTTGTCCATCTACCCATCGACTTCTTCTTATAATGCTCTGTTGGGACTCCAACGACCAAGATTAAATCTTAATCAAGGGCTAGGATCATATTGGAGTCGATTAGTGTGAGTTTCTAGAGGATTCACACCTTATCTCAATTAATTTTGATTAATTAACTCCTTTCCCTAAGTTTATACTTAGGAAATAATTAAAAAATGGGTTAATAATCTAATTAAGGCACTCCTAAGTGGAATTTCTAGAAACAATTTCTGGGTTATGGAGAGCTCATGTGTTTTAGCCTCTCCACTAAGTTTCGAGACTAGATCACCTCCGATGCTACAAAAATTAACAGCCTCCAAAAAGTCTGAAGCTTTGCATTCTTGACTTTGTCATCTCCTTCATAGTTGCTCACACGTTTGCCTCACATGCCTTTTAGCTAATTCACATTGAATAACCTTAACGAAATTTGAATTTGAAAAACCATTTAAGATGGAGTTCATAGCTTTTGCGTTGGAGACGCGCCTTTTTATCATCTTGATCCATTGGAGGAGAAGATGGAACATTATATACGTCTAAAATAGATTGCCAAACTACAACACCAAGGGACATCAAGTGGGTTTTCATTCTTATCTTCCAAAAGGCAAAATTTGTTCCATCAAAAAAGGGAATATTGATTGAGCATTCTCGACTAGCCATGGCCCTCGTAAGATCTTCCAGTTGTTCGACTACTCTTGAAGAAACTTATTCCGGGCTTAACGAATCTTGAATTTGAAAAACCATTTAAGATGGAGTTCATAACTTTTCCATTGGAGACATAAGCCTTTTTATCATCTTGATCCACCGAAGGAGAAGATGGAACATTATATACATCTAAAATAGACTGTCAAACTTCAACATCAAGGGACATCAAGTGGGTTTTCATTCTTATCTTCCAAAAGGAAAAAATTGTTTCATCAAAAAAACTAATATTGATTGAGCATTCTCGACTAACCATCGTTGTTGTAAGATCTTCTAGTTGTTTGACTGCTCTTGAAGAAACTTGCTCTGACACCAATTGTTGGAAATTATTGAGAGGAGGGGTGAATCAATATTTTGTTACTTTTAAAAATTAATCTTTAAACTGAAATCTCATCACATTATCAATTATCAAAACTATGCATGAACATAGAGATTAAAGTGCAATTCCAAACTTGAAGAAGAAACACTTGAAATCTTTTCAAACAATCTTGAATTGTTTACAGTAGCTTGTGAGGACTCTAATCCTCTATAAGCACCAGCTTACAAAAATTGTAAGCTCCAACCTGTTAAGAAGATGAGGACACGAATCCTTAGTAAGCACCAACTTACAACCATTCAAGAGAGAACATCTAAGTTTGGAATCTGTTCAAAGAAACTCTGCCCTCCTGGCAGCTTGTACACAACTTAGTCCAAAACTTGGCCTCCAACCAGGACTCGACCTCCAATAGGTCTATAATTCAGCCTCTAACAAAAACTACAATTATACCTCCAATATGTCTATAACTTAGCCTCTAACCAAGACTACAACTCGGCCTCCAACATGTCTATAAATCAACCTTCGATAAGGTAGAAATTTGGTCTCCAATATGGATGAAATTCGGTCTCCAACAGGATAGAAGTTGGCCTCAACAGGGCTTCAGAACAGACTGAAACCATTCCCAAAATTATGCTGAAAACCCTTCCATTGCTCAGCGAAATATTCTCCAGCTCGACTTTGCTTTTCTTCGTTGGTTCATGAGGTACAAACCTCAAACCTACTAGTTCTCCTTTCTTAAATAAATTTGAATTGGCTTGAGTGAGTTGCTAAAACTCTCCTCAACTTCTATATGTAGTGCTTCGAACGTTGGGTTAGGGTTGAACTATGCAAGTGGTAGAATATATAATGAGTATTCAAAAGATCATTTCTCCTCAACCGTGAGGAGTTAGAGTGAGTACCATATACCATTGGAAAGATCTCAAATTAGGCTTTCCAACCATATATATTATTCTCCCATTTGAGCTAGATAATTGGAGTAAAAATGCATTCAAATACAGGGTATCCAAATGGGGCATAAAAAATCCAAAAGCAAGATTCCCAGAAGGAAATGTATCAAAATATTCGATTTGACTATGTAACTTTCTTCTTCATTTGGACAACATTTGGCATCGATAAAAAGCATTTTCAACACTCTAATTGCATGGTTTCTCCCAAAGGAACTAGTGCAAAGGATGTCATTCCTCAATTATCTTCGTATGGTATCACACTCCTTGTAAGGGATTATTTATCAAATGCTTTCATATAACTAGCTTGTACTTATATATCCTGGTGTGGTTTTCTCTTGGTCGCCACACCAAATGCCGGTGATGAAAGCCATGATACATGATAGTATTTAGGTAAGAACATATGCTAAGGAATATAGTGGAATGCTTAGCATTTCCCATCGTTTTTTGACCTCGGCATGAATATAATCATACATGTTGACATCTCTAGGCTAAAAAATGTTTAGTATGCCCCATCATGCTATCCAACTACTCATACCCTCTCCAATTATTGGCTGAACTAAATCTGCAATCTTGATCATGTGATAAATTGGCTTAGTGAATTGCAATACATATCTCCCGTACGCCCAAAAGTGACTTTTAAGAACAATGTCCTTCACTACATTGGCACCATCTCTAGTAGTGCTTATGTCATCTGATGAATCACCATAGCACCCAAAACTTGTCTCACCTTCTATAGGCGCCTAAATTTTAGATAATAGCTTGCAAATCTACTTTTTGCAATGTTAATAAGCTATAATTTGGAGTAAGAACCATAAAACTTATTGAAGCTTGTATGCCTAGCGACAAATTTAATGAGTTGCTTCTTTCTCTTGTATAGCTGATTAATCCATCTATATTCTTTATGCTTGACAATATCCTGCATCAAATGTTCAACATGTGAACCAAGCACTGGGGCCAAAAGATGTGTGGATGAGTTTGCTCAATGATTTTTTTCGTCCCTTACAATTCACTACATTATTAGTGATTACTTGAACCACATTATTAGGACCAACATCATTAGTTGTTTTCAATAGGAGATCTGCAATGTTTTGAGAAGATGTTGGTTTCTAACATTTGTCCAACGATTTGATGTAATGGATGCCCTACAATCCTCACACTCATTTGTAAACCATGTCAAAACTCCGTGAGTCTTTTCCTTTACTCTGTATAATAACAAGTTCTAGCTTTCTCATTGTTGGGACTCTTCTATCCTTTTGGGGTTTCATTGATGGCCTTAACCAAAATATGCTAGTAGGGGAAGCGAAGCACATTGAATGGTATACCACAAGCACAAATAAACCACAACACTCTTTCATCCACATTGTCCCTTCGACCAATACTAAGGAAATATACTATTATTCTTCTAAATTTAGAGGTTCCAGAATTTCCAAGTAGAGATGAAGCTGTGTGGCTTGTTGCTACACAAACTAGTGGGCCTAGTAGATAGGCTAAAGCTAGAGAGCACAACAACACTCTGGGACAAGGGCCCATTGTCACCAAAATCTATGTCCCCTTCTCTTCTCAGATTTTCACCAACGAGGGGAGTCCCAATATCCCTCACTTGTGATTAATGTGTCTATAAGAGGATTCAAAGCAAGGCAAGGATGGATCATTCAATGGAAAGTTTCAATTAGAGTGTGAGCTTTGGGAGAAGCTAGTAAGACTTTCCACGAAAAACCTCTTGAGAGAAATACTATACGAGACCTAAGGTTGAGATATTTGACGAGGTAAGAGTTCATCCAAGGTCAAGATAGTTAAGAGAAAAGGTTTTGAATGATACACTACTAAAGTACAAACCTTCAAGAAATCCCTAAGTTGAAGGGAAACTTCAAGGGTTCCCACTTGGTGTGATAGCTAGGGCATCAATTTTCTTGAGATTCCACCATTGAAATTTGTTCAAAATTTGCAGATGCCTAGAGGAGACACTATAGAAGAGGTCTATCCAATCAGAATCGAAAACACACTCTAGATAATTTTGCACAAAACCCTAGAGAGGTTTCCTTAGCCTTAAAGGGATGAGGAAAAGAGAGAGAAAGAGGTGAAGAAAGAATGATTTCTCAATTAGAATGTGATCACCAAGGATCCTAGACCCAATGCCTTCCTATTGGGAGAAATGGACTCAAGATAAACCATGAAATTGTAAATTCACCCTTCAAGGAGACCTAGAAGGGATTTTGTTACCCTAGATGGAGGAAACAACAAACGACCTCTAGGTTTTTATACTTCAGTGACACTTGTTGTGGAGTTTCAAGGATGAAAATGCAGTTAATCCGCTAGGAACATTCATTCATTCTTTGTCCATTGAGTAACACGTGCAAATATTTCAAATAGCTTTCAATGGTTCAATAATTCGCATTAATTATGGCACATTTAATTACCATAAGAAAACATGCATTAGACATTCATCAAACATAAATATAGCATCATATAGCACTTACAAGACAAAGAAGAGTATAGCCATCCAGAAGATTGCCGCAAAGAAGCTTCAAGAATGCTAGCAAAAATATCCAAACATCATAGTTCATCAAAGACATCCAATTTTTGTCCTCTACTGCAGGTCCAAATTCTTCTTAGGAGAGATTGATGATCCAAAGTGATGATGAAAGTGACGCCACGCCTCCTATATTTATACATGACATATGAGTTCAAAAATAAAAGTAAAAGCCCCTCCTATGCCTAAAATGTGTAGAGACCCACCCATGGTTACAAACCAACCATAATAGCTCATAAAACAAGTCAAATTATCCTTCTTAGGGCCATGCTAGGCTGATATGGAGGTCTAGAAGGGCAACGTTGAGGCCTCATGTGCCAAACATGAGAGTAAGGGCCTCAAAATCAATGGACAAGAGGGGGATACGCTCCAAATGCTACAAAACATCTCCAAACCCCAATTTGGGTTTTATGGGTCTCTAAGTGACTCCAGATCATGTTAATGCTCTGTCAATGAGGGCTAGAAGATGACACATGACCTCCCATGTCTTCTCGGAAGAGACAACCTCCTCTATGCCCTGGATCAACTGCGAAGTGTCGGGTGCAATGTGTGGCCGGCTGGGCAATGTGGTCCAAGTGCATCATCAACTTTATATGGATGGGGCACGAACACACAGTGTGGTGGTGCTGAAGGAACCCATGGTGTGGCAATCAATGCTTTGCATGGTTGGAGGCCCATGCCTCTGTACGCTCAGCTTACAAGTGCCATTATGACCCTCTGGAGGGGTTGGATCCCGTATAGGGAGGCCGAGTCCAAGATGAAGACCCACTTGCAATCTTGTTTAAGATCCAATGCGTCTCCTCACCTTCCAATACAACAATCCATTAGTGCAATTGAGTAAATAAGCTTGCTAATCAGGGACAAAAGTGGACATTTCATACTGGTATTCCCTTCCAAATAGGCTTTGAACATTACCATGAAATGACTCATCCTTTTACTTACATGTTTAACATTACCATGAAATAACTCAGGATGTTTGCAATGTTTTAAAACTCCGACTCCGACATTGACTTGGCCGAGGGTCGACTCTGACTCTGACTCTAACTCGGTATCGACTCAATTTCAATGACTCGGTCGTTGTAAAAAATACATTAAATATTTATTTTTTATATCAAAACATAATTTTAAAGATTTTATTCATGTTTCCAAACACACAACATTAGAATATAGATAGAAGACAACATATGATCAAACTTTCAAAGTAGGCTCATGTATATATCGATTATGTCAAAATGGCATCGAGTGCACTGTCCAATACATGCATGATGATGATATAGAGATCAAAACAAAAACACATAACCAAGGAGGCTAGAAATGGCCTCTACAACAAAAGTAAACTGTGACTAGTACTATTGGCTACTGCTATAGGAACCAAGATCATCTGGATGAACCTCTGGATCAGAGTTAGGCAGGGGGCCCCATGGCTCCTCCTCATCATCATCTCCAACTGCACTTGTAGAAGTGGTAGCACTAGCAAGCTGTGCAGCAGCTGCAGGCTGAGATAGACGAGATATGGGGTTCTGTTGTGGCTCCACAGAGGAAGCGCCTGCAACTGGAGGACTTGGGGTTGGCCCTGAGGTTGGTACAAGTGGATCTGCATTCAACTGAACATTATGTTCGAGTGATGCCTCCACCTGTAAATCCAAATCAAGATACTCATCAGAATCAAACTCTACTGGATGACTCTCCACTACCCAATCTGATGTTGGATCAATGTCTTCCAACACAATGGGATCTGAATCAGGCCTTTTGTTCAACAATTGGTTGCGTCTGAGCAGGAGGTTGTATTGGACATAGACTAGATCATTTAACCGTTTTTGATCCAAACGATTTCTCTTCTTTGTGTGAATCCTCTCAAAGACAGACCAATTGCGCTCACACCTAATAGCATTTCAAGTTTGACTTAAAATACAAATTGCAAACTTCTGCAATTCAGGACAATGGCTACCAAAAGCCTCCCACTATTGCGCTGCAAAAAACACAGGAGTGTAATGAGTTAGCTCAACAAAATTACAAACTATATCCAACTTTCAAATTATAAACGATTTAACGAAATAAGTAGTAAGAATTTGGAAATTGAAATTTTTGTTTACCTGGCTGATCTGCTTTCCTTGCAATCTTTGCTAGGTTCTTCCCATAGGTACCTGAGGCACTACTGAAGGTTGTGGCCTGTCGGTGTATCTCTAGTTCATCACACTCCAATGGGATCATGCGATCAATGCAGTCAATCAATCAATCTCTAACCTCCCCCTTCAAAGCTCTTGTCGCCTTAGCTTTATAATGATACCGTGGGTTCAAAAAATACCCAACGGCATGTATAGGGCAATGGAGTTGATTGTTCCATCTTTCATCAATGATTGCCCAAATGGGCCCATAGCCACTTTATCCTTGTATGCCCTCTTTATTTGCTCCTTTGCTTGATCCATAGCCTCATAAATGAAGCCCATAGCTAATATTTCCCCATCCACCAACCACAACACCTTAACCAGTGGCTCAACAAGCTTCACAATCTCTGTCGCCTTTCTCCAAAATATTTCTTCATTTACTTTTTTTTTTTTCAATTCTTTGCCTTCAAGTTTGTGAGACCGCTGGCTTTGATTCGATTCTTCACTGGAAAAAATCTTTTGCAAGTTTCTATGTTGTGAAAGCATAGATTGCAATGTCAAAAAATGAGTAGAAAATCTAGTGATGGCAGGCCTAATAATATCCCTGCCCCCTGTGTGTTTCCTCATCAGGCTCAAAATCCATGAATGATTGTAGATAAATTTTGTTATGCTTTTGGCATGATCTACAGTGTTTTTGACCCAATCTAATTTGCCAATATCCTCAAGCATGAGGTCTATGCAATGTGTAGCACATGGGGTCCAAAAGATGGTTCTGTGCTTTTCCTCTAACAGTTTACCAACAAAAACATAGTTAGAGGCATTATTAGTGATGACTTGAACAACATTAGCCACCCCACCTCCTCAACAACCTCATCCAATCGCTGAAACAACAATTGTCCATATTTTACCTTATCAAATGCATCAACTGATTTTAGAAACATGGTTCCCTGTGGGAAGAAGATAAGAAAGTTTATGATGGTACGATTTCTTTGATTAGTCCATCCATCTAACATGATGGTACATCCTGTTCTTGCCCATGAGTCCTGAAATCTTTCAAATACTCATTAATGGAGGCAATTTCTTTATGCAAACGATACCCCCTTAGCTCATGCATAGTAGGGCCTTTGAAGCCTTTTCCAGTAGCATGTATGGCATCAAACATAGGCTCATAATATGGTGAATGGGAAGCATTGAAGGGGATATCAACATCATACCACCATCTAGCTATGTAATCGTAAGCAGTCTCCCTCAATTCTTTCTTCCAATGGTCATCTAAAGTGGGCTGCATATGACTTCTAATAGCTTGAGGACCATGTGCATCTGATGGAGAGGAGGGAGTGAAATAAATTTTGATATTCATATCACCCTTTTTCATTTTACCCTTTCCCTTTTTTTGAATCGACTCAAAAGAGGGAGGAACATATCAGAAGGGGTTGGATGCATCAGTACAAGGGATAGAGGAAGAACCCTCAAAATCAAAATGAGGGCTGGTAGCCAACATTTTTTGTATATTCCTCTTCCTCCCACTTTCAGCCTCTAACTCTTTTTGCCTAGTGTTATCTTCTTTAAACTTCTCAAAGCTGGCTAACAAATCCTTACTAATCTCCCCAATTTCTGGTGAGGTACATGGAGTGATTTGGCCTCTAATCCCAGCCAAGTGTTGTTTCAACCTATTAATGCCCCCACGACCTTCCTTAATTTTCCTATGGAAAATTTGGAATGCATTTGACTATCAACCATTTCAACATATGCGCAAGCAACATCTTTCACTCTAGGTGCCATTTTTTGACTTGGAAATGAAAGCAAAAAATCTGAAAATGAAAACAAAAAAAAGCATTGATTCAATGGCAAATGCTGCTCCAAATGGTTGCCCAAGAAGCTCCTTACTCCAGCTACAATGCTTGCTTAAGACATCTCATTGCTGCTCCAAAAACAAACTCAACAACTCCTCACAAACTCTCACTGAAATTCTCACTCAAATGCATGAGATGGCTGTGAGGAAATGAGAGGGGTTGGGTGGGTTAAATAGGGTTTAGGAGAGGGGAATGGACCCCAAAGACAACATAGACAAAATAAAAACCGGTTTGGAGTCCCCCAAAAGAATATTTAAAAAAAATTGCAGTTTTACGGGTTAACGGGCCACTATTTCCAACTTGGCCGAGTAGGCTTGGACTCGGCGGAGCCGACTGAGTTAATACCAAGTCGGTTGAGTTGCTAGACAACCTGGCCGGCTCAGTATTAACCCGACCGACCAAACCGTTTCCTAGGCCGGGTCACAGTTGGAGGGTCTTGCTCGGACCAACTTGGCTGAGTCGGTTCCGAGCCGACCGTTTCTGAAAACAGAGGATGTTTGAGAGTGGTTTCGACCTCCTTGGATTTCATATGGAGAAATTAGAATTTTAGAGTTCACTCAAAATTCAATAGACTTGATGGTTTTCAGGATTTCATGGTTTAGGGGTTTGCAATGTTTCCATTTGATTCTATCATGCATGAGGGTATGAGATTGGCATTTGATCAAGAGCCCTTTAATAGCCTTGATGTTGGTGGAATTGATTTTTGAACTTTGTTGATGTTGGTGGTATTGGTTGTTGAACTCCTCTACCATGGCCTTAACAAGAATGTATTCTTCACTTAGGAAAATAATTGATTAGGGACAGTAAGCTTTTTCTACCACATTATAAGGTTGATGAGATGAACCCTTCACTCAAACCAAAATCACTAGTTAGGCATGTTAAACTTTTTCAATTTCTATCATATTATAAGGTTGAGGAATCAAAGTCTGAAGACTTTGAGCGAGACAATGTTTATGTATCTCTTGTTGATGATCCCATTTTTAGTAGCGCTGAATCAATGATGAGTTTCATGAGTGATCATGTTGATTATTGATTTGTAGTTTTGATGTCTATTTCTGCTGCTACTACTACCACTACTACTAAGGTTGCAGAGGAGTTTTAGGAGTCCTCAAACACAGCCATATTATTTATGTAGTTCATGTTGATGATCCCTTGTTGTTAAAATTGGCAACTAGGGCAAAACTTCATGTGGGTCATCATATTCATGGCTGATAATATATTTATTAGATTCCTCTCGTCGAGAGGTGTAAGATTGATATAACGATCATCTGATTTCGATAAGTATTCATGGAGATATGAATTTATTTTGATTATGGAATTATTATCAAGCCGACCTACAACTCATGTAAGCTCAGAAGCCTAACAGTCGCATCTATTCAATCACCAACATTGTGTATAAATATAGGAGGACTTTTCCTCACTTGGACTCACTCATCTCATCACATCTCTCTCTCTCTACTGCACAGAAAAGAGTCTCTTCTCTACTGTGCGGAAAAGGGTCTCTCCCTCACACATGTGAAGCCAGAAGCTGCTGAAATTGAAGCTGCAACTGCAGAAGTAAAGATTGACTGTGTGGACTAGAAGATCTCCTCATCTGAACTACGCTGTAGGTTCATCTGAAACTCCTCTGAAAGCCACAACTTTTGGTGCTGGAATCAAGTCAATTCGATGAACGATTTGCAAGATATCGACTGCCCTAGTTTGAAGCCAAAAGCTGCCGAAATTGAAGCTGCAACTGCAGAAGTAAAGTTTGACCTGCGTGGACTAGAAGATCTCCTCATTTGAACTGCGTTGTAGGTTCATTTGAACCTCCTCTGGAAGTCGCAACTTTTGGTTGTGGAATCAAGTCGATCTGAAGGTCGGTTTGTGAGATATCGTCTGCCATAGTTTGATGATGAAGTTGCTAATGCTGATGCTGCTGATCTAGGGTTTGCTGCTGCTGATATGAATCAGTTTTATTGTACTATTTTTCTCTGCTGAATTATTGAGGATAAAAGAAGATTTGATCAAAGGGTTTCCCCACACATTGTGGGGTTTGTCCCTGGCTCGCCGCCACATCTTGTGTCTCTTGTCTTGGCTTGTTTTCTGTCGATCGTTTAATGTTCTATCTGCACTTTACTTTATGTACATGTGATTGCTAATATGTGGAATATAATATGGAAAAGAAGTAAACTGTTATAAGCATAGAACATACCATAACTTAACATGGTATTAGAGCTGAGGTGAAGACAAAGCTCAAGCAAGAGCAAGAGAAATTACCGAAGAGAAGATTGGCAAGGCTATCCTAAAAGAACAATGGGGTCCTCAACACTCTTTCCTGTCGAAGAGAAGCTCCGTGAGAAAGTTGACTATCGCGGAGGGAAGATGTCTATCGATCTAACCCTGGTAAATTATGGTATGTTCTATGCTTATAACAGTTTACTTCTTTTCCTTATTATATTCCACTGATTAGCAATTACATGTACATAAAGTAAAGTGCAGATAGAACATTAAACGATCGACAGAAAACAAGCCAAGACAAGAGACACAAGATCTGGCAGCTAGCCAGGGACAAACCCCACAATGTGTGGGGAAATCCTTTTTTGCGCAGTAAAAGAGACTCTTTTCTGCGCAGTGGAGAGAGAGAGATGTGATGATGAGATGAGTGAGTCCAAATGAAGAAAATTCCTCTTGTATTTATACACAATGTTGGTGTTTGAATAGATGCGACTGTTGGGCTTCTGAGCCTACATGAGTTGTAGGTTGGCTTGATAATAATTCCATAATCAAAATAAATTCATATCTCCATGAATACTTGTCAGAATCGGATGATCTTTATATCAATCCTACACCTCTCGATGAGAGGAATCTAATAAAAATATTATCAGCCATGAATAAGATGGCCCACATGAAGTTTTGCCCTAGTTTCCAATTTTAACACTCCCTCTCAACTAGGGAGAACTTCATCTGCAATCTGTCTATCGCTCGTTACTATTCATCCATCAAATGCACTGCCCTGTATAGCCTGACCCTTGCCCTACTGTGCTCTATTCTGCCTGTTCTGCTTTGTCTTGTTCTGCCCTGTACTGATCTGTACGGCTCTACTCTGTTATGCACTGCTCTGCTTTGTTCTGTTCTGCTCTGCTTTTGTTCGAATTATGGAGAAGGAGAAATGATCGAGGATGTATCATACTGACTCAAAGTCAGTCTCAGTGTATGTACCACTGGTCCCAGACCAGTCTCAACCAACCCGAAGTTAGCGTCATAGTGAGTACAACTCCACTGGTCCTAGACCAGTATCATCCTCCACTGACTTAAAGTCAGTCTCAGAGTGCGTACCACTAGTCCCATACCAGTCTCAACCGACCCGAAGTCAGCTTCATAGTAAGTACCACTCCTACCACTGGTCCCAGACTAGTATCACAGTCTCAGAGAGTGTACTACTGGTCCCAGACCAGTCTCAACCGACCCGAAGTCAGCATCATAGTATGTACCACTCGCACTGGTCCCAGACCAGTCTCAACCGACCCGTAGTCAGCGTCATAGTATGTACCACTCTCACTGGTTCCAGACCAGTATTGCACTGACACGAAGTCAGTTTCAGAGTATGTACCACTGGTCCCAGAACAGTCTCAACCGACCCGAAGTCAGTGTCATAGTATGGTACAACTCCTACCACTGGTCTCAGACTAGTATCATTGATCCCAGATCAATGAAGGTCATCCTAGTGTAGGGAGTACGGTAGATACAACGATGCGTCCATCCGTACTGCTATGGTCCCTAACCTCGTTTCCCTGCTCATTGATCAGATGAGAGGTACTTCCATTGAGTCCCTGACTGCATGGATATGATGCCTCGACAGGAGAACTAATCAATCCTGTCCTCACAGGAGAACACATCAATCCTGCTACAATCGCCATGGAGAACACATCAATCCAGGCCACCATGGAGAACACATCAATCTAGGCCTCATAGGAGAACACATCAATCCTGCTACAATCGCCATGGAGAACACATCAATCTAGGCCTCACAGGAGAACACATCAATCCTGCTACAATCGCCGTGGAGAACACATCAATCTAGGCCTCACAGGAGAAAACATCAATCCTGCTACAATCGCCATGGAGAACACATCAATCTAGGCCTCAAAGGAGAACTAATCATCCTGCTACACAGGAGATCAAATCATCCTGTGCCAGAAGAGAGCGAATCATCTTGTCCCACAAGAGAGCGAATCATCTTGTTCCAGTGCGCACCACCAGGGGAGGGCAAGTCACCCTGTGGTCGTATGTTGCTCTAGTAAGAACCGCAAGCCCTCAGAGCTCCCAGAGCTCAATGTATGCAACATGCAGGACTCTTGTACAAGGGTTTCTTGATGACTACAAGTCGTCTGGGAAAATCACAGATTAGATCTTTCCTTGGGGCTTTGATAAGGTGTATCGACCTATACATCATCTTAATGTGATGGAGCCTCCTTGCTCATCGACTTACCATATTCCAGATGATGTCTATCTGCTGGAGCAATCGACGAATACGAGATTCCTCAATAATCGAATCCCACGTCTGGTTGTTACAGAGAATCACAGTGGTATGCGATCAAACAGCTCACTGAAGAGCTTCCCCAACCAGACAGCTTCATACGAGATCATACTTGTAGATATGTATCCGGTCTCGTTGGTGCTTATGTCAACCGACTTCTACTTCCTGCTCATTCATTAAATTGAAGCAGAATCCAAAGAGAAACAACACTAAAAAGTGCTCCAGTGATCCTCCACACTACCTGCCTAATCAGCATTCGAATAATCATGCAGTTTCATATTTCTGACAGTGTATCTCAATCCATGAGAGATTGTGTCTTGAAGACATATCAGAAGATTCTTGGCACCAATCTAGTGAGGCTCAACCAAATATGAACTCACAATGCTAACTGCAAAACATATGTTCGGACGGAGGTTCACCAAGAACATCAACGTGAATGAGTTTTTGAAACTCAGAGGTATTTCCCAAATCTGGTTCGACATCACTACCATATAACTTTTGAAAGTTAAGAACCTCAAGGTAGTCACAGGCTTGTAGTGTATCATACCGAATCTTTCCAATATTTTTACCACATATTTTCCTTGAGATAGGAAATTTTCCCCTGGCTTTTGCCACACTTCAAGTTCTTGGTTCTTCATTTCAAATTCAGAAGCCAACTCCCTCTTACATTTGTGAATGAGAGGGTATGCACCTGTTAGAAAGAGGTCATCCACATACAACACCAGTATGAGAGGCTTGTCATCTTCAACCTTAAAGTAAAGGTTAGGATGGGCTTCACTCCTAGTGAATCCCAACTTCATCAAGTAGCTATCGATCCTCTCATACCATGCTCGGGGTGCTTGCTTCAGCCCATAGAGAGCCTTCTTCAACCTGCATACATGAGATTTTCAATCGTAAATCTCATATCCTTCGGGTTGCTCCACATAGACCTCTTCTTTGATCGAACCGTGCAAGAACGCGGTCTTGACATCCATCTGATGTAGGTTCCATCCTTGTGAAGCCACAAGGGCTATGATCAAGCGGATGGTCATATATTTGGCAACAGGTGCAAATATCACATCATAGTCTATACCTTCCTTCTAGGAGAAACCACAAGCAACAAAACGAGCCTTATACTATTCCGTACTTCCATTTGCTACAACTTTATCTTGTAAAGCCATTTTGAAGTAACAATTGTCTTGTCCTGGGGTCTGGAAATTACTTCCCAGACATCATTCTCCATAATGGTCATAGCATCCTTCCATACTTGATGCTTGATGACATCTGAGAATGATGAAGGCTCATTTTGTATAATTGTGCTCATACTGGTCAGGTATCCCTGATACCTGTTGGGTTTCTTACTTTCACAGAAGGTTCCTCGAGGTGTAGCATGTCTTTTAGCATCATAAAGTATCCCCTTAAGCCATGAAGGCCTCTTCCTGGAAGAGGAAGGCTCAGGTGGATAAATAGGATCCATCGGTTCTTCCACATCCGACATTGTTACATCATCTACCCATAGAGATAGCTTCCACAATCGTACGGTGCCACACCATTCTTCTTTGGAGTATGTGGTGTAGTACTCTCCCTCTAAATGCCAACCTCAGGTATGCCTGAGTGAATCAACTGTAATATATCGGAGGTCTTGCTTAGGCTTGAGGGGAGTGGTCCCCTTTTGAGCTTTCGTTCGGCACATCCCGAACATACACCTTCTTTCTCTACTTGGAATTCGGGCATCCCTGTTACCATCTGTGTTACGTCGGGTAGAGCTTTGTAATGAAGGTGGGCAAACCTTTGATGCCAAAGTTTAGACTGAAGAGTTGTGTCACAAGACATGACACCTAGCGGACTTCCACCGACCTAATATAAAGAATCAACTCGAAACCCAAGAGTAAAGGCATCTTTAACATTATTTTTCCATATACGTACCTTACCATCGCTGAAGGTTACCTTGTAGCCTTTGTCTTCCATTGCCAAGATGGATACCAAGTTCTTTTTGAGGTTAGGTGCATTTAGTACATCTTGGAATTTCTAGCCTTCCTGAATGGTTGTCCTCTTCCTTGATTCCCAACTCTCCTCTTACCTTTGCTATTGAATTTGTCATTCCTTTGATTGCCATCAGAGGGATTTTGATCGTCATCCCGGTGTGAGTCCTTTCTATTAAGGCACTCCCTTGCATAGTGACCTGCTTTATCGTAGATGTAACATTGTCCTTTTCTTCCACCCTTAGGTCCAGCGTTTCCTTTTGATTTAGTCTTGGAATTATTTCTTTTCTTAGCATGAGAAGAAAAGGCAGCAGGAGGACCTTTAGGCATGGGCATTTCTTGCTCTTCTACCCTTGTTTCTTCTTGAATGCATCTGGCCATTAATTCTTTGAAACCAAGAATTACATGATTGTTCAGAAGAGTAGTCCTGAACATGTACCATTCGGATGGTAATCCTCCAAGAGTCGTGACGTCCATTTCCCTATTAGTAATAGTCTCCCAAATAGATAGGAGATCGTTCTTGATCTCGGTGATTCTTAAGAAGTACGCTTGCATACTCTCATCTTTACCTTTCTTGATTTCCCTCAGCTTATTTCTAAGAAACAAAACTTGATTTGCATCATTAACTTTAAATAAACTCACCAGTCTATCGTAGATTTCCTTGGAGGTGTTCAGGTCAGAGATGTAGGCCACCAAGTGCTCGTCGATAGAGTCCCGAATGATCTTCTTTGTTTTGCCTTCTCCATTTTTCCATTTGTTCCAGGCAGCAACGGATGGATTTGGTGGAGGCTCAACAATATTGCCTCTCACATGGTCCAACACTCCTTGTTCTTCTAGGGTTAGATCGATAGACATCTTCCATCCGTGATAGTTAGCTTTCTCATGAAGCTTGTCTTCGGCAGGAAAGAGTGTTGAGGACCCCACGGTTCTTTTAGGATAGCCTTGCCAATCTTCTCTTCGGTGATTGCTCTTGCTCTTGCTCGGGCTTTGTCTTCACCTCAACTTTGATACCATGTTAAGTTATGGTATGTTCTATGCTTATAACAGTTTACTTCTTTTCCTTATTATATTCTACAGATTAGCAATCACATGTATATAAAGTAAAGTGTAGATAGAACATTAAACGATCGACAGAAAACAAGCCAAGACAAGAGACACAAGATGTGGCGGCTAGCCAGGGATGAACCCCACAATGTGTGGGGAAACCCTTTTCTGCGCATTAGAGAAGAGACTCTTTTCTACGCAGTAGAGAGAGAGAGATGTGATGAGATTAGTGAGTCCAAATGAGGAAAAGTCCTCCTATATTTATACACAATGTTGGTGTTTGAATATATGCGACTGTTGGGCTTCTGAGCCTACATGAGTTGTAGGTCGGCTTGATAATAATTCCATAATCAAAATAAATTCATATCTCCATGAATATTTATCGGAATCGGATGATCTTTATATCAATCCTACATCTCTCGATGGGAGTAATTTAATAAAAATATTATCAACCATGAATATGATGACCCACATGAAGTTTTGCCCTAGTTGCCAATTTTAACAAGCCCTTGAGGATCAAGGAGTGTTGGATCATGTGAGAGGCAATATTGTTCAGCCTCCATCAAATGCACCTCCTGCTGCCAGGAACAAATAGAAGAACAGAGAAATTAAAGTGAAGAAGATTATCCGGGACTCTATCGACAGGTGCTTGGTGGCCTACATCTCTGAACTAGACACCTCCAAGGAAATCTACGATAGACTCGTGAATTTATTTAATGTTAATGATGAAAATCAAGTTTTGTTTCTGAGAAATAAGCTGAGGGAAATCAAGAAGGGTAAAGATGAGAGTATGCAAGCATACTTCTTAAGAATCACTGAGATCAAGAACGATCTCCTATCTATTGGGGAGACTATTACTGACAGAGAAATGGCACTCACAACTCTTGGAGGATTACCATCCGAATGGTACGTGTTCAGGACTACTCTTTTGAACAATAATGTAATTCCTGGTTTCGAGGAATTAATGGCTAGATGCATTCAAGAAGAAACAAGGGTAGAAGAGCAAGAAATGCCCTTGCCTAAAGGTCCTCCTGCTGCTTTTTCTTCTCATGCTAAGAAAAGAAATAATTCTGGGTCTAAATCGAAAAGAAAGGCTGGACCTAAGGGTGGAAGAAAAGGACGATGTTTCATTTGCAATAAAGCAGGTCACTATGCAAGGGAATGTCCTGATAGAAAGGACTCTCACCGTGACGATGATCAAAATCCCTCTCATGGTAATCGAAGGAATGGAAAATTCAACAGCAAAGGTAAAAGGAATGCTGGAAATCAAGGAAGAGGGCAACCATTCAAGAAGGCTAGAAATTCCAGGTATGAATCTAACACTGTTGACAATAAGTAGGCTGAATATTATCTACCAGCTGCTCTATCTACCTCTGCTCCTTTGGACTCAATGGGAATTTGGCTCATTGATAGTGGTGCCTCAAGACACTTCACTGGTTACAAAGAAGTACTCCATAATCTGGTAGAGAAAGAAACTAACCTGGAAATTGTCCTTGGAGATGACATGAAATACCCCGTGAAAGGTGTAGGCAATGTTTCTCTCAAATTGAATCAAGGTAATATGATTCACTTACAAGATGTATTATATGTACCTGATCTCAAAAAGAACCTGGTATCCATCTCGGCAATGGAAGAGAAAGGCTACAAGGTAACCTTCAACGATGGCAAGGTACGTATATGGAAAAATAATGTTAAAGATGCTTTCACTCTTGGGTTTCGAGTTGATTCTTTATATCAGGTCGGTGGAAGTCTACTAGGTGTCATGTCTTGTGACACAACTCTTCAGTTCGAACTTTGGCATCGGAGGTTTGCCCACCTTCATTACAAAGCTCTACCTGATGTAAGATAGATGGTAACAGGGATGTCCGAATTCCAAGTAGAGAAAGAAGGTGTATGTTCGGGATGTGCCGAAGGAAAGCTCAAAAGGGGACCATTCGCTTCAAGTCAAAGCAAGACCTCCGATATATTACAACTAGTTCACTCAGACATATCTGGTATGATGCCTGTGAACTCTTTGGGAGGATATTCATATTATCTTACTTTTACAGATGACTATTCTCGAAAGACCTGGATATACTTCTTGCAAAAGAAGGATGAAGTGTTCTTTTGATTTTGACACTTCAAAGCCCTGATCAAGAATCAAACCGAAAAGAAGATCAAGATCTTAAGAACTGATAATGGGATTGAATATGAATCTAATAAGTTCCATGGTTTTTGTAAAGAGGCTGGCATCAAGAGGGAGACTACTACACCATATACTCCTGAACGGAATGGTGTGGCGGAAAGGAAGAACCGCACGATTATGGAAGTTGTCCGGGCCATGCTACATGATCAAAGACTTCCAAAGTTTCTATGGGCTGAAGTTGCAAACACTGCCGTATATGTACAAAATCGATGCCCTCATCAAGCATTGGGTTCCAAGACTCCTGAAGAAAAGTTCACCGGTAAGAAACCTGATGTTTCTCATTTTAGAATTTTTGGAAGCCTTGTATATTTTCATGTGCCGAAAGAGAAAAGAAATAAATTGGGTGCATCTGGAAAGAAGGGAATTTTCGTGGGCTATGGTGAAAATACTAAAGGCTATAGAATCTATGTAGCCGGTCAGAGGGAAGTCGTAATTAGTCATGGTGTCACCTTTGACGAAGATATGGCTCTCAGCAAGGTGAACAATCTTCCGACTTTGAGGAGCTCTCAAGAAGCCGACACCAGGGAATCGAAAGAAAAGGATGATGAATCAATGCCTGATGTAGAAGAACCCATGGATCCGATTGATCCTCCTCCACATGAGCCTTCCTCTTCTAGGAAGAGGCCTTCATGGCTTAGGGGGCTACTTGATGATGCTGAAGGACATGCTACACCCCGAGGAACCTTTCGTGAAAGTAAGAAACCTAATAGGTATCAGGGATACCTGACCATCATGAGCACGATCATACAGAATGAGCCTTCATCATTCTCAGATGCCGTCAAGCATCAAGTATGGAAGGATGCTATGACCGAAGAATATGAGTCTATCATGAAGAATGATGTTTGGGAAGTAGTTCCCAGACCCCAGGACAAGACAATTGTTACTTCCAAATGGCTTTACAAGATAAAGCATGCAGCAAATGGAAGTATGGAAAAGTATAAGGCTCGTTTTGTTGCTCGTGGTTTCTCCCAGAAGGAAGGTATAGACTATGATGAGATATTTGCACCTGTTTCCAGATATACGACCATCCGCTTGATCATAGCCCTTGCTGCTTCACAAGGATGGAACCTACATTAGATGGATGTCAAGACCACGTTCTTACACGGCTCGATCAAAGAAGAGGTCTACGTGGAGCAACCTGAAGGATTTGAGATTTATGATCGAAAGTCTCATGTATACAGGTTGAAGAAGGCTCTCTATGGGCTAAAGCAAGCACCCCGAGCATTGTATGAGAGGATCGACAGCTACTTGATGAAGCTCGGATTCACTAGGAGTGAAGCCGATCCTAACCTTTACTTTAAGGTTGAAGATGATAAACTGCTCATATTGGTGTTGTATGTGGATGACCTCTTTCTAACAGGTGCAGACCTTCTCATTTTCAAATGTAAGAGGGAGTTGGCTTCTGAATTTGAAATGAAGGACCTAGGACTGATGCACTATTTCCTAGGACTCGAAGTGTGGCAGAAGCTAGGAGAAACTTTCCTATCTCAAGGAAAATATGTGGTGAAGATATTGGAAAGATTCAGTATGGTGGACTGCAAGCCTGTAACTACCCCGATGGAGCTTGACTTCAAGAAGTTAAGCGGTAGTGCTGCTGGCCCTGTTTTACGAAATGCTACATAGTATTGGCAACTCGTCGGAGCATTAATTGTCTTAGTGAACTCCCGTCCAGATATATGCTTCGCAGTCAACACGTTGAGTCAACATATGGTTGAACCCCACCACATACATTGGATTGGTGCCAAGAATCTGTTGAGATATCTTCGTGGCACTATCATTTATGGGTTAAGATACACTGCCGGAGATGTGAGACTATTTGGATACACAGATGCTGATTGGGTAGGCAATGTGGAGGACTGTAATAGCACTTCCGAGTGTTGTTTCTCCTTGGGATCTACTTCGATATCCTGGATGAGCAGGAAGCAGAAGTCGGTGGCCTTGAGCACCACCGAAGCAGAGTATATTACTGCCAGCATGGCATCCTGTGAGGCAGTTTGGTTGCGAAAGCTCTTTAGTGAGCTGTTTGGATTTACATTGGATACTGCCGTGACCCTTTGTGACAACCAGAGTGGGATTCGTTTGTCAGAGAATCCCGTATTTCATGATCGCTCCAAGCATATCAATATCAAATACCACTATTTTTGAGATATGGTGCAGCGGGGAGCGATAAGGCTCCAACATATCGGTACAGATGAACAGGTCGCTGACATTCTGACAAAATCCCTTAGGAAAGTAAAATTTCTGACTTTCAAAGAACAACTTGGAGTTGTTCAAAGACCCTCCGCTGAGGGTCATGTATGATGCATTGAGCTCTGGGAGCTCCAGGGGGTGCGGGGTGCTTCTTGGAGCAGCGTATGACCACATGATGATTCACTATCCCCTGGTGGTATACATGTACACCCTGTGGCGACATTGTAGCAGGATTGATGTGTTCTCTTGTGAGGCCTGGATTGATGTGTTCTCCATGGCGATTGTAGCAGGATTGATGTGTTCTCCTGTGAGGACAGGATTGATTAGTTCTCTTGTCGAGGCATCCTACCCATGCAGTCTAGGACTCATGGGAAGTACCTCTCATCTGATCAATGAGCAGGGAAATGAAGTTAGGGACCATAGTAGTACCGATGGACGCATTGTTGTTTCTACCGTACTCCCTACGCTAGGATGACCTCCATTGATCTGGGATCAATGATACTGGTCTGGGATCAGTGGTAGGAGTTGTACCATACTATGACACTGACTTCGGGTCGGTTGAGATTGGTTTGGGACCAGTGGTACATACTCTGAGACTGACTTCATGTCAGTGCATTACTAGTCTGGGACGAGTGAGAGTGGTACACTCTCTGAGACTGCGATACTGGTCTGGGACCAGTGGTAGGAGTGGTACTTACTATGAAGCTGACTTCGGGTCGGTTGAGACTGGTCTGGGACCAGTGGTACACACTCTAAGATTGACTTTCAGTCAGTGGAGGATGATACTGGTCTGGGACCAGTGGAGTTGTACTCACTATGACGCTGACTTCGGGTTGGTTGAGACTGGTCTAGGACCAGTGGTACATAATCTGAGACTGACTTTGAGTCAGTATGATACATCCTCGATCATTTCTTCTTCTTCATAATTCGGACAAAAGCAGAGCAAAACAGAACAATACAAGAGCAGAGCAGAATAGAGCAGAACAATACAGATCAGTACAGGGCAGAACAAGACAAAGCAGAACATGCAGAATAGAGCAGAGCAGAGCAAGGGACAGGCTGTACAGGGCAGTGCATTTGATGGATGAATAGTAACGACCGATAGAGAGATTGTAGATGAAGTTCTCCCTAGTTGAGAGGGAGTGTTAAAATTGGCAACTAGGGCAAAACTTCATGTGGGTTATCATATTCATGGCTGATAATATTTTTATTAGATTCCTCTCGTCGAGAGGTGTAGGATTGATATAAAGATCATTTGATTTCGATAAGTATTCATGGAGATATGAATTTATTTTGATTATGGAATTATTATCAAGCCGACCTACAACTCATGTAGGTTCAGAAGCCCAACAGTCGCATCTATTCAATCACCAACATTATGTATAAATACAGGAGGACTTTTCCTCATTTGGACTCAGTCATCTCATCACATCTCTCTCTCTCTACAGCGTAGAAAAGAGTCTCTTCTCTACTGCGCAGAAAAGGGTCTCTCCCTCACACATGTGAAGCCGGAAGCTGCTGAAACTAAAGTTGCAATTGCAGAAGTAAAGGTTGACCTGCGTTGAATAGAAGATCTCCTCATCTGAACTGCGCTGTAGGTTCATCTGAAACTCCTCTGAAAGCTGCAACTTTTGGTGGTGGAATCAAGTCAGTCCGACAGACAGTTTGCAAGATATCGACTGCCCTAGTTTGAAGCTAGAAGCTGCCGAAACTGAAGCTACAACTGCAGAAGTAAAGTATGACCTGCGTGGACTAGAAGATGTCCTCATCTGAACTGTGCTATAGGTTCATCTGAACCTCCTCTGGAAGCCGCAACTTTTGGTGGTGGAATCAAGCTGATCTAACGGTCGGTTTGTGAGATATCATTTGCCCTAGTTTGATGATGAAGCTGCTAATGCTGATGCTGCTGATCTAGGGTTTGCTACTGCTGATATGAATAAGATTTATTGTACTATTTCTCTCTGCTGAATTATTGAAGATAAAAGAAGATTTGATCAAAGGGTTTCCCCACATATTGTGGGGTTTGTCCCTGGCTAGCCGCCACATCTTGTGTCTCTTGTCTTGGCTTGTTTTCTGTCGATCGTTTGATGTTCTATCTGCACTTTACTTTATGTACATGTGATTGCTAATCTGTGGAATATAATAAGGACAAGAAGTAAGCTATTATAAGCATAGAACATACCATAACTTAACACTTGTCTAGTAGTGGTGATGAGTTTGATCATGATGAGGAGTGATCATGTTGATCACTGATATGTAGACTTGTAGTAGGCCAGTGACCCCATAGCTTATAACATTGTTTTTGGACTTTAGAGGCCATTTAGAGCCCCATTGATTATGTATTATGTTGTTGATATGTATTGCACTCGGTGCCAATGTGATATTCTCACCTTTACCTATTATATAAATGAGCAAACTTTGCATATTTTATCTCTATTGGTTTGGAATCATGGTTTTAAATCTTAAAAGTAGTTTTTTTCATTAAAAACTAATTATTTCATGTATTTTTTTAAAGACCAGTTCATTGAGATCTGGCCAGTCCCAGTTTGACCAGTTTCAGTTTGGAACCTGGTTTGGTAGGTGGAACGGTCTAGTCACCGGTTCTGGCTTTTAAAACTATGCTGTAAACAAATAACAAAAGAGTCACCAGGAGAGTGGAACCTAAACAAATAGTTTGAATGATTTATAAGAGAAAAGGGGGTGGAGGATAGAAGATCAGTTCCTTAACTTGCCATTATTTTTTTGGGGACATGTGGAATCGAGGAGTAACACACTCAGAGAGAGAGAAGATGTATGTGTGTGCAAGGAAGCATCGAAGGCCAACCTGTGTCCCTTGGACCTCCAACCCTAGTGTCCTTCAATCTTCAAAGATGGGATAAAGGAGCAAGTTTAGCTTAGGTTATCTCAGAAGAGCTTTTTGAGAGATCCAAAGAGGTTTGGAGTAGATTTGGCTTCAAGGACTAAGGCAGACTAACTTGTGTACCCTAGAGGCTTGGGCTAGGCACCTTACAATGTTCAAGGATAAATAAGGGAGGGATCTTAACTTAGGTTGCCTCAAGAGAACTTAATGAAGAACCTAGTTCAAGGAGAGTAAAGAGATAAAAATACTAGCAAAACCATGATGAATGTTTAATTTAATAACCCTTATCCATCAACAATAAATAAGATTGCAAGAAGATAAATCATGTTTAAGAGCACATATCATCAAAGTTCACCAATAATCATAAATGAAAAAAAGTCTATGCACATCAACAAGGCCTCATTGTCGAAATATATCAATATCCATAAAAAAAAGAGAACCATCCACATCAACAAAATCTTCCAAGAAGTTGCTTGACTTATTCCTCCATAGTCAAGCTTCAGAATCAAGCGGAAATTTTAGAAATTTCAAACTTGCTAAGGGATTTTTGCCACAACCCAACCATGAGAAAATGAGAGGAAGTGCACCTCTATTTAGAGAGGAGGTTCTCAACTTCCCTTACAATTAATATATATATATATATATATATATATATATATATATATATATATATTTTGTAATGCCAAAATCCCCTATTCTAGCGTATGGAGGGGCAAAAGGCCCTCGTCAACAATTAAATCATTTAAAACAACAAAATCTATGGGTGTTCATGCTGCATGTACAAAACTGAATGCCAAACTGGCTATCCCCGAAAAATAATCTGGCCAAAATTATTAGAGAGAATTTTGTTTCTCCAACAGGCAATCCCGAGACAACCTGCCTTAGAAAAGTGGCCCTTAAGAAACCTTGCATATGCCTCTGCACAGTGGTTGTGCAGATGCTCACACGCACAACCTGAATATGCCTCTAATCAAGTCATTCTGCTTGCTGTTGCTGCTAGAAGCGATCCTCCGACCCTCTAGAAAGTTTTCTCGGCCTTCAACAACTGAATCGACCCCCTGCTCAGCCAAATTGAACTGCCTCTCTGAAGCTACCTGTGCAACATCTAGTGGAATAACTCGATCTCTTTGTTGCTGCCTCTTCGAAACTGGATACTCCTCTGGAATCACTGTCTCTGCTCCTGCTCTGTCTCTACATCCCTTTTGGCTCGAACTCTTCTTCCCTGCTCGACTTCTGTAGTTGGATAACTCGATCTGCGTATTTAACTTGATTGCACTTATAATCTCTCGTTGGTGAACCAACAACCATGATTAGATCCCCATCAACGGCTAAGATCATCTCCAACTCGATCTGTGTGAGTTTCTAGAGAATTCTCACCTTTCTCAATTAATTACTGTTAATTAATTACTTTTCCTAAGTTAGACTTAGGAAATATTTAATTATTGATCAATCAACTTAATTGAGCTGTCTCTAGGTGTTTTCTCCTGGAACCTTTTCTGGGTTTTGGAGATCTTGTGTTTCTTAGCTTCTCTGACCAAAGTTGAGACTAGAACACCTGTTCAATGCTACAAAAATTAACATATTCAATAATGGGCAAAGGGTTCTTTCCTGATTAATGATGCCAAGTGTATAGATGGCTGTGCTTATTCAGACTTGCTTTTTGTCCTAGTATCATTAAGGAAAGTTTTTAAACTTTTTGTCTGCTCCTTTGAGATAATCTTCTTTCAATTCTTTCTTCTCTTTATACATATTTTCTGTTTAATACAAGACATGTCCTTAAAAAGAACTTAAAAAACAACTTGACCTGTTTTCAAACAACTCAATCATTTAGGAAAGTAAAAAACATTATAATGTTGCATTATAATATATGGGTGAGCTTAAAGAATGTCGCGAGGAGTTAATAAGGTGTAGCGTTTTTCATTTTCAAGGATAAACCTGCTGTGGAAATCCACTAGGCACTTCTCCTCATTCTGAGGATCATAGCAGGGTAAACTGGATTCTTCAGGGCTGAAGGCCAATACAGCAATATACTCAAAAGAGCTCTACCTGTCGTTCAGTTTAATGGATCTATGGTGGGAAGGATAACGCTCCTCAGTCAACCACTTGGGCTAGACTCAATTGACAAATGAGGCAAACCTTTCTAATGATGTAGTCCTCTTTGGCGTTAATATTTCCTATATAAAGCAGCTAACAGTATAGTACACTTTGTGGTGTTGAATTGGTAGAGTTCCTCACAAGATTTCAACTCTTTTAAAAAGCTCATGGTCTTTCGATATGTGAAGGTTGCTCCTTAGGGTACCACAAGCAATTCCATGACTTTGTCGCATGATTTTCCACAAGGATTAATGGATTCCCTTTACCTTAATGGCATTTTATTTTACAATTCCTAGTCACCTGTATTCTGTTTTTTATTTATTGTTTCTTTGTCTAACGATGTGATGATACATTTAAGCTAGATTCGTAAGAAAATGGAGTGTGTTGGATAATTGATTTTTAGGGTTTTTTTCAGTTTTCTTATTCAAAACAATCTTTGGAATGATTGGAAGCCTTATATTTATGCATGTAGGTTAGTGCAAGAAATGCTCTTGATAGGTTATCAAGGGAGAAAAATGGCGTGGATGGTACTAAGATTTACATGTAAGTATAAGAAGTTCAGGTTACTATGTTTGATTACCTTTAAAATGAATGTTAAAGCAATTTTGATAAGAAATTCTTTCTACACTTAGCTGTTATGTGCTTATCTTCTATTTTCTAATTCTATTGAATAATGTTAGAGATGCTTCAATTAGATTTATCAGAATTCACTATAATTATCTGTTTAGATTTTATTCTCTATGTTTGATTTCAACAATGCTATTATTTATAGGTATGGAGAAGGATGGGATTTTGGTGAGGTTGCACACAATGGACGAGGGATAAATGCATCCCAATTAAATCTCACGGGAACAGGGATTGGGAGGTTAGCTTTAAAGTTTTGATGAGTGCTTTCAATTTTACTTTATTTACTTTGCTTATAGTGTTGAAGACTTGAACATAACATTTAGAGTCTTCCTTGAGCACATATAAACGTTTCTCTCCTAATACCCATGTATTATAATATGGATTTGAGTGTCTAGTTATTGTTGTAACCTAGTTCTTGCGAGCGTGATATGGCATCACCTTCACAACAATGTTGCACATATTGCAATAATATTGGAATTATTGCTAAACTGCCCCTCACTGATATTATCGCTACAACTTATTGTGATAATTTCTGTTTTGATTTTATCGTGATAATTTGGGTAAATATCATGATAGTTTTGAAATTATTGTCCTGTTTGCCAATTACAACTTATCACCATTTAAAATAAATTAACCCTATTTTTTTTAAAGTGATTTAAGGGATTGACCTATGAGGATACTTGTCCTATTTCCATCAAGCAAACAATGAGAAATCTATTGTTTCATTTCCCAATATTCATCTTATTAGGCACATACTTTAATAGTTAATGATAATATTAGATTTTTAAAGTAATCTTTCTATTTAATTTTTTAACATTACCATTAATTGACTCGGAATGTTTGAGAGTGGTTGCAACCTCATTGGATTTCATATGGAGAAAGTAGAATTTTAGATCCCACTCAAAATCCAGCAGACTTAACAGTCTTTAGTATTTTAGGATTGGTGAGATTGCAATGTTTCTACTGCATTTTGTGATGTACAAGGGTATGGAACTAACATTTAATCGAGATCACCAAGCCCTCTATGTACCTTGATGTTGGTGGCATTGACCATTGAGCTTCTGCTTCATGACTCTAGTAAAAATGTACACTTCACTCAAGTAGAATTATTGATAGGATGTTAAGCTTTTTCTATCTTAATTTAATGTTTAGTGGGTGATCTTAATGAATATAATCCCAATGTTGGCTATTTGTTGTAGCATGATTTTCTTTGGATTTCGGAGGCCATTTAGAGCCTCTCTATTGATATATTTCGATTCAGAGCTGGATTACACTCATTGATATTTTGGTTATATGCACCCTTATTATTTACGTGATTGTGTATAATAAATTGGATTCATATGGATGCACATGAATTATATTTTCTTTTCAAAATTTGAATATTTTATGTATTTTCTGGTCAACCAATCTTTTGGTCTAGTTCTGATAACATTGCTGAAGATGAATTGACCATCATCAATCAAACAAGGGGAAAGCCATTGTTATCATTGCGATGATTAATCTCATGAGATACATTTATTTTGTTTGGATATGATTCTGTACCATTCTATTAGATCATATGGCTCATGACAAATATCATATTTTAATATCGATATCTGATCTATCTACTATCACTTGACATCTTCTACATCTTATATATCGATTTTATTTTCATATTTATGTAGCAGTGTGTTTATTTGATGTTGATATTGTTTCAGAAGTTGAATAATTGAAAAAAAATGATATTTTTGTATTTTTTAATGTTTCCCAATAATTTTCAATATTTTCCCCAATATTGCTGATAATTAAAATTTTGGAGCCTTGGCGATAAATTGTCGATAACAATAAGTGTGACATTGGTTTTGAATGACACTTGTAGCTTTCCAAGGATAATTTTTTAAAATAGATTTCAGCAAGTTAAGACTGATTTGTGTCATGCATAACAACCCTTGTTGCATTACATTTTTGTGCATTTGACCTCTTTGATCCATATTTCTGTGACTCTGTTTTGCGCAATGTTTGATTATGCACTTGGTCTTGAGGTTTTCACTTTCATCTTTTGCTCTAACATCACTCACTTATCCATCTATACTACAACGCAATTGATTTTGGTTAGATTTATGTAGAAAATGCAGAAATCAACAAGCTAACCCTTTGAAAACTCACCCAAAAGTTTCTAAACACTTCTAGATCTTGGACTTGGGGGCAAGGAGGTTAAAGGTAGAAGATTAAGTTTTATAGATCATTCTTACCCTTTTGACTTGCAATAAAATGAATTTCGAACAAGCTGGAAATTCACCTTATGAGGTCTTGGGGCTGAACCTCCCTAGGTTAACAACCTGTAAATTTATTTCAACTATTAAATAAAAATTTAAGGGCTGAAATAAGTAAATATCAGCCAATTATTTAAAGTATAAACTTGATAAACCAATATGAGCTAAAACAAATCAAAATAAAAATGCTTGTAGAAATGGAGCCTTGTTGAGTAAAAATTTGCAAATCAAATTCTTGTTAAAATTGGCAACTAGGGCCAAATTCCACTCTGGACAGCTCCTATGGGGAATATATTGCGGCATTGAATTCCTCTCTTCGAGAGGACCAAAATCGATATAAAGATCGTCTCATTTGGACAAGCAGAAGTGGATTTTTTTGTTTATGTTCTCTCACAAGTAAATTTATAAGGTTGGCCTCATCCTTACGTCGGCTCATCAAGTCCAATGGTCATGTCCCATGACCTCCACCGAATTGTATATATAGTGGTACTTTCTCCCTCATTAGATACATCTATTTTCCTTGGATTGAAGTCTAAGATAGCCGAGTTTCTGTGGAAGGTCGAAGGAGGGTTTTGTTTGGGTTTACCTCTGTGTCAAGGCCAAGACCTTTCAAGAAGGACAGTCGCTAATCTGAGCATGGACCATGTCATCTAGTCCAAGTTTGATAGTAGCTTAGCAGGCTGAGATGGTACAATGCTTTCTGGGCTTGTTTATGAGAATGAACACATCTCCCCATGAGGTCGTCTCCATGATTCATCTCAGGCAGAACCACAGTCTTCACAGTCAAGGGAGTGGAAGGTCTTTTCATGGGTCTATATCAGTCCTAATGGCCAACGGAGATCATATTCATGCATGCCAGTGAGAGCCACAGTTAAAGGGATAACCCTTGGTTCAATTGGATAAAAACACAGTGGACAGTAAGCTGCCCTAACCAAAACTTCATGCTGGTATTACAGTTTGAGTCACTCAGATCTTCATCAGTCAAGTCATTTTGACTTTTGTTATTGTATTCTCTATCTCTGCTGAAAATTCGATATTAATAATAAAAAGAATTGATATAGGGTTTTCCCCATTTTGGGGTTTTTCCCTTGGTTGTGCCACATCTTATGTACTCTTTTCTTAGCTTGTCTTCAACATCGATCCTTTATGTTCTTTCTTCAGTTGCTGTCAGTTTGATAATGTTTCATGGGATTACTAACAAAAATAAAATGGTCTAACAAATATATGGATTTTTAATTGTCTGGCCTTAGCAAAGAACATGCTATCTAAAATTAACATGGTATCAGAGCCAGATGAGGACAAGCCTAAAGTCAACCTTGAAGCAGGGTTTCAGAGATCAATGAGTTCTCATTTAGATCATCGCACAGGAGTCTGTATCTATGGATAAATTCTGGCATTAAAGTTATAGAAGTTCGAAGATCTCCTTGGATCGGAATTTAGATTGAAGTTCTGTTGGCATATGTAGCTCTCACATCTTTGTTGCACTCAAGTCTTTTCACATCATCGATCTTGTTCACTATATCTCGGTGCCAGGGCCTTCCTCAAAATTTCTTAGAGGATGGATCTTGATGTTTCATAATAACATCTCCTTGGTGACTTCTCTCATACTACATTACGGTACTTCAATGTCTACAGTCTTGGCATCACATTTCAGTTTCCACTTAGCAAGGATGGCACAACTTTCGCACTCTTGATCTCTGCACTAATGCATGGTAAGGTCTCTCTGTTGTATATTTATGGTTGGCACATGTGTGTATAGCTTCGATCTCGGCACCTTTATGTACATTACAAAGGAAGGATGGTCTATAGCTTCTGCTACATATAATATATGCTATGTGACGCATATCTCAGTAGAATATATCTCAACATAGTAGTATATATGTATGTCTCAGCCTTATAGCTTTTGAACGATCTCAGTTCTCAATTATGTATGGCATCACAATTCAAGTGATATATATATTGATATGATAGCTCAGTTACTCTCTATGGTTGATCCTGTCTTGACACTCAAATTTGCAATCTGTTCAAATCGAGGAAGTCTTGGCATACAAATTGTTCTAGCATATGAAGTTTGCAGGCTTTTGGTATTACTCTCGTATAGAAGTCTCCTGTTCTCGCTACAGGAAGACTTCTCTGGCTCTCACTATAAATATTCATTGTTCTCAGACCACATTTTCAAGGGACCTTGTTATTATATCCTCTCAGTTACAGTCTCACATCTCTTGTATACTACATTATACACTGTTCATCTATTCGTCTGCGATCATAGAGACATTGTTCCTGTGCGACCTGTAGGCTTCACAGTACATATGTCTCACTCCCTTCTGTGTGTATATATGCGTCTCTGGCTCGCTCGCTACATAGTACATATGGCTCCTGATGTATAAGGCTTTGTTCCTTTGCATTATGTACATCATTAATACACAGGTCAAATGACATGTTCCTCTACATTGTAGTCAGTTTGAATGGTATGAATGGCATCGATCTACCTTGCGTCTCTGCAATATATATTGGCAGTGATGCATAGTTAATATGTCATCGAAACTACATATATATGTAAACTATCCAATAGCATCAACTTATGTGGCTTGATACATCTATGCCTTCAAAAGGAAATTGCCAAATTGAGGCTGATCCTCTAGGCATTGCTGAGCATATTTTTTGATTCTGTAACAGGACACCATGGTTGAGAATTCACTGTTTTAAATTAAAGTCAGATTCAAATCTTGGGGAAAATAGTTGGTGTAGTAAGAAAAGATACGTTACTAGCTCAGAACTCACTGATCCTCGCAGCCATATTTCTTAGTGGCACTAGCTAGTTCTATACCCTTAGGTGCCTATGAAGAGGTGAAAGGAACAAAGCTCTATGATGATCCTAATGCCAAAGGTCCTCTGACTTCAGTTCTAAGGAATGTCAGAGTTTTGCAGTGTCTTCAATCTCAATAATAAGTCTAGTAGTATCCACCGGCCTTCATTCTCTGAAGCATTGATCTGTCTCATTGGTTAATATATTCAGTATAGGTTACTACAGTATAATCTACTTTGCTTATCATTAATATCATAATCAAGGAAGGGAAGATGCATGGGCAGATTGTTCTGGCAGTCAGTGCTACAGTTGACATCCACTGTTTATACCATTAACAAATCCTCTACATTGAGGGTTTCAGTCGAATCAGGGTTTCAATCATAACCATGCAGAAGTTTTGTACAACAGTAAGAAGATTTTCATCAAGTCTGGGCTTATCTAGCAGCAGGGCTGCTCCATTGTTTCAGTAGTATCCGCCATGAACTTTGCATCCCGTCTTACTACAGTCTTCCTGCTGCTAGGAATGTAGATTCTATATGCCTTCGAGGTCTTGCTATATCCTACGAGGTACCCCTTTTCCACAGTCTGATCCAATTTACTACGCTTCTCGTTTGGAATGTGACAATATGCAACACTTTCGAATATCCTGAGATGATTCACCTTCGACTTCTTCCCTGTGAAGACACCGTCATGCATTTTCTTTCCCAATGCTCTGTGAAGAGTTCTATTCTAATATACACAGCTGTGTTGCAAGCCTCTGCCCATAAGATTCTAGGCAAGTCCTAGGCATACAACATAGCTTTTGCTGCCCCAACGATAGTTCTATTCTTTCGCTCTGCTACTCCGTTATGCTCTGGATTATATGGAGCTGTCCATTCTCTTTTGATGCCCTCCTTTGCGCATAAATCTGTGAAGTCTTTGTCTGTGTACTCTCCACCATTATTTGAACGCAACACCTTTATCTTTTTCCCTGTCAAGTTCTCTACGAGAGCCTTAAACTCTCTGCATTGATCAAGGACCTAATCTTTGGTATTTAAGAAATAGATCCAGGTTTTTCTAGAGTGATCATCAATAAAGGTGACGAAGTATTCACCACCACTAAGAGCTCTTGCGGACATTGGGCCACAAATATCTGAGTGTATCAATCCCAATACACCTTCTGCTTTGTTGTTACTTCTGGAAAAAGCAGCTTTAGCATACTTCCCTAGTACGCATCCTTTGCATACATCATCATGTTTAGTACTAAGTACTGGAACTCCTGTAACAATCTCTCTGAGCATCCTCAGTGCTCCATGGTTAAAGTGTCCCATTAGTTTGTGCCACAGTTCGTTTAGTTCCTTTTCACCATTATGATTGTTGCTTATTAGTGCCATTGGAGACTCATGCTGCAATCTATATAGTCTGTTACTTCGAGCTCCAATTTGAATCTTCTTCTTCCAACTTGGATGTTTGACGTATACTTTCCTTTCAATGAAGTATACATCGTATCCTTTGTCCTGTAGCTAGGACACTGAAATCAGATTCATTCCTAACCTGGGCACATGCAGAACATTAGTGGTTTCGATGCTGGTTCCTGCTTTCATCAGAAATGCTATGGTGTCTCTCCCTACTGGAGTACACTTCATTCTGTTTCCCATAGTAATCTAGAAATCTATTTGCTCTTTTTGATAGATTGAGAAATATTATTGTACTCCAGTCATACGAGTTGAAGCTCCGCTATCAATATACCAAACGTTTGCTGACGCTGAACTTGACAAGCGAGCAAATTCTTCTTTCAATTTGGAAGATAATTCAGAGACATCTTGATTTTCCATCCTTCCTTGTGCTATTTTTCCTATCGATTTTTGATGCTTTTCTGCCCCAACCACTGCTGCAGAAAAACTGTGTCACACCAAAAACCTTCTCTTCACTAAAGCTTTTGTGTTGCTCCCTCTGTCACTGGCAAAATTCGATCTGGAAAGATTTCTCTTTGTTGACTCTCTTAGAGAGAGATTTTCCCACAAATTTTTTTCCCTCCTAGACTGGACTGCACAATCCTTTTGGGGATTTGATTTTCTGCCTATGCAACAATTTCAAATTCCCTCCTTCTCTTCAACGTTGGCTCTTCCGGTCTGCACTCTTGCTTAAGTTGGCTATGATACCATGTGAAAATTTCTTAATAGAAATCCAATTGTAGTGACTGATATTATTTATTCTACTTATTAATTCAGAAATAAGTTATTCACAGTTCTTCTAGAACAAATATTGAAATAAATTCTACTGCAGCCTTCACAATTAAAATACTGCGGAAAGTAAATGCAAAGAAAAATACTAGCACAAGTATAATCACAATGGCATAGTTATTTTTGGACAATTGTCCTTGGAAATACCCAATGTGGGAAAACCAGTGTAACAGATGAGGGTTTATTTATTGATCTTCAATAAAAATCTCATGTACAAGATACAACCAGTAGAATAGAAGAGGAATTTGTGTGAGAAATTTTACAACCAATATTGTCATGCTTCTTAGCGAGATTCTGACTCTAGAGAGGACTTGATGCCCGCTCTGCGTCTCACTGCGTCAACCCTCTGCGTCACTGTGTCAACTTTAGCGTAGGGACTGCGCAATCTCGGCGTCACAGCCTTTGCGCTGTCCCTCCTCTGCTCTGTGTCTTCCTTCTGCTCTTGCACTCCTAACTGATGCTGATACCCTCTCTCCTTCTCACTTGCAAGTCCTCTGATCCTATTTCCTCTTGCCGAACTTCGACCAGTGAGAAAATTGATCTTACTTGGGTAACTGAGTACCTGCTTGGTGTATCTTCCAAATGCCCATTGAAGTCCTTCTTATAATCCTCCAGTTGAGTAATCAACAACCCATATTAGATTCTAATCAATGACTTAGATCATATTGACTTGATCCTCGTCTCTTTCTATAAGTTTCACCCACAATTTAATTAATACCCTTTAATTATTTTAATTTTCTAAGTTTAGACTTAGGTACCCATTAAAAATAATTAATTATTTTAATAAAACTGTCTCCGGGTGGAATTTCCCAAAACGATTTCTGGGTATTGTGGAATACATATATCCTAGCCTCCCTGCAAATTTTGAGTATTAGAGCACATCCGATGCTACTACCATAAATCAACATTTATGAGACAAAACACCTCTACTCATGAGGCTGAATCCATGATTCATCTCAGGGAAAACCACAGTCTTCACAGTCAAGGGAGCCGAAGGTCTTTTCATGGGTCTATATCAGTCGTAATGGCCATCGAAGATGATATTCATGCATGCCAGTGAGAGACACAGTTGAAGGGATAACCATTGGTTCAATTGGATAAAAACACAGTGGACAATAAGCTGCACTAACTAGAACTTCATGCTAGTATTACAGTTTGAGTAACACAAATCTTCATCAGTCAAAGTCATTTTGACTGTTGTTATTGTACTCTCACTCTTTGTTGAACATTCGATATTAATAATAAGAAGAATTGATGTAGGGGTTTTCCCTGGCTTGTGCCAAATCCTGTGTACTCTTTTCTTAGCTTGTCTTCAACATCGATCCTTTATGTTCTTTCTTCAGTCACTGTCAGTTTGATAATGTTTCATGGGATTGCTAACAAAAATAAAATGGTCTAACAAATATATGGTTTTTTAAGTGACTGTCCTTAGCAAAGAACATGCCAGCTAAAATTAACAATTCTGCTACAACAATGTACTTCTACATATCTACACACATAAACTAGATATACCTATATAACATATGGCAAAATAAACTCCAGAAAATAGATACATCACTTCCTTAGTCAAGATATTTAATTATTTTCTTTTTTTTCCAAGGGTTTTACCAGCTAGAAGATAGGAAATTTACATCGAGCTAGTATATAAAAATAAAACGAAAATTATTTCAGAATTTTTTAATAATGAGATGCTTGAAGAGTGAGGCTTTACCTTGCCTTTTACTTTACCAATTTGTAGAGTTTCTATCAAAACCCTTCTTTTTGTTGGAAAATGTCACTAGGTTCGGTCTTCATTATTGTATTTGAGTCATCATGTAATGTACTTGTCAAAAGAATAAGGAAAATAATAATTATTATTATTATTCTGACTTAGTAAAGCATGGGTTTCATGCTTAGGTGATCACGTTTTAGGTCAAAGTCTCCATTGAGGACTTCTAGGATTTATTCTGAGCTAATGGAGTCATTGTACTTTTAAAGAGACCCTTCTTGGGCTTTTGAATCATGTAAAAGGGCTTAATATTGAGTAAAAACTGAAACAGGTTGCCTCCACACCAAGTTGGCCTTATGATGATCAAGTCGGCCTCAAGGAGGGCTATTTGAACTCACCTAAAGGTTATAAAAGAAGCAATTCGAATTCATTTGGAGAAGAACAACTCAAGCAAGTTCGATATCTCTTTGAAGTTGGGAAAAAGTGCGAAGTGAAGGAAGACGGTTAAAGAAGTGCGAGTTTGGTCAAGGTGAAAGAAGGAAGGAAAATCGAAATTTTGGTGTCTCTCTCTCTCTTTGTCGTGCCCTAGTTTGGAAGATCGAAGTTCTCTTGTTGATGCCACTGCGAGTTGCTGCTGCCTGAACAAGTATAGGTTGAAGTTGTTGTTGTTGGGTGCTGCTGCCTCTAAAAGCTGTATTAGGCCAAGATCGAAGTTCCTAAGTCAAGATCGAAGTCTTTTTGCCAAGATCGAATTCTCCCAAGCAAGATCGTAGTTACTGGGTCCAAGAAAGTGTTGCTATTGCTGCCAAGTCTAATAGGATCATCTACAAAGGAAGAAGAACGCTGACTTGGTGTGGAGGAAAGTTCGTGCCAAGGTCTAGAGTCTTGTATTATCTTAGGAAAACTATTGAAGGAAGAATTACTAACTGGGTTTTCCCCTAGAGAGGGGTTTTCCCCTGGCTATGTGCCTATATCTGGGGTCCATTGATTTATGTGCTATTGCTTTGGTAATTGCTTGATGAACTAAAAGGAAAGAAGATATAAAAGAAATCTAGTAAGAAATCAAGAACATCACAAGTAATTATCAAGTATAAAAAAATCTTTCTGCCTTTCTGATTTTCTAACATGGTTTCAGAGCTTTAGTGAAGAAAGAAGAAAAAGGCAGTCTCAAGCGCTTGATCAAGGAATCATTCAAAAGGACTATTCAAGGGAAGAAGTCTACTATCTTCAAGGACAATGTCTAACACAATCAAGGAAGAAAACAAACTTGAAGGAGCCTCAAACTATAGGGCTTGGAGAAAGAGGATTGACTTCATTCTTGAAAAGAACAAGGTACTAGACTTGGTCAAAGGAAAAGTAAAGGAGCCTACAAAGGACTCCAATGATGCCGATAAAGTGAAGTTCAAAGAATTAGAATTAGTGGCCATGACTCTAGTGGTAGAAAAAATAAAGGGAAACCTTGTCCCATTTATAGCCAACATTAATCATGCTCAAGAAATGTATGAGGCCTTGTCAAAGATATTCACCATTAAGAACATTGGTCAAGTAGCAAGCTTGAAGAATGAACTAAGGACCACAAAGATGACTATAGAAGACACAACGACACCCTTCTTTGTGAAAATAGCAAGAATCAGAGATGATCTTTTGGCCATTGATGAAATTGTTCTAGACAAAGAACTTGTGATCACTGCTTTGTTAGGATTGCCACCTATTTGGGTGCATTTGATGCAGGACTTAACAGTTGGAAGGAAGATCCCACTTTTGAAGAACTATGGACTGGTTGCAGCCAAGAAGAATTAAGGATCTCATTAGTTTCCAATCCTGAAGGAGTTCAAACACCTACACTGCTCATTACAAAAGAAACCTTAAGAAATAGGTTAAACACAACCATGGCAACGTGAAATATGAAAGATAAGCACTAGATGCATCTCTTATTCACATGATATACATTTATAATACACTCTTGTGACTCTTGGATTCATCTTCCAAGGTCTCTTGGACTGCCTTTGACTGTTCAACTTCCACACCATAACCCTTAGCGGATTACGTGTCCAACATTCCCTCCCTTAATCCGAAGAGGGATATTCGAGTCTAAGAAGAGAGCTATAATACAAAATACAATAATGCTTGACAACAATAAGATAAATGTGCTCTCTGAAATGATGGCATAATGTGGGAGAACTCGAGGTCTCAGCCGACAGTGGTTTAAGGATTACCACCAACATTGGAATGCTTAGTGGAGTTCCCAGAACTCTTCCAAATATAGCAAGAAGCTGAAATATTATGCTAGAGGAAGTGTCCCTAATTCTTTGAAGAGGGAGACCTTCAACTTGGAAAAGGTAGGTCTACAACCTGCAGTGGTTTAAGGATGACCACCAACTCTGGAATGCTTAATACAATTCTTGAAACTCTTCCAGAATTGGCAAGAAGCTGAAGTCTTCTGCTAGAAGAAGTATCCCCAATTCTTTGAAGAGGGAGAAGCTCAACCTGAAAAGGGAGGTCTTAACCCCGCATAGATGGTTTAGGGCCGACCACCAACCAAAGACATGCTCAAGGGCATCTCTATCTTTGACTACGACTCTGAATCTGGTATGGCAGGTTGTTGCTCCGGCTTGCTTGATGTGGCTTTGAAGCTTGTAAATGACCATCACTTCCCCCCTGTCAAATACAAGGTGAGCAGATGGAGAAAACTCAACTGCAAGACTGTTCAATACTCTAGAACAAGTTCTGACATATGACTGAAATATCTTCTTGGCTATTGAAGCCCATTGCCGAGAACCGATCTATCCAAGATGAATCTTTGTCATTGCAGGAGGATTGTTTTTGAAGCATCCGTTTGAAGAATGAGTGGTTTTATGACAATGCTTAGATGGATGAAGATCAAAACAACAATCTTTCATATGGCCAACTTTGTCACAATGTTGGCATTTAACATTCTATTATGGATGCTGTGGATGTTGGGTAGTGAAAGCCTCGCAGAACGAGTATGGGGTGCGAAGCCAAAATTTTGGGTAATATTAGGGTAAAAGACTCCGCGGAAAGTGCGGAGCGCGAGCTATAGGAGGTTGAGTCAAAGGGTAGTCCGCCCGAAAATATTGTAAAGAAATAGTAATAGAGTCGGCCCGTGGTGGGATCGCGGGCCAAGGGAAAGTATAAATAGAGCGAGGCTCTATGAGGGAAAGGCAGTTCAGTTTTGGATTTTTGATTCTATGATGTAATGGGTGAATAGTCTGAGAGCAGTTGTAAGTCCGAGTCGAGGGAGTAGGGTAGAAGGTAGAGGCTCTGCAGCTGTGTGTGTAGAGGCTTGGAAAGTTCGCAGTTGTGTGCGCAGATCCCTGCAGCTGAGTGCGTAGGGTGGATCTGGATGTATTGTTGAAGATTGATAATAAAGATAAGTTTCTTTTGAATTCTGTGTTGATTGCGACTTTACTCTTTTATGATAAATGAACTGTTATGATTTCTGCATTTGCTACGGTTGAATACATGTGAACTGGATTAATCTTGATGCGCGAAGTAACCAAAAGTAATAAATGTTTGCTTAAAGACCGTTTTAACTAGATCAAACCAGTAATAAGTGATTCAATCTGTAATAAACACGATAAGGGTATTCCAATCTGCACGGATCTAGCGTAGTGCAAGGCTGCAGAACAGCGCGCGAGCCCCAAACCACATCCAAGACATCCCCAGCATATGGAAACCTGGTTCCAAAACCCTCCCCTGCTACCTCGGGTGAGACCTCAGTGAGCACTTCGTGGGCTGTTGCCAAAAGGGCCGGTAGCTACGGGATTTGTTTAGCTAAGTAATTCTTCCGAACCTGGGTCAAGCCCATATAAGCCAACAAATGGTTCTGTTGCCGGGACCGACATCTGCCTAAGGGGTGTCTAATGTGGGAACACTGGAATCCTACAAAGAAAGAGCTCAAAGATTGGTGGGATCTGAAGCTCCACGAGTTCGCGGTTCAGGAAAACAAGAACTTGCAAATATCAGAGGAATAGTGGTTGGATCGCTATATCCTCACAGACATACATGAGATCTTCTTCGTAACATTCCCGATAGAATTGTATGAGTGGATCACAAAGTTAGCTGATAGCGTGGGAAGGTGCAGATTAGACCAGCCGATAGTGTGGACCCCAAAACTGGTGCGTAGACTAGAAGCCACTGAAGACAAACTCGCGCGCGCGGTTGATCACTGGGTAGATCGAATCATTGGAGGATTTATCACTGAATTCGCAATAGATACCACTGTAAGCTACAACGAAGCGGAAAGACAATTTCTCCAAGGACCGCGGGGTTGGTACATCAAGTCATTAAACACTTGGATTAAGATGCTGTTGTGCGAAAAACAGATTATGCACATACATTAATGTCTGGGGTAACACGGAGTGGAAGAGGTTACCGAGGAACGGGAGGAGCAGGGAACAGTCCTCTGATTTCTATCTCGCGGGAAAGCGAGGAAGATCTCGCTAGGTTCTCGCCCAGAAGTGCAGTCCAGTTGATTACAGAACGCCTCCCGCTGATACCACCTCCATCTACGCTATCACCCCAATCAACCACGTCGCGTCCGCCCACACCACCTCAACCCTCACCACCTCTTCCACCACCTCCTAAAATAGGGATGGCTGCACAGTCAAGTTACCGACCTTTCAAGGTATAGGGAATGAAGATCCAAGCCAGTTCTGGTTTGTGATAGACTCCGTATGGGACGCGCAAGGTATAATGGATAAAAACATCAAAAAGGCTATGCTGGTCAGTGCACTTCAGGACCGCACGTTGACATGGTACATAAAACACTCAACCGACCATCCGAATGAAGGACTAGCAGCTATACAAGATGCGCTTAATAAGGAGTTTGGTCGACCAAAGTCTGAGAACCAATCGATCATTGGGTTCAAGGAAATAGCAATGCTGCCTGGTGAAACCCCGTGGGATCTGGACCAAAGATTAAAGAGTACTATTCACGAAGCTAATATGACGTTGACCGACGGACAACATTGCGCGTGGTTTGTGGCGTCGTTAACACCCCATCTAAGGACAACTCTGTCACAACAGAAGATCTCAACCCAGGCCGAGGCACTAGAGACAGCTATGAGGTTATACGCGACCCCGATTCCGGACCCAGGGTTGGGAGTTCAGCAACTCCACGTGCAACTTCAGAACTTAAGTTTGGAAGTACAAAGCTTGAAGCAAGGAAGAATGCCTTGATTAGGGATACAGTTGGAGGCACGGTGTATTAAATGTAAAAGCCACACACACGACAAAGACCATTGCCCGGTCTTCGCGAACTATCTGGCGGGAGGAGGCCCGATGCCATTAAAAGTGGAAGTCCAAACATGACAAAATGCCACGCCTGCGCTCTGGTGCACAATTTGCCAGGTGGGAGGGAAACATGCAACAGATAATTGCCATCTATTACATAAGTATACCGAGACCTCACAACAGTTATATTGCAATTTTTGTCTATCAGTAGGACACGATGAGCAAACGTGTCGAAGTTACGAATTAATGATGGAACAGACCCCAGCCTACAAGGTACAGGCTGAAACACGGGAAGGATTTCAAGGACGAGGTCGGGGAAGAGGATGGGGACCCGACCGAGGTCGCAGAGAGATAACTTTTATAATTGTGGTGAACAAGGACACTATGCTTGTGAGTGCACGAACCCAACTAGGATCTCATGTCCTTATTGCGAACAGTTCGATCACGAATTGGCAGATTGTCCAACATTGCTTGTCCAATTAAACGAAAAAGGGGTGCTTCAACCTCCGCCAACCCAAAATGTCCAAATGATGTGTGCAGAACCCCGCGAAGAGGACACTAGTATAAATATGGTGCGAAGGAACGACGTAACGGAAGGAGGGAACACAGGAGGGGTGCGAGGTGACCCACCTATGGGGAATCGTACTGTTGAGCTAAAGCAAGGAAGGGTGGGGCCAAACGAAGTTCAGCTGAGCTTTGTGAAAGCGGCTACCTTAGGTGAGAAGGAACAAACGGAAGCCAAAATGGACCCCTACATGATCACCTCCTTTCTTGACGCATGCATGAAATTACTGCGGAATCAGAAGGCTGTCCAAGGGCTACAGGAGTTGATTACCAAGAGTGCTGAATTCAGCGAACCCCAGGTGGTCCGGAGGATAGGACGACATGCTCTATGCACTGGACGAGAAATGAGAATGACGGCGCAAATAGGAGATTATGAGATGGATCAAGTCATCTTGGATTTAGGCTCGGATGCAAATATACTACCTAAGCAAACTTGGGAGTGTATAGGCAAGCCTGTACTGCAATGGTCCCCGATTCAACTACGGATGGCTAACCAACAAAAAATCTTACCAATGGGCCGATTGCAAGGGGTGACGTGGATATCGATGGTGTAACGACCTAGACCGACTTTGAAGTCATAGAGCTTATCGATGATAGCAATCCTTACCCTGCTTTGCTTGGGATTGATTGGGCCATCGACATGAAAGGAATCATCAACTTGAAAAGGCGCACGATGACTTTCGAAAAGAAGTCACTTTGCGTAGTAGTTCCGCTGGACCCAGCGGAAGGGGAGCGCTACACAGAACCCGTCCGCGACGAGGAAAATAATGATGAACTGGATTGCATTTATCAGATAACGGCGCAGAACCCCGGTCAGATGCATTACAACGATAATAGAAGAACCTCGTGGGAACGTGAGAGTATCTGCACTATCGATTCTGAGGAGGAGACGAAGTGCTGGTAGAATCGATTGTAGGGAGTTACAACACTCAACTATAATAGGGTGGCACGATGTGAAGAAAGACACCACCCAAAAGAGCAAGACGCGACCACCAAAGACTAGATCACATGTTTAGTACAGGAACCGCCCAGTGCGTCGGTAGACAGGGCACACACATCGATAGAAGGATTGGGGAAGCTCAGATCCACGAGCAAGTTTCGACTCCGAATTGGAAGATATGCGCGGCTATTAAGTTGGCACAAAATGATAGCACGGAGAATATAGGTGTATGGCGGACGACCGACACCTCAAACAGACTAGAGTGGACCGCAGGATCATTAGGCTAAAGGGAACTGCCCCCATATGGCCCAATCAAACACTATAGGCATAGCTTCTCCCACTAGAGACGACGTCCGCGCCACGGTTCAGCAATTGTGGGCTGCCATTCAGCGTGCGAAACGACGACTTGATGAGTTGGAACAAACTGAGGCCCGAATTTGTGACCATAGTATGAAGTTGGACAAAGCCATCGAAAAACTTCAATTAGAAGTAGCCGCTCTAGATGACGAAAAGGAATGGCCCAAGGAAACCAACATGGCTGGCTTTCCTACCTTGATATGGCTGCACCAGAAGCCACAGGGGCGCACACACCATAATTTCGTGATAGAAGCAGGAGGACATCTAGGATGCTCGCGACCCGGGTCAATGAGGAACTGGGGGACCCGCGGGAAGGGTTCGCCCTTCTGACTATCTGTTGAGGGTTCAGTCCCAGCACCCCAAGCAGTTGGAAGAGGGTGCGCAACTATAAAACAAGCTGCTGTACAATGGTGCGATATGACCACCGACCCCTTGCAGAAACCGCATCTGCGACCTTGGGGATTTGCTGCTGCAAAGGAAAGATGGAAAGTGACCGTTAAAGATACTGCTCATGGTATGATGGCGCATTTAAAGCACCTTGAAGCAAGTGGTGGGCCATTAAGGCAAAAGCATAACTGTCCAAATCGCATTTATGAGCTATCACAAGAACAAGCTGCCGGTTTTCGGGTTCAATCGATATATAAACAGCGCAAAGGTCACACCACCACGTCGTACTATCCGGCAAGAAAATCGGCCCGTATTACCTACGTCATGAGCAACGAGGAAGTTGAAAACAGTCTGTGGTTTCTGGCATTGCCACAACAATACAAAGATGTCATCTTGAAAGCTCAAAGGCCTACCGCCGATAGTCCACAGCCAGAGTCGCCACAGGAAGCAGAACACTCTAAATCCCCACGGACGCCGAAGACCAAGAAGAAACCTCCACTCCCAGAATCAGTTCGGCGGTCGCCACGACACCTGCAGGTTGGCAAGTCCACAATGAAGGAAAAAGGTAAAACTGTTATCATTGATAGCGAGGAAGAAACAGAAGAGTCTCCCACGAGGATCAAAGAGGACATCTCTGAGGAAGACCCTGTACAGCCGGTGCGACGACCCAAGTATATGCCTCCAAGTAAGGGGACGAACAAGGTACCCACAAACCTGGACGAATTCAACAGTATAATCACTACCCCCTCTCTCCCGAAAGATGTCCCAATAGAAAATTCGGTGGTTGGCCGTGTCGCCACGATGAAATTCGATGATTGTGACCTTGCAGATCGAACAAAATTTCCCCATCTAGCGACGGATGCCTTAATGGACCATACAATAGAAGGCATGGTGACCACTCTACAGCCAAAGGAGTGGTTGCGAAAGGTGGACGAAGCTGGATTACTTTGTCTCCTAGCAATTCTGCACTTTCTCCGGCCCCCTATTACTATGATAGTCATCAAGCAGTTGCTCTGTCTAGTGCACGAAGATACACTATGGGTCGGTAAACCCGTTTGTATCACAGCAGAACTTGTTCACCGGGTCTCGCATCTACCCTACGTCGGACAGAACCCTTGGGAAATTACGGCCAAAAGTAACGATGTGGGAATGATAGAACGACTAAAGAAGACGTATAAGCTCGCCAAGGGAACGCAAGGGTACGTCATTGACAGTATCTCCGACAACGCAGTCCGGGTGGCCACTTAGTTGTTGGTAGGAAAAGTAATGAGGAAATGTCGGAGCTCTAAGGTCTTCGCTGTAGTTATCGCACTGGCTAAAGAATGTGCCGCTGGTGTACGATTCAATTGGTCACAGTTTCTTTGTGAAGAATTTCTAGCCAATTGTCGCGAAGTCCAGGAAGAAGGAAAACTGTTCTATTATGCGTGGCTGCTACTGTCCCTCATGTTGGTCGCTACTGAGTTGCCTGACGACAGCCAGTTTCCTGTTTTAACCCCAGAATGGCCAGAAGCCGCACAGTATGCATCCCTCTGGGCGACCAAGGACGCAAGCAGAATTCAGGGAATTAAGATCTTTTGGGTATTGATGGACACGACTGTGCGTCAGTGGATCAATACGTTACCATGCTTAACAAATGAAGTTTATGAGAGTATGAAGCACATTGCGGAATTCAAAGCAGATATGCATCACGTCTACATCTGGGTGCGGAAGGACCCAGCCCAGACATGGACCCCTCTCCGGTTCATTGTCACTAATGACATTGTTCACAAGATTGTCGAGGCTTGGCCCGCGGCTTGGCGAGGACCCGCGGCAGTGGAACGAGACGAGGCTGCGATTCAGAAACAAAAAGAGGCAGCCAAGTGCGCTGCACAACAAAAGAAGAACGAACAGTATGCTGCAGAGGTTAAGGCAGCGCGAGAGGCAAAACTTGCAGCAACGGACAAAACAGTACCAGGCGCGCAGACACCAGCAAAGGACAAAGGCACTCAGAAGGAAACTGCTCAGCCGGCTGCAACGGGTACCCCACTAAAGCGCTCAGCCACACCAGAGTGACCGAAGGCACGAAAGAAAGCAAAAGCATCTAAGCCCGACAGTGAAGTTACCACCCTAATGGAGGGCAATCTAAATGACATCGAAAACATCGTTCGCGAAGCTACTTGGGAGGCAGTCGATGAGGCTATGTCGGAACAACACATTGTGTTGGGGGAGCTCCGGACATAGTTACACGAATTGGGATCAAGAATTGCGCAGGTAGGCCCTAGCGTTTCTATAGAAGCCTCCGGTATGACAGCTACAGAACCATTGCTTAGAGCCCAGGTTGCTCAGTCTACTCCGATTCCGGCAGGCGCGTTGGTCACCAACCAACCAGAAGATCGAGTAATACTAGAACGACTTACTGGATTGGGACTAAACGTGGCTACACTCCCACGCGATAGTTTGCAACAACTTCACGACAGCACCACAATTAAACTTCGCGCAAGGGCCGGCCGTGCCGACCAGATACTCCAAGAGCAGAGAATTAATATTGAACAGCTACGGCTCCAACACGATGAAGCAGTCACCCAAAAACAGCAGATCGAAAAGGTAGTAGCGAATGCCTATTTGAGTGCTCAAGCGAGAAATATTACAGGGGACTTGGCTGTTGAAGCACAGATTCGTACGTTGGCTACGGAGTTTCGAAGGACCAAGGAAGAGGCCGCACGGCTGCAGCTCGAACTCAGTGCGCAGATCGTAGAATTGAAATTGCAGGTCCCACCACCAACGCCTTCGGAGGTAATAGTACAACGCCAGAACATTATTGATATGGGGCGCGCGATGCTTGCACGGTCACTCGAAGAATGTACCGAGTTGCTAAGTCAGTCGATTGATATGGTCACTGTCCTTCAAGAAGATCCCACACTCCGCAGGTTGGAAGCAGAGGTCTAGGAACTTCAGCACGCCTACGATCAGCTCCGGGGAACCATGCATGAGGGAGGTGCAGGACATGAAAATCCAAGCAGAAGCCGCGAGAGAGAAGGAAGCCGTGGTGAAAGCTCGTATCCAGCCATGGTTGGATGAGGCATTTGCAGTTTCAACCACCATAGAGCATAAGGTAGCACACATGAAGGCTGAATGTGCTAGGATGGAGACAACCGAGATAGGGGCAAAAATATCAGTACCATAGGTGGAACGGATGCAATGCATGATGGAAGAATTTACTGCTAGTACCAGCGACGCATGGAAATTGTTCACTGATCTCCGCCCAAAGATGGATGCACTAGCTTAGTGACTCGGGACGAGTCATGATGATTGTGTTGGGGGACTGTATGGTAGTGAAAGCCCCACGGAATGAGTATGTGGTGCGAAGCCCAGAATTTTGGGTAATATTAGGGTAAAAGACTCCACAGAAAGCGCAGAGCGCGAGCTATAGGAGGTTGAGTCAAAGGGTAGTCCGCCCGAAAATATTGTAAAGAAATAGTAATAGAGTCAGCTCGCGGTGGGATCGTGGGCCAAGGGAAAGTATAAATAGAGCGAGGCTCTATGAGGGAAAGTATAAATAGAGCGAGGCTCTATGAGGGAAAGTCAATTCAGTTTTGGATTTTTGATTCTATGATGTAATGGGTGAATAGTCTGAGAGCAGTTGTAAGTCCGAGTTGAGGGAGTAGGGTAGAAGGTAGAGGCTCTGCAGCTGTGTGCGTAGAGGCCTGGAAAGTCTGCAGCTGTGTGCGCGGACCCCTGCAGCTGAGTGCGCAGGGTGGATCTGGATGTATTGTTGAAGATTGATAATAAAGATAAGTTTCTTCTGAATTCTGTGTTGATTGCGACTTTACTCTTTTATGATAAATAAACTGTTATGATTTTTGCATTTGCTACGGTTGAATACATGTGAACTGGATTAATCTTGATGCGTGAAGTAACCAAAAGTAATAAATGTTTGCTTAAAGATCGTTTTAACTAGATCAAACCAGTAATAAGTGATTCAATCTGTAATAAACACGATAAGGGTATTCCGATCTGCACGGATCTAGCGTTGTGCGAGGCTGTAGAACAGCGCACAAGCTCCAAACCACATCCAAGACATCCCCAGGGTGCGGAAACCCTGATTCCGGCACCCTCCTCTGCTACCTCGGGTGAGACCTCAATCCGCACTTCGCGGGCTGTTGCTGAAAGGGCCAGTAGCTGCGGGATTTGTTTGGCTAAGTAATTCTTTCGAACCTGGGTCAAGCCCATATAAGCCAACAGTGGAAGAGGACCAAAATATGGAACAATTGAAGGTGAAATGTCATGAAGAAATCCAACACTATGGAACTCGATGGGCTTTGAGTATTTTGGAATACGAAAGGACATATCCTTGTCATATCCAAGACCAGTTTTGTGCTTGTTATGGAGAAGCTCTTCCCAAGGTCTGATGATGGGCTTGGGAAGCGTATGCTGAATTTTTGATTTTCCATGCAACTCTACTCTTGAGGTGCGTACTACATCTGAATCAATCTTAATCTCATTGATATGATTACTTTTTGGCAATTGATGGGAGTCTGTCTCAATTTTTTGAACAAAAACAGGTTCAGAATGATGACTCCACTTTTGTAATTCTACTTGCTGAAGCTAATATTCAAGCTCCAAAAAATCTACCTTCTCATGTGTATATTGTAGACATGTTCTAATATCATGGAGAGTGTTCTTGCTAATGTTTATCATCCCATCAACATTGGCATGTGTTATAGTATTCAATAATTCTAAGATATTATCCATTCGATCCATTTCACGGTAAATGGAACAACATCAACCAATGTGCAATAATTCTTAAAGGAATTCAATTCAAAAGTCTTCTCTTCACAAAGGACTTCTTTTATTTAAAGTGCAGAGAATTCGGGTGATATTGAGTCTCTAGCTAGAAGTTTTGTGGCATCCTCTATATCTCATCGGGCTATGTAGATTGAAGGTGCTTTGTTTTACTACAAAGCACTTTTGGTGGGATTATTTTGTGCGGTGTTGGTGTTACTTATGCACTCCCACTTTTTAAAGCCACTCCCACTTTTTTTTTTTGCATTTGATACAACTTGTGCCAACCAATCTCTACTGGAAATTTCAAGGATCGTATTGGGAATAATCAGACCCTTGTGGAAAATCTGTATTGAGAGACTTGGATCTGAACGTCCTGAAATTTTTGCATCTAGTATTCAAATAACTGTGCATACGTTGGGCATGAAGATGTTAAAAGTCATCTGGATGTAGAATCTTTAGAGATCACGATTTTTAAATTCAAATATGCTATGGAAAATTGTTGACATTCAACTTTGCACCTTCGATTTGTAGGATTATGAGTACAATGGCGGCGTTGTGATCAAAGAATTTCCAACTCAAAGGATTCTTACAATGACTGCGTTCAAGACATATAAAAATGCCCAATGAATTCTTTCAACGCATTGACATTTCAATCTATAACTAACATAGGTATAATCTCAGACAAGAGATAAACACGCTATTCAATACACAATATATTCATCCAATGGACCAATGTGCGCATGGAATTCAAACTCAACGCATAGAGACTGCATAACCAACTCCAATATAGTGTAATTGCTTTGGAAGAATGCACATATAACCAATCTCAACACTTCAACGTTCAATACAACACTCAGGAAAATGAAACTGCTAAAGAAGTAACTATGGTTCTAGATGGTAAAGATGTTAACTTTTCGTTTGTTGTTTCTTACCAAAAGCACCATCAAAAATCCCAACCATAGAGTAAGCATAACCTAAATACCTGACCGCTGCCAAATGCCTAATCACTTGTTCACATAAACGAACATGAATTAATACACATATATAGCGCAAGATTTAATCCATCACACCATATGCATTTAAGTATCGAACTCTCCCTCAGAGCCAACAAGCAGAATGAGATCAAGAGTTTAGTTACTAGCGAGTTTGATTGGAGTGGAGTGCCTCTTAAAGCGAGGATGTCGTCCTCTATACAAGCTCTTTTCTTGAATAACGATGTCAAGCAGTTTGAACGGGTTCAAGCCTTCACTGTTCGAGCCGCAACCAACACTAGTGCTCTGGTTGACGAAGGTAAGCCGAAGCGTTAGAAAGTAGCCTTCGCGATAGACACAAGAATTGAAGCAAATGACTGCATATCACTTCATCTTGTGAGCACCTCGGAGGAAATGTGAGAAAGAAGAAACAAACTTGAAAAATCTTATGAAGAGAATATTTGGATGTGGCTTGGTAGAAGATCGTAATGCTTTTATCCAGATTTTTTCAAGTAATCTATCGAAAGTATGATCCACAATGAAGGTGAGCGTATAGCAACACGTGAGATTTTGACTGATAAAGGTCTATCTGCAGAAGGAGATTTCAAAGAGATTGGGAGTCTCGTTCGAGATATTCTGCCTTGAATTGAGTGATCCACAAATATGAGAATGGCATGCATGCTTGGAACCGCTTGTGCTTTTTTTCGTTGAAGGAAGCCAACCTATCGAGCAAGATGATCCAAAATGGGAAATGTATATCACGGTCCAGAGGGAGTCATTGAGTGGAGGTAGTGTTGTGTGTAGATTATTGGGATTCTATACTGTTTACTGTTTCTATCATTATCCAGACACCACCCGTCTAAGAATTCGCTAGAGGACAGTCTAGAGGCGTTTTTGAGGTCGCCAAGATAAGGCCTGACGCACTTACAATGAAACAACCACCAGGAGACTAGTCAAGTAGGCACCAAAACTATGATACGTAAATAAATGCAATGCAGGAAAGATTGACATTGAAGAAAGAGCATTAGGGTTCTGAAGAGCGTTTCTTGGAAGTTGGCTTAAGCATTAACCTATATGCCTCAGTCGCTGCCCAAATGCAGAAAACAATGCATATTCTACAACGTTTGAAATAAAAATACCCTTTCAAACTGTTCATCTCAAAAATTAGAAACTAGGTATCCATTGTCCAATCCTATGTCGCCGACTGAAATCCCATAAATTTACCATCAAAATGCATAAAATTCAACGATTTTACATTCAACATTCTAGTCTTTGCATCAATTTCCACGACATTGCAACATAACACCAATGTGGGCAAAACACATGTGAGAAAACCTTGAAATGTTACACAAACAGTGAGAGACAGAGATGCCCAGGTTTACACAGGCCACAAAAACAAGTGGCTCACAAAAGATTGAGGAGGTTATGAAGGTACTAGCTCTTATACCATGTTAAACACAACCATGATGAAGCGGAATATGAAAGATAACCATTAGATGCATCTCTTATTCACATGATATACATTTATAATACACTCTTGTGACTCTTGGATTCATCTTCCAAGGTCTCTTGGACTGCCTTTGACTGTTCAACTTCCACACCATAACCCTTAGCGGATTAGGTGTCCAACAAAATTGAAAGGATCGAAAAGGAAGGTAGACATGTCCAAAGTGTTGATTTTGGGTAGCATCGGATGTGCTATAGCCTTGAAATTTGGTGGAGAGGCTAAGGAACATGAGATCTCCAAGACCCAGAAATCGTTTGGAGAAATTCCACCTGGATGAAGAGTTATTAAATTAATTAATATTTTTAATGAGTTCCTACGTCTAAGCTTAGGAAAATAAAAATATTAATGTGTATTAATAAAATATGGGTGAGAAAGTTCTAAGTGACGAGGATAGAGCCAGTTCTAATCTTAGCCGTTGATTAGGGACTTAATCTCGGTCGTTGAAGACTCAACAAGAAAAGTATAAGAGGAGGCTTGAGGGTCACTTGGAGATACACCAAGAGAGATCAGTCAGTTCGATTTTCTGGGGCGAGGTTTGCTGAAGAAATCGAGCAAGTGATCAGTTGTAGTGAGGGGCAGTTCAACAAGAGGCTAAAGAATACATAGCAGAGAGGAAACAAAGTGTCGGGAGAGACATCGCAGGCCTAGGAGGGCTGACACAAAGGCCGTAACAGCCAGTGCAGAGGACGTAGAGGGCTGTAGAGGCTGATGCAGAGGATGTAGAGGCTAACACAGACGTTGCAGAAGTTTACACAGAAGTCGTAAAGGGCTTCAGAGGCAGCGCTGGGAGATTTTGTGGGGCAGATTGTGAGTAGATCAGCTGATGCAGAGCCGAGAGAGGGTGACATAGTTCCTGAAGGGTGATGTAGTTCCAGAGCAGTGCTTGGAGCAGCTTTTGCTGTCCAGCACAAGGAACAACCGAAGTCACTATGGGGTTGACCATCCAGTTATTGATTTGCCGAAATATCTGTCTCCGAATAGAGGTACTACTGCCGAGGACATTCTTTGTTGGGTGCGCCATTCTTGGCACCCTAATTGTATTCAGAAATCTATTTAATAATAAAACCGTCTATATGCTGCATTGGTTTTCCCGAATTGGATTTTTCTGGGGACGATTGTCAAAAAACAATGGTGTCCCTTGTGTTATTGTCTCAGTTTTATTTCAGTGCATGATTTGTATATTTGTGAAGGCTGCAATTGTGTTTACTTCGATGTTTATGCAATTAAATAACTTGTTAATGTAAAGAACAAGTAGGAGATAGTAAACCAGAAATTGCAGTAGGGGTTGTGATGTGTTAGATTTAGGAATTTTCACATGGTATCAGAGCGATTGCAGATCATAGGCGACTAAAGACATCAGCTGAGAAATCTGAGAATTTGTAGCTGTCCCGAGAGACAACGCTGTTCTAGAGCCGGAGAAGCAGAAGGAGGAGGGACACAGTGTAGGAGAAGTGACACAGAGGATCACGCAGTGGCTATGTTAGCATTCTGATTCGGGAGAGGAAGACGCAGTAGCTGGGAGGAGCCCACACAGTAGCTGTGTTAGCCATCAAGGCCAGCGCAGAGGCAGAGGAGGGCAGATCAGGCTCACGCAGAGGCACGTAATCTTTCTAAGCCAGGAAGGATTGACACAATTGGCCAGAGGAGCAGATTTAGCCCATGCAGTGATTGTGTAGAGCTTGAAGGGTTCAGATTCTTCGAGTTGCCGGGGCTAAGGGAGCTGTGCAAATTTTGATTTGAGGAGCTGCTAGGACACTGTTTCTGTTGGTGTAGAACAATGTCTAAGGAAACTGAACCAAGGTAGAAGGAATCACTACCTTGACGGATTTCTAGCCAAGAAATCTAGATCCGGATTGCAACAACGAAGGAGGATTGGAGAGGAGCGATTCAATGGTTGGACGGAGGATTTTCGAGAAGGAAATCAAGACTCAAAGGGAGTCTAGAGAAGAGGAGCAGAGATGGCAGTGAACGGATTGAGGGATCATGATAGATTGGACGGGGATTCCAATTTTGTCATCTGAAAGGCTAGGATCTTGACAATCCTGGATAAACATCGCATCAAGGACTATGCCTTGAAAGTAGTAGTTGTCCCAGTTGGTGCTAATGCAACTAAGAAGTATGAGGAGGCCTAGGCGAAGGCGAAATGCATGATCCTAGACAGGGTCAAAGATTATGTCATACCACATATTGCTAAGAAGAGAACGACAAAGGAGATGTGGGACACCTTGACCACCTTATACCAGGGCTTTTTCATGCAGCGGAAGATGTTATTGGAGAATCAGCTGAGGTCATATCAGATGCAGATAGGAGAGGAGATAGATCTCTTCCTTCTCAGGTTGCAGGGGAATCGTAACCAGCGTGCTTTCGTGGGGTCTACTCCAAATCCAAAGTTCTTAGTGAGGATTGCCCTGAATGCAGTATCTGAGGAGTGGGAGACATTTTTCCAAGGCATTTTGGGTAGAGCGACTATCCCCAGTTGGGAGGAGATGTGGGCAGCGCTTTGGCAGGAAGAGCTCAGGAGATTGACCAAGGCAGGGAGTAGTGGTAAGGGTGTTCGAATCAAGGAGGAGGAAGTTGATGCAACTCTCGCATCAGCGGGATAGCAGGGGCTACAAAATAGGAAAAAGGAAGACATCTCCAAGGTCAAGTGCTTCAACTGTGGGGGCTGGGACATTATGCCTCTCAGTGCCCCAGGAAGAGAGGCAAGGGAGAAGCTTCTGACTCAAAGACTGCTCCAGCAAAGGTAGAGAAGGATGTCGAGACTGATGACGATTGTGCCATGAGTGTTCATGTGCCTCTACAGAAGAGGTGGGGAGACATGGAGCTATAGTCGAGAGGACTACAAAATGGGGCAGGATCCTTGAGGTGCCCAAACTCTTGGATCACATATGGTTACGGGGGCCCTTAAAGACAGTAGCATGATGACAGGTGGCGGGTGGAGCAAGGTGTGATGGAGCAACAGTGTCTGCGCTAGAGTGTCGAAATCTGAGGCAGTGCATTGGAGGTTTTAATAGTGCGAGAGGCACAAAGGTGTTTGCAGCAGTGCAGTGGCAATAAAGGGAGCACAAGATAGAAACCGAGGTAGCTTCTTAGCAAAGGCGGAGAAGGATGGCCAGACTGACCAAGATGTCAGTGATTGGGTGAAGTTAGTTACTTACTTCTCGGTAACTAAGTTGCAGTGCAACAGCTAACAGTGGTAGTGCTATGGGCAGCATGGGCAACATTTTTGAGAGGGCGCTGCAGTACCAATGTAGCAGTGGCAGTGGCAGTGTCATGGGCAACAATACAAGAAGCAACAATGCAGTGGATGTAGGGCAATAGGCCAAGCATCAACACAGAGGACCGATGCAGAGGATCAGTGTGATGCTTCTATGGTGAAGCATTGTTAGAGCACATTCCTCGCTAAGAGGGAGTGTTGATTTTGGGTAGCATCGGATGTGCTCTAGCCTTGAAATTTGGTGGAGAGGTTCAGGCACATGAGATCTCCAAGACCCAAAAATCGTTTGGAGAAACTCCACCCGGATGAAGAGTTATTAAAATAATTAATATTTTTAATGAGTTCGTAAGTCTAAACTTAGGAAAATAAAAATATTAATGTGTATTAATAAAATATGGGTGAGAAAGTTCTAAGTGATGAGGATCAAGCCCATTCTAATCTTAGCCATTGACTAGGGACTTAATCTTGGTTGTTGAAGACTCAACAGGAAAAGTGTAAGAGGAGGCTTGAGGGTCAGTTGGAGATACACCAAGAGAGATCAGTCAGTTCGATTTTTTGGGGTGAGGTTTGCTGAGGAAATCGAGCAAGTGATCGGTTGCAGTGAGGGGCAGTTCAGCAAGAGGTTGAAGAATACATAGTAGAGAGGCAACAAAGTGTCGAGAGAGACAACGTAGGCCTAGGAGGGCTGACGTAGAGGTCGTAGCAGCCAGTGCAGAGGACATAGAGGGCCATAGAGGCTGATGCAGAGGACTTTGAGATTGACGCAGAAGCCACAGAAGCTGTTGCAAAAGTCGTAGAGGGCTTCGGAGGTAGCACTGGGAATTTCGTGGGGCAGACTGGGAGCAGATCAGCTGATGCAAAGCTGAGAGAGGGTGACACAGTTCTTGAAGGGTGACGCATTTCTAGAGCAACGCTTGGAGTAGTTTTCGCTATCCAGCACAAGGAACAACTAGAGTCACTGTGGGGTTGATCATCCGGTTGTTGATTTGCCGAATATCTGTCTCCGAATAGATGTAGAAATTTATCATTTCCCACCCCGATTTTCAGTTTCTCCTTATTTCTCCCATATAGTTAAATGCCCTTTCCCATAACCATACATTTAACAAGCTGGAAAAATAAATTTGCTGAAAACACAAATTCTGGAAATTTTACAGAATGCTGGAAATTGCAGAAATAAAAATCAGCAGTAATAAATAGCCATTAAAACACATTTAAACACTGAGATTTTTGGTCAATGTGACCCTGGAAAAACCCCCTACAACTCTTGGGGAAAACCAGTTTGAGAGCTCTTCTTTATTTTTGAAAATTGCCTATTTACAGTGAGAAGTATTCAGCAAAAAATCAGCAAGCAAATTTACAACTTATCTCTTTTCTCGTGCTTCACAGCAATCTGGAAATTACAGCAAACATGACAACAATAAATGCTGTACGACCTCCTCGATTTTCGTGCCCACTTTCAGCATTAAATGCAACTGTACGGACAACATTAAATGCGCTGTATGTTCTGCAATAAATGCGCTGTACGGCCTGCAATAAATGCATTGTACGGTCCTCGCTTTGCGTGCATAAAAACCAACAAACTGCTCCTCGATTTTTGTGCAAACCACTCCTCGAAAATCGTGCCAAAATCCGCCTTTCACTGTGTGCTGAATCAACTGTACAAATCTGCTTAACTGTTGCCTTGGAATGTGTGCCAAGCTGCTATCTCCTTCTCCTCCCTGCTCAGAAATCTCTCTTGCTCTCTTGCTCTCCTTCTCCCAATCTGCTCATGAAAGAATGAATGACCTTTTCCTCCTTTAATCTAACCCCAAGTGACTTTTGGGTGATCCACGTGATTGTTGGGTGATCCCTAAATCCAATGGCTGAAATAGATTGAGATTTAAGGCTGAGATTAAATGCTCATTTAAATCTCACTTTTTATTTTTAATTCACCCCACTTTAATAAAAACCCACTTAGTCATTTATTTCCAAAGTCACTTTTCCTTTCTAATTTTTCATTGACTTTATAAAAGTCACTTTAAAATTAGACTTAGTAACTTTATCACTTAAAGTCACTTTTAAATTAGATTTAACTTTATAAAATTATAAAGTCACTTTAGGAGAAAAATCAAATTCTTTTGGACACTTTTCCCTAGGCCAAAGATCAAAGCCTAAGGGAACCACCTGTCCTCCGGTACCAAATTTCAACACTCCCTCTTACCGAGGAAGGTGTTCCTCACCACACCCATCTTGTCTCTAAAGTAGACATGCTTGCCCCGTGGTAAGGCTTTGGTAAGAATATCTGCAACCTGCTCATCAGTGGAAATATACTCAAGCTTCACATCTCGCTTCTGAACATAGTCTCTGATGAAATGATATCTGATCCCGATATACTTTGACCTGTCATGAAATACTGGATTCTCCGTGAGTTTAATGCAACTCTGATTATCACAGTAAATCACTGAAGGTCTCAACGGCTGACCAAATAAGCCAAACAACATCTTGCGAAGCCAGATAACCTCACAACTAGCTAGACTGGCTGCCATATACTCTGCTTCCGCTGAACTCAGTGCTACTGACTGTTGCTTCCGACTGAACCATGACACTACTGCTGAACCCAACCCAAAACAACACCCTGAAGTGCTCTTCCTATCAGAAGCACAACCTGCCCAATCAGAATCAGTGTATCTTGCCAATCTCACTCCATCTCCTTGCCTGTAGTCCAGACCATAATCCACTGTCCCCTGCATGTACCGCAAAATGTGTTTTGCAGCCACCCAGTGAACCTTCCTGGGCTCACACATAAACTGACTCATCTTGTTGACTGCAAAACAGATATCTAGTCTAGTGTTGACCAAATACATCAAGGAACCAATCAGCTGCCTGTACAATGTGGGATCCACCAACTCAGAATCCGAAGCATGAAGCTTCTTCCAGTTGGTGATCATCGGTGTCGACATGGGTCTACAATCCTCCATGTGGAATCTGCTAAGGATGTCCACAATATACTTCCCCTACCCCAAGAAGAAATGCCCCTCCTCCTGCCACACCTCCAAGCCCAAAAAGTAATGCATTAAGCCGATGTCCTTCATCTCAAACTCCGTCGCAAGATCTCTCTTGCAGTGCTCTATGAGTCTCTCTGCACCTATAATGACCAAGTCATCCACATACAGCACCAGAATGAGAGGCTCCTCACTGATCACAATAAAGTAAAGGTTCGGATCTGCCTCACTCTTTGTGAAACCCATCCCCTGCAAATATGTATCTATCCTGGAGTACCAAGCTCTGGGAGCTTGCTTCAGGCCATAAAGGGCCTTCTTCAGTTTGCACACATGGGACTCCTTCCCATGCACCTCAAAGCCCTGTGGCTGCTCAATGTACACCTCCTCCTGTATGAAGCCATTGAGAAATGCAGTGTTCACATCCATCTGGTGGATCTTCCAACCCATCTCTGCTGCTATCGATATAATGGAGCGGATCGAAGTATATCGAGCCACGGGAGCGAAGGTCTCCTCATAATCAACTCCCTCTACCTGGGAGAACCCTCTAGCCACAAACCTTGCTTTGAATTTCTCAATGCTGCCATCTGCAACATGCTTTACCTTGTAAAGCCATTTGGAAGTAACCACGGATTTGCCCTCAGGCCTCGGCACCACCTCCCAAACATCATTCTTCATGATAGAAGAATACTCCTCCTGCATGGCCTCTCTCCAGACCTGCTGGCTAGCTGCCTCTTCATAGCTAGAAGGCTCAGAGTCAAGGATGCTGGTAACCATCGCCATATAGCTACAAAACCTCTTAGGTGGTCTACTCTCTCTGACCGCCCTCTTCGGCTCAGCAACAGATGAGGCATCTCTCAAGGTGTCCTGAAGCCACTTGGGCTTCCTCTTCCCTGAGCGCACTTCTCCCACCGGAGAATGAAACTCCTCCTCATCATCATCAGGAGCCTGAACTCCTGACTGTCTGTCTGTTGTCCTCCTGCCTACACCTGAACCTGTAGAAGCTGAGGTACTGTGTGAACTGTCCATCAGTGGACTCCCTAGTGAACTGCTCTGCATGCTGCCCGGAGCACCACCCCTCTGGCTCGGTGAGCCACTGCTCACTGACGGACCTGACATCCTCATAGATGTACCTCCTGATCCTCCTGATCCCTGCCCACTCGATCCTTGCAACTGACTCAACTACTGCTGAGGGTTTGGCTGATCCAGATACTCTAACTCCCGTGACCTCCTAAAGGCCCTGTCCTCCTCGAACTTCACATCCCGTCTGACAACAATTCTCCTCTGTGCAGGAATGTAAATCCGAAAGGCCTTTGAGGTCTCACTATAGCCCACAAAGATACCCTTCTCTGCGGTGGGCTCTAGTTTGGTCCTCTTCTCCTTGGGTATATAGGAGTATGTAATGCATCCAAAGATATGAAGATGACCAATATCAGGCTTCTTCCCAGAGAAAGCCTCCTCCGGAGTCATGTGCCCCAAGGCACAATGCGGACTCCTGTTCTGCAAGTAAACACCTGTGTTGCAGGCCTCTGCCCACAAGAACAATGGCAACCCCTGATCATGTAACATGGCTTTGGCAGCCCCTATGATGGATCTGTTCTTCCTCTCTGCAACCCCGTTCTGTTGGGGGTTGTAAGGAACAGTGAACTCCCTCCTATGCCTGCCTCCGCACAATAGTCAACAAACTCTCCAAGGGTGTACTCTCCTCCATTGTTCGACCTCAGGGACTTGATCTTTTGACCTGTCTGTGTCTCCACAAGAGCTCTGAACTCCTGAAACCGCTTGAAGACCTCACTCTTGGTCTTCAAAAAATAAATCCAGGTCCTCTTGGAGTGATCATCAATGAATAAAACATAGTACTCATATCCACTCAAGGAAACATGAGACATCCGACTGCTCACATCGGAATGAATCAAATCAAGTATCCCAGTCGCTCTGCTGTCACTGCTGGGAAAAGGGGATTTGGAAAACTTGCCCATCGCACAACCTTTGCAAGTATCAAAGTGATCAGTACTGAAATCTGGCACACCTGTAGTGATCTCCCGCAATGTCCTCAAGGCTCCATGATACATATGTCCCATCCTGCGGTGCCAAATCTCACACAGCTCAGAACTGCTAGCTCTGCTGTCGGTACTACTGTGCAATGCCAAAAGGGGCTGGAATGCAAACTTATACACCTTTGCATGGCGTACACCTATCACTCTAGCTGAATCAGCTGGAGTGCCCCTGGGATACATCAACACCTGTCCTCCCCTAAACAGTACCTCATATCCTCTGTCCTCCAAAGCTGAGACGGATATGAGGTTCTTCCTCATCCCTGGCACGTAAAGAACATCTGACACTTTCAAGGGAGGTTTGGACTCCCTCTGAAATGTCACTGTCCCCACCCCGACTGCTCTAACAACTCTGTCATCACCGAGTACTACCTCTATATCAGTGCCACTCTTTGAAAGCTCTGAGAAGTACTCACGGACTCCTGTCATGTGACGTGAAGCCCCACTGTCCAAATACCAGATACCTGAAGATGCTCCGCTAATCGAGGAAAAAGCATGCTCCCTCTGAACCTGTGTGGCAGGTGATCCTGCACTAGAGTACTCACACGTAGTGAACGCAAACTCCCGGTCAAAACGACCTGCAAAGTCCTCAATCTCTGCTGAAGCTGCCACGTCCTGGTTCTTCCCCTTCTTCTTCTTCTTCTTCTCTGGACACACAACTGCATAGTGTCCCATCTTTTGACAATTCCAACACTTCACCTTGGAATAGTCCTTCTGTGTGTTCCCCTGTTTACCTTTACCTTTGCCTTTGCCCCCACCACTGCTTGTGGAAAACTGCTTCTTCCCTTTGCCTTTCTTGCCTCCTGCCACCAGTGCTACATCCTCATCCTGCTCAACTGGCTTGGCTGCCCCAAGTTGACCTTTCCTGATCTCTGTCTGAATGCAATCATCCCAAAACCTCTCCCATGTGGGAAGGGTCTCACATGCACAAACCCCATCAGCAAAGTTCAACCATGAACGGGGGAGGCCATTCACTGCAATCCGCACCAACTCAGGGGGTGGAATGGCCTCTCTAATCGCTGCCAACTCATCTCTCACATTAGTAATCTTTGTGAGATATCCAGCTGCACTATCATTACCCATCTTAATGTTCTTCAGCTTCTCCTTCAGGACCATCTTCCAGTTCTCATTGGTACTCTGGTAGATATTGGACAATGCTGTCCACATCTCATGGGCATTGCTCTTTCCTCTCACATGAGGAATGCAATGGTATTTGATTCCGTCTAGAATCAGCCTCTTACCCTTGTTCTTTTTATTATAAGCTGTCAACTGAGTAGCATCAGTAGGCACAACAACAGGGTTCTGTGTGGTATGCACCATGATATCCCAAAGTTCTGCCTCCTCAAAAATACTCTGCATTTTCTCCTTCCAAATGCTGTAATTTGTATGCCCATCCAACCTATCTTCCACCCTCAATCCCAATGACATCCTGCTGTCCTAAAACTGAAAATAGCACTGCTGTAGTAAAGATAAAACTGCTGTTTATGAAAAAATCAGCTTGCTGGAATTTTCTGAGTGAAAAATTAGCAGCTATAATTTTTCCTTTTGCTGTCCCAAACTGTCCTTCAGCACTCAAGCTCTGATACCATGTAGAAATTTCTCATTTCCCACCCCGATTTTCAGTTTCTCCTCATTTCTCCCATATAGTTAAATGCCCTTTCCCATAACCATACGTTCAACAAGCTGGAAAAAATAAATTTGCTGAAAACACAAATTCTGGAAATTTTACAGAATGCTGGAAATTGCAGAAATAAAAATCAGCATTAATAAACAGCCATTAAAACACATTTAAACACTGAGATTTTTGGTCAATGTGACCCTGGAAAAACCCCCTACAACTCTTGGGGAAAACCAGTTCGAGAGCTCTTCTTTATTTCTGAAAATTGCCTTTTTACAGTGAGAAATATTCAGTAAAAAATCAGCAAGCAAATTTACAACTTATCTCTTTTCCCGTGCCTCACAGCAATCTGGAAATTACAGCAAACAGGACAGCAATAAATGCTGTACGGCCTACTCAATTTTTGTGCCCACTTTCAGCATTAAATGCAGCTGTACGGACAACATTAAATGCAATGTACTACTTGCAATAAATGCGCTGTAAGACCCTCGTTTTGCGTGCAGAAAAACCAGCAAACTGCTCCTCGATTTTTGTGCAAACCACTCCTCGAAAATCATGCCAAAATCTGCCTTTCACTGTGTGCTGAATCGCCTGTACAAATCTACTCAACTGCTGCCTTGGAATGTGTGCCAAGCTGCTGTCTCCTTCTCCTCCCTGCTCAGAAATCTCTCTTGCTCTCCTTCTCCCAATCTGCTCATGAAAGAATGAATGACCTTTTCCTTCTTTTCCTCTTTTAATCTAACCTCAAGTGACTTTTGGGTGATCCCTAAATCCAATGGCTGAAATAGATTGAGATCTAAGGCTGAGATTAAATGCTCATTTAAATCTCACTTTTTATTTTTTAATTCACCCCACTTTAATAAAGACCCACTTAGTCATTTATTTCCAAAGCCACTTTTCCTTTGTAATTTTTTATTGACTTTATAAAAGTCACTTTAAAATTAGACTTAGTAACTTTATCACTTAAAGTCACTTTTAAATTAGATTTAACTTTATAAAATTATAAAGTCACTTTAGGAGAAAAATTAAATTCTTTTGGACACTTTTCCCTAGGCCAAAGATCAAAGCCGAAGGTTTGTATTTAATTATGTACATGTGAAAATATATTATTGATTGGGGTTGTGTTTGTACAAGTAAATCTCTTGAAAGTTTTGATAACATGCTGGTTACTGATCAGTTTGATCAGGGGAGATTTGTTGTCCTTGATCTGCTGGATCAAGGAGTGTTGAGGCTTTGTGAGTGAAGCATTGCTTGGGAGGACATTTGGCCGATACTTTGTGTTGATGTCTCGGTCCCAAAGTTGAAAGGGTGGTGTTGGTCATAGAGCTCTGACCTCAGATACACACCTGGATCTCTGGGTTGATGGTTAGTAAGTAAGTCTGATGGTACCTAGAAAGGCTGAAAGCTTCAGTCCATTTTAGTTACACTTGGATAGATTGCGTTGGTCAAGAATAGTCCATGGCATTGTTGTGCCTAAACTATTGAGAGACCAATGGATAGATTCCCCTGGTCAGGAATTTAGTCCATGGCATTGCAGTGCCTAAAATTCTTCATGGTTCATATAGTTGAGATCTTCCTTTTACTTGTATATGATGAATACCTCGCTAGTTAAGAGGGAGTGTTGGCACATGTAACTAGGTTTGGTCTTTGTTAATGTATTTGAGTAATCATGTAATGTACTTGTCAAAAGAATAAAGAAAAGAATTATTATTATTATTATTATGAGTTATTAAAGCATGGGTTTCATGCTTGGGTCATCATGTTTTAGGTCAAAGTCCCTATTGAGGACTTCTAGGATTTATTTTGAATTAATAGAGTTATTGTACTTTTAAAGAAACCCTTCTTGGGATTTTGAATCATGTAAAAAGATTTAGTATTGAGTCAAAAATGAAGTATGTTGCCTCCACACCAAGTCATCCTTAAGATGATCAAGTTGGCCTCAAGGAGGGCTATTTGACCTCACCTAAAGGCTAGAAAAGAAGCAGTTTGAATTCATTTGGAGGAGAACAACTCAAGCAAGTTCGATATCTCTTTGAAGTTGGATAAAAGTGCGAAGTGAAGGAAGGGGGCTAAAGAAGTGCACGCTTGGTCAAGGTGAAAGAAGGAAGGGAAATTGAAATTTTGTTGTATCTCTCTCTCTCTCTGTTTTGCCCTAGTTAAGATCGAAGTTCTCTTGTTGATGCCACTAATAGTTTTTGCCAAAACAAGTATAGGTTGAAGTTGCTGTTGTTGGGTGTTGCTGCCTCTAAAATTTGTATTAGGCCAAGATCAGCGTTCCTAGGTCAAGATTGAAGCCTTTCAGCCAAGATCGAAGTCTCCCAAGCAAGATCGAAGTTACTGGGTCCAAAAAAGTGCTATTACTGCTGCTGCTGCTGCCAGGTCTAATAGGATCATCTGCAAAGAAAGAAGAAGGCTGACTTGGTGTGGAGGAAAGTTTGTGTCAAGGTCTAGAGTCTTGGATTATCTTAGGAAAACTATTGAAGGAAGAATTATTGACTGGGTTTTCCCCTAGAGAGGGGTTTTGCCCTAGTTTTGTGCCTATATCTGGTGTCCATTGATTTATGTGCTATTGCTTTGGTAATTGTTTGATGAACTAAAATGAAAGAAGATATAAAATAAATCTAATAAGAAATCAAGAACATCACAAGTAATTATCAAGTATAAGAAAATCTTTTTCCTTTTCTGATTTTCTAACACCTTTGTCACCTTTCCTTTTAAAGACTAGAGAGGAGTGAGGAGTTGGGGATGCAACTATCCCACTTCTTAGACTTGAATTGTCCACTGGAATATCTAACTGACTAGGAGGACCTACTCATTTGAGATGCCCCAATCAAGATAGAAACAATAGTGCTAATAGCCCACAATTCAAGATGTAGATTCCCCCTAGAGAGCTTGTCCTACTCCTGGAATTTGAATTTTTGATAACTAGCAAAGGGTGAGGTGAAGGCTTGGGCCTTGATCTCTCCTTCCACGTGATCGTGTATACCTCAATGGATTGCTACCTTGATCTTGTGATGGAAGAAACATAACTGCAAAACAGTTCTATAAAGTATAATGAGAGAGACAATAACTAAGAAGGAAAAAAAATAGAAAAATCAACTCCATACACAATAGAGTATTTTTTGCAAACTAGTTTCTTTGTATTATGGCATCAAACGATCTCACAATCAACAACCTCAAGTCAGAAGGGGAGCTAAGAATTTATAATTTTCATCACAAATGGCTAGTTTCCCCCTTCCATTAAAATAATAATATCTTGACTTTTCATCCACAATAACTTTGGAGATTAAGTCAACTTGCTAGAAAAATAACATTCTATTACGTCAAGTTTGCCCACTAAACCAATTTGAATTGCCTCACAACCACCACGAAAATTCAACTTTCCAATACTAAAGTGTCTGAAAGTCAACATAATGAAGAATAATAACTGTATTTGCCCCAACAATGCTCTTGATGCCTCCTGTTGTCGCACAGATTGTCACGACAACGCTCAGACCAGGGGCTGTCACTTTGATCCCCAATCTCTCCGTTTAAGCCGTCTCCCGCGGCTAAGGGGGGTAGACCCTATGGGACAATGGATGACCAACTGTGGACTAGTTGGGTTGGGAGACACAACAAGGGGAAACAAGCACTTGATTGATTTTATAAGTTAATGTGCCAATGCCTTATGGAGTTAATGACTGAATAATTGTTTATCAAATACTGTAGAAATATGAACTCATTAACAATCATTTACCATCAAATAACCCAAACAAAGCTTAATTTTACCAAATGCGAGATAAATGCTCAATGTCTTAACAGTATTCTAGCAATTAAAATTCAAAAGATTGAATGCTTTAAATAACGACGTAATTTTAAATGTTAACCAATTATCAGTTTCATATAGCTAATCTTCAAATGAACATTTAAGCATGTTTAACAACATAAAAAAATGATAAATACTAATCCCACATCAAAATTTTAGCCTCAACAGAAAATATATATTGCAAACATGACAAATCCTTGAGCCAAGACTGGATCTGGCAAAATATTTCCAAATTTTTTTGTATTTTTATATTTTCATATAAAACAAAATTGAGTTAAGCAAAAACTAAAGTCTAAGTAGATGAAACTTAAATCTAAATAAAAATCTAAACTATAGAACAAAATAAAAAGTCTAAAGATTACTTTTTATGCTTTTTTGGGATTTTTTATTTTTATAAAGTAAAACAAAACTAACAGCTAAACAAAAAAATGAAACTCAATTTTTTTATTTTCAAATTTTTTTTATGATTTTTATATATTTTTAAAGATTTTCTAGCTAAAAACGAAATAAAGCTAAAATCAAATAAAACTAAATTAAATCTAATATCTAATCTAAAGTAAAAAAAAGAAGAGCTTTTTATTGCCTTTTATGATTTTTTATTTATTTTTATGACTAAAAAAAAGAACAAAATGAATCTTAAATATATCTACTTCTAAAAACCTAAGCTAAAAAGAAAATAAAATAAAAATGAAAATCGATCCTAATCATAAAATGGAGCAACATCTAACTGAAAATTAAAAGGAAAAATAAACCTAAACCTAAGTCTTAGATGAAACTCATATCACATAATCAAACAAGAATATGAATCGAATAGTTCTGAGTGTGTTTGCAATGAAAGGGTTTGGCGTAGGTGAAATAAGCTTTTACGTTGAATCTTTGAATGATAGCGATTTTTGCAGGATTTAAAGATGGATTTGCGTGAGGCAGCAACAATAGAAGCCTGTGTGGGCTTTGATGGAGGAATATGGAGCTTGGAACATCTTCTGAAACCTTAAAAATTTTAACTTCCTTTGCTTCTGATGGAAACCCTGCAACAATTTTCTAGATCTGAAAATGATTGAATTTGAAACCCTTGAACAACAAAACAATGTCCCTGTAAAAAACGGTTGTGAGGCCGGATCTTACCTTCCAGGTCCTAGATCTGGCTTCCAACAAGAAATTCTTCCTGCAACCTGCAAACAAAAAAACCCAGATACAAAATATGCAAGGAAATAACCCAAAATGTAAGTAAATAATTACAGTATTCACAAACTAATGACTCTAAGCAGCCAGATTTGTTAGTTATGCACAGAAATATTTTCAGAATGTTAGATTTACTATGAGACACTTCAGAAAATCTCTCATGCATTCAAAAGATAGATTTAAATGGTAGACCAAGAATCGAAACTGGCTGGGCTCTTCAAGAAAGTGCTTTCCGGGAGCTGGCTGGTTCAGACTAGAACTTCCCCAAACGTCCCTTGATCTTCTCAATCTAGATTTCCTGCACAACTCACTTCAACCATCAATAAAGAGGGAAAAACAGTACTAAATTTCAGATCTAATGGAGATACCTGCCATTATTTTCAGAAATTCTATTACCATTAAAACCCTAGTGAGTGAACAAGATACCTGTGTTCAACATCATTCTTCATCAAGCTATTACCAATGGCTAAAACTAAATTTATGCAGAAAAATGAAATAGCTTACAACACTTCAGGAGAGTAACACCAACAAGATTTCAACGCCAAAGTCTTTCTTTATTGCACAAGAAAAAGTTTACAAGAGAGCTTTCTTTAGCACAAGACTCACAGATCGAATGATTTCAAATGACCCCTAACACCCTATTTAAAGGAAAAATTTCGAACGGCTAGTTCGAGTGATCCATGTCAAACTAATCTCGACCGTCGATGGGGATCAAGATTTCTTTTAATCTCATCCGTCGAATTTTTAAATGCATTTTAATATAAAAAATTAAAATTCTGCATTTATTTACTAAAAAATTTGACTTATTATTATTTTATTATTATTTTAATTTTTTTTTTTTTTTAGATTTTATTTTATTTTTAAATTTTATTATTATATTATTATTATTTTTATCTATTTTTAAATTTTTTTAATTTTTAATTTTAATTTTAATTTTTTGGATCCTCGAACTTAGCCTTTGGAAAAATTACCTAGGACCTAGGACTTAGGACTTATGAGGGGATTAAAACATTTTCTAACCCTCAAGACACTTTACATCATGACTTTTACAATTTTACATCTCAAGGGGGAAAACCCATTTGACATAGACCCTCATAGACCACCTAGTTCTGCGACCAAATATAATCTAGCAGATCAACACACTAGGATTCCCCTAAGATTCTAATGACAAAATTCATTCCGGCTTTGGGGTTAGGCTGGAGGAAAACTCTGCTGATCATGGATCGGTGAGACAAAAAATCTTCCGGAACGTAGATTATCACTAGAAACTTAGGTCCACCTAGGCAATTTACATACATGACTCAGATCTGCTAAGATTACTTACAATTTACACATGCAGACTGGGTTTACAACATAACACGATCAGGGTGATGATGACAGTTGAATGGCACGGACATATCGATCAAGCGCTATCCCTTTTGCGAAAGAGGGGGTGTACTGCTATGGGCAGTTGACTCGTAGTGGTCAATACCTCCAATGTTCCTCCTTGAAGTTGAATTGTTCTTTGAAATTTGATTGATCACCTAGTAACTCACACTTGTTGAATAAAACTGATCACCTGATTTGTAACATCAACTCTTTTGCCCACAAAGTTATCTTCTTGGTGTTAGCAAGCTCCAACTTCCTTCTTGACCCTTTTAACAATTATTGCACTCTTGGACTTGACTTTTGCATGCATATCAAGTCAAATTTGACCACCTCTTCTATTGCTTCAACGTTCCTACTCAACTGGCCGAGTGTTCCACTATCTTTGGTACTATTTTCCATGTCATGCCTTGTCATATGCTTTGTCAGTTCCTCATGTCCAATTTTTTTCTACATAAACTCGATCGAACCTTAACAATAATGGTCAAACTGATGATCTCGAACACCCTTGAGAAGTTTAGTAATCAAGATATGGGTTTTGGTCCTATTGCGGAGTAGGCCACTTTCGACGTAATGCATTTTAAAACCACCTCAATGCTCCACCTGTTTTGCCCCTGGAAACATGCACACCTCTGCTCAGTAGCTTTGACTAGATGTATCTTGAGAATGCCTCGACTAAATGGAAAAATTCCACGTGGCATGATATCCTCTCATCAAGCTCTACAATCTGAAACCTTGTTGACATTTTGACTTTTGGGAACACTTTGCATTGAGAAGCATGAATCATCTTACAAATCATGAAATGTCATTGATTGTGAAACTGCCATGTCTGAGAAACATCTAAGGGATACTTCACCAAAAGCCCACATACAGATTCTATAGACTTCATAACCAGGTGGAATGGCATAGGTGCACCTTGACGTATGCTGGACTTGCACATACATTGGTGATAACCCCTACAAAAGCAAGTTCCCATAAAACCCTGAGTCATAGTTTTAAAGCCAAGTCAGTCTAAAACAAAAACTAGTCAAACCGGTTGGTCAACAACTATTGGTGGTCAGACCAGCCCGTTGAACTAGTTTGGCACTATAGTTAACATGGGTCGGTTTATGACGGAACTGGTCAGTTTGAACTGAATGGTATCGGTTAGGTACCAAACCGACTGTTTTGGTACCTAACCAGTACCATTGAGTTTGAACTGTTGTTTGGGTATCTAACCGGTACCGTTCAGTTCAAACTGACCAGTTTCGTCATAAACTGGTCCATGTTAACTACATTGCACATAGTGAGGGTTTGGGCCCACAAAATGGGGTTTTGGGTGGTTTCTAAGGAAACCATGACCAATTTCCATTTAATTTTTGGCCCCCTAAATTTATAAAAGTAGCCTTGAGCTCCTATTTTCCTTACACTTCTCATTTCAAGTTTTTGTGAGTTCCTCAACAAGAGGTTTGGACGTTCTTTGTCATCTTGGCGCTGGTTTGTAGCTATGTAGTGGAGTTGGCATGTTTGGGAGGAGTCTTTGTATGCTAAATCTGCCTCTTTTTTGTTTTCAAATATATCATACGTTTTCCATTTTACTTAGTTGCATTTTTTTTCTATTTGCAAATCTTTTTCGCTCAAATTTGAAATGTCATCATCCACCTTGGCCCCAAAAGCCAAAGATGCTTCATGGGTTCATTGTGATGTTTTTGTGGGAAAAATGTTGTGCAAATATTGCAAGCGCCCAAGGGAGGGGTGGGGGGTGCATCCATAGGTTGAAACAACAATTGGCTGATGTAAGAGGTCCAATAACTCCATATGACGCACCTAGCGATATGGTAGGGTCTATTAGGGTAGAATACCTTGAAAGTTTTGAGAAGTTTGACGAGACAAACACTAGGGAAAAGGCTATAAAGAAGAAACTACAGTTAGAAGTTTGATGATTTGTAGTAGACCAGTGCCCTAGTAGCTTCAGTTGTAGCATTGTTTTTGGACTCTAGAGGCCATTTAGATCCTCATTGCTTATGTCTTTTGTTGATGATATGTATTGCCCTTTGTGCCATTTTGATATATTCACCCTTATATGGTATATAGATGAGAAAATTTGCATATTTTGTCTCTAATGGCTTGGAATCATGGTTTGAAATCTTGAAATGAATTCTTTCCCTTTCAAAATTAATTATTCTATGTATTCTTTTTTTCAATTCTAGTTCTTTGAATCTGGTTTGATTTGGTTCTGTTTTGAGCCTCGTTTTAATAAGTGGCCTAGTTCAAAACCCGGTTTTGGTTTTTATAACTATGCCATGAGTCCTCAAGTAAGTCCATCTACAGTTCTCCAATCCTATCCAGTATGAAAGAAACCAGAGATGAACTCAAAGGGATTGGACATGGTTTGACCAAAACAACATAACAAGACTCAACATGACACAAGTTCTAGAATACCTCATATAGGGCCTCACATGGTTCTTACATGGCTTTTAATTTGCGACCTTGGGATTACAATGGTGTTTAAAAACGCTGCAATGAGAATATAGTTATGTTGCATGAGTTTTTGGAACGTGGGAATGTTGGGAACTTAGGTATGGGTGTCGGGAACGGCTAGAGGTTTCTCCAAAATTTACAAGAAACGACTAACGAGAGCGGTAATATTATATAATAAAAAAATTAAAAATAAATTTTATTTTTTATTTTTTAATTATATAATTTATATAATAATCAAAATTAATATTGAATCAAAATATTCAAATATTAAAATCAATTTAAATATATAAATACTAAATATGTAATCTCTCTTATATATAAATATATTCTCTGGGTGTCTCTCTCCCTGAGTCTTGCCCTTTTATATATATACAATGTCAAGAACATTATAAGTTCTCTGACACATGACTAGTCTTTGAAACAATCTGGCTTAAAAATACAAAGGAACAATTTTACATATGTTTCTCTAGTTATTCTTAAGAGAAAAAGCAAAGCAACTCTAATGTTTAAGCATTGACTGCCACATACAATATGCACACACAATCTTCTGCAATATATATACATAAACAACAAAAGAAATACTCATCAGCATGACATCCCAAATATCGCCCTTACGTCGAGGTGCCACACGCTTCCTTAACCCATCAAGAGATTGCTCCAGTTTCTCAATTAAGGATATTGGTGTTAAGGATGTCTTTGGCTTTTCTTCCTGCGAAGGTTTCAACATAGGCTCATGTTTTTTGGGCAGTTCAACATATTTCTCTATAGGCTTTGTATTCACCAACCCCAGGGAATGCTGGAACTCCAAAAAAAACAGTCTTCAAAGCTCCCGGAACTTTCCCTATCTCCCATTGCAGCTCCCGCTGAAAAGGTAACGTTCCTATACAGTTCCAAAGCTCCCAAGATGGCGGGAACCATTGGAATGGGTTTCCCACCTCTCGGGAGTGGTTCCAGTGTAACAGAGGGATATAGGTACCCCTGCTAAGAGAGGGCTAATATGGCCTATTTCGATTCAAGGATACAGTGAGAATCACATATCAAATGGTTCAAGATCACCTCTAGTTTAAATGTGTATTTGCTCTCAATTGTGATTGCTTAAGATCTTCATAGAGGCTACTGATCCCCTAATTCAGGCATATGTAATAAAAAACCAGAATTAGGGGATCACTTCCTATTCAAAGATCCATTCTACTACAAGATATGCTTCCAACATCATTGTGTGTTCAACAATGCTCGTGACTCTTTAGCCACCTTGACATGAATTAATAATTGAAATATTGACTTATTTGTCTGGGAGAGATTTTAGCATGTCAAGTGGGTACTTAATAGTAGATCTATGCAGCTTATTGGTCCTAGAGTGATGCGTAGATTTTCTAAATTGATAGGTTATATGCACCATAGATGGCTAAGTGATAACACAATGTTTAGGATAGATTTATTTGGCACCAAGACAAACAAGGATACTAGACGACTATTGCAAGTACATGTATAAAAAATTTCCTTTTCTGCTTGACTTCAAGAATAAACATTCACTGCTACCTATTATCAGACTGTAGATTTTGTGCCATCAAAAATGTCTAATCTATACTATTCATTAGGATTCTTTCTTGTTATTTTGAATTTAGATAGTCTTTGTACTTTCCTTTATAATGTGTTGTTTCAGTTGAAAATTGCATTAGACAATCCCTTTGTCATGCAGTTTTCTCTTTTACTGTATTCCTAATGCTTGTCGTTTCCTTTAGTAGGTTCCATATATATATATTTTGTTTCATTTCATTATATTGTGGCATATATGATTTCATTTAAAAAGTATGAGCATCAAGTCTTATTGACAGCTACATCATGCAGTTTTAATGATCACATACGTGACTCAGTTCTTGGTGGTTCTCCATTTGGTCCTCCTCTTCAACAAGGTTTTGTGACAGGCTTATCTTTACAGGTAAATTAGATGTTCACATATATTTTGATAGTAGAAGGGGCTTTTGTAGTTGTCATACTAACAAGAATCTGTTTTGATCATTATAATGGAAAAGACATGAAGAGTCACTGTGCAATATTCTTATTGATTTGAGGAAACACTTGGTAGTATAGTATATTTTAAATCCCTTTTTAAGATAAAGTTCATGATAGAAATCTAAATCCAAATGTTCATGTCATAAGTTAGTACAGAAATTGTAATGTGTTGAACTCATACATATAAACAGCAATGTCAACCCTTTCAAAACTTCTTGCTTCTTCTTAGAGTTGCTTTCATACTTCTGATATGTTCCTTCTTTCTTTTACCATATTGCTTTACAAGAAGCTTAGAACTCCCAATCACACTTTATCTCACATTTATAATTTTATAGTCCCATTTACCAAGTTTGGCAGGTAGTGGACATAAATATTTTGATTAAACCAGATTAAATATATGTACCGTGATATCCTTACGCCTGCCCTTCCAGATAACCTCAAATGAACTCATGTGTAGTGATATATGAAAGCTATCGTTATAAACAAAATCTACTAAATGGAGTTATTGCTCCCTTTTGGTGGATTAGGCATCACACACATTTGTACCATATCTTCACTCAATCGATTCATCTATATAGTTTGTGATGAAACTTAGCCTCTAAGTTCCTAGCAGATTTAGGTAGACTGTATTATAAATATAATTTTCACTTTTGTACCTCTTATTTAATCTTTTGTTCTTTTGGCAGACTTGGTCCAAATTGATCACTTACCTACTTTATTGTATTTATGGAGACTTTGTCAACTTTGATTACTCTGCAAACAATCTTGTACTGTGTTAGTTGTTGATTTTTCAAGTGCAATCGATACTAGCACAATATTTCTGAAAGTGGATAATTACTTTTAATGATGTTGATCTTCTTTTAGATTTTCCAATCTATCATTAAGCAATTATACTTCAGAAATTCAACCATTCAAGAAGAGTAGAACAATAGAGATCACAATGCACAAAGAGAGCACAAGATCTACTAAGGGGAAAAACCCAACAACCTTTTCAATAGAGAAATTCTTTTGTTCAACAAGAGACACACTTAGACCTTCTAGTCATCAACTAGGTCAAACTGACTTTCAACAATTCTATGGTCAAACTTGGTTATTCCCTCCAAGTGAAGCCTTCCAGTCTGATCCAACACTTTGCTCTAGTGATCTGCCCCAGAATTTCGGCCCTTCCGCAGCTGCCAAAATCCTAGAATTTTGGCCCTATGCAATTGCCTAGAAATTTCATCCCATGCAACAAAACTTGCCTAGAAAAAGTGTGAGCTGGAGAGAGAGTCCTTTCACATGTGCAAGCCAGAGAAGAGATAAAGAGATGGATTTCGTCCTTCTTTTTGTCCTCCTTGTCCTTTGCTAGGATGGCCAAAAACTTCCTTGCTTGAGAGAGTGTGAATTGGTGCCTTGAGGAGGAGGTCAAACTGCCTTTAGATAGTGAGCGGGCTAGGTTCAATGGGTGTGACTTTGCCGGATGACTTGACAAACTTGGAGCCAAAAATTTCAAATTTAAAAATTCAAATTTTCATCTTTTAAAAGTTCGAAAGGACATGACTAAAAATATAATTTTTCCTTCGACTCTAGCATGAAAAAACATGCTTTACAATAATTAATATAAATAAATCAAGGGCCAAAATATACATTATGAAGACCGACCATAGTTATAAAATTCAACACTCCTCTTAACTAGGGAGGTATTCATAATCATTGTCATAGGTGTTCTCAAGTTTACAAATTTCTCTATGAAAAGGTAATAAAAGCATCATTGTCTTGTCAACATCTTTGACATCATCAACATCTCGTCCGCATCTCTAACATCATCAATATCAATGTCAACTAGTTGGAATCTCTGACACACTGTCAGCATCAACTAGTTGGAATATCCGACATACTGTCAGCATCAACTAGTAGCCACCACTGGTCGGTACCACTGACCCATTTGGTCGGTACTCTTGACATGTGGCATGCCATAACTGGTCGGTACCACTGACCCAATTGATCGGTACTCCTGACACATGGAATATCATTTAGCGTCAACTAGTCATCATAACTTTGGTCAGTACCACTCGTCCAACAAGTCGGTACTCTTGACCTAGACTTGTCTTGGTTCACCAACTTGGTGAAACTCCAAGGGCTGCACTCAACTAAGAAACTAGCCCCGATGCTAAATGAGCTCCTCATCCAAGCTGGAGAAATTGAGCCTAATGTTGAAAGCCACACACTCAACTGAGTGAACTTGGTCTTCTAAGACTATTCTCCCCAACTAGTCAACATCTTTGATACATGGAGAATATGTGTCCATGATGCTGGTGATCTCTACAAGCCCCAACTTGCCCTTGAAGTACACAAACTTCTCTCTGGACAATGGCTTTGTCTAAATAACTGTTGTCTGCTCATTAGTGGAGATGTACTTGAGCCTTACTGCTCTCCTCTACACCATGTCACAGATGTAGTGTTACTTGATTTCAATATGCTTTGACTTGCCATATGGAACATGAGATTCTTTGAAAGCTTCGCACAACTTTGATCATCATAATATATCATTGTCGATTCCAGCACCTGGTCAAATAGTCTTACAAACGACTTTCGAACTTATTTTGCTTCGGTACATGCTTTATTGGTTGTGATATACTCTGATTTTGTAGTGTTGAGTGTGACAGATCTTTGACTCCTGCGCATTCAAGATATCATGGCCCAAACTGAAGCATACTCTTGAAGTACTCTCCCTGTCATTTGCACTCCCTGCCCAATCAAAATATATATATCCCTAAAGTTGTACATCATTGTTTGCGACATATCTCAAACCATAGTTCACAATACCACGTTGATGTCTCAAAATGAGCTTTGCTACAATCCAATGCTCATGTCTCTGTTCCACCTAGAATTGGCCCAACGTGTTTGTTACCACTCAAACTAGCAGCGGGTCCTAGGAGGGGATCCTATAGAGAAGTGTTATTGGAACCAAAGTTTTGGGAAAACCAGTTGGTTCGACCGGTTTGGAGGCAAAACCGGTCCGAACCGGTCTATTTCACTGAATTGACCGGTTCAGGACCAGTTTTGTGCAAAAAAAAATTGCCCTTTTTTTTAGTTAGTTGGCACACTTCTTACTCTCCCCTAGGCTAGCCTAATATTCAAGCCTATGGCCCTCAGCCTAATAATCAAGCCTATGGCCCTAGTATTGCTATGCAATTCATGGTAATGTTAAATTCTTAAAGTAAAAGTGACATTTTCCTTAAATTTTCATTTTCATCCTTTTACTTAAATTTTTAACATTACCATGAAATGACTCAAGATGTTTGAGAGTGGTTCCAACCTCATTGGATTTCATATGGAGAAAGTAGAATTTCACATTTCACTCAAAATCCAACAGACTTAACGGTTTTTCAGGGTTTCGGGATTGGGGGGATTGCAATGTTTCCATTGGATTTTGTCATGTACGAGGGTATGGAGCTAGTATTTAATAAAGAGCACCAAGCCCTCTATGTACTTTGATGATAGTGGCATTGGTTGTCGAACTCCTCTACCATGACTCTACTAAAAATGTACCCATCACTCAAACAAAATCTTGACATGACATGCTACGTTTTTTCTATCTTATTTTAATGCCTAAATGGTTATATTGATGGCGAAGACCCCAATATAGGCAATGATTTTGATGATATGTAGGAATTTGTTGTAGCACGATTTTTTTTTGATGCTAGAGGCCATCTAGAGCCTATTTGTTGATGTATTTTCGGTTCAGAGATGGATTGCACTCGATGCTATTTTGGTTATGTGCACCCTTACATGCTATGTAAATGAAAAATTTTGCATATTTGTATATAAATGGTTTGGATTCATATGGATGCACATGAATATATATGTTTTTCTTTAAAATATGAATATTTTATGTGTTTTTGGTAATTTTTTTTTTTAATCGATTTTTTACCGGTTCCCGGTCCACAAGGCTTTTAGGTTCGATCACCGGTTCGGTTCTGATAACATTGCTATAGAGCAAGTTGTTGAGAAATCCAATAGGGAGGTAAGTTAATTGATTTATGTTATTATGACATTATCGTGTGATGTTTCATTATTAGTTATTTTCTTTCGATTTATCTTGTTCTTATCATCAAGACTAATGCCAATCAACAAATAGAGAAGGACACGAGATGTAGGCACACAACCAGGGCAAAACCCTTACATAGGGGAAAACCCAGTCTAGTAATTCTTCCTTCAATAGATTCAAGTCAAAATTGAGATGAGAAGACTCTCATATCCTAGATCAAAGACTTCTTCCATCCATCAAGTCAACCTTGTTAGATTATCTTGCATTCAATATTTCGTTCTTCAATACTTTGCAAACACAGTGTTCATGTACTTCGATTCTTTGGCAACCTTCTCATACTTCAATCTTGTGGCATCCTTACCTTGTTTCAATCCTGAGGCAACTTACTTTGGTTTTGGTCATGTGGCATTCATTGTGCTTCTGTTATACTTTATTTTAGTCACACTTCAGTTTTGTAGTAGCATCACAACTTAGTCCTGTAGCATTTTGTATTATGCTTCTATCAGTCTTTGTTTATGTCACACTTGTAGTGGCATTATAAGTCGGTCTTGCAATAATCTTATAATAGAGATATACTTTGGTTGGTAGCAGTCAAATGATAACACAATTCTGTAATGTGTTTTGGTCTTGTGGTGAGAGCTTTAGTTTTCAGTCCTGTGGTGGTGATAGGCCAGACTAAACTTCGATCCTGTACTGGCACATCAACTGCTCCAACAAATTATCCTTGATTTTAACTTCACCGAATTCCTTCAGTGAGATTTACCGAACTCTACTATGAAATTTCCGAACTTGTATCTCTGTTTTGTTGAGCGAACTTTACCCTCTTATTTATAGTTGCCTCCCACTATAAAATAAGTCGACTTGTGTTTGTTTGAGAAACCAACTTGTAGAGTATTTGTTTGGAGGCCGAACTTGCAAGGTGACTTGATGGAGGAGTCTTTTGACAAAATATATTTATCTTTGACTTATATAAAAATCCTAAAAGCCTTCAATGGAGGTTTGACCTATGACAATTGGCCCAAGCATGAAGCCCGTGCTTTAACAAGTCAATTTAATAATAATATATTTTTTTTTTTTTTTTTTTCTTTTGATAAATACATTTCATTATGAGTCAAGTACAATATTGAAGACCAAACCTAGTTACATTCTTCAACACGACTACTAGGTCAAGGGCAACGATGGAGCGATAGCCCACTGTCACCTCAGCTAAAGCTCCCCGCTCTTTACAGACTTTCACCGATGGGAGGAGTTCCGGTATGTGAGGAATCACGAGAATATATAGCCAATGATAAGATGAGGAAGTGATTCTTAGGCCTATTCGCAAGAGAGACTCAATTACCATGATAGGTTGTTTGCTTTAGAAGCAAGGTGATAGGTTCTCTAGGAAGGGCTACAAGGATATTTAGGGCTAGGGTTCAAGAGTATGTCTTGTCAAGAAAGCTCCTAGGCCTAAAGATCTCTATGGAGACTTGGCTTCTATGTGATCATTGTGAAAATGGCGTTAATAGGTTGTGGGACTAGAAGCTACCAAGTGGACCCAAAATTAGGTCAAGGGTATGGAGTTTCACCTAATGAGGGGCTTGACCTAATTAGGGAGGAGAATAGGATCAAAGGACAATTTTTTTTTGAGGTTTGAATTTAATGATCCCAGTGATGACACTAGCCAAGGGAAACCTAGGGCAAGAAATGTGTAATGACCCATCTCAAATTACGAGCAAAATATGATTATTAGCATGCATATGAGGCATGCGTATGATAGCTACATACGCATGCATTTGCACTAGTATACATACTAGTCAATTATATAGAATGTCTAAGTGTAGGATAAATGAATTAATTAGTAAAAGTATTAATTAAATATCGAATTATAAAAAGATGTAATCAATGTATTAGGTTAAGATTCATTAATAAAATGTAATTAAAATAATAAATTATTCTTATTTAGACAAGATTAAATATTCAATAACTAACAAAGCCATTTAATAGTTATATATATATATATATATATATATATATATATATATATAACTCCAAAGAGGTAATTACGGAAAAGACTTGAGTCACTGACTCAAGTAATAATTAAATCCATTTAATGTTTATATATATTTAATACTAAAGGAAGTTAACTGACTCAAGAACAATAAAGTCACTCAATTCAAAAGACAAATGACTCACACACACACACACACACACACACACACATATATATATGGAGAGGTGGTGAGGGGATTTCTTCGGAGGGAAGAAACCTTCCCTTTATAACCAAATCAAAGGGGTGAAGAAGGGGAGAGACGGGGGAAACAAAAAGGAAAACTGAGAAATGGAAGTGAGTCACTCACTTGGAGAATTTGAGAGTCGAGCCTTGGGGCTCAAGATTCCACTGTAGACTTATGATACTTGGGCATTGTTCTTGGAGTTTTGGGCATGGGGTATGAAAGACTTCGTTCTTGAAGTCTTTCGGGTCTGGGAGCTAGAGAGGTTGGGAGGTATCAGTCAGTTTGGTGACGGAAACACTGGTAGCAGAACACGAGAAACGTCATCCAGGGTTCATCATCAGATGGAAAAACCAGGTATGCACGTACCCAGGTATGCATGTACATTCAATTTGGTATGTTTAACTGTGAGTTCAAAATAAAAGAATATGCTGTTATAAATAATGTATGATGATATAATTTATATATTATTTCATGCATAATGATGCTGCTAGACACTGAATTATAAAGGTAACCACTACAAAATGGTCCTTGAGCTAGGGATTGCTATATCTCGAGATCCACCTATGGTTTTGCTTCAAATTTGGAGGGCCTCTAGAGCAAACCTCAGCAAAGTTGTGGACCGAAAATGAAAGTGTTTGGATGGCTAGAACGTGGGATAAGTGATGCCCTAAATGACCTATGAAGGCTAGGCCTAGAAAGACAGGAGAGGTGAAAGGAATAAGCTTTGAATGTGATCACCTATGGAGGATTAGTGCCTTGTTCTTTGGGAGAGATGGAGTCAAGTAGGTTTTAATGTTCGGAAAGGTTTTACCCAATCAAGGAGGTCTTTAAACAACTTCGCATGGCATTAGGGCATGAGAGCAAATGCTTCAAAACTTTATACTTCAATTTGCAATAAATGATGACTTATTGAAATGTATTTAACATAAAATATCTCTAGGAACATTCACCTATTCATACACGGCCCATGACATGATGCAACACTATAAAATAACAAAATTTCCACAATTTCGTATAGATGAGCAATAAATTTCAGACTCGTAGAGCGAAAATCCTAGCAACATTCATGTGAAAAAGTAAATAACAAGAATTAGCATGAAAAGAGCACTTAAATGTACAAAAGAGTATATCAAATCATCAAATTATGGCAATAATGAAGCTCGAAGACAAGATAGATAGATCCAAACATCAAAATTAATCCATATCATCCAAGCTCGTCCTCCAAAAGGGATAGAAAAAATCTCACAAGAGAAAATAACCCAATCCAAGTGATGATGATGAAACTGAGTCATCTCACTTCTCTTTATGCACTCTCTATTGAATTTGATTTAGCTAAATTGGCCTAATTGAGCCCCTAAAATAAAACAATGTACATAATAACAATACCTTTGGTGACAAGCCCACCAAATAGCTCAATAATGTAAAGATAAGCCTCTCAAGAGGGAAGAATGATCAACATACTAAGTCGTTGGGCCTTTGAGGAGGCCTAAGGAAGTCCAAATGGTACCATAATGTGAAACTGGATTCCCATCATAGTGGACAAGGGCTTTGGCCCATTGTTTTCCTATAGTGCTCCCTGTTGTCGCTCGGATTGTACATACACCGCGACAACACTCAGGACGGGGGCTGTCACTCTGATCCTTGCCCACTTCGTTCTAGCTGTCTCCCAACAACGGGCTATGGCGGGTAGTCCTTATGGAGTGAAGTGAAGGAAAGAAAGTTGAGAATCAACTTACTTGGGAGACACAGATGAGTGGCCTAGCCACTTGATTGAATTTAAACAAGATTATTGATTAAATTAGATTTTTCTATTATGAGACCAGTGTCTTAATGGAGTAAAAAAATCTTGCTTCTTATGAATTGAAACCAAATGACCAGATGGACACCCGCTGCTTGAATGATTGATTAACCTATATGATATGCAAATCCTAGGACCTATGTGAGATGCAGTAATCTTGCTTGATTTTAGTTAAATGCCTAGTCTAAGTGTAACCTTCCTTTAACTATTTTGGAGCTGGGCTCCAAGGTAGGTTGTGGGAAGGAGGCTAACAGGAAGCAGGCTAGGGCTTGATTAACGATACCTTCTATTAGGCTTCTATCACCTGATGCCTTCAACTCTGCAGAGACTATGGCTTTGACAACTACAAGGTCATCGTGTTAATCACCGAAGAGTTATCGATGCCCCTTAAGCTAGATAAGAAGGGTTGACTTATATCTTTATCAACGTAGCTTATGCTAGGAGGTAAATTATTAATGCAAGTCTAGATCTAGGATGCTTATGTGAGAGATTATGAGTAAGATTTATCTTGAGTTAAGATTTTCTTAAGTTGTTTATGTACTTTGATTAGAAACCTTTTAAGAGTACTTATTAGTAGTGAAATGAAAATCTTAATCAACTTCATGAGAATAGCTCAAAGGGGAGTATATCCAATCCTACTTCATGAAAATAACTCAAATCAAGAATGACCTCCTATCTATTGGAGAAGTTATTGCTGATAGGGAGCTCACTCTCGCTGCACTTGGAGGTCTTTCAAGACCATAGGATGTATTTACCACCACCATTCTCAACAATGGCAGGATACTTGGTTTTGATGAGTTATTGGCTAGATGCACTCAAGAAGAGACTAGGATGATGGAGAGAGATAAGCCCTCCAATGGAAATGAACCTATTGGCTTCTCTGCCCATGCAAAAAGTAAGAATAATGTTGGTCCAAGGAGACAGGGTCAAGGATCTAAGAAGGGTTTCAAGGAAGGACAAAATGGAAGGTGCTACAATTGCAATAGGTTCAGCCACTATGCTAGAGAGTGGCCTCACCAGATGAATGCTCCAAGGGATGATGACAATAACAACAATTTCAAAGGCAATGGAAACCAAAGGAACAACAGGTTCAACAACAAAGGAAATAGGAATACTCCCGTTGCTCGAAATGGAAATGGTCGACCTCCCAAGAGGACAAAAAATGCCAGGTATGACGAAAGTAATGTTGTAGAAAAACAAGATGAGTTTTATCTTATTTCCACTCTATCTACTGCCTCTCCTCTGGATACATTGGATCATTGTTTGATTGATAGTGGAGCCTCAAGTCACTTCACTGGATACAAAGAGGCCTTCTCAAATTTGGTTGAAAAGAAGACTAATCTAAAGATCAGACTTGGAGATAATGCCACCTACCTTGTGAAAGGAATAAGTACTGTCGCTCTTCACTTGAATCAAGGTCAAACCATTCACCTACAAGAAGTATTGTATGTGCTTGACTTGAAGAAGAACTTAGTGTTTATTTCTGCAATGGAAGATAAAGGCTTCAAAGTAGCATTCATTGATGAAAAGGTATGTATTTGGCAAAGAAACCCTAAAGATACATTTACACTTGTATTTAGGGTTGATGGTCTCTATCAAGTTGGTGGAAGTCCTTTGGGAGCTTTGGCAAACGATACTTCTCTTCAATCTGAGTTATGGCACCAAAGATTTGCCTACTTACATTACAAAGCCTTACCTGGGGTAAGGAAGATGGGCACTGGGATGCCCGAATTTAATATGAACCATGAAGGAGTTTTTCAGGGATGTGCATCTAAGAAACATACAAAGGGACCATTCCCTTCTAGTGAAAGCCAGACAATTGATATTCTTCAGTTGGTTCATTCCGACCTATCTGGTGCCCTACCTGTAACCTCATTGGGAGGATACACATTTTATGCAATCTTTGTGGATGGCTTCTCATGCAAAACATGGATATATTTCTTGAAGAAGGATGAGGTGTTCAAATGTTTCTGTTCTTTCAAAGCATATGCGGAGAATCAAATAGGGAAAAAGATCAAGATATTGAGGATCGACAATGGAACCAAATATGAATCAAATGAATTCAATGACTTTTGCAGAGAGGCTGACATTAAGAGGGAGACAATTGTTCCATACACTTTTGAGCATAATGGAGTTGCTGAAAGGAAGAATCGAACAATCATGGAAGCCACCTGTGCCATGCTCCATGATCAAGGTCTACCTAAATTCTTGTGGGGACAAGCTGCCAACTCTGCCGTATATGTTCAAAATAGGAGCCCTCGTCAAGCATTAGATTTCAAGACACCCGAAGAAGTCTTCTTTGGTAATAAAATTGATGTTTCTCATTTTAGAATCTTCGGTTGTGTAGTATATTTTCATGGGCCTAAAATAAATTGGAAGCTGCCTAAAATAAATTGGAAGCTTTTGGGAAGAAAGGTATATTCGTCGACTATAGTGAAAATTCAAAGGCATATAGAATCTATGTGCCTAGTCAAAGAGATGTAGAAGTGCCATGATGTCACCTTTGATGAGGATATTACCTTTGGGAAAGCCAGAGATCTCCCTATCCCAAGGAAGGACAACAATGTTGGCGAAAAACATGATGAACCTTTGTTAGATGAGCCTATGCCCGATGTTGAAGGCCCGATGGATCCCATTGATCCACCTCCTGGTGATCCCTCTACCTTAAGGAAATGTCCAATATGGCTCAAAGATACTCTCGAAGATGTTGAAATACATATTGCTCCAAGAGGGATATTTCGTGAAAGTAAGAAGCCGAACAGGTATCGAGGTTATTTGGCTGCTATGAGTACTATTGTTCAAGCTGAACCTTGCACGTTTGAAGAATCCGTAAAGCACTAGGTTTGGAAAGATGCCATGAATGAGGAGTATGAGTCAATCATGAAGAATTATGTCTGTGATGTGGTGCCTAGACCCAAGGACAAGTCTGTGGTCACTTCTAAATGGCTTTACAAAATTAAACATGGAGATGATGGGAGTGCTGGAAAATATAAGGTCAGGTTCATTGCTCGTGGTTTCTCACGAAAGGAAGGAGTGGAATATGATGAAATATTTGCACTGGTTGCCTGATATACGACTATCTGATCTAATATTTCTTTCATTGCCAATCAAGGATGGAGCCTGTTGTCGCGCAGATTGACACGACAACGCTCGGACCGGGGGCTGTCACTCTGATCCCCGATCCCTCCGTTTAAGCCTGTCTCCCGCGGCTAAGGGGGGTAGACCCTGTGAGATAATGAAGACCAACTGCCTAACAGTTGGTTGGGAGACACGAGATACGATATAAAAGCACTTGAAAGATTTAATTAATTGAGCAGACCAGTGCCTTAAGAGACTGATGTAGAAACGATTACTTTTTAAATGATATAGAAACATGGACCATGAACAGCAACCATCTATCATCAGCTAAATCACTATGCTCTTAAAACAACCAAAACGATATCCAACAACTGAAAGTTTTAAAAGATAAATGCTTTAAGCCACCACGAAAATTCTAAACCATTAACCAGATATCAATTCGTATCTCGACTCAGAATATTCAGCATGAAAGATATAGCATGATAATAACTGAATCTCGCAAAAATAATTTTCCACAAAAATTTTTATTTTTTTTTTTCGAAATTTTTTTTTTAAATCTTTTTTCACATTTTTTTTTAATTATTTATTTATTTATTTTATTTTTCAATATTATAAAAATAAATAAAGATAAAAAAAAAAAAAAATTTAAAATCTAATTAAAATTAAATCTAGAATTTAAATCTAAAAATAAAACTATACAAATTTTTATTTTTTTATTTTTTATAAAAAAGGCAAAATTCTTAAAACTATATTAATCTCTAAATAAACTAAAACCTAGCTTAAACTAAAAGAATGAATTAAAATCTAAGTTAAAACTAAACTGAACCCTTTTCATTTTTTATTTGAAATAATAAAATCTAACCAAAATTTAATCTAAAAACAACTAATTGAAATTAAAACAAAACTATACAAAACTAAATCGAAATATATCTAAACCTATGGAGACCTACGCAGCTAACATAACAAAAAAAATCAAAACGCATTAAAACGAAAATGAGAACCAAAAAATTATATACAAACGGCATATGAAAAACCTATTCTACTAATCTAAATACGTGAAAAATGAAAAACACTTTGAGATATAACACAACCCTAATCTGAAGTTACGCAGAATTCCGATATGACCACGGCAAAACAAAAAAAACGATTTTTATGCTACGGATGTATACCCAAGCCTTACCTGATGATTTCGACTGAGAATCGACGGCAGTTAAGTGATTTTGAAACCGTGGCTCAGCACACATATAAACAGTGAATCGTTTTTTACATTATACCTGCGTGATGGCCATAACCACGTGCTGAGATTGACTGTGACGAATCGTAACTGTTGTTGCTGGCGGTGAATATGCAGACATCACCTGAGCTTGACGGATTGCAGTCACTTAGGATCGTTTTGAAATTGATTTTCTTACCTGCAGCGGAATGATACCTCATACAGTCGACGGACGATTTACCTGAGGCACGGTGAAAGAAAGGCCACGCGGAGATGCATCGACTTACGATTCACCTGGTGATACGCAGTTGCTTGCCCCAGTCGATGGTGAATGGCAGTGATTTGCTATTGCTTTAAACGCATACGATGACCACAGATGCACAGATGCCTTTATCGCAGAAAAATACTGAGCCGCCGCGAATTAGAGTTCAATACCGTGTGTGAATGAAAGTCATATATTGACGGAAGTCACTGTTTGTCTAAGCCGCCTGGCTTCATCAAACTAGAAATCGAGATCTGAGCAATCCGATGTTGCCTTCATGATTTGCTGAGATAGCGATGTATTCTCGTTTAAGGCTTTTCTTCATACCACATATCATCGTATCTGAAATTATGCCGACACATTCAACACAGGATCACTGAGACTGCGTGCAGGATCATGCATGAGACCCCAGAAATGAGACTGGCGAGGATGGTGGCTTGATTTATAGCTTCAGGGATTTGCTGAGATGGACAAGATCACCCAAGGAACCAAAACTGAAAACCCTGTACACAAATCTGCATAAAACAAAAATATGAAACCCTAGATCAGCTAATTTAATGTACAGATTTGACCCCTTGACAGCCAGATTTAGCAGTGAACACAGAAAATTTTAAAGATCAGAAATTTCAGATTGTCACTGTGAGAAAAAAAACTTCAGAAAATCTTTCATGCAACCCAAAAAAATAAAACCGAATGATAGGCCCAGGGTCAAATCCAGCTGGGCTCAACAAAAAATGCTTGCGGGAGTTGGCTGGTTCAGCCGAGAACTTCCCCGAACGCCCACAAAATTTCCTTCAGAAAATGTCTTCTGCACAGCTCAAAACAATCGTCAATAAAGAGGGCAAAAATGCTGCTAGATTTCAAACAGTAATGGAGATACCTGCCATTACTTCAGAAACCCTAACAGCACCCAAACCCTAGCAAGTGAGCAAGATACCTGTACCCACAATACTCTACAAAAGCTATTATTAACAGCTGAAAATAACATATGCAGAAAATGAAATGATCTCACAACATTCCAAGAGAGTAACACCAGCAAGATATGGACCCCAAAGTCTTCTTTATTAACCAGAAACAAATTTACAAGAGAGCTTCTTCAGTCTTTGACTCACAGATCCAATGATCTGAAAATGACTCCTGGCACCCTATTTAAAGGAAATGCTCCAACGGCTAGTTCGATTGATCCATGTAAAAATGATCTCGACCGTTGAGGAGGATCAAGACATCTCTTCATCTCATCCGTCGATTTATTCAATTAATTTTTTATTATTATTTTTTAAATTATTTTTTATTATTAAATTTTTATTATTATTTTTTTATTTATTTCATTTTTTTTTTTAAATGGATCATCGAACTAAGCCATTGGAAACATCACCTAGGACCTAGGACTTAGGAATCACGAGGGGATTTAAAACATTTTCAACCCTCAAGACACATTTCATGATGACTTTTTACAATTTACATCTCAAGGGGACAAACCCACTTAATACAGACCCTCATAAATCACCCAGTTCTGCGACACAACTATAATCTAGCAGACTAACACACTAGGATTCTCCTAAAGTTCTAATGACAAAATCCATCCCGGCTTTGGGGTCAGGTTTGAAGGAAAACTCTGCCGATCCATGGATCGGTGAGACAAAAAACCTTCCGGGACATAGATTATCATAGAAAGTTAGGTCCACCTAGGCAATTTTACATACATGACTCTGATCTACTTAGATTATTTACAATTCACACATGCAGACTGGGTTTACAATAAAAAAATGATTAAGCTGTTGATGATGGCAGGATGGCACGGACACGCTGATCAAGTGCTGCCCTTTTCTTGCAAAGAAAAAGGGGGTGTACTGCATGGGTAGTTGACCGGTAGAGGTCAACATCTGGCTCTACTTGGGGACACGATGCTGCTTGCAGGAATGTGAGAATCCAGAATCTGCACCCATACAACACACAGAAAAATATAAGTAGCGTCCATTCAAAAATCATCATATACATTAAGCACAGGAAAGAGAAAAGCTCTTCATTTATTGACTATCTAAAGCAGAAATAAAAATGCGGAAAAAACAAGGAGTAGGGTTAGGAATACGATACAAAGGATGCCCCATGGCATCAGATGTGTTCAATATAGTGCATACTGAGCATTTGCCTGCTTTCAGGCAAATCTGTCGGCTGCTTGTCGGATGTGCCATGTCCAATTTTGCATATGGTAGGACTCTTTCCTATCCGAAAATCAAGCTGCTCACGGCCGTCTGATGTATCAAATCTTCGTCTTATCTTCTTTCTCTTGCGCTTTTTCTTTCTGGATGGTTGAATTACTGATGACCTGGTACTTTCTGTTTCAAAGCTATCAGATGAAGTATGTAAGATATGCGTGCTATGTCTTTCTTCATCTTGCATCTGATCTTTATCATTCTTAAGTTTGTCTGGATCACCCTCAATCAACCATCTTTCAATCGAATCAACAACCTCCCAATAATAAGATGAATCTTGTTGCGGCAAATGAGAAGACTCCTGATCTGTTGATGTTTGCTGGTTTCTCTTATCCTCTGCCAGTTGCTGAAACCTTTGAACTTGTATTTTAATGGCATCCATCTGACTAGAGTGTTCAACCTTTGTAGCACTGATTTGTCTGGCATGGTGTTCTTGCATATCTTTTATTACTTTAACATTCTCTTCCTTTACGTCCATCAAGCAATGCTGCATGAAATTTATTTCTTCTTTATGATTCGCTTGCATGTCAGCCAACTGATTATTATGATTGAACGTCATGATAGTCATTTCCTCATCCATAGTTAATAACTTGTTTTGCATAGAATTATTTTCTCTATCATGATCAGCTTTCATAGTCACCATATTTTCCTCTAATCCTGAGATCTTACTTCGCATGTCTCCAATTTCTGTTTCATACTTAGTTTTTATGGCCTCAATTTCTTTAGCATGATGATTTTGCGTGACCTCAATCTCCCTAATACGTTTCTCTAGGTGAGTGCATAAAGTTTTCACATCATTGACATAATTAGTTTGATTGATTTCCATATTTCTCACCATCATCATTAGATCTCGTAAAATTTGCTTTTGCTCTTCCCTTTCATCGTCATTTGTCCCTGATTTTTCACTATCATGAACTTGATCTGCAGTATTTTCGGTGGATGACACATTTTGACATGAAGAATCGTCCTGGGATCTTTCAGCTGGACCTCCTATCAAATTACTTACATTCTGTTGCACAATTTTGGAGGAAGAAGGCAAGCTGTTTGGATAACCATATTTGTCTTCAAAAGCATTGATAATATCAACCAAAGAAGTGAAATATTCCTTAGGAAAACTGTTAAACCAATTCAAAGCATTATCTTCTAAAGAAAGGACAAATAGACGCATTTTGATATCGTCATGATTAAACTGAGGGGCTCTGCAATATATGATCATGATGCGAATAAACAAGTCAATATGCCTTTTAGCAGCGATTGGATCACCATCTGAAAAAATAGGTAATTCACGAAGGGCCTCCTCCGGAAAATCATGGAGACGGCGAGTAAAACGACATGGTTTACATGAATAATCCATGATGAATAATAAGGGATGAGATGGATGATAGAACTAGATCTATGCTCAAGAAAATCGAAAGATGAAAGAAGTGGAGTCGCCACTTGAACAATAAATCTGATTCTAAGATCCAGAAAGCAATCAACAAAAAGATATGCGGCAGGCTTCTTGTCTGGGAAAAAATAAAAAAATGGAGTCGCCACCCAAACAAGAAACAAACCGCAAAGATGCTACTGATACGTGATGAAAAGATGCCAAAATATTGAATCTGCCAGCTCAAACTGAGAGATGAGAAAGGTGAATGAAAAGTCGTTGAAACGCCGAGAAAACAATTTCCCCGGCAACGGCGCCAAAAAATGTTGTCGCGCAGATTGACACGACAACGCTCGGACCGGGGGCTGTCACTCTGATCCCCGATCCCTCCGTTTAAGCCTGTCTCCCGCGGCTAAGGGGGGTAGACCCTGTGAGATAATGAAGACCAACTGCCTAACAGTTGGTTGGGAGACACGAGATACGATATAAAAGCACTTGAAAGATTTAATTAATTGAGCAGACCAGTGCCTTAAGAGACTGATGTAGAAACGATTACTTTTTAAATGATATAGAAACATGGACCATGAACAGCAACCATCTATCATCAGCTAAATCACTATGCTCTTAAAACGACCAAAACGATATCCAGCAACTGAAAATTTTAAAAGATAAATGCTTTAAGCCACCACGAAAATTCTAAACCATTAACCAGATATCAATTCGTATCTCGACTCAGAATATTCAGCATGAAAGATATAGCATGATAATAACTGAATCTCGCAAAAATAATTTTCCACAAAAAATTTTATTTTTATTTTTCGAAATTTTTTTTTTAAATCTTTTTTCACATTTTTATTTTTATTATTTATTTATTTATTTTATTTTTCAATATTATAAAAATAAATAAAGATAAAAAAAAGAAAAAATTTAAAATCTAATTAAAATTAAATCTAGAATTTAAATCTAAAAATAAAACTATACAAATTTTTATTTTTTTTATTTTTTATAAAAAAGGCAAAGCTCTTAAAACTATATTAATCTCTAAATAAACTAAAACCTAGCTTAAACTAAAAAAATGCATTAAAATCTAAGTGAAAACTAAACTGAACCCTTTTCATTTTTTATTTGAAATAATAAAATCTAACCAAAATTTAATCTTAAAAAACAACTAATTGAAATTAAAACAAAACTATACAAAACTAAATCGAAATATATCCTAACCTATGGAAACCTACGCAGCTAACATAACAAAAAAATAAAAATAAAAATCAAAACGCATTTAAACTAAAATGAGAACCAAAAAATTATATACAAACGGCATATGAAAAACCTATTCTACTAATCTAAATACGTGAAAAATGAAAAACACTTTGAGATATAACACAACCCTAATCTGAAGTTACGCAGAATTCCGATATGACCACGGCAAAACAAAAAAAACGATTTTTATGCTACGGATGTATACCCAAGCCTTACCTGATGATTTCGACTGAGAATCGGCGGCAGTTAAGTGATTTTGAAACCTTGGCTCAGCACACATATAAACAGTGAATCGATTTTTACATTATACCTGCGTGATGGCCATAACCACGTGCTGAGATTCACTGTGACGAATCGTAACTGTTGTTGCTGGCGGTGAATATGCAGACATCACCTAAACTTGACGGATTGCAGTCACTTAGGATCGTTTTGAAATTGATTTTCTTACCTGCAGCGGAATGATACCTCATACAGTCGACAAACGATTTACCTGAGGCACGATGAAAGAAAACCCACGCGGAGATGCATCGACTTACGATTCACCTGGTGATACGCAGTTGCTTGCCCCAGTCGATGGTGAATGGCAGTGATTTGCTATTGCTTTAAACGCATACGATGACCACAGATGCACAGATGCCTTTATCGCAGAAAAATACTGAGCCGCCGCGAATTAGAGTTCAATACCGTGTGTGAATGAAAGTCATATATTGACGGAAGTCACTGTTTGTCTAAGCCGCCTGGCTTCATCAAACTAGAAATCGAGATCTGAGCAATCCGATGTTGCCTTCATGATTTGCTGAGATAGCGATGTATTCTCGTTTAAGGCTTTTCTTCATACCACATATCATCGTATCTGAAATTATGCCGACACATTCAACACAGGATCACTGAGACTGCGTGCAGGATCATGCATGAGACCCCAGAAATGAGACTGGCGAGGATGGTGGCTTGATTTATAGCTTCAGGCATTTGCTGAGATGGACAAGATCACCCAAGGAACCAAAACTGAAAACCCTGTACACAAAAAAAAAAAAAAAAAAAAAAACCTAATGAGAAATCTGCATAAAACAAAAATATGAAACCCTAGATCAGCTAATTTAATGTACAGATTTGACCCCTTGACAGCCAGATTTAGCAGTGAACACAGAAAATTTTAAAGATCAGAAATTTCAGATTGTCACTGTGAGAAAAAAAACTTCAGAAAATCTTTCATGCAACCCAAAAAAATAAAACCGAATGATAGGCCCAGGGTCAAATCCAGCTGGGCTCAACAAAAAATGCTTGCGGGAGTTGGCTGGTTCAGCCGAGAACTTCCTCGAACGCCCACAAAATTTCCTTCAGAAAATGTCTTCTGCACAGCTCAAAACAATCGTCAATAAAGAGGGCAAAAATGCTGCTAGATTTCAAACAGTAATGGAGATACCTGCCATTACTTCAGAAACCCTAACAACACCCAAACCCTAGCAAGTGAGCAAGATACCTGTACCCACAATACTCTACAAAAGCTATTATTAACAGCTGAAAATAACATATGCAGAAAATGAAATGATCTCACAGCATTCCAAGAGAGTAACACCAGCAAGATATGGACCCCAAAGTCTTCTTTATTAACCAGAAACAAATTTACAAGAGAGCTTCTTCAGTCTTTGACTCACAGATCCAATGATCTGAACATGACTCCTGGCACCCTATTTAAAGGAAATGCTCCAACGGCTAGTTCGATTGATCCATGTAAAAATGATCTCGACCGTTGATGAGGATCAAGACATCTCTTGATCTCATCCGTCGATTTATTCAATTAATTTTTTATTATTATTTTTTAAATTTTTAAATTATTTTTTATTATTATTTTTTAAATTTTTATTATTTTTTTATTTATTTCATTTTTTTTTTTAAATGGATCATCGAACTAAGCCATTGGAAACATCACCTAGGACCTAGGACTTAGGACTCACGAGGGGATTTAAAACATTTTCAACCCTCAAGACACATTTCATGATGACTTTTTACAATTTACATCTCAAGGGGACAAACCCACTTAATACAGACCCTCATAAATCACCCAGTTCTGCGACACAACTATAATCTAGCAGACTAACACACTAGGATTCTCCTAAAGTTCTAATGACAAAATCCATCCCGGCTTTGGGGTCAGGTTTGAAGGAAAACTCTGCCGATCCATGGATCGGTGAGACAAAAAACCTTCCGGGACATAGATTATCATAGAAAGTTAGGTCCACCTAGGCAATTTTACATACATGACTCTGATCTGCTTAGATTATTTACAATTCACACATGCAGACTGGGTTTACAATAAAAAAATGATTAAGCTGTTGATGATGGCAGGATGGCACGGACACGCTGATCAAGTGCTGCCCTTTTCTTGCAAAGAAAAAGGGGGTGTACTGCATGGGTAGTTGACCGGTAGAGGTCAACAGAGCCTATGTCAAATGGATGTGAAAACCGCTTTATTGCATGGCTCGCTTAAGGAGGAAGTCTACTTGGAGCAATCTCAAGGGTTTGAGGTTTGAGATCGAAGGACACATGTATGCAGGTTGAAGAAAGCACTCTATGGGTTGAAGCAAGCCCCTAGGGCTTGGTACAAAAGGATTGACAGTTACCTTATGAAGCTGGGATTTACAAGGAGCTACGCTGATCCTAATCTATATACTTCAAGGTTGAAAAGGACATGCCTCTTATTTTGGTCCTTTATGTTGATGATCTCTTTATAACAGGTGCATACCCTCTCATTTATCAATGAAAGAGGGGGTTGACTTCTGAGTTTGAAATGAAGGACCTAGGACTGATGCATTATTTCCTAGGCCTGGAAGTCTGGCAAAAACTAGGCGAGCTTTTCATTTCTCAAGGAAAATACATTGTGAAGCTGCTAGGGAGATGTGGAATGGTGGATTGCAAGTTTGTGCCTATTTCGATGGAATTCAACTTAAAGAAGCTGTGTGGAAGTGTTGTTGGGCCCGAATTGGCAAACCCTTCTGAGTATTGATATCTTGTGAGGGCCCTGATGTTCTTGGTAAACTCCCGACCAGACACATGCTTCGCTGTGAATACTTTGAGTCAATTTATGGTTGAGCCTCATCACATATATTGGATTGTTGCTAAAAATTTCTTGAGGTATCTCTGTGGCACAATCAACTATGGATTGAGATACACTTCTGGGAATTTAAGGCTTCATGGATATTCTGATTCTGAGTTGGCTGACAATGTGGTAGATAGAAAGAGCACATCAGGATGATGCTTCTCATTGGGGCCTGCTTCAATTTCATGGATGAGCAGGAAGCAAAAATCGATTGCTTTAAGCACTGTCGAGGTCGAATATTGTTGAAGAAAATGTAACTAGGTTCAATCTTCATAAATGTAATTTTGATCTTTGTACTTGTAACAGAAAAGAAATATTATTTTTGTAATTATAAAGTGAGTTTCTTCATAGGTCCAACACATGTTGCACTGCTATAGGAAAGTCAAAGAGTCAAAGAAAATGTTAAAGAGCTCTTCTTGAGCATATATGTAATGTATATGAGTCAACCTAGTGTCTAGATCAACCCTCCAAGACAAGCACAATCCTCTTGAAGAAGGTAACAAGCAAAACGAAGTAAATACAGTCATGTCGGCTCAAAAATGAAGACACAACAGTTCACCTGGTCATGTCGGCTTAATATGTGGGTCAAACCACTATAAATAGGCATGTAAGTTCAAAATTACAGTCAAGAAATTTCGGACAAGTCTCTGCAACTTCGGATGAGGACAAAACCTCGACATATCTTTGAAATCTTAGTCAAGTTCAGGGGTATAGGAATCTCGGATGAAGAAGTAGTACAATGTTTCGGTTAGGAGAAGGATCCCTGTGGTTTTTGGATAGGTATTACAGGGGTACACACTCTCAACATACTCTCACAGTCTCGGTTAAGGAGCTCAGTAATTCCATAGTGATGTATTCTCGGCATAGCCATGACATGTAAGATCTCAGTGAACAAAGTCACATTCTCGGTGAATATCTCAGTGAACACAGTCACATTCTTGGTGAAGATCTCAGTGCAATCATGATGAACATAGTTACATTCTCGGTCAAGGTGCAGTCATGATCCTAACATGGTTATGATCTCGGTGAAGGAACAACTATGATGAGACAATCATGATCTCGGTGAATCAAAATGCAGCTCTTCTATACATATCTCAATATGGAGATCTAGTTGATGAAGACCTCGGTGAAGGTACAACAAAGATGTTGCAATAGTAATGAAGTGGTGCAGTAGTGATGGCCTCAATGGTGCAGCAATGATGATGAACTTAGCATTGACAAAGAAGAGGATTGGTGTCTTGGTCTTGGAGTGGCCTAATAGGTCAAGGGTCATGGTCTTGGTATTCATCAATTGGAATCTCTATAAGAAGAATTTTGTGCGGGTTTTCCTCTCAAAGAGTGAGAGGTTTTGGCCCTAGCAGAAAGCCAACATCTTGTGTTCTTGTCTCTTTGTTTTGGTAGCTATTTGATGAACTAAAGAAGACACACTCTAATAATAACAAATGAAGATTGTGCTAAGAAGAAAAGTTAACATACCTCACAAATAGTTATCATGAAAGAAGAATCTCATTAACTCTAATTGCCCTAGATTCTTCAACATGGTTTCAGAGCTAAGGTGTTGAAGTCAAAGGAAGGGCAACAAAAGGAGGCATACAAGGATCAATTTTCAAGAAGGGCATCAATGTAAGTTGAAGGGCTTTGTCAAGATTGAAGGATTAGTCTACAACAAGTAGTCTACAACAACAAGGGTTTTTGTCTACATAATCAAGGAGACAATCTACAACTACAAGAGGTTGTATCTCCACAGTCATCATCAAAAGCTCCACCAAGACCCTCATCAAGATGTCTACAAAGCAAGGAAGCTCAAAGGACCTCAAAATCAAAGATCACCTCATCTTGGAACATGTTGAAACCTGAGCAACAATCTTGATCTACACTACAAAAGAAATATTGAAGGCAAAAGGCATGTTCATCTTCAAGAAAGGATCATCTCCTTGCTGTAGAAGAAGATCATCTGAAGAAGCAACAAATCATCATCATCAAAAGGAGCAACCTTTTCTATTGAGGAAAGACTTTCTCATTCAAAAGAAGGTCATCCAAGAAGAAGTACTAATACATCTTCTTCAACCATCATCCAAGCAATCAAGGTGAAAATTTCATCTTCACATGTCAAGTAAGTATCTTTTCATTCTATAATCAAATTTGGTTAAATGACTTCATGTTTGCAAGGAGATCTATAAATCGGTTGGGTCATCAAGATTCCTTGCATAAAGGAGGATAGACATAGTCCTCTAAGTAGTTAAAGTCATTGAACATATCAAAAGATCTTCTCTGAATTCATGGAAAGGGATACTTATGAAAGATCCCCTCATATAGCAATATTGGAGACATCAAAGAGATGTATATGATAAACTCATTCTCTGAAGGTGCAATGAAGAAGGTCACATGAAATCTGATCTACATGAAAGTAAAGGGTATTAAAGGGTGTAGGATATCTTCATAAGGTCCCATCTACAAGATCTAGGAAGGAAGATAATCATCATTGATTCATAATGAACTAACAATCAAGGTAACAAATATCCATGGGATAAGAAAGTTACCTCATTTGACAACTTATGGTCTCTATGCTAAATAGAGAAAGACAAGTTGATGGCAAAAGTATTGAAGGATAAAAGAACTCAAACATGTGCAGAAAGGAAAGGCAAGTTTGGTCCTCGAGCAAGATAGAATAGTATAGCTAAGATTCAATGTTATTGAAAGATTATGGAAAGAAGCTCATATCACTGGAAAGATGGAGGAAGCTGAAGAAAAGGGGCCAAGGAAAGACGGAGTAACAAATATCTACTATGAGTAAGATGATATCCCTCACAAAAGGGTCCTATCATAAGCTCCTAAATCTTGTTTTATAGATATGGCCAAGATAGTAAGATGCATCGTGGCATCATGAAAGCATTAGAAACAAGAACTCGGTGACATCACCATGGGAATCATGAAGGACAAAATCCATGGCAGTCAAACATGAAGGATATAGCTCTTGGGAACCTCATTGGACATGGAAGGAAAGAAAGAAGTCATCCAGGACAAGGCTCATCATACCTCAAGCCAGAAAGAAAACATCTGCCAGATGGGGACATACAAGATCTTCAAGATTCTCTAATCGGATCCTCATCAAAGGGTTCACTAATCTAGAGAGGAAGCAAGTGTTTCATTTGAAACTCCAACTTGCGGAATTCGTGAATGATGTTATTGTGACTTTAGAGGAGAAGAAAATCAAGAGGTTGAAGACACTTCAATCAAGGAAGCTACTGAAGGAAGCCTAGATGACCTAAAGATGAAATAAGGTATGTATGCTTGTATTTCAATTTATAGTGTCATGTTGTATGGTTGCAGGTAACATGGATCATTACTTCTAGCTTAAGAAGCATGATCAAGAGAAACAGGATCTCTTGCTCTGAAAGGATGTAGGAAGGCATAAGACACACTAAAATGAAATCAACATAATATGACTACAATTAAGAAACTCTGATTGAAAGCACCTGGGAATGGAATGTGTGGAGAAGGAAGAGATCGTGAGATAAGCAACCCTGATGAAGGTGATCAACATCCAAAAGACCAAGAAGACTTAACTAGGAAATCTCCCGAAAAGATATGAAGACTTTGATGGAAAAAGATGAAGACCCTTGACAATGGATATCTTTGGGAGATGTGTCAACATGTATGTAGGATGCTAATACCTATAGAAAGATGTCATGATGAAGAGCCATCTCACAAGGTACAATTTGATTTAATATTATGTTTTGATTTCTTGAATAATATCTGGATAAGTTCATGTAGGGCTACTTACAAGTACACCTAGAATTCATGTTGTGGATGGAAGAAGCATGATGAGAAAGAAGTAGTCATATGACGAAGGTTCCAGACATAAAGAAGGCCACTTTCCATGAAGAAAGGAATGACATGACGAACTAAGGAGGATAGTGATCAATGGCTATTGCCCTACAAGGAAGAAGCTCAACTGAATTTCATGACATCAAGGAGAGAAGTTGATCAAGCAGTTGAAGGACCCACAAAGAAGAAGTTGTTGATGTGTAGAAGAGTCCCTAGCTAAGAGGGAGCTCTGACAAGTTACCGATTAAAAGGGAGCTTGGGCAAGTTCTTGATCAGAGGGAGCTTGGGTACATTCCTTTAAGGAATGGGCATATCTTCCCCAGTTGAGAGGGAGAGATAGACAAAACATTTTTGTCTTCACTTTGGAAGAAAGAATGGAGGATTGGGTAATCATTTGGCATCCGATGCTCTTTGAGGATGTGTAGGGAATCCAAGACAAGAGTAGGCAAGCGAATCGATATTCTTTGAGGGCTGGGAACCCAAGATAAAAATAGTCCTAGAAGGTCATACTTAGTGAACACCAGGGTCGATATGTACCTTGAGAGACAATGATGAAGATGTCTATAGTCATTGGCCTCGCCAACATTGTGCTCTAATCTAATGAGAGATAGATCTGTCAGTCAAGGCCTTGCTGTGGAAACAATGTTGGTTACTATGATGCTATACATATGGGTTACCAATCTGATTCTTCTTATGAGAAATTCTTCAGATTGAGAATGACCAAGTACCATTATGAATACCTCCCTAGTTAAGAGGGAGTGTTGAAGAAAATGTAACTAGGTTCGGTCTTCATAAATGTAATTTTGATCTTTGTACTTGTAAAAGAAAAGATATATTATTTTTGTAAATTATAAAATGAGTTTCTTGCTCATTACATAGGTCCAACACATCTTGAAGTGCTATACGAAAGTCAAAGAGTCAAAGAAAATGTTAAAGAGCTCCTCTTGAGCATATATGTAATGTATATGAGTCAATCTAGTGTCTAGATCAACCCTCGAAGGCAAGCACAATCCTCTTGAAGAAGGTAGCAAGCAAAACAAAGTAAATACAGTCACGTCGGCTCAAAAATGAAGACACAACAGTTCACTTGGTCATGTTGGCTTAATATGTGGGTCAAACCACTATAAATAGGCGTGTAAGTTCAGAATTTTAGTCAAGAAATTTTGGAGAAGTCCCTGCAACTTCGGATGAGGACAGAACCTCGACATATCTTTGAAATCTCGGCCAATTTCAGGGGTACAGGAATCTCAGATGAAGTAGTACAATGTTTCGATTAGGAGAAGGATCCCTGTGGTTTTCAGATAGGTATTACAGGGGTACACAGTCTCAACATACTCTCACAGTCTCGGTTAAGAAGGAGCTCAGTAATTCCATAGTGATGTATTCTTGGCATAGCCATGACAAGTAAGATCTCGGTGAACACAGTCACATTCTCGGTGAAGATCTTAGTGCAATGATGATGAACACAGTTACATTCTTGGTCAAGGTGCAGTCATGATCCTAACATGGTTATGATCTCGCTGAAGGAACAACTATGATGAGACAGTGATGGTCTTGGTGAATCAAAATGCAGCTCTTCTATACATATCTCAATATGGAGATCTAGTTGATGAAGACCTCAGTGAAGGTACAACAAAGATGTTGCAGCAATAATGAAGTGGTGTAGTAGTGATGGCCTCAATGGTGCAACAATGATGATGAACTTAGCATTGAAAAAGAAGAGGATTGGTGTCTTGGTCTTGGAGTGGCCTAATAGGTCAAGGGTCATGGTCTTGGTATTCGTCAATTAGAATCTCTATAAGAAGAATTTTGTTCGGGCTTTCCTCTCAAATAGTGAGAGGTTTTGGCCCTGGCAGAAAGCCATCATCTTGTGTTCTTGTCTCTTTGTTTTGATAGCTATTTGATGAACTAAAGAAGACACTCTAATAATAACAAATGAAGATTGTGCTAAGAAGAAAAGTTAACATACCTCACAAATAATTATCATGAAAGAAGAATCTCATTAACTCTAATTGCCCTATATGCTTCAACAAATAGATTGTTGCTAGTGTGGCCTTTTGTGACACTGTTTGATTGAGGAAGCTCTTCAGTGAGCTATTTGAGCACATGCTGGATACCATCGTGATCTATTGTGATAATCATAGTGGGATTTGCCTTTCAGAGAATTTCGTGTTCCACTACCGCTCTAAGCATATTGATATCAGATACCATTTTATCTGAGATATGCTACAACGGGGAGAAATAATGCTCCAATACATCAATATTGATGAGAAGGTTGTTGACATCCGCATGAAGGCCTTGGGGAAGGTCAAATTTTTAGCCTTCTAAGAGAGACTTGGAGTCATGGAAGGACCCTCCCTTAAGTTGAGAGGGAGTGTCCCACTTGAGTTGGACATTGAGCTGTGGGAGCTCTTGGGTGCTTGGGGTACTTCTTAGAGTTATGAATGACCATAGGGTGAGTGGTTCACCTTCCCCTTTGATACCCCATGATGGTTGACATGTGTGTAGGGTGAGTGGTTCACCTTCTCTTATGGCATATCAATAGGATGAGTGGTTCATTTTCTCCTGCGGATGCCCCAACATACATCCTACCCATTTAATCTGGGACTCATGCGAAGTACCTCTTATTTGGCCAATGAGTTGGTAAAAGAGGATAGGGACCATCGAACTGTAGATGGACGCATCGTGTATTGCCGTACTCCCTATGTCTAGGATGCATGGTGTTCAACAACTTGATTATTCATGATCAAATCCAATTGGGCTTCTACCCTTGTATTGACTTCGGTCAGTGGAGAGTGGCAAGGTCTTGTGACTCACTCTCGATTGATTCCTTTTTATTATTACGTCAGTGTTCAATATAGTTGAGATGAGATGCAAAGACGGTACATGATGATAGGATGACATGATGATGGATGGATTGGCAGGTGGAATTCTACGAGGGAGTGTTAAAATTGGCAACTAGGGCCAAATTCCACTTTGGACAATTCATTTGATGGAGATGATTATTGGATTGAATTCCTTTTTCCAATAGGACCAAAATCGACCTAAAGGTCATCAAATTTGGATAAGGAAAAATATGTTTTTGAGATCAAGCCCACACATGTGCAAATTGTCAAGGTCGGCCACATCAACATGTAGACTCATGAAACCTAATGGACATGTCTCTTGACCCTCAATGACTTGTATAAATAAGAGAGACCTCCATCCTCATTTGGCACCTCATCAACTCAACATATTTTTCTCTCTCCTCATTTGATTGGTTCGTACACCTTATTGGGCATCTCTTTTCCTCACGTGTGGCAGAAATTCAGGATGAATTTTAGAGGCCGAATTTTAGATCTGTTGTAGGGTTTGGCCAATGTTAACCAAGGGGTATTTAAACAAGTTTGACTGCGATTTTCTGGGAATCTTTCTGTTTGGGCAAGTTGCATTGTTTGGCACACAAACGAAGATTTTCTAGGCATGTTGATTGGGCTGACCACAGAATTTGACCACTCTTTTATTGACTTTTTTGGGCTGACTTTGACCAGGAAATAAGGTTGAGTTTGACTGGGTTTGACCGAGCTACATTGAGGACTGTTCGCTGCTACATTGACTAGCGTTGTCTTTTTGGTTAGGGCAGAATTTCGCTGTTGTTGATTGCGGATTTGAAAAGGCTGTTTTGATTGTGATTTGGCAAGTCAATTTTGAATTTTGTACTCTCTCTCTCTCTCTCTCTGTGTTGAACATTTGATATAATAATAAGAAGAATTCATCGAAGTGTCTTCCCCATCTTGGGGTTTTTCCCTGGAATTTTCCAATTCCTGGTGTTCTCTTAGATTGGCTTGTCTTCTGCGTTTGTTGTTTATGTTCTATCTACAATTATTGTGAATGTGATTAATGGTTAACCATTAATGTGATTAGTATTAGAAATTAAACTGGAAATTGTCATTGGGATATCTAAAGGACACTGAAGTAATTGTTTCAAGCATAGAACATACCATTGTTAACTAAAATTAACAATACTAGTCCCTAACATGTCCCTCAAAGGATAAAACAAATAATATCAATATTACAATTGTTTCAAGCATAGAACATACATTTGTTAACTAAAATTAACAATACTAGTCCCTAACATGTCCCTCAAAGGATAAAACAAATAATATCAATATTACATCATCATCCTCAATCCCTTTTGGGACAAGTGCCCAGAGGAAATCATGTATATGGTCATGGGCATTTTGATCCGTAGTCCCTTTGAAGTTGGGTAACAATTCATGATATTTGTCAGGTAAAAGGTTCGGGGTTGTCACTCAACTTCAAAGGTCTAAAAACACTAGCAAGGAGCTCTTTGCTTCTTGGGATCTTGGGTTGGTTTTGATTTTGGTTGGAATTAGCATTTTCATCCATGTAGGAAGTTGTGTGGCAAACCTTTTCAAATTCAGGGAGATGGTTAGTTCTAACAGGTGATGAAGTTCTTGCCCAATCCTAGTTATAGGAGGAATATTGTCTTCTTCAAGTAAACTAGGGGATTGGATAATGAATGGAGTCGCTAGAGGAGTACTTGTAATGTCGTTAATGAATCAATTCCTCGATTCACAAGGAATGAAGACTTGCTTTTTCCTCGGCAACAACACCAAAAACTTTTCCACACAATCTAGCAGGGTCCTACGAGGAGTACCTTAGAGACAATTACTAGACCAAATGACAACAATTGGACAAAGACCCACTCTCACCTCAGTCAGTGTCCCCTGCTCTTTACGGACTTTCACCGATGGGAGGAGTCTCGATATAAGGAAAGTCACTCGAATGATAAGATCAATGGCACAATGTGATGTGATTTTTGCAACCCATTCGAAAGAGAGGCTCAAATAATGGCTCAATTGCTTTAGAGGGTGGCTAATAGATCAAGAAATGATTATGAGGAGACCTAGACCTAGGACAAAAGGTTATTCAATTACAAGGGATACTCCTAGACCAAAGGTTTCTTATGGAAGCAAGATTTCAATTAGGGCTTTGTATGATGATAACACACAAGGTTTTAGAACCAATAGAGAGACCTAGGAGAATCCAAGCGAGACCTAGGGGTAGAGGATGATCTTCAATGAGATATCTAGGTCAAGCAAAGTTGAGAAAGGCAAAAGAATGATTAATTTCCTTTGAGTTTTCAAGAGAAAATGACCTTTGGAATGCCACTAACCAAAGAGGTTTAAGGGTAGAAGTGATGTTGGAGTTAGGGTTTGAGATATTCCTCAAACTAGCCATGAGAATCGCTTCAAATTTTGAGGGTAACTAGCAGTAGCTTGCCAACTCGCTCCTCAAGGTGACCTCTCTAATGCCGTTCGCACTAGGCCCTAGTTGGCCTTTTAGGGTTAGGGCATAAATTTGAAAAAAGGTGGAAGAAAATATTTTTAAGGTTGATCACCTAGGAATGAGACGCAACGCCTTATCAATTGGGAGAGATGGATTCAAGATTTCTTTTGATGCAAGACCTTCTCTCTATCAAGGTGACCTATGCAGCGCTTTGCTAGCCCTAAAGAAGCAACAACTCAACTACAATAAGTATTTATACTTCGCTTGGCAACGATTGATAGATATTCAAGGATGCAATATGCAAAACGAGCCTCTAGTAACATTCATTCACATCATCTAATGAGTAATGCATGCAATACTTAGATAATCCAGTGTTTTTCATGAATTTGCATGAAATTAGGGCACATATAAGATTATGACAAGATATTCCTTACATTAGACATGCAACAATGTAAAGAAATAACATCAAATAGCACTTACAAGGTAACATGTGTATATCCATCCATCAAACTTGCAAATAGAAGCTCCAAGGCAAGATAGCAAAAATCCCAAACATCAAAATGCATCAATAACTACCAATTTCGTCCATCAATTGCAGGTCCAAATTCTTTTTACAAGAGAAATCTTAATCCAAAATGATGATGAGCTACAAAATGAGGCTCTCATTCAATTTATATGAGCCGCTCACAAGTTCGAACAAACTAACTAGCCTAATGAAGCCCCTAAAAATGTTTTAATGTGCAAAATGACAATTACTTTGGTGACAAACGCACCAAATAGCTGAAATGTGCAAAACCATGAGACCATGAAGAACCATGAAATTTAAATGCTAGGCAATTCACAATCCAGGAATTTAAAATCATTTTTCTTTAATGACCCAGATCTAGAAAAAATTGTTAATTTTCCTATAGTCAATCTTTAGAGACGATTTAAAAATTGTTAAGTGTGTTTGACTATAGAAAAATTAATATCACAAAATTTTCCTTTAAAATTTTTAGTCCAAAAACCCTCGACACAAATAAAAACCCAAGAAGGAACTTTAGATTAAAAATTTCATTATTCCTTAGGCAAATTTTAATGTGCTAAGTTTTATGAGAAAATTTAATGCGGCAAATGCTTAATGAAGTTTTTTAATGTGACAAAAGTAAAAATTCGAAAGGGTTAATGAATTAAATTTTTAATGGGCCAAAGGCCACATAAAAAATTTAAAATCTTTTAATGTGAAAATTTCTCTTTTGATTTAAATTTTTTTCTGAAGTCTTAAAGTCACACAAAATGGAAATGAAATTTTTATTTAGGTTTTTGTTTTTATATCAAACAAAAAAATAAAAAATTCATGAAGAAATCAAAACAGAAAGCAAAAATAAAAAATCGATTCCTAAAAATAATCGAAGTCACTAAACAATAAAAACAAAAATATTTTTTTTTTAAGATTTTTTTTTTTTTTTGTAAACTATGGTAAGGCCTTTTCTATTAACATCAACCAGCGAAACTATATACAAAAACAGGGATCCTCCTCCCGCCCCGAAGGGAAACCGGGAAGGAGGGCCACCACAAGTTAGAAGTTTTCAGCATAAAGCTGAGACAATACAAAAACAAGTTTAAAACAAAACCTTCAGTCTACCTACCAGCAGGAGCTATACCCTATCATCTTATGCATTCCATATCCTATGCCAAAACTGATACTATTGGTCCTATCAGGTGAAAATTGAAAGCAAAACAAAGACATATCAATCATCCATAATCTCCGGTTTCACCTCTTCCTTGCGGTGCTCCTTGGTTATTAGCTTCAGAGTGTTTTGGATATCCTCCAATTTCCTATCCTGTTCCAGAATTGCGACTTGCAGACTCTTCATTTCCTCTTTCAGGCTTGGGTACCCTTGCGCAATCTCAGTCATTTCTTCCACAATCTGTTCCATTGCTTTGCTCAGCAGACACTTCATCACCCAATATATATGCAGGGCCTGTTTATACTGGGAGAGGCGACCCCTGGTGTTACCAGGATCAGACATAAGAGGGCTCCATTCATTCATCTTAGGGTCCGAGGCCTCCTCCAGGACTCTCTCTTCCAAATTCTCTATAATTCTTCTTATCTCCACATTGCCCTCATTGTTGTACACGCGCTCCACATCTCTGGCCATCTGGTTCATGGTGCGTCGACCTCTTTTCCATTGGTTGGGAGACTGAGGTTCTGAATCATAGTCCCCAGCATGCCCGGTATTTCCTCGTCCCCTGCTTCCTCTGCCCTTGCCTCTCCTAGAAGGCCGACCACGGATGATACCCTGGCTGCCTTGTCCGACCTCGAACCTCCCTCTCCCCCTGCATTCCTCCTGCATATTTCTCATCTCGCCTTCTCTGTATATTCCCTCTTCTGCCAACACCTCCTGGTCCTTCCTCCTGAACCTCTCCTCGCTTTCCTTTACGTTCTGGTGGTTATCAGTCCCCTGAGAGCTATCTTCCTCCTGTATCCTCTGCTGCCTCGTCGTCCTCTTCCTTCTGCCACCCTCTTCGCTATATACTCTAGCCTGCCTGCCACCCTCAGCCATAGTCTCTTGCTCTTTACGAAAACTGTTTCCAGGAAATTTACTCCAGGTATCCACCGCCCTCGCCACCTTGCATGTCCTTAAATTCTTAGCATCAATGTCTGCTGCTGCTCCCTTTAAATTATTGCCACCTCTTCTGTCCACTACCACCTGATCGCCGCCGTTTCCCATCCCTTCTACTGCCATGATGATCTTGGAGCCATGTCTCGGGGTGCTCTCCTCGCAGTGATCTCCCTTCACATCCTTTATTATGATTGCCCAAAAGTGAGGCTTGTACTGATAAGCCCTACCCATTATCATTAGGTTACCCGGAGTCCTTTCCTTCACCCCGATCGGGGATTTTTTTAAACAAAACTCAAAACAAAAATAAAATGGAAAAGAAACATCGAATTATGTTAATAAAGCTAAAATTTAACCCTAATGAATACACAAACAAAATAATAACAAAATAAGAAAAAAGAAAGCGAAATCGAATGAAATGTTTGATGCAGGTTGATGATGTATGTAGGTCGATGAAGAAGGGAGCTTGAAGAGAGCGAGGTTTGAAGGAATACGAAGGCAACAATGTAGTGGTTTAGTGCAGGTTTTGACGGTGGCAAAGGGGTGAGGAGCTTGATGCAAGCTCAGGCAACAGGGCCAGAAGCGGCGGAGCATGAGAAGTCACTGACAAGGCAGCCGACAGGGAGCAACGATTGCAAGAGCGAGGGATCTCAAGGGAGCAACATGAGATGGAGAGACGACGGAAGGGTTTGCAGGTTAGGAAATGGAGCTCGAGGGCAGTGAAGGTTTGCAGGCACATAGAGAGAAGGAGGAAAGAGTAGGAAGCTAAGGGACAAACACAGCGGAAAACGCAGAGGGGAAGCTGCTATTTGGCAGAGAGAGGACTCAGATTTTGCAGAGAGAGGGAAGTAAAAACACAGTAGAGAGGAGGGCTCAATAAGGGAACATGCAAAAAAAGAAATGGTAGCCCAAGAAACCCTTAAAAATTTTCCAGAAATTTATATGTTAAACCAGTATACTCCAACTTTAAAATATGCTCTAAGAAAAACTCATGAAATCCCCAGATATAAATTTTGAAACCCTCAAACTGGAAAAAGTTTGGAATAATGCCCCTGCAAAATGATTTTGAGGCCAGATTTTAACCTGAAGGGTTAGATCTAGGTTCAAATAAAAATTCTTTTTCAGATCTGAACCTGGAAAAAAGAAAACAAAACACCTAGACAATATATACAATAATAAATTTGAAAACCCCAATAAACCCTTGTTAGATAATTACAATATTTACAGACTGAAAGCTCTAAGTAGCCAGATCTACCATTATGCTGCAAAGAAATTGATTTTTTAAAATTTTAAATGGAGGTACTAGCTTAAAACCCTCATGCATCCACAAAACAACAATCTTATGATAAGCCCTGGGATTAGATAGATGGGCTCTTCAGAAAATGCAGATCGAGAGTTGGCTGGTCCAACTGAAGACTATCCCCTAACGCTCGATATTTTCTCAAGATTTCCTTGCAAAACTTATTCCAACCATTAAAAATAGAGAGAAGAAACAATAATTAAATTAAGACAGAATAGAGATACCTGCTATTATGTTTGAAATTAAAATTATTATTTAAAATCCAACAAACTGAACAAGATACCTGTGCTCAGATCACTCTTAAAAAGCTATTCATCAATGGCTTCAGAAAAATTAAGCATGAAATAATAACATCTTACAGCATGCCCATGAAGAGTAACGCCATCAGATTGTAACCCCAAAGTCTTTCTCTATTATCCAGGAAAAGATTACACAAGAGCTTTTTGTTTGGCACACGACTTAGAGATCGGATCGATCGACTGACAAATGACCTCCTATTTAAAGATAAATCCTCCAACGACTAGTTCGGGTGATTCTTGTCAAAGTAATCTCGATCGTTGATAAAGATCAAAATATAATTTCATCCAGTGTTGCAGGAACCGTCCCCCCCAAGGATCCAAAGGCAGATCTGCGTCCCGTATGGATCTGCCACCGATCCATTGGCGGAATCAGATCTGCGGTTCCTCCTTTTTTTGGCAGTTCTTGGAAAATTGGATTCATGGGGTCCCGATCCATGGCTTCTACTACCCGATCTGCGGTTCCTATTTCCCGATCCGCGGATCCAGAAAGGATCGGGTGCAAACGTGTGAAGGTTTGGGCGTGTATCCACTGCGGATTGCGAGCGGATCCGAGAGAAGGTGGATGGTTCTGCGGGGCTTTTTTTGTTTTTGGAAATTCCGCACTGTTCTGTGAGGAACTACACTTTCCGAATACTCCCAAGGTGCCCCTTGATGCTCCCTTGACGCTTCCTAGATGCTTCCTAATGGTAATGTTAAATTCTTAAAGTAAAAATGGCATTCTCCTTTACATTCATTTCCATCCGTTTACTTAAATTTTTTACATTACCATGAAATGACTCGGGATGTTTGAGAGTGGTTCCAACCTCATTAGACTTCATATGGAGAAAATAGAATTTCATATCCCATTCAAAATTCAGCAGACTTAACAATTTTCAGGATCAATGGTATTGTGGCACTTCATTGGATTATATCATGTATGAGGGCATGTGATTGGCATTTAATCAAGAGGAACAAGCCCTATATACCCCAGTGTTGGCGTTATTGATTGTTGAACTCTTTTGTCATGGCCTTAGCAATTATGTACTCTTCACTCAAGTCAAAATCATTGATCAAGCATGTTAAGCTTTCTCTACCATATTATAAGGCTTGAATTAAGCTTTTTGATCAAAATTAGGCGATGTTGACTAAAATCCCTATAGAATTGAAGTAGAGGCAAAGGCTAGAAAAGAGAAGAGGAATCTAGATTGTAGATGGTCGATGCTAGAATAATTAATCATTGATGTAAAATGGATGCCATATCTATCTTGATTTATGTAAAAATATGCATGTTTTCATGTCTTTTACAACTAATTTGGTATTTTGGATGTTTTTTAAATATAAATGCATATATATATATATATATATAATAGACGCTTCCGAGACGCTTCGCTTCCTAGATTTTTGGAAAATGATGCTTCCGCGTCTTCGGTTCCAAAAAGCATTCCCGTTTCGTCCCCGCTTCATGCAACATTGATCTCATCTTGTTGAAATATTTTTTTTCTAAGAAATTCGATTTTTTCATTTAAATGCACTTAATTAACTCAAAATAAAAATTTGATTTTGACTTAACCCCCAGGGATCAAAGGTTTAAAATTTATCAAAATAATTAATTTACCTTAGTCCCAGGACCTCTTAAAATTTAATTTTTTAGAACCGGCGAGTTTTCCCTTTGGAGAATTTAAATTTACATAAGACTTAGAATTAATTAAATTTCTGGCTTAGGATTTTAATTAATTTTAGGCTAGGAAATTTAATTAATTAACCTATGAGGGGATAAATTATTTTTTCAACTCTCAAATGTTTAGCCATGGTGTTTTAATTATGAGGGACCATGCGCTAGACATTTTACATCAAGATTTACACATTTTTACACCATAAAGAGGGAAAACCCATTTGTTACAAACCCTCACAGACTACCCATTTCTACGACACAACTATAATCCAGCAGACCAAACAATTTGTAATAAAATAATCTAACCAAAGTGTCAGGATTATTGCCAAATTAATTTTACATAGACTCGATCTAGAACACTAAGACTCGCCTAAGATCCTAGTGACAAAATCCATTTCAGCTTTGGGGTAAGATTGGAGGGAAAAACGTTGCCGACCATCCGAAAATGGATTGGTGAGATAAAAAACCTCCCAGAATGGAGATCATCACTAGAAAGGTAGGTTTACTTAGGTTTTTACAGACACGACATGGTTTTGCTGAGATTATTATACTCGCAGAATGGGTTTACATTACAATATGATGATTAGGTTGATGATGATAGCTGGATGACACGAACACATCGATCAGGCGATATCCCTTTTGCAAAAAAAAAGGGGGTGGACTGCTATGGGGTCATTGACACGAAGTGGTCAACAAGTATCATGTGAAATGATGGTGGAACGAAGTGGGGCAACATTGAAGGCTTCAAGCCACATGCCATGGTAGAAGGGTAGCTATAATAAGGGAAGCCCACACATTGGGTGTATGGATGTAAGAGGGAGAAATTGTGGTACATGAGTTACCCTGGCCTTTGTTTTTCCACCCTTCTTCATATGCTTTTTGCCTTTTATTGATTTTTCTTTCTTTTTGCTCAGGGCTCTAGGGGATGAGAGCATGAATGAAAAAGCAATGATTACACCCCTTAAGGTTGGCCAGTTCATCGCCCACTAGGATTTGGGGCAATCATGGGTTCCTTAATGATGCAGGTGGCATTCATAGGGGCCCTAGGAATCAGTGTGATGGCCATAGTGATAAGATACTTCAACTATAGACTTTCCTCGATCAAAACTCACTACAAATGAGGCCTAAGAAAACCTTTTGAAATATGAAAATTACATACAAATTTCAGACTTGAAATGAAGAGGAAATATCATGAAGAAAGAGAGGTTAAGTCTCTCTTAAGGCCCACAACCTAAAGAGAAAAAGAGGAAGCCTTTTAATGAACTTGGACTAGCGAAGGATGGGCCTCAAAAGGGCTCACGACCTTGCTATAAAGATGTCCAACAAATGCAAATGGGTCCTGCAAAAATAAATTAGTAGTTTTGGAAGAATCTCTCCTCCAACTTGATGCCAAAGTGAACTTGAATTGCTACTCAAAAGGCTGCAAAACAAATCAGAAAATTAGTGGAGAGAGCATGCAAAAGAAAAAACAATAATACACAACTAGTATACAAGAACTAAACCAGTTCATGGAAGTGAGACTCCATGCTTGTCTAGTGTAGAAAAATTCTCTGCTTAGCTCATATATTCATTGGAAACCTCTAGATGTAGATCAAACAAAATATAAAATTTGAATTTATAAGTGATTCAAGTAGAATATGAGAAAAGAGAACTCCCCTTCTTTGCTTCTCCTTGGATGAAGACCTTGAAGTGAAGATCGACAAGTCTTTCGTATCTTGAGTTCGGGAGTGAGTTGATCTATGTGAAACTTCTCCCATGCCCAAGAGGATCCTTCACACAATTCCAAGATAATATTTTCTACATACTTGGAAACAAGTATTATCACACATAAAGGAAATAAAGCAATACAATGAGTGATAGAAACTAAATATTCTTTCAAAATTCAATTAACATTTTTCACTCCTGGAATAGTACTCTAAATCAAAGATATGTGCAAGATAGCTTGCACATATCAAACCAAAATGGATGGAAATAGAAACTAATACAATTCAAATACATAAGAAATTGAAGCACAAGTACAATAATTGGAAAGGGATCACCTCATGATAGAAAGATAACATCACCAATGATACCCCAAAGTCTTTGTTTTATTAGCCAAAGCAAGTGTACAAATTGACAGAGTTTCCTCAAGCCCAATAGCTCATAACATGAATGCATAGTGAAATGCTCACATAAATAGAAGAATGGGAGCAAATCCCAATGACAGAGGTTCGAAGGCACTAAGGATTAGCCATCTCTTATCCATTGTTATATTATGATGTTGTGGAATCACATGTGAGCAACATCCTTGTGTTGGATGGGTTATGACTATGTGGCATTAACCAATGGAGAAGAGACTAGATGGAGTTTGGAGTTGGGGATATCACTTTTGCTATAGATAGGTTGAAAGCCAACTATGGAAACAATATTATGCATTACCATCACAACCCTATAGTGAATGACAAGGCATGAATCCATGCTGTCCCTGTTACATTTTGTTCTATTTTGTGTATATTTCATGTGTGAATAATAGGTCCTTAATTAGGTCCCTTCATCCCTCATTTCTATAGTAAGCATCGACTCTAATATGGGACATCATGAATTTACTATAATCTAATATCATAATGTGTCTCACTTAAGTGCCTTACAATTGATTTTTTGCATTTTTTAACTATGTTCAAATGCATTTATACATCACAAAGACAATATCAAATTCATATGATTTAGCTCAATTGACAAAGCATCAATGCTTATGATGCAATATTAATTGTACTTTAAGACTCAAAAACATGACCTTATAACTTCTTTTGTAAAATAAGTTTATTTAGACCAACTTTAGTAGGAACAACACAAATATTTCTTTTTTGTTTGTAGTTTTTCATTCACATATTAATTGTGGTTTCCTGTAAAGTCTGTATCGATCAACATTAAGAATTTTCTAGAAGAAATAATGTTAATAGATAGTTCGTTCCCACAATTCTCATATTATCCTTCTTGACAATATGGCAGCCAAACAAGCACAACCATGGAAATAAGGATGATGTAACAAAGTATCTTGCATCAACAACTGATTGGATTCATGTGAGTGCTTGACATTTCCCTAGTTTGCAGTATTCCTAATAGCTTTTGATGAATACAACTGTTTTTCTATATAGTTTAGAGCATGTTTTAATGTAGGTCCTCGAATTTTATAATGAAACTTTCTCAAGAGTTTGTAAGCTTTCATTGTGGTCTTCTTTCTTTTTGTGGCATTGTCTTTTCTTCCTTGGCTGAGGTATCTAAATGCTTGTCACCCAATTGCTTTTGTAGAATACTATAATAACATTGCATGAAACCACTATTCAGATGGTTCAAATTAAACATAAATGCACCTATGGCATTAAAATAATGATATAAATATTGTAGTAAGAAAGTGTCTCTACAGGAAGAGTTCATGGCTTTGTTAGGAGAAGCATCAAACTGTGCTATATTTTATCAAAAGCTGTAATTAGAGCCGTATGTGTTTGTTTGTACATGCTGGGCTCTAACCTGTGATGGATCTGATATCTTAAGAACTATAGAGATTCCTTGACAAGCTAATGTAACTCTTGTGCAATTCAAACCTAAATACTATTAGACATAAAATCATATTTGTTTGCCGTGAAGCGTGGTTAGAAATAGAAGTGATGTCCCTGTATGATTAGATATCAACATGTTGACAGCTGTATTAATGGTTGTATTAAGCCATTGCTTGCTTAACTTTAGAAATTGTTAGTCAATATAAACTTTAAAGGGTCACACATAAGATGTGGATGTTAATCATTCTACTTGACTCCCATTTGAGAGTATGTACTCATCTTGTTTAGTTCTTGAAGATATGATACACTACACATACTAATTTAACAATAATTAGAGTGTGCTCTAATTTTGTTTCTATCTATTATGGTGTCAATATGGTTGATTATAGTTAGATGTTTTCTTCGTAATTTTTTTGTTCTCTTCCTTGTCGATGTTTGTAGCATTGGGAGGTCTTCAGCATAGGCTATGTATCTAGCATGCATGAGAGAGTCCCCTTTAGGTGCTTGCTCAAGAGGAGCAAGTATTATAATTTCTTTCCTAAGTTTTAAGTAAGAAAAAGTTGTTGAAGAATGTAACTAGGTTCGTCTTCATATTTATATTTGAGTCAAAGAATGAAAAATATTTTTTTTTTATTATTAAAATGACTTATTAAAGTATGGGCTTCATGCTTGGGTCAACAATTTATAGGTCAAAGTCCCCATTGAGGACATTTAGGTTTTATACTGAGCCATTAGAGTCATTGTCCATTTAATGAGACCCTTCTTGGGCTTTTGAATCATGTAAAAATAATTAGTAGAGTCAAAAATGTAATTTTTCACCTCCACACCAAGTTGGCCTACAGGAGGACAATTCAACCCATAGAAGAGGCTATATATACAAGAGTAGTTCGATCTATTTGGACATCAAGTCAACAAGTTCGATACACATCAAGGAAGTGCAGAAAAAGTGTGAAGTTTAAGGAGAAGAAGGAAGAAATACAAGTCGAAGTTTTTGGGTTATATCTGTCTCTCTCTCTTTTATACGAGTTACTAGGCTATTTGCTGGATCGAAGTTCTGGTGCTGGAAAGGTTGAAATTCTGAATGTGCTGGGTCAAAGATTCCGCCGCTGGAAGGTCAAAATTTTGGATTTGCTTGGTCGGAGTGCTACTGCTGCAAGGTCGAAGATCTAGATCAATGTTGCTGGGAGTAAGGGTTGGCTTGGTGATTGGAGGAGGTCTGAAGAGTCTTGGATTATCTCGTTTTAACTACCAAAGGATGAAGTTTGACGGGGTTTCCCCCTAGATAGGGGTTTTTCCCTGGAAGAGTGCCTACATCTCGTGTCTCTTGTTCTTGTGATCTTCATTCAGAGATAATTTGGTAATTGCTTGATGAAAGATATATAATAAAGAAATAAAAGAAGCCAACATAATTCACAAGTAATTATCAAGAAAGAGAAATCTAACCCTAATTCTACTAACATTGATTTCTCAACATGGATTTAGAGCTAAGGTCAAGGAAGATTGGAGATCACTCTATTGGCTTGAAAGAAAGCACTGTTGATTTTTGTAGCATCAGATGTGTTCTTGCTATGAAATTTTGTGGAGAGGCTAGAATACATGTATTCTCCAAAACCTAGAAATCATTTCTGAAAATTCCACATAGAGATAGCTTAATTAAAATAATCAACTTTTTTAAATGGTTCCCTAAGTCTAAACTTGGGAAATTTGGTTAATTAAAGGGTATTAATTAATTCATGGTGAGAATCTTCTAGAAGAAGACATGGATTGACCTCTAGTTAATCTTAGCCATCAATTATGTTTTAATCTTCCCTGTTGGTGCTCCAATAGGAGATTATAAGAAGAAGTCGATGGATAGATGGAGAACACACCAGGGCAGATACTCAGTTGCTCCAACAGATCAATTTTCTCAGTGGCTGAAGTTCAGCAAGAGAAAATTGAGTCAGAGAGTGAGTTGCAGGTTGGAGAGAGGGCATTAGCATAGTCTAAGAGTGCACGAAAAATATGGAGGAGACAACACAGAGGAGGGACGCAGGTTAGCACAACGGAAAGGTTGAGCAGGGCCCATGCAGTCATTGTGCAAAGAGTGACGCAGAAGGGCCAGCGAAAGAGGCAGGAGGCCCTCTTCGGGGTCAGAAAATTGCTGTGGAGTGTGAGAAATTCAACGGTAAATTTCTCTCAGTGACTCTTCCTCTATTTTGTCTTGTACAAAATTATTGCTGAAGATTAATAAAAGAAACCCTCATCTGTTGCACCGGTTTTCCCACATTGGGTTTTTCCGGGGACAATTGTCCAAAAATAATTGTGTCACTGTGGTTATATATGTGCTAGTATTTTCCTTGTATTTATTTTCCGCAGAATTTTAGTTGTGAAGGCTGCAGTGTATGTATTTTGATATTACCGTAGAAAACTACAAATAATTTGTTTAAGCAATTAAACAAATAGAAGAAATATTATCAGTTACTGCAGTAGGATTTGGGATCACCGAATTTTCACATGGTAGCACAACACTGGTAAAGCAGGAAGAACTCAATTGCAATGACTTAAGTGCTGGGAAGAAAATAGCACAGAAAATTATGGATAATCAAGAAACCTTAGAATTATCTTCCAGATTGGAAGATGAGTTTGTGTGTCTTTCAAGATCGGCTTTGGCTGGTGTCTGGTATATTGATAGCGGGGCTTCATCTCAGATGACTGGAGTAAGGGAATATTTCTCGAGCTATCAAGAGGAACAAATGGACTTCTAGATCACTATGGGCAACATAACTAGATGTACTCTAGTAGGGAGAGGCACCATAGACTTTCAGACGGAAGCAAGAACCAATACTAGCACCATGAATGTACTGCATGTGCCAGGATTGGGCATGAACCTAATTTTAGTGTCCCAGTTGTAGGACAAAGGATACGATGTATACTTTGTGGGAAAGAAAGTACATGTCAAGCATCCTACCTGGAAGAAGGTGAGATAGATTGGAGTTTGAAGCAACAAGCTATATATATTGCAGATTGATTCTCTAATGGCACTAATAAGTAGTGATAACAACAATAGAAAGGAGCTGAATGAACTATGGCATAGGAGGATGGGACACTTGCACCATGGAGCACTCAGGATGCTTAGAGAGACTGTAACAGGAGTTCCAGCTCTCAACACCGAGCAAAATGATCTATGCCAAGGATGTGTACATGGAAAGTACGCAAAAGAAGTGTTTCCCAAAAGTGGTAGCAGAGCCAATGGTGTATTGGGATTGATACACTTAGATATTTGTGGCCCTATGTCCACTAGAGCTCTTAGCGTTGGCGAATATTTTGTCTCCTTCATTGATGACCATTCTAGAAAAGCCTAGATCTACTGCTTAAAGACCAAGGATGAGGTCTATGATCGGTTTCGAGAGTTCAAAGCTCTTGTAGACTACATGACAGGGAAAAGGATCAAGATACCCAACAACAAAAACCCTACTCTCCTTCCTTCACACGTGTGAAGAGAGAGAGAGAAATAATCCAATCACTTGATCTTTGTCCTTTTTCTTCCTTCGCTAGCCTCTTTCTTATTCACCTACACTTGCTTGATAAGAGAATGAATTCTGTCACTAGGAGGTTGAGTTCCCTCCTATATATAGGCTTCCAAGGTGGACGAAGTTCCTCAAATTAGGATGACTTCTTAGCTGGCAAGCCGACTTGGTCTTGGAGGGTATATAGACACTTTTAAATACAAAAATAATTCATTTTACAAGTTACAATGTGCCTGATGGGATCTTCATCATATGACAATGACTCTTTTGAATTCTTGACCTAGGACAAAACCTAGAATCACTCAATGGGTGCTTGACCTCTAAAATAAAATACCTTGAGCATGAAACCCATGCTTCAAAAATAACAATAATAATTTTTCTTTCATTTTACAGTATATAAGACTCAAAAGAACATTTCATATTTATGAAGACCGAACCTAGTTACACATTTTTCAACACTCCCTCTTAACTAGGCAAGTATTCATAAGTGGTACATGGACATTTTCAATTTGAAGAGATCTCATAAGAATAGTCAGATTGGTGAGCCATCTATTTAGCATCATACCAACCAACATTGTCACATAGCAAGGCATTGACTAACAACTCCATCTCCCCACAAGATCAGAGCACAATGCTGGCGAGACCAATGACTAATAGACACCATCATCATTGTCTCTCAAGGAACATACCCCCCTTGGGTGTTCGCAGAGTATGTCCTTCCAGGACCATTCTTATCTTGGATAGCCAGTCTTCAAAGAATATCGGTCCTTTACAACTACTCTTATCTTAGATTCCCTATCTCATCCTCAAAGAGTATTGGATGCGAGATGCTTACCCAATCCTCCATTCTTTCTTCCCAAAGTGAAGACAAGAATGATGTGTCCATCTCCCCCTCTCAACTAGGGAGGATTTATCAACCAGTCCAAGATTGTCTCTCAAGTATTGAAGCTTTTTATTAGGAAGAGATTTTGTCAATATATCAACTGCCTGTTCATCGGTGGAGTTATACTGTGGCTGTAGCACACCATCCTGCACCAACTTTTGAATGTAGTGATACTTTTTAGTTATATGCTTTGTATTTCCATGAAACACTGGGTCTTCAGACAACCTTATACAACTGGCGTTGTCACAATATATCTCCGTAGGGTCCATTGGTCCTTCAAACAAGTGAGACAACAACTTCCTCAACTAGACAAATTCTCTGCGTACTTCATAGGCTGCAATATATTCAGCCTCAACACTACCCAAAGCAACCAATTTTTGCTTTCTACTCATCCAAGAGACCATGGAGGATCCCAAACTAAAACATCCTCTTGTAGTGCTTCTTCCATCTTGCTCATTGCCTCCCTAGTTAGAATCTGTATACCCAATCAAGTGGACATCATTTCTCTTATCATATTTCAGGCAGTAGTGGATTGTTCCTTGCAGATATCTCAGTATATGCTTGGCTGCTATCCAATGATCATGCTTGGGCTCTACCTAGAACTGACTGAGTACATTCACTGCAAAACATATGTTTGATCGAGTATTCACCAAGTACATCAGCAAGCCAATCAATTGTCTATACTTGGTCGAATCCACAGGGCTTGATTCAGAACTTCTTAGCCTATTCAAGTTTGTGATCATGGGGGTTGTCATAGGTTTGCAATGCATCATGTCAAACCTCTTCAACATCTCGATCACATACTTTACTTGACCTACATAAATCTCATCAGGTCCCTGCCAAACTTCAAGTTAATGTGCCATCGCTAGATCCTTCATGTCGAATTTTGCTGCCAGTTGCTTCTTGCACTCTTGGATATGACCTTCCACGCCTGTCATGAGAAGATCATCCACATACAAAAGAATGATTATAGGCTCATCCTTTACAACCTTGATATAGAGATTCAGATCAACAAAACCCAATACACACACCTAAATTAGTGAGAAAAGCCTTTAACCCGACAAGGTGTGGTTTGGTGGCAAAACTAAGAGATGGGGTTGTGACCTATTCCCAACTCTCTCTGTTAAGGCTCTCTCCTAGGTAAGCTAAGGGGGTGGTCCCTAATGAAAAGTTATATGATATGAGTTTCTAGGAGATTAAGTTAAGTGGAGTGTTTGTTAAAAATAACTTGTTTTTGAATTAAGCAAACATGAATAAATGAGCAAATCTCAAAGATATATTCAAAGTATAGACCAGTGCCTTCAAATAAATAACAATAGCTTGCCCAAAAAATGATATCAAGATACAATGATAGACACTCCTGCAAAACCAAATGTTAGACCAAGATGAGCATATAAAATCAATTGCAACTATAAAGGAGATAGTACTTGAAAGTAAATATGCTCAAATGACAAGATAATGACATCTATTAGTCATGAGCAAAATGACCATCAAAGCAACAAATATGAAATAGCTTGAAATAGAGTTGCACCAATGAAGGATATTCCAAGTACAAGAAAACTAATTATTGCAAATGTAAAAGGTCCAAATACTTGCACTATAAAGCAATTGCTTCTTGAGAAAATGATGATATTTTCAAATAAGACTCAAATAAGTTCAAGATAGCATATATAGGAGAGTTGTATTGAAAGTAAAATGAAATTGTGATGTAGAGATGCTCTTGGTTTATTTTATTAGTTGTATTCTAAAGCAAAGTTTCAATTCAACTCCGCTCTCCAGACCTCATCCTCCCTCAGAAATCCAGATCTCACAATGAAGAGTCAATAGGGGTGGAGGGTCCCTTAAGTCTATACAACCAACTTAAGTTGGAGGTTAACATTGCCAATTAGTAATAAAATGTGCCTAAGAGAGATGGTTGAATAAATGTTGTTGCTTCCAAAATAAAGTATTGGTGCTAGATTATAATGGACAATGCTTAAGTAAAAAATACCAATATCTTCAAATGGAAATGAAAGTGAAAATTCACAAGTCCACAATTGGTTTGGAAGAAATAGAGTCAATGCTTAAATTGCTTCAACACAAGAATGTTCAATAATAACCAAGATGCCACATAAATTAAATTTACAATGATAAAGCAAAGTGCTCAAGAGACTTGTGAAGCCAAGATGGCTAAATTAAACCAGTTTAAGCTTGCCAATTGTGTAAGATGCTTGTTTTCTTTCGAAAGAAAAGGATATTGTATGTGTTGTAATAGAAGCTCAATGCAATTACTCAAGAAATTGAAATAAACAAATGTCACACTTGTGCTAAAATGAAAATGGATGTGAGTACTATGTCAAGAACTAATCATGCATGAGTGAAATGAAATTAACAAATGAGAACTAGAGTAACTAAACTAAGATGATTAGTTTACCCACAAGCAAAGATCCTCCCTCTAAATGGGGAGAAGGGATACCATGGGAAAAATCCCAAGCTTCCTCACAAGAAAATTTAGTGTTTTTATTAGTGAATAATTACAATGAAAAGAGACCTCTCAAAAGACTTCGAAAAGAAATGAAATCTTTACAAAATTTGTGCTTGTAATGCACTAGACTTCCTCCTTAGATGCCCAAAGTAATTGGCAAATGAATGGCACAAAGAAGAGGTCTCTAAAGTATGCAAACTTGGAGAAATGTTTACATGTAAAATCAGATTGTGAAACTCCCCAAATCTGCCCAATGTGTGGATTGTTTTGGTATTCACAAGTCAACCACTTTACAATCACAATGCATGCAAGAGGAGAGAGGCTAAGCCTCCTCTAGCTCCCGGCCCTTGAGAAAAAGCAGCCCTCACAAAATCTCACGGCCTCCCTTAAAAACTAGTCTTGAAGTCAAAGCCCAAGGTCCTGCACACAACTTGTTAAAATTTTCAAACAATGAATTCCGCAAGCTGTCACAAGAACAAGTTAGAGAGAGTTGCAAAACAAACCAAGTGTTAGCTATAAAATTAATAAAAAAAAAATTACAAATGTATATGTACAATAGTTTATAAAGGATAAGCTAAAGAGTATGAGTGAACTCTCCGTTTTGCATAGCCATAATTTGACTCTAAAATAGAAAGATTATAGTGAATGCCGCACAATATTTTGAGAAATAAATATTAAAGGATTATGCTTGAGATATGAGTCCAAAGCCCAAAAGAAATGCATGCAAGGCAAATTCGAAAGATGAGGCTTTGGAAATTGACAAATGTGGTTCTCCTTGAGTATTCCAAGAGTGGGTTGGTTTCTTTGAGAACTTCCACTAACGCTTGAAGCTTGATCCAAAGAAAGATTTTCTACACAACTTCACATAGACAAATTAGATCCATATGGGCTTAATCACATGCAATGATGAGAAAATTTTAGAGATATATTGGACATCGACTAAAGAATTCTCTATCTAGAGTAAGTAAATAATCCTTATGCTAATGTAAGATAGCTATACATCAACACAACTTGAAAAGCATAATGGAAATAATTTCATAATGAAATAAGTAGAAAGACGAGCAAGAATATCAAGATATTACTATGCACAAGGAGAAAAACACCTCAAATGTAACCCCAAAGTCTTTTGTATTAATTTGCAAAAGAGTGTACAATCCAACAGAGTATCCTTAAGCCCAATAGCTCGTATCAATCATTACATAGTGAGAGCCCATAGCTCTATTATATAGAAGACTGGGAGCCAATCACAAGGAAAATGGTGACAATCCCAAGACAAATTTGTGGCAATCCCAATGCTCTTACATGCAAATTCGAATTTCCCAAGTGGCAACTCGATTTCTTCCTTAGTGGCCCATGTAATCCTTGATTAGGGAGCTCAAATTAGATGAGGGGATGTGGGAGAGTGAAGTGGAGTGGTAGGAGACCACTCTCCACCTCACTCAGGTAAACTCTAATCCAATCTCAAGTCACCTCATGCTATCTCCTTGAAGCTCGAGTTAACTTCCTAAAATCGTGGATCTTGTCACTGGAATTCGTTGTCTTCTCCACAAAAAAATTGATTTTCTTGATTTGTGGCTAATGTGGAGTCCACATCACTTGGTAATTCAATTGTGACTTTTAGATAAATTTCCTCCTCATTTCCACATCATTTGAGCATGTGTGGATATTTATTTTCTCCATTTATTTAATTGTTAGGCTAATTTATTGTCACATTTTCCACAAAACTTAGGAAAAGTGGGTTTTGAGGGTCTAGAACTTATTTTTTAACCCTCAATGTAATAACTCACCTACAATTACAAATAAAATGTGAATATTTGCATGCATACAGGCCATATGATAGGTACATATGCATGATCTGCATGTAGTGCAATAGTATACATGCTAGCTAATATTGGAAATTATCTATGCTTAAGTTAATAAATCGATTATCGAAGTAAATTTCTAACTCACCATATATATATATATATATATATATATATATATATATATATATAGCGAATGGGGCCTTCTGATATATATCAATGTTGCACGACTCGTACTAGTATAAGACTCGTCAGAATACAAAAAAACGTTAAAATATGGTAAATTTTAAGCATAAAAAAGAAACTAATGACAATTCCAATCCTTATAAGTTATAAAAACCACAATATATGCAATAATTCATAACGTCATCTCATATCTATAAAAGTACAACATAACATATTCGATTCTTGTAAGCAAAACGTTTAGATACTGAATAAGAAAAGGACTCATGATTCCATAATTAAAATAATTTTTTTTAGCAAGCTCAAAATTCATATACATATGTCATAAATGATAAATGATTGTCTCATAAAAATCTTGAGTCTCATCACTCATGGACGACTACGCCTACAATAAGCCCTCGTGGAGTTAGTGCTAACATCGGAAGGCCGAAGCAATTGTGAGGCAGGTGTATTTGGAGTCTCCATTTGAAATGGCAAACTAGAGAGATCCTCAGTCTGTTCATCAAGCCAACTCAAATCAGGGGAATCCTTCTCCATTTGTTGCACTTGTGTTGTGAGCATTTGAAGGTTGTAGTAGATGATAACCAACTTCTCCAACCTCTCATGCTCCAAGTTGTTTCTCTTTTTGCTCTGGATGTGTTTAAACACTGACCAATTGCACTCGCAAGAAAGGGTTGACTTAGAACTTTGATGGCGAATTCTTGTAATTGTGGTGCCTCAGTTCCACAATCTATCCACCAATGTATTGTAAAAAAATAACAACAAAGATTATCAGTTTGCAATGTGAAACATATAAAAGAGAACTAGCAAAATTACGAGCTAAGTTCTAACAATTTGCACTTACAAGGCATTTTCTTGGACGTTGGGTTGAGTTTAATCCAAACATGCAAGATGCTTCCTTGTACATATCTCATTGTATGTTGATTTTGTCTTGAATATCTTGATCTGGGAAGATCTTCACAATGTATATCATGACACCTCTCATCACCTCGGGATGTCTTTGAATGCTAGAACCCTCATTATAGAATAAGCTCGGATTGAGATATGCTCCTGCTGCATGCAATGGTGAGTGTAGTTGCCTGTCCCACCTGGAATCAATAATTTTCCATATAGGGAGATATTTAGATTCATTTCGCTTATAGAAAGACTTGATGGCCTCTTTGGCCCTATCGATGCCCTCATAAATATATCCCATTGCAGGTTTCTCTCCATCCATCAATCTCAAGACTTTCACAAGGGGTTCAGTGAAGCATACAATCTCAATGACTCTGTCCCAAAAGCTATCACCAAAGGCAGATGCTTTCACAGATAATGCTTCTGGTTTTGTGCTATCTTTCCAAAATACCCATTGTTGGCTACAAAACATTCTTCTCAAAGCATGGTACTCATACAAAAGACTTTGGAGGGAAAGAAAGTTTGTAGCAAACTGTGTGACAGATGGGCGACTAAGCTCACCCTGTGTGAATTCCCTCATAAGGTTCAACACGCAAGCATGATTATAAATATACTTGGTAATTTGCTTGCATTCTTGCACAACATCTTGCACCCACTCCAACTTTCCAATGTCCTACAGTAACAAGTCTATGCAATGGGCAGCACATGGAGTCCACAAAATGGTGGGATATTTGGCACAAAACAACCTTCCAACTGCCACATAATTCGCTGCATTGTCCATGATTACTTGGACAACTTTTGCAACCCCAGCTTCTTCCACCACATCAACCAACAATGTAAAAATGAAATGTGCATCTTTTACATTTGTAGATGCATCAATGGATTTTAGGAACATGGCTCCTTTACGGCAAGCTACAACAAAATTTATTATTGTTCTACCCCTCTGATCTGTCCACCCATCAATCATAATTGTACCACCTATAAATTTCCATGAGATTTTAATGCTCTCCAATTGTTCCTTGACACACTCAAGCTCCTCATCTAGCTCTTTCCCACTAAGTGCATTATAAGATGGGGCTTTGTATCCAGGATATAAAATAAACCGTAATATAAAATCAATTCACTCAAAAGAAAGGTAACAAAGTCGGCAACCTCAATGAGTCACACAATATATATATATATATATATATATATATATATATATATATATATATATCATAAGGAAGACAGAGAGACATTGCAGGTGGCAAGTAATGAACAAGGGCCGAGGAGATAATAGGCATGACAGTGGAGAGCTGGAGACGGTGAAATCGAGCCTATAAGGGAGTTGAAAGGGGGTTTTGAATGGAGGATTTTCTTTTTCGAGAATAGTTGGGAGAAAAATAGAGAAGGAATTTACAACAGAGAGCCACAAATAGATTGAGGATTACTGAGCCTTGATTGTGCTTGATGCTTTTGGGCACGAAGGCCATAGTGCTGAAATTCTGAAGTATTCTGGAGCTGGATACTGAGGTTGTGCCTAGTTTGGCAAGAAGGTTTTGATCCTTTTGGTAATGGGAATGAATTTGGAGCAACGGTTGCCTGGGATTGACTTCAAAAGCGAAAGCTAGGTATGTACTGTGAATTAAATTTGACAAATTCTTCTTTGAAACATCAATCTATGAATTCTGGGCTTCGATATTGTCAAATTTTGTCAATTGGGGGTTTGATTTTGGCCAGGGTATTATACTCAAAGTGTGTCATAGTAGAAAGTTGAGGGTGAGAGGCGTAACTTTAGCATACATACCCCATACAACTTCTCTAGACATCATTTATTACATTTTACATTCAAATTTTATTCAAATTTTCGCCTTGCGATAAATTAAAAAAATTAAAAGAATGACCCCTAGATCTAATCAGATTCCACGAAATTTTACGAGTGAACTAGTATGGTAATATACAATGACTCCAGACATTAGGACTCACCCAAGGCCTCGTCATCAAACTGCACTTTGACTTTGGGGTTATACTTGGAGAAAAAACTCAATTAATTATTAAGTCCTTGTAAGCACTTAATAATTTCCAAGTAAAAAAAACCTTCCAGAGTAAACTCATTTGATGACAAGGTTGTAAGTTATCTAAGTCTATTGCATGACTCAACTCATCATAATAACATCACTTTACACCATCCCCGTGTTGATTTGGGGTAGCATCGGATGTACTCTAAGCCTCAAATTTTGTAGGAAGGCTTGGGCAGGCTTTGACACATGTATTCCTAAGAACCCAGAAAGCGTTTTGGGAAATTCCATCCAGAAGTGATTTTATTAAAATAATTAATATTTTTAATGGGGTTCCTAAGTCTAAACTTAGGAAAATTAAAATTTTAATGGGTATTAATTTAATCACGGGTGAAACTTCTAGAAAAAGCCACGGATTAAGCGAATATGATCTGAGCCTTTGATTAAGATGTAATCTAGGCCTTTGGTTGTCCAACAGGAAAATACAAGAAGGGGCTTGAGGGTCATTTGGAAAACACACGGAGAGATCAAGGAAATCGATTTTCTGAAATGAGAAGTTCTCAGGAGGAAAAATTGATTGAGGAGATTTCTTGTAGCACAGGGGTAGTGAGAATCCAGAAGAAGGAATTTTTGGAGAGTACAAGGCAAAGGGAGAACAAAAAGATGTCTAGAGGAAGGCTGCCACTGGGCCACGCAGTGCTGACGCAGAGGCAATGCATTCCTTGAAGGGAAGTCAAGTTTCCTGCTAAGGGAAGTCAAAATTCAGTTGCTGGACGCCGGGGTGTGAGTCCGGGAGGCAGAAATTCAATTTTCTTAGCCAACAGAGGATCCGGAAAAGGAGCAGCGTAATACCCAGCTAGGGTGATGCAGAAACTTCCGAGAGTGACGCAGTCCTGCGCAGAGGCCACGCAAAGGGTGACGTAGAGCCTCTAGATCAACAGGATCAATCACTGATTCTCCAGTGACAGGGTGAGATCATTTCACCAGTCTTTTGTTTAGTATTCTGTCTATATCGGATGGTTAGTTGAGCATCCTAGAATTGTACTTAGATTTTCTCTTGTATAATAATAAAATCCTCAGAGTTGCTGCACCAGTTTTCTTACATTGGGTTTTTCCAGGGACTATTTGTCTAGAAATAACGGTGTCCTATGTGTTTCTATTTTCCTTGCTCAATTTCTATGTTTCAAAATCATATTTAATTTGGTGTAGGCCGCTTCAGTAATTTAGTTCAATGTTTCAAGAAGAAATCTGAAATAAGTTTGTAATGTAATTTACAATCTAGGTCAGGTAGATTCAGTTGGTTGCAGTAGGATTCCTGAGATTGGTAGATCTAGGAATTTTCACATGGTATTAGAGTTGTTGATGTGAAACAAGGAAGAGCAGATCTAGCACTGAAGCAAGGGCCAACTTGCTGTAGCAAGCAGCGGTTTGAATCCCCTGAGAGATTGCGCATTTCTAGCCAGGAGTGCTATATTTTCGTGGGCGTCTCTCTCTAAGTGAGCCGACAGAGAGGTAAAACTTCCAGATTGAAAACTTGCCAAGGCAGAAAGAGCTATGCAGAGCCACACAGAGCTAGAGGGAGGCAATTTTCTACAAGCGGAGTGCTGGGCATAAAATCTGTTCAAGGGAAGAAGCATATCACATAGTGAGGGAATACTTCCTCAGTGATTTCTTGTCGAGGAAATCGATATTTCTCATTTGCTGAGCAATAGAGGATCAACAACTTACCAACTCCATCAGGGAGTGCGTAAGGTAGCCTAGGAGCTACACAGTAGGGAGAAAGAGGGAGTTGTTTGACATTTTTCGGAGGATATGGCAACCATTGGCTTGAGGGATTAGGACACGTTGGATGGGGCTTCCAACTATGCCATTTGGAAGGTTAGAATGTCTTTCCTTCTAGATGAGTATACCCTCAAGACGTATGTTGATAATGTGGTCGCTGGAACTACAGATGTAGATTCACTAAAAAAGTACAAAGCTGAGATGTCAAAGGCCAAAAGGATGATCTTGGATGGAGTCAAGGATCACGTGGTGTGCCACGTTGCTAGCAAAGGGACCGCTAAGGAGATGTGGGATACCTTGGCCACACTGTATCAAGGATCTTCTGCGCAGCGAAAGATGTACTTAGAGCAGAAGCTGAGATCTGCTCAGATGCAGAAGGGAGAACGTGTGGATCCGTTCCTCACGAAACTAGAGGAGACTCGTGATGAGCTGTCAGTTGCAGGACATACACCTTAGGATTCATTGTTTGTGAGATTGGCTCTAAATTCTGTCTTGGATGAATGGCAAATATTTGTCTAGAGTATCCTGGGCAGAGCAACATTGCCAACTTGGGACGAGATGTGGGCAGCTTTGAAATAAGAAGAGCTGAGGAGAGACCTGGTCAAGGTCAAACTTGACAGGAACAGCAGCAGCAGTGGGTCGAAGCCCAAAGTGGAGGAGGATAATGCAACCCTTGCGTTGAAGGGACATCAGGGGTAGCAGAGACATAAGAAGAAAAAGGACAAGGATGAGAAGCATGACCCTAAAGTTGCAGCCGCAAAGATTGAACAAGAGGACGAGTTCGCTATGACAGCCAAGATACCTCCAGGAGGGAGGTGGGCTGATATAGAAATGTAGTTCGATAGAGCTACAGATGGGTAGGATCCTTGAGGAGCCCACCTCTTGGCTCATCACCTTGCTACAAGAGCCCATGTTCAGTAGTAGCGAGATGGTGGAGTTTTAGGTTGTGCCGTGGAGTGTTGATTCTACAAATGCAGTGGTTAGTAGCGCTAGAATGTGAGCAGTGCAGAGTAGACGGGCAATAGTGCAAGGAGGCACGGTGCAGAGCCTCAACAACACAATGGCTTTAGAAATGAGCGTGGGACTAGCAGCAGTTAGGATTTTAGCACCGAGGAGTATCCACTGGTTACTTGTCTAGTCTTGGGTGTTTTTAGCTGCTTCTCTGAGCAACTGAGTTGCAATACTGATGTAGTGTTAACAGTGGCAGTGCTAGCAGCATAGCAAATGCAATAGTTGAGAGGGAGCTGCAGTACATATGTAGCATTGGCAGTGGCAATGTCAAAGGCAACAGTACAGTAGCAGCACTAGTGCAATAGTTGGTGGACAACATGTCAGACATCAACAATGCAAAGGACGATGCTTCAGAGTTAGAGCAGTATGCAACAACAATATATTGCTGGATCACATTCCTTGCTAAGAGAGAGTGTTGATTTGGGGTAGCATCTCATGTGCTCTAAGCCTCAAATTTTGCAGGGAGGCTTGGGCACATGTATTCCAAAGAAAACCCAGAAAGCCTTTTGGGAAATTCCGCCTAGAAGTGATTTTATTAAAATAATCAATATTTTTAATGGGATTCCCAAGTATAAACTTAGGAAAATTAAAATATTAATGGGTATTAGTCTAATCTGAGCCTTTGATTAAGATGTAATCTAGGCCACCGGTTGTCCAACAGGGAGATATAAGAAGGGGCTTGAGGGTCATTTGGAAAACACATGGAGAGATCAACGAAATCGATTTTTTGAAGTGAGAAGTTCTTAGGAGAAAAAATCGATTGAGGAGATTTCTTGCAGCAGATTGGCAGTGAGAATCCGGAAGAAGGAATTTTGGAGAGTACAAGGCAGAGGGATAACAAACAACGTCCAGAAGAAGGCTGACGTGGAGGCAACACAGTCCTTGAGGGGAATTCAACCTTCCTAGGGAAGTCAAAATTCAGTTGCTGGAAGCTGAGGTGTGAGTCCGGGAGGTAGAAGTTCGATTTTCTCAGCCAACAGAGGATCCGGAAGAGGGGCAACACAATACCTAGCTAGAGTGATGCAGAAACTTCCAGGAGTGATGCAGTTTTGTGCAGAGGCCACACAGAGGGTGACGCAGAACCTCCAGATCAACAGGATCAGTCACTGATTCTGCAGTGACAGGGTGAGATCATTTCACCAGTGTTTTGTTCAGTATTCTCTCTGTATTGGATTGCTAGTTGAGCATCCTAGAATTGTACTCTGATTTTCTCCTGCATAATAATAAAACCCTCAGAACTGTTGCACTGGTTTTCTCGCATTGGGTTTTTCCGGGGATTATTTGTCCAAAAATAACAGCGTCCTATGTGTTTCTATTTTCCTTGTTCAATTTCTATGTTTCAGAATCATATTTAATTTGGTGTAGGTTGCTTCATTAATTTACTTCAATATTTCTAGAAGAAATCTGAAATAAGCTTGTAATGTAATTTACAATCTAGGTGAAGTAGATTCATTGGGATTCTCGAGATTGTTAGATCTAGGAATTTTCACACCTTGTAGGGCCTGTGGATTTTGAGTACAACAAAAGAAGATGAGAAGAAGAAATAGAGCTGAAAACCTTTGGTGATATAGTGAACTTTGATGGTGTATGAAGCCTCTGATACATCCTCGGGCATGGAGTCTTCAAAATCTTTTCAAGTGCAACTTTAGTGGTCATCACATCCATCCTTACATGCCATGCCCTTGGTGCTTGCTTAAGACCATATAATGCTTTCTTCAATCTGCAAACATAAGCCTCTCTATCTTTGACTTCAAATCCCAAGGGTTGCTCGATATAGACTTCATCAATCGTGCCATTCAAGAATGTAGTCTTGACATTCATTTGATGGATGTTCCATCCCATTGATGTTGCCAAAGAGACCAGTGAACGTACAGTTGTATACCTTGCTTTAGGTGCAAATGTCTCTTCGTAATTGATGCCGTCCTGTTGAGAGTTGCCCCTATGCACAAATCTTTCCTTATATTTATCAATACTTCCATTTGCTGCATGTTTAATCTTGTAAAGCCACTTGGAAGTTACTATAGATTTGACTTAAGGACTAGGTATGATTTCCCAAAATCCATTTCTCTTTATTGATTGATACTCTTCGTTCATGGCATCTTTCCGTTCTTGATGTTTGACAATTTCTTCAAAGGTGGATGGTTTTGCTTCTATTAGTTTTGTCATATAGGCTGCATACCCAAAATATCTTTTGGGCTTCTTACTTTCCTTAAATGTGCCTTTGGCTGCGCCATGTCCCTTTGCATCTAAAAGAGTAGATTTCAACCAATTAGGTCTCTTTCTACTTTCAGGGATGACCACTGGTTGCACAGGTTGACCACTGGTAAATTTTGATCATGTAACATGGCTCTTACACTTTCTTCAATAGATCAATTCTTTTGTTCTACAACTCCATTTTGTTGGGTATTGTATGGGACTATCAGCTCCTTCTTAATCCCAAACTCCTTACATAAAGTTATGATTTCCTTTGAAGTATATTCTCCAACATTGTCGGACCTTAGAATCTTTATTCTTCTTTCTGTAAGGTCCTCCTCTTCAGCTTTGAATTCTTGAAATTTGATGAATACTTCATCCTTGGATTTCAACAAATAAACCCAAGTTTTCCTTGAATGGTCATCAATGAATGTCACATAATATAGATGACCTCCATGTGGTTCTAGGAAAAAAAAATGATGAGACAGTTGTGGGGTTGACTGTAGAAATTGATGTTGAAGAAGAACCAACACCATTCTCATGGTCACCTCCTAGTCCCACCACTCCACCCCTTGACATTTGGCTCTTCAGAGTTGCCTTGGTCAGTTTGGTTGTCTCTATTTCTTCCACTGATTTGAGGACTCTGTGGATGATTTCTGGATTTGTATTTGTGCAAAGCCCTTCTTCATTTCCAGGAGTTTGTGCAAGGTGGAATTTCAATTAGCATACTCCCCCAATCTTATGTTGCCCACGTAGCTTGTGTGTCAAATTTGCTCTGTGAAACCCCCATTGGGTTCACCAAATTCCTGGCATGGTTGTAACATTGTTGAACTCTTGACGAATCTTAATGTAAAATTGAAGTTTGAAGCTACAACACAAGAAGAATTTAAAGTTAAACAAATGAAATTAACATACAACATTTTGAATTTTTGATAGAAAAAAAACCTCCACTCAATGCAACAATAATGACAGAAAATGGCACTCAAAACCGAGCAAAAATCATGGAAAAAAACTAGGGCACAAAAAGAATTTAAACAAATAAAACTAAAAATCAAGATTTTGAATTTTTGACAAAAAACCCTCTCCACTAGATGCAACAAAAATGGCAAAAAAAGACATTCAAACCCAAACAAAAATCATGGAAAATATATGGGTGACTGAAACCCAAGGAAAACAAGGGAGAAAACAAAAAAATAGGGCCAAATTTGATGTCCATACCTGAAATCCATGCCCTGCTGAAAAAACTTGGTCCAAATTCGATTTTTTTTTGCTTGGGATCCTAAATTGCTTTCGTTTTCTCCTTTCTTACCCTTGTAGATTAGTTATCCTCCTCCTTAGCTCTCACTTTTGCCCTTTGATTGCAAAATGAAAAAAAAGAAGTCAATTTGCCCTTTAAAAACACATTGTTTCCGCAACTGGCAATTTTCACTGATCGAATTGCGTTTTTTAAATAATCACGATTTTTTCAAATTGAAAAAATCGCTGAGTTAATGTGGCGATTAAATTGTCCCAACAAAAAAATCGTTATTTTCGCAACATTGCTTTGGACCAAATTAAAGAAAATCATTAAAGTAAAAGGCTCACTAGAGGGGTGGAAAAAATAGGCTAAGGAAAGAGATAACTCGTGCTTTGACAATTGCTCCCTCTTTACATCATAATACTTAGGATGTTGGACCTCCATCCGCTGGTTTCATGACTGAAATCTTCCTTGATGTCTTTCCCACTCCGTGACCACATTATCATATGAAACTATGGATTGATAGGTCTACCTAGGACATGTCACTACCGTTGGGGACCAGAAACACTTAATATGGTTGTTGGCCTAATCATTCCTAAAGTAAGTAAGGTAACTTGTTTACAAATATTGCGCTAGAAAGACATTTGAAGGTAAGACTTGAGTGAAATATTCATATGTCCCTAGCATTAAATTGTAAAATTCCCTTGAAATGCAGCAACTGGAATTAATTCTTCTAACCGGGATTAATTATGCAGTTTATTTGATTATGACAAAATAACAAATTAATCACACTGCAATTTCTTCACCATAAAAATGCTGCAAAAAAAAAGAATGTTGGAAACTAAGAAATATAGAGCACACAATAAAAATGACACAATTATTTTTGGACAAATATCCTCGGAAAGACCCAATGTGGAAAACTAGTGCAATAGATGAGGGTTTTATTATTACGCTGCAATGAGAATCTGAGTACAAATCTGGATGCCCAAAACATGGCAATCCTCAACAAGAAATATGACAAAAGATTATTGAGGGAATTATACCCTCCACGAGAAATCCCGACACAACCTGCCTCAGAAAAACTGGTGTCCAAACCCTTGCGCAGGCGCTCTTTACAATGCTTGCGTAGACCCTCACACTTGTGGCTCAAAGCTGGCTCTGATCAAGTTGTCCTACTTGCTGCTGCTATTGGAAGTGACTCTCCGACCCTCTGGAAAATTATCTCGACATTTGGAACCTAAATCGACCTCCTCAGCCAAATCAAACTTCTCACTGAACCTTTATGCGTAGTCCCTGTGCAACCTTGCTGGGGAATAATTCTACCTCTTGCTGCTGCCTCTTTGGAACTGGAAACTTCCTCCAAAATCACTTATGTTGCTCCTTCTTAGCCTCTGCTTCCTTCTAGCTCGAACATCCCTCCCCACTGAATCACTGCAACTTGGTAGCTCAATCTGCCAAGGAAACTTGCTCTCCAAGTGTATTCCTCCTCAACCCCATCTACCTCCTCTTATAATCTCTCGTTGGGGAACCAACAACCATGATTAGATCTCCATCAATGGCTAAAGCCTTGTCTCAGACTAGGACTTTTCTTTTCCATGCCATTTTATGCTAGGGCTATGTTCTCCTCCTTCATACCCTTCGGTCCTTTACTGCTGTTGCCACTTTGTAATGTTCCTTCCTAAATTTTCCTAATGTTTGGAAAATAAAATTTTGACAATTTTGATTAATACTAGCTCAAGGCAAATTTTGGTGGAAAACATAGGAGAAATACTTTATTTGTATGCTAGTGGAATATGGGGCCCACATGAAGTACACACTTGGGGAAGAAGGAATTTGAATTCCTTGAGGCAAATCGAATTGGTGGAGGGACCCATAAGGAATGCATGGCCAACAATTATAAAAGGAAGGAATGAGGGAGTAATAGGGGTCTTTTGTCTATTTGAAAATCGAATTTGCCTTAGCTGTTCAATTGAGCCAATATTGTGCTGTTTAGCACAAGAGCTTCCCAAGGAGAGAAGCTCAACCTTTCTTCGGTGGATTTCGAGTGCCACCCAAGGAAGGTTTTCCTTCATCACTAAGTCCGAAAGAAGCATTAGGTATAGGTTCCACACATTGCTAGGGGTAGAGCATGCAATCTGGGAGCCACCACTACGCAGAGGGAGAAGTCACTTGTTGTTTGTAGAGCAGTGCTATTGGGGAATTGACTGGAGAAGCTACAAGAGTGTTCTTCCATCATTTTTAGGAGTGTGGAGGGCATCTACAACCAAGAGGACTAGCCTACACGCAGTTCTCACTTCCTCATACACAGGATTACATTATCTCCTCCATGACTGTGCAATCATTGGAGTGAGGCTTTTTTGGGGCAACAACATTTGGGGGAGTTTGGAGCTGGGGTGTTGGGAAATCATTTGGAGGGCCATTTGAGGAGGATTGTTGGCGTTGGGAGTGTAGAGATTGATAGGATCAGTCATAGTAACAAAATTAGAAGTTGGAGGAGGGCAAAGCTATGAAGGGTCAAATTTTGAAGGTTGGAACCACTGTTTTAAAAACTGGCCATTTCGACTTCGATTCGGCCAAGTTGGTCTGAGTCATAGCCCAACCGGGTCAACTCAGCCTTTGAACTACATCGATCGGCCAGGTTGTTATTGAGCTGACCGAGTTGGCTAATGACTCGGCCGGCTCGGTAACAACCCGGCCAGCTCGGCCGAGTCCAAGCCAACTCGGCCAGCTCGGTAACAGTGGCCGGTCAAGTCACTTCAACAACATTTTTTTTTGAAATTTCATTTTTGGGGACTCCCTGGGCTTCCTTGTTTGACTCATGGGTTTCCCTGTCTGACTCTGATCCCTAGTATTGATAAGCTATTCATGGTAATGCTAAATTCTTAAGTAAAAGTGACATTCTCCTTAATCTTCATTTTCATCCTTTTACTTAAATTTTTAACATTACCATGAAATGACTCAGGATGTTTGAGAGTGGTTTCGGCCTCATTGGATTTCATATGGAAAAAGTAGAATTTTAGATTTCATTCAAAATCCAGCAGACTTATCAGTTTTTCAGGATTTCAGGATTGGGGGATTGCAATGTTTCCATTGAATTTTGTCATGTATTAGGGTATGGAACTCGTATTTAATCAAGAGCACCAATCCCTCTATGTACCTTGATGTTAGTGACATTGGTTGTCAAACTCCTCTGGGATTCGCTCCCAAACCGGGAGCTTCTGAAAATGTTGCTCCCGCTCTCGTTTTCGCTCCAACCAGATGATGTTGGCAACTCTAGCAATAGCCAGTAGTATTGGTCACAAACTTTTGTTGTAGAGGCCATTTCTAGCCTCCTTGGTTATGTGTTTTTTTTTTTATTTCTATATCATCATCGTGTATGTATTGGATAGTGCACTAGGTGCCATTTTGATATAATGGATATATTCATGAGCCTACTTTGATCATATGTTGTCTTCTATCTATATTCTAATGCTGTGTGTTTGGAAACATGAATGAAAATATTTAAAATTATGTGTTTTTATAAAAAATAAATACTAAATGTATTTTTTACAACGATTGAGTCACTGGAATCGAGTCGGTTGAGTCGATACTGAGTCGGAGTTGGAGTCGGAGTCGACCCTTGGTTGAGTCGAAGTCGGAGTCGGAGTCGACGCTCGGTCGAGTCAGAGTTTTAAACATTGGTTGGAACCAAGGGAAACTCTTTCTGGGTTTTTCTGGGTTTTGGGCAAGGATCACATTCCCAATTTTTAAGAATTTTTTGGGCAATCTAGTGTGGGAAAATAAAGGGTTGGAGTCAGGCAGCAATGCAGTTTTGGACCAACAATGTAGTTTTTTGGAGGAGCTTGCTATTGTTGCTGTTGGGATTTCTTGTACTCATCACCTGGTGCTTGTAGCTTGCCTTGTGCAAGCCCAAGTGCATTTGGTCAGTTTGTGGATTTGGAGAAATTGTTGGTTTATGTGTATGCATTTATGAAAATTTCTATGTTGCTATCTTTGAATGCCTTTGCTATCATTGTAAAATTTCCATTAGGAATATTATGCATTAATCGATCCCATCCTGGTAGGTTTTTTGTCCAATGATACCTTGGATGGAGGTCCCCCACTCTGGAGTGAAACCATTGAGAGCTATACACACCAACTCACTCTCATGAGGTACTTCACCAACTGCAGAAACCTCATCTTGGACACTATGAATTCTAGTAAGATAGGAAGTGACTCCTTCACCCTTATTCATCCTGGTTAGCCTCAATTTCTCCTTCAAGAACATCTTCTAATTCTCGGAAGGATTCTGGAAAAGCGAAGCAATAGCATCCCACATTTCTTTGGCCGTATTCTTTGCCGCTAAGTGTGAGACAATATGATCCGAGACACCATCAAGGATCAATTGCTTTTCTTTGGCCATGTCCTCATTGTAGGTCTCTAGTTGATCATGATCTATAGGTATGGCGATTGCTCTTTCCGCATACGTCTTCAAACCATGTTCATCTAGCAAGAAATTCATTATGAATTTCCAGATATAATAGTTGGATGCACCCTCTAGCTTGTCCTGATCTCGAAGTCCTGCTAAGGCCATTTTCTGCAAAACTCACAACTAGGAACTAAATAGGAATCTCTTCTCTTTCCTGTTTGGCTGTTGCTATGTTATTCGCACATCCTCCTGGAATGCGCAGTTCTGTTAGATGCCATTACTAACTGTAAGAAAATTCCAAATTTCCTCCAGAACACTGGATCCGAAAACCCTCAGAGAAATTTGGAAATTCATCCTTCTATATGTTTCATTTCTCTTCCACCCGACAGTGATTTGCTACTGCAAAACACTGTTGCAAATCAACTGTGCCCAGATCTACTCACCGAAACTGCTTTCCGACAACACCATTGTTTGCTGGAACTACTAATGAACAAATCGACCTTTTCTGCACTCTGCAACTAGAAATTCGAATCCATATGTAGCAATTCGAATTCCCTGCCTGGACCTCTGCGCAGACCTCGAAATTTTGCTAGATACTCTGTTTGAAGCTGCAAAATTTCTCCTCGTTACTGAGCTTTTGCTCTGTCTTCAAAATGCTTTGATACCATGTGAAAATCCCCTTGAAATGTAGCAATCGGAATTAATTCTTTTAACTGAATTATTTATGCATTTTATTTTGTTACAACAAAATAACGAATTAATCACACTGCAATTTCCTCACTAGAAAAATGCTACAGAAAATAAAATGCTAGAAACTGAGAAATATAGAGCACCCACACAATAAAAACGACACAGTTATTTTTGGACAAATGTCCCTGAAAAAACCCAATGTGGGAAAATCGGTGCAACAAATGAGATTTTTATTATTATGCAACAATGAAAATTTTAGTAAAAATTTGGATGCATAGAACTTGACCATCCCTAGTGTTGATTTGGGGTAGCATCGGATGTGCTCTAACCATGAAAATTGGTGGAGATGCTAAAACACATGAGATCTCCAAGACCCAGAAATGGTTTGGGCAGATTCCAACTGGTTTGGTAGATATTAAAGTAATTAATATTTTTAATGGAGTTCCTAAGCCTAAACTTAGGAAAAAATAAAATATTAATGAGTATTAATATAAAACTGGGTTAGAAGGTTCCAAAAGTCATGGATCAAGCCAAATCTAATCTTAGCTGTTGATTAGAGATTTAATCTCAGTTGTTGAAGTACCAATAGGAAAAGTATAAGAAGAGGCTTGAGGGTCAATTGGAGAACACACTGAGGGGGACCAAACAATTCGATTTCTGGAGCAAGGTTAGCTGAGAAATTTGAACTAGTGGTCTAGAGAGCGGTAGGAGGCAGCAAGTATGGAACAAAGAGTCAGGAACAAACCCAGGGGAACAAAACAGAGGTTGGAGAGGTAGAAGCAGAGGCAGTAGACTGCGCAGTCACTGGAGGGCCTGCGTAGGTGACGCTTAGAGGCCCAGTGCTGACGTAGAGAGGCAGAGGATGACGCAGAGGGTCTAGGAGCTACGCAGAGGAAAGCCAGGCTGACGCTGAGATTGGGAGAAGTGCTGAAGAATTTTCTCTCTGTTGGGTAAGCCAGTTTGGCACCCAGTTGTACTAAAGAATTGTTGAATAATAAAATCCTCCCTTGCTGCACCAGTTTTCCCAAATCGGGTTTTTCTGGGGACTGATTGTCCAAAATATTTGTGTCGATGTGTTAATTCTTGTGCATGTGTTTGTTTCTGTATTATGATGTGATATCTATAGTAGAATTTGTTTTAATGTTTACTGAAGGATTTTCAGAAATAACTTATTGGTAAATAAGTAGGTAAAATAAATTAGATGTTGCAGTGATAGAATTTTCATATGGTGTTAGAGCAAGTAATCAGAGACAAGAAGGGAAAATCAATTATGGGTCGAGACCATGATGCAGAGGCATCTACGTCAGGAGACTCACACCGATTTTAAGAAAATTGCACAAGAGAGTGATTTCAATTTCTCTATGTTGGCTTCTAGGTTGGAAGAAGTGGCTTGTGTGACAATAAGTAGGTAAAATAAATTAGTTGTTGCAGTGATAGAATTTTCATATGGTGTTAGAGCAAGTAATCAGAGACAAGAAGGTAAAATCAATTATGGGTCGAGACCATGATGCAGAGGCATCTACGTCAGGAGACTCACACAGATTTTAAGAAAATTGCACAAGAGAGTATTTTCAATTTCTCTATGTTGGCTTCTAGGTTGGAAGAAGTGGCTTGTGTGACTAGCTCTACATCATCAGAGGTATGGTATATAGACAGTGCTACCTCTTGGCATATGACGTGAATCTAGGAATGTTTCTCAAATTATCAAGAGGAGAAGATGAACTTTTAGATCACCATGGGGAACAAGGCAAAATGTACTCCAGTAGCAAGGGGTACCATAGTTTTTCAAACAGAAATGGGAGAGCGGTTTCGTGCTACCAATGTACTGCATGTATCAGGATTGGGGATGAACTTATTTTCCCTGTCGCAACTTCAAGGCAAAGGCTATGACGTTTTCTTCATCAAGGAGAAAGTATATGTCGAACACCCGAGCTGGAAAAAGAAAGTGCAGATTAGGATCAAAAGTAACAGGCTGTACAGACTACAACTAGAATCACCAAGGGCACTAATAGGCAGTCATGGAGACAAGGATTTGAACGAATTATGGCACAAAAGAATGGGCCATTTTCACCATGGGGCTCTGAGAATTCTCAGGAGCATTGTAATAGGAGTTCCAGATCTTAGTACAGAACGAGATGATGTATGCAGAGGATGTGCTCTAGGAAAGTATGCCAAAGCAACATTTCCTAGAAGTAAAAACAGGGCCAAGAGTGTACTAGGATTGATACACTCAGATATTTGCATACCCATGTCCACTAAAGCTCTTAGTGGTGCCGAGTACTTCCTTACCTTCCTTGATGACCACTCGAGGAAAACTTGGATTTATTTTCTGAAAACCAAGGACAAGGTTTTCTGTTGATTCAAAGAGTTCAAGGCTCTGCTGGAGAATCTGACTGGGATGAAAATAAAATTGATACTGGTGGAGAGTATGTCGATAAGGACTTCACTGATTTTTGCGCTAAGGAGGGCATCAGAAGAGAGTGGACAATTCCTTACAATCCAGAGCAGAATGGAGTAGCAGAAAGAAAGAACATGACTATTGTAGAAGCAGCTAGGGCCATGATGTATGATCAAGATATGCCAAAATTCCTGTGGGCAGAAGCATGCAACACGACAGTCTATGTTTAGAATAGAACTCCTCATCGGGCATTGGGCAAGATTACTCTAGAGAAAATCTTCACAGGGAAGATGCTCAAAGTCAGTCAATTCAAGGTATTTGGGAGCTTAGCATATTGCCGCATACTCGAGGAAAAGAGGAAGAAGCTGGATCAAACTGTAGAGAAAGGATATCTAGTGAGATATAGCGAGAATGCTAAGGCATACAAAATCTATCTTCCAGGGAGCAGGAAGGTAGTAGTTCGATGAGATGTGAAGTTCATGGAAGACAGGACTTTCAAAACATCTCGAGAAATGCCTTCTGAGGAGTGGTCAAAAGAGGAACCGTTGGTCAAACCTCTTCAACTAACGGAAGAAAAGAATTCTTCCTCGGGTCAAGAAGAATCACAAGATGAGAAGGAGCTAACAGAAGCACCTGCTAGCAGAGGAAGAACTAGAAGGGAACTTCGTCAGATTCTGCGAGATGCAGAGGACTTCATCGGTACGCCAAGGAACAATAAGAGGGAGCGAAAACAACCAGATAGATATCAGGCATTAGTAGCTCAGGATGGGGGGCCTGCTAGTTTTCAGGAGGCAACTCAACGTCAGGTTTGACTGGATGTGATGGTAGAGGAGTACAACTCCATAATGGTGAACGATGTCTGGGAGGTAGTGCCAAGGCCTCACAGATCAGTGGTAGGTTCGAGATGGATCTACAAGATTAAATACGCTGCAGATGGTAGTGTTGAGAAATACAAAGCCAGGTTTGTGGCTAAGGGGTATGCTCAGAGGGAAGGAATTGACTACGAAGAGATCTTCGCCCCAATAGGCAGGCATACATCTATTAGAACCATGATATCTCTTGCAGCACAGATGGGGTGGGAGATTCATCAGATGGATGTCAAAACGACATTTCTGAATGGTGTGATAGAAGAAGAGGTATACATTGAACAACCAGAGGGCTTTGAGACACATGAAAAAAAGTCTCATGTATGCAGATTGAAGAAAGCCTTGTATGGGCTGAAAGAGGGACCTAGAGCATGGAATGGGCGAATCGATGGCTACTTGCAGAAAATGGGATTTTGTCAAGAGTAACGCAGATCCAGATCTCTACTATCTGGTTGTAGAGAATGAGCTTCTAATGTCCCGAAACTACTGCAAAAGCTTTTTGTATGATAAGACTATGAAGGCTCAAAGAACAAATGAGAATTCCTTCGAGAATGTATCAAGAGTGGGTTGGTCTCTCTAATGACTTCCCCTCATGCTTTATTCTTTGATCCCAACAAGATGTTCCCTTTACAAAATTTCAATGAAGAATCAATTCCATATAGATTTAGCAATAAACAATGATAAGAAACTCTAGAGATTTATTTGAAACCAACTAGAGCATTCTATACCTAGAGCATACTGTTGAGAATTCAATAGGGCAATGATTATGATTAATTCTCTTTACTTGATAACTGCTAGTGGTTCCTTTTTACTTATTAGCTTTGTTCCTTGTTCTTATATGTGTGAAGCATCAAACAACTACCAAAAACGAAAAGAACAATGACACAGTATATAGGTTGCAAGCCAGGGAAAAAGCTCTCCTCTTGAGACCTTAAGACTGAGACCAATACCCTCCAATAGCAAGACCAACCTCTTTGAATGATGTGCCAACTTCGATCTAGTCAAACCCAATCAAATCTCTTCCAGTAGCACCTTTTCGTCCTCTTGCTGCAAGATTTTCGGCCTCCTACTACAAATCTGAAATTTCAGCCTCCCAACAACTGCTAGTGCCACATGTGGGAACTTTGATCTTCTTCTAGAGCCCTCCTCTGACCTTCACTTGCCTTTCCCTGACTTCAAGAGATTTAGAGTGACCCTTGGTGACCTTTGCTTCACCTCTTTGCCTCTTTTTTTCCAAGATCGAACTTGTAGATGGATGCCCTAGGTCAGCTGCAGAAACCCTAGTCCTCTTTAGCACGTGTGAGAGAAAGATAGCCCAAACATAAAACTCCTTCGTCCTTCTTCTCCTTCACTGCCTCTTCCTTCCTCTTCCTTCGCTAGAATGAGTGATGAGTGAGTGTGCTTCAAGGAGGATGAGTCCTCTTCTATATATAGGCTTCTTCAAGGGTGGACATGGCTCTTTCTTTAGGCCGACTTGCCCGCTGTTAGAGCGACTTGGTCTTGGAGGGTATTTCGACACTTTTAAAGACAAAAATAATTTTCTTTACAAGTTACAATGTGCCCAGTGGGGTCTTCAACTTATGACAATGACTCTTTTGACTTCTTGACCTAGGACAAACCCTAGAAGCACTCAATGGGTGCTTGACCTATAAAATAAAAGACCTTGAGCATGAAACCCATGCTCCAAAAATAATAATAATAATTTTCTTTCATTTCATAATTTACAAGAATAAAAAATACATTTCATACTTATGAAGACCGAACCTAGTTACACATTTTTCAACACATACTTCTAAATCAAATGTCAATGCAAGATAACTCTACATTAACAAATCTACAAGAGCATATGGAAACAAATTTGATCAAAGCATGAGTAAAAGGAATTATACCATTGATCAACAATTCGTCACACTCCCAAAGGAGGAACACCTCATGAATGAAACCCCAAAGTCTTTATTGATATTTATGAAAGTGTACAAGGCAACAATGTTTCTGCAAGCACAATAGCTAGTAACAATCATTACATGTGTGACAACCCATAGCTCTATTATATAGAAGGTTGGGAGCCAATCCCAGGGCAAATGGTGACAATCTCAATGCTCCTTCATGCAAATTCGAATTTCCCAAGTGGCAACTTGATTTCTTCCTTAGAGGCCCACACAATCCTTGATGTCAGAGCTCGAATTAGATGAGAGGACACGTGGGATAGTGAAGTGGAGTGGTAGGAGGCCACTCTCCACCTCACTCAAGTAAACTCTAATCAAATCTCAATTCAACTCATGATATCTCCTTGAAACTCGAGTTAACTTCCTCAAATCGTGGATCTTGTCACTGGAACTCGTTGTCTTCTCGACAAAAAAATCGATTTGCTTGATTTGTGGCTTATGTGGAGTCCACATCACTTGGTAACTCAGCTTTGACCTTTAGATAAATTTCCACCTCATTTCCACATCATTTGAGAATGTGTGGATATTTATTTTTCTTCATTTGTTTAATTGTTGGGCCAATTTATAGCCACATTTTCCACAAAACTTAGAAAAAGTGGGTTTTGAGGGTATAGAACTTATTTTTTACCCCTCGAAGTGTGTCATATTAAAAAGTTGAGGGTGAGAGGTGTAATTTTGAGCTCACATACCCCATACAACTTCTCTAGACATCATTTATTACATTTTATATTCATATTTTATTCAAATTTCCGCTCTGCGAGAAATTTAAAAAAAAAATTGACCCCTAGACCTAATCAAATTCCACATAATTTTACGAGTGATCTAGTATGGTAATATACAATGATTCTAGACATTAGGACTTATCCAAGGCCTCACCATCAAGTCGCACTATGGCTTTGGGTATATGCTTAGAGGAAAAAAACTCAATTAATTATTAAGTCCCCGAAAGCACCTAATAATTAACCAAGTGAAAAAAACCTCCCATAGTAAACTCACTTGATGACAAGGTCCCAAGTTACCTAGGCCTGTTACATGACTCAACTCATCATACTAGCATCACTTTACGTCATCCCCGTAGGGCTTTTGGAATCTAAGTATAGCAAAAGAAGATGAGAAGAAGAAATAGAGTTAAAAAACTCCGATGATATAGTGAAATCTGATGGTACATGAAGCCTCTGCTACATCCTTGGGCCTGGAGTCTTCAGAAAATTTTAGGTACAACTTCAGTGGTCAACCGGTAGTAACATACATGACCTTAGACTTGACTTTCTTGCCTTAGGAACCCTAAGTGATGGTAGGGAAGCCTCCCCTGCCTCACATTTGTCCCACACTAAAAAAAGGCAGGTAATTGTCTAAGTGATAATGGCAACACTTCCATTTTACACTCTATCTTAGTAGCTTATGAGGGCTTTGCACTATGAGTGCAAGTTCTTGTGATAACATTGACCAATTTCGTCATTCCTAAAGAATGTCATCCAATTATAACTGTTCAATTCTACTTGTGTTGGTGGGCAATTTCTTAGGCTATATGAAAGTCACATTTGATCACCATTTTGTGTGGGCTGAGCTATTATGGCTATGTGCGACTAACCTTTGGAGAAGGAACTTGGTTATAGTTTGGTTGGTTACATACTATTTTGTATATGCACCTCTCATCCATTGCGTACAGTCTACTAGGACTAATCATCGCACTAGCATGGTGTGTCAATAGGATTGCATCTGCATAAACTTAAAACTCCAAGATGCTTGTCAAGATGTGTTTTAGGTGAGGAGGCAGGAAACATAACACTAGAGAACACAACAAAATGGAAATTATATGAGTACTTATAATATGATGTACAGTTTCAAGAGAATGCCAATGACATAATTTTGATGGATCGACTTTATATTATGGTGTGTGCCATCATACATATGCAAAGTGATTGAGGATGACCTCAAAGCGTAATTAATCTCATAAGATCTCATTAATCTTGCAATGAGTTCTACTAAACATGCTCTATCATAATTCATAATGACGTAGTGAATAAATAACTAATCGCACCACATGTGACAACACGTTTATAGAATTATGATGAACATCAAGGTTTTTTTCAATTAGGTAAAATTCCTGATGGGATCCATATAAGTATCAGCACATTGTGATAGAATATTTAGAAGCTTAAATAAGGTTATTATCTCATAATGCTTATTAGTGGGTCATTAGATAATGGACAAAGAGGATAACCAGCTTGGTTCTTAAGCCATTCAACTAGAAGAGTTTGGCTGTCAGCTAAATAAAAAAGAATGAACTGATGTTAATCTGTACTTGCATTATATTTTCTATCTTAAATTCTATGTAAGTTTCGTTCACACACACACACACACACACACACACATATATATATATATATTAATTGCAGTCTAATGGAATAAATGTTCTCATTTCAGGTTGGATTGGCTGGGAATTTAAGAGAGTTTGTATTCACTAACCATGAAGGACTAGAGGTATGCCTCATTGTAGTTTTCTAATGATAAGATTTCTTCTCATGGATTGAGATAAGAAGTTTGAGCTATATATTAGGTTATAGTTACATGACTTCGTTTTCTTGATCAGTTTAATTGAAATATTTCTTAAATTTAACCCAATCTAAAATACTTTGTACCATGTTCATGGATATTATCAATTTTGATATACAAAATTATATGTGGATTCAACAATGTTGCTTCAAAATCAAGAGAATCATTCATCTAAAGAATTACTAAATATGAGCGTAGAAGTATATGTCAAAAAGGATTCGCACAAGAAATTGAACATGCATGATAGAGCATGTGTGTAGAAGCAACCTAAAGCTGTTTGGACTCTGATGTTATGACCTAGAGGAGGAAAGCATGCAAAGCATGTATGTGTAGAAGCAACTTAGAGTTCTGTGTTGTTATGTCCTAGATGAGGAAAACATGCTAGATGTATAAACAAGCATATGGGGAAGACAAGCACCGAGGATGGAAGGTTGAAGAAGTTGTTATCATTAACAGAAAATAAATTTTCAAGTGTAGTAAAGAAAACAAAATAATGTTATGCCTTGTTTTTCAAGTAAGTGGAGTGTGCAAATTTGGTTTTGCCTGCAAATCCATGAAATTGTTGGACAAATGTAGAGAAATAACTCAAAAAAATTGCAAGATGGATTGTTTCCAAAGACAAGAATAATGCACTAGATAAATTTGATTCTAGGAGCAAGTCCATAAAAATAGGTTGCGCATAGATTGAGTTTGATGAAGCACACTTAATTGAACTAGTAGGTTATTGAGTTGTTTTCAAAAGGTTCAACCAAGGAATATATTAACCTATGCACAATATCTTCAATGTTCTTTAGCAGCCCAATGACAATTTCCGATCTAGTTTCCAGTAGCAATCACATTAGCCATTAATCATATTGACATTAACTGTAGATAGAACATGAAATAACAAAATGTAGAAGACAAGCCAAGGCAAGAGGACACCAGATTTGGTGGATGCCAGGGAAAAACCCCAAGATAGGGAAAACCCTTTGATCAATTCTTCTTATTATTATATCAAATGTTCAACAGAGAAAGAGAATACACAAGTCAAAATTGACTTGCCAATAGATGTCCAAAACAGTCCTGTCAAAATCTGCAATGCTTCTCTTAGTCAACAATAGTCAAATCAGCCCTAACCAGTTAATGGTGCAGCCACAAATAGTTCAAAAAAGAGCTTGGTCAACCTTGGTCAAATGAGGCTTGATCAGCTAGTTAAGGTGCCTTGAAAACAGTTATAAAATTCTACCTTACACTCGGTCAAAGTCAGAGTCAAATCTGTTGCAGAAACCCTAGTTGCAGGTCTGAAGTCAACACAGTCAAAGTCAACAGACAACCTTGGCTTTTGTACCAATAAGTACGACTAGCTCAAACAAAAAACTGTCCGAAAGATCAAAGGCAAAATCTGCATGGAAAGACAAAGTCAACACTAGTCAAAATGCAGGAAAATATGAAATTTTTGGCCCTGTAATTCTGTCTGAAATTCGTCCTCCATGCCACACGTGTGAGAGAATGAATATGCCCAATAGCTATACGAACCAATGAGAGAAGGAGAGAGAAGAATGTGTGAGTGATGATGATGCCAAATGAGGTCACTTATATTTATACAAGTTGTTGAGGGTGAAGTGACATGTCTCTTGGGCTTCATGAGCCTACATGATGATGAGGTCGACCTTGACAATTTACACATGTCTAGGCATAAATTCAAAAACACACATCTTCTTGTCCAAATTTGACGATGTTTAGATCAAGTTTGGTCCTCTTGAGAAGAGCTGTCCAATGTGTAATTTGGCCCTAGTTACCAATTTTAACACTCCCTCTCAACTAGGGAGAATTCCACTTGTCAATCCATCCATCATCATCAATCATCCATGCCATCCTATCATTATGTACCATCTCTGTATCTCATCTCATCTTTGTTGAACACTCATTAAATACCGAAGAAGAATAGATCGAGAGTGTGTCACGACTCACAATACCTTACCACTCTCCATTGACAAAGTCTAGAGGTAGAACCTCAATCAGACTTGACCCCAAATCAAGTCGTTGAACATCGTGCATCCTAGAGATAGGGAGTACATTAGTAAACGATGCGTCCATCTGTAGTGCTATATGGTCTTTATCCACTTTTCCCAACTCATTAGCCAGATGAGAGGTACTTCCCATGAGTACCGAACTAAATGGGTAGGATGTACGCTGGGGCATCCACAGGAGAAGGTGAACCACTCATTCTGCTAATATGCCATAAGAGAAGGTGAACCACTCATCCTATGCATATAATAATCGTAGGGGAAGGTGAACCACACACCTTACACATGTGTCATCAATCGTAGGGGAAGGTGAACCAAGATCCTTTGCCTTCTGTGTGCCCAACCTATTGCGCTCCACAGATTGAATAAAACCATAGGTGCTCCAATTCCTTTTTGTTGATGAAGAGCTTGCCACTTGTGAAGGAACACGAATGGCAAGGTTTAGCAAATGTACACCATTTTCTCCATGACAAATCCACCACCTAACTAGATTCATGGTGTTCTCTCCTCCAAAGATGATATATCTGAATAATCATCTAATCCTACAACAAAACTGGCAAATTCTCCTTTTACCTCTGTGTGTGGATGAGATGCAAATATTCTCATAAGGGCTTTTTGCACCCCATTAGCCATCTCTCTATCCTTATGGGGTGCCTTCCTCTTCCCATTGCTTTGAGTAATAAGCTCCTCATCATAAAATTTGGGGTTCAAGGCATGTGCTAAAGTGTGCAATGGAGTGTTGAAATTGTTCCACCTATCAACAATGATTTTCTTGACTAAATCAGCGAAATGATCATCAACAAACAAAAGCTGTGGAGACTCTTGAGAAATGATTTCCATAGGTTTCTCAACCATGGAATCCATGCCATCATATACCTCTCCTAAGAAAGGTTGGTCAGTGTCAGCATTCCGAAGAAGCTCAAATGCAAGGGTTGTGAACTTTAGCCAGAAATCTATCTTGCTCCACCAGTGTTCATCAAGGCACAATCTACACACATTATATCCCTGCTCTGAATATTCTTGTCTCCACTCAACCCAAAGTGGATTCACCACGGTAGAAACTAATGTTTGCTTAACCTCAACAAGGCGGCGCAACATCATGAAGTTTGAGGCATATCTTGTCTCAACAACTTTTAACAACTCCAATTTGGAGTACTCTCGAAATATTGCCTGAGATTGGTGGTGGTTGGTGATGAATTTAACAATCTCCCTTGCTTCCCCTGTGATTTCCTTTATCCATGGAACTTTGTTGTCGATCTCCTCTAAGATCAGATTCAAATTATGGACAATGCAGGGTGTCCAAAAAATGTGGTCATACCTCCCCTCAATAATTAATCCTGCAACTTTGCAAATTGGTGCATTATCCGTGATAACTTGCACCACCTTGTTAGGCCCTATTTGTTCAATAGATTTTAGAATAACATCAACAATGAACTATGCATCTTTTACCTCTCTTGAGCAGTCTTCCACCTTTAAAAACATTGCTCCTTTGGGGGAAGTGGCAATGATATTTAATATTTATCAATGGTCTGTGCCTTGTATTTTCCATCCATATGAGACTATGGTAACCCCAGAGCTACTCCAGGAAGAACGAATTGGTGATAAGATATCCTCCACAAGCTCCTTCTCGTTTTTGAGACGTTGAGTTTTGACTTTCTCATAGCTGGGCCCCTTGTACCCTTGAGGAGCTTTGTTAATTTCCCTTATCATATCTTGCTAATAAAGAGAGTGAACAACATTGAATGGGATAGCACATGCATAGATGCACCTATCCACTCTAGAATCAGTTTCTTCTCTCGCTTGCACATTCACCAATTTATCAATTCTGCTATCCTGCACTGAAGTGGATGCCTCTCTGGTATTTTTGGATGGTGGTTGTTCATGTTGTTGAGTGCCATTGGCTCTTCTCTTCCTTGCTTCAACTACAATTGTTGGCTCAATGTTAGGTGGAGCTTGAGGAGTAGCTTGACTAAGCTCATCATGCCTTCTTTTAATTCCATCTGCCTCATCTTGCTTTCTTTGATATGCCCTCCTTGCCAATGGATCTGTTGTTTTTGTGCAACCTGCAATCCCTTGTCCTCCTCCATGCAAAATATGTGACTTCACTCTTGGGTAGGAGCCCTTGTACAAATTACTGCAAAGATTACATCGCGATTCCCATGAGCCACCACCTCCACATTTTTGAAGCTTTTGAACATGCCTCCAAAGAGGATAATATTCAACCCTTGTGTTGGACTTGGGGCTTGAACTTGCACTTTGGTTGGAAGCCGTTGCTACGAAAAGAAATTAAAAAAACAAATCTATAGAGAGAAATTTTTTTTCATATATTTGGAAGCATAAACCCTCGAAAAATAGAAGAAATAGTAGGAAGAAAAAATTGAAAATGAATGCTTCTTACCCAATTTTTTTTTTTGTAGCTGAAGCTACCCCAAAATGCTAGAAAAGACGAGAAATATGGTTGTAGCTGAGCCAAAAACCAAGAATACCATAGCTAGAAACTCTGCACTCCAAATTTTCTACTGAAATCTCTTTCTATTGTTGCTGAAATCTCCTTTGCTCACTGTTGAAAACGCCCTAGATGAAACCACTGCGCTCTTCCTCTTTTCTCCTTGCTGAAATCGTCCATCTCCAAGTGAAACGATTTGCTAATTTCGTGTGATGAGGGAATGAGGCGAGAGTATTTTTGTAACTTGACAGAGGCATCTAGAAGCATCCACAAGATATTTTATTTGCCTAATCAAATATTAAAAGAAAAAAAACTAACGAATATGGGAAAAGGAAATACTTCAATTGGAAACGCTGTTGTATGGCCTGGAAACGTGTTTCTGGCTGTACTGACCACTTTCCCCAACGTGAAACGTGTCAATGTGGTCAAAAACTCATTTCCAGGTTGTACCAAACGCGTTTCCACATTTCAATTTTGCTCTTGGCCTGAAACGCCCTTGGGGGCAACATTTCCTGCAACATAGTTTTCTACTCATCCTCAACTTTAGCGAATACACAAGTGAAAATCGTGGTTTCTCAATGTGTAACAAATCACATGTTTGGTCGCCTTCAAGATGAGCTACTACAGGTATAGAAAACTCATCTGTGGAATACAAATAAGTCAATGCCTCTTTAATTCTGAAATTTTATCTCCTTTCTCTTTTGTGATTGGCACCAATATTCACACAAACAAATGCTATTCATCCCTCCAAGTAATGATGGATACTTCAATGATTCGGTTCCTTTTATAGACAAGGATGAGAGGATGAAGAATAGCTAGAACACCCACTGAAATGATTGATCTGCTACAACAAAGTAATGCAACCCAATGAGATATCAGTTTTGGCATTGTTGCCAACTACCTGTGGGTAGTATGCATAGGAGAAATTTTTTCTCTTGGATGGTCCTTAGCCGGCAACCAACAACCCCTTGTAGCCACTAGATAGCTCGATGTGCCATTATCTCTTCCACCTGAGCCAACCATGTGGTCCCTTGCCCATCTGTTATGATCGTATGTTTGAAGGTGGGCTTCCCGACCTTGAAGGTATGGCTTGTCATTGGTATAGTTGAGTAATTTTTCTTACTTATCATGGACGCTTTTGGGCATGGATTGGTAGTGAGATTCGGTGGAAAGGGTGGGCTAGGTTTGTAGTCTTGTCTCCTTTGCCTAATTTGGTTGTTAACCTTGTATCCTTGTTCAATGGGATCTCCTTTACTCGCTGTTAGCTCTAGGGTTGGCTCTACATGGGAAATCTGAATTTGGTTGCATGGTCCTACTTCTTGACACCATATACATCACCCCCATCCGCTCATTTTAACCCCATTCATCACTTTTCCCATTCAGGTCCATATTTGTCCACTGGATCCACAAAGTATTAGCCTCCCCCTCCCCTTGTTCACACCTTGGATCGGGCTTGGAATGATGCCCCAAAGGTTGATGCAGCTAAAAAGAAAAGAAAAAGCATAATTTGGCCGCTCTCAAATAGGAAAAGTACCAAAATATGCAAAATATGGCCGGGACATGCTGATTTTTGAGTAGCTTGGGAGGTACTCCAAGCCCTAGGGTTCAGGCTTTGAAGGGTAAAGCGCCACAAAAGTATTTTGTGGGCTTGGAACCCAATGTTGGGGTTTTGCACACATCGATGTTTGGGCCAAAACCATGGAGCATTTTGGACATGTGATGGATGGAGATGATAGAGGACGGCGAGGGGAATCCAACGCTTCGAGAATCATTGAAATTCGAGATGTCTTTGCTGAGATATGAATTTTGAAGTTTACAATGAATTTTTTGGTTGTTCAGGTCATGTAAGCTTGAAGTGAAATTAGTCAAAAGTCATGTCTCTTCACTAATTCGTTGAGCCCTTCTAAAGTGTATAAATAGAAGGTGAATGTGTTTCATTATAGCATATCCAAGGTGCAACACAAAGCATTAAAGGAACTCGTTGAAGAGAAGAATAGCTTTGTTTGGCCACAGGCAAAGAAGGGAGATCAACGAAGGAGAAGAGGGCCTGTTAGGGCATCTTTCAAGATTGTTGGTGACCGAATTTGTTGTGCAAGAGGGCCGAGGAAGAGGAGTTGAGTTCTGGGTCTGTTTTGAGGGTGTTTGTGGGTGGACAGACCTTGGGAGAGGCAACCGTAGCCCTTAGAAGTCTACTGTGGGGAGGTCGCAGGCCTTATCATCCTAGGACAAGGGTACACAAGGTTGTTTGGAGGCTAGTTTGTGCCCAGAACAACAGCAAAGGAGTAGAGGAGCCTTCCAAGGGAAGATCGCAGCTGGAAAAGGCATTGTGAGGTGGAAGAGAGGCGTTGATGTGGAGCTACAACCAACCCTAACCAGATCATAGAGATGACAACAGTATAGCACCAGACCAGAGGTATGTTTTAGCCTTGTGTTGGGTCAAGAATTGACTATTTTGGATCAGTTTTATGAGCAGCCTGTGGGAGCCATGTGTTGAGGTTGACTTGGGTGGTTCGAAACCTCAATTAGGAGCAGATCTTACAGTGATTGCATTGAGTGCCATTGGATTTGTGGAGGGTAGTGTGTTGGCAACCCAAAGTAGCCCTTGATAAGATGTCCTAAAGGGAGTGTCACAGTTGAAGGTTGGGAGAAGTTGATGACCCTATGTGTAACTCTTTGATGGACGAAAGAAGCTACTAGAAGGCATATTGGAGCTAAGTTGTGGGCTTTGTTCATTGTAGTAGAAGCGACTTGCAACAGTGATAGGTGGCAACCCTCTTGGACACTTTATGTATTGTCTCTTAATGGACTAAGGGGCACTAGAGAGCAGAATGGGAGCGAAGGACCGACAGGACAAGATGCGACATAGAGGCTGCAACGAGATTGTCATTGTATCTTGTGTTCTTGTACTTGTAGATAATTGAGGTCCATTATCCCTTGTATGGGAAGCTCTAGACTGTTGTATTATTCAGTTAGTTTAATATAACGAAGATTGGGTTGAAATTTGTAAAAAGCTGTCTATACTTGTGCATGTGTGATTTACTACTTTATATTATTTCGCTATGCAAAGTAGCTTTGTTGAGATTCTTGTGTGAAAATTCTATCACTGCAACATCTGATTTACTTTGCCTACTTATTTTCAAAAAGTTATTTAGGAAATTCCTTCAATAAACATTAAAATAAATTCTGCTGCAGATATCACACCATAATACAGAAACACACACATGCACAAGAATAAACACATCGACACATATATTTTGGACAACAGTCCCTGGAAAAACCCAATGTGGGAAAACCGATGCAGCAAGGGAGGATTTTATTATTCAACAATTCTTCAGTACAACCGGGTGCCAAACTGGCTTACCCAACAGAGAGAAAAACTCTCCAGCAGTTCTCCCAGTCCCAGCGTTAGCTTGGCTGACCTCTGCGTGGCTCCCAAACACTCTGCGTCAGCCCCTGCTTGTCTGTGTCAGCCCCTGCTTGTCTGCGTCAGCCTTGGGCCTCTCTGCGTCACCCACGCAGGCCCTCTAGTGACTGTGCAGTCTCCTGCTGCCTCAGCGCTTGCCTGAAAGGCCCTGCGTTTGCCTCTCCTACCTCTGCGCTGGTCTTCTGTTGTTGATCCTTACTCTGCTCCGTACTTGCTGCCTCTTGCTGCTCTCCAGACCACTAGTTTGAATTTCTCAGCTAACCCCGCTCAAGAAATCAAACCGACTGGTCTCCCTTAGTGTGTTCTCCAACTGAACCTCAAGCCTCTTCTTATACTTTTCTCATTGGTCCATCAACGACCAAGATTAAGTCCCTAATCAACAACTAAGATTAGATGTGGCTTGATCCATGGCTTTTGGACCATTCTAACTCAGTTTTATATTAATTCACATTAATATTTTATTTTCCCTAAGTTTAGAGTCTTAGACTTAGCGACTCCATTAAAAATATTAATTATTTTAATATCTTCCAAACTGGTTAGATTCTGCCCAAACCATTTATGGGTCTTGGAGATCTCATGTGCTTTAGCCTCTCCACCAATTTTCGTGGCTAGAGCACATCCAATGCTACCCCAAATCAACACTCCCTCTTAGTGAGGACTGTTCTCTACTAATATTCCTCATTGAGTATCACCTTGATCATCCGGCATCGGTCCTTGTGCTGATGCTAAGCCTCCCTGCTCAACATCCTCTGCACTGCTGCATCCTGTATTACTGCCCATGGCTCTGCTACTGCCACTGCTGAATCTGTACGGCAGCTCCCTCTGCATTCTTGCTGCTGCTGGTCCTTTTCTCCCAACACTGCATCCGCACTGCAACTCCCTCTGCGTCTGTGCTGCTATCACCCCCATTTCTGCTACTAAAAGGGGTTCTTTATCATCCCATCTTTTCCCTAAAGTAATCAAAATTTGTCCTTCCAAGGGCCTTGGTGGAGATGTGCGCCACATGTTCTCCTATAGGAGTGTAGCTCAATTGTACAGCTCCTCATTGGACACAGTGTTTGACAAAGTGACACCAGATATCAATATGCTTTGACTGATCATGAAACACTGGATTCTCAGAGAGCTTGATGCAACTCTGATTATCGCACATGATCCTGGTCACCTCCATTTTTCTTCTCAATAGGTTCACAAGTAGTTTTCTAAGCCATATGGCCTCACACGAAGCTATGCTTGCCGCCACATATAAGTAGCCATCAATTCGACCATACCATGCTCTAGGTGCCCGTTTCAACCCATACAAGGCTTTCTTCAATCTGCATACACGAGACTTCTTCTCATGTGTCTCAAAGCCCTATGGTTGTTCAATGTATACCTCTTCTTCTATTAGCCTGTTCAGAAAAGCCATTTTGACATCCATCTGATGAATCTCCCACCCCATTTGAGCTGCAAGAGATATCACGGTCCTAATAGATGTATACTTGCCTAATGGGGCGAAGGTCTCCTCGTAGTCAATTCCTTCCTTTTGAGCATACCTATTAGCCACAAACCTGGCCTTGTATTTCTCAACACTACCGTCTGCAGCATATTTGATCTTGTAGATCCATCTCGAACCTATTATTGAGAGGCCTTGGCACTACCTCCGAAACATCGTTCACCATTATGGAGTTGTACTCCTCTACCATTGCATCTAGCCAAACCTGATGTTGAGCTACCTCCTGGAAACTAGCAAGCTCACCATCCTGAGCTACTAATGCCTGATATCTATCTGGCTGTTTTCGCTCCCTTTTATTGTTTCTTGGCGCACCGATGAAGTCCTCTGCATCTCGTAGAATTTGACGAAGCTCCCTGCTAGTTCTTCCTCTGCCAGCAAGTGCCTCTATTAGCTCCTCCTCCTCTTGTGAATCTCCCTGATCCGAGGAATAATTCTTTACTTCTGTTGGTTGAATAGGTTTAACCAACGACTCTTCTTTTCACTGCTCCTCGGAAGGCATCTCACGAGATTTTCTGGAAACCCTTCCCTCCGTGAACTTTACATCTCGTCGAACCACTACCTTCCTGCTCTTTGGAAGATAGATTATGTATGCCTTAGCGTTCTCCCTATATCCCACTAGATATCCTTTTTCTGTAGTTTGATTCAGCTTTTTCCTCTTTTCCTCAGGTATGCGGCAATATATTAAACTTCCAAATATCCTAAAATGATTGACTTCAGGCGTCTTCCCTGTGAAAACTTTCTCTGGAGTAATCTTGCCCAACGCTTGATGAGGAGTCATGTTCAGAACATACATTGCTGTGTTGCATGCTTCTGCCCATAGGAATTTTGGCATATCCTGATGATACATCATGGCCCTAGCTGCTTCTACAACAATGTTTTTAAAATCGGAACCGGTGATCGGACCGGTCCACCTAATGAACCGGTTTACCGACCGGAACCGGTCTAACCGGGACTGGTTTGGTCTAAACGAACCGGTTTTAGAAAAATACATTAAATAATTATTTTTTAATGAAAAAAACTATTTTTAAGATTTAAAACCATGATTCCAAGCCAATAGAGACAAAATATGCAAAGATTGCTCATTTATATACCATGTAAAGGTGAATATATCAAAATGGCACCGAGTGCAATACACATCATCGACAAAATGCATAAGCAATGAGGCACAAGTACAGATACACAAATATGGCACAAGTTTGTGCATTAGTCCATTTACTGCCTGAAGCACAATTTCTAAAACAGTCATCTTCAGTCAGACTTTTAACACACAAAACACTGGTAGCCACATTTGTTTCACTGTTATAAAGTCCTTTTCCTTATGGTCTCAGTGTCATTCAAAGGCATGTCATTACTGTTATACATTCATCAAAGCATAAAGATTAGTGCATATTTCAACTCTGGTACAACCTTCAGTACTATGAATTACATGTACAGTGCTTATGGGCAGATGTATCGTTCTAATAAACAGGTTTTTCCACATACTACTACTACAGGTAATCTCTGAGCATTTAATCATGCATTACTTAGTCAACAGAGGCACATCCATCAATATACCAAAGTTATTGTAATTTACCTTTAAATCTTCCACAGGTAGTTTGATGCTCCCAACAACCGATATAGGGAAAAATGTTCTTCAGATCTCTTGCCGGTCCTTGTGTCATTGATGAAAATTCAAGCAACACATGATGCAAATATGGAAGTCTACAGAAGATCCCATCCCCAAAGATAAATAATTTAGCAGTAAATCTAGAAAACAGCAATGAGTCTGTAGATTAAGCTGTTCTATTTTCCATGCCAGTTATTGACAGCTTTGTTGCACAGCTAGCAGTTTGTTTTACTAGCACATCCAACAGATGCAGCATATTTTAAATTCAAGAAAGTTTGTGACTCGGGTTGAAGAACAAGGAGTGGTTCACTCTAGTTTCTGTGCTAGGATCCAGAAAATTTTGGATCACATTTAAACCCCTGTTTGTCAGCAGCTACAGACAACATCGTTATGTATTTCATTGTGTACTTTGTATAAGAGCACAGATAATCATGAAAATGTCACATTTATATGCAATCAGTATAAATGAGTGAATGGTTGCCTGACAATTTAAACAAGGACCCCTGTGTAGCCACGGGAAAAGTGGAAAACATTCTGTATTTCATTGTGTACTTTGTATAAGAGCACAAATATTCATGATAATGTTATATTTCCATGCAATCAGAATAAATGAGTGAATGCTTGCCTTCCAATTTAAACAAGAACTCATATGTGTGGCCATGAGAACACATTCTGTGTATCACGTTATCATGTATGCAAAACAAGTTCAGTTTAGTGGCAAAATGCAACAGTTGTAAGGTCACTAGTTCCACTGTCGAGAAACTTTAATTCATGCTTTCCAGGTTGACATGCACATTTGCAGTAATTGCTATAGTTTGAAGGTTTCAAGGGCTTCAAACTTCTTCAATTCAGACATACTGGTTGTAGGCATGTAGCTAGGGCTCCGTCCATTTCTCATATACTTAAATACCTTGCACAGTGATGAAGATCACAGGTACTATGAGCTGTTTAAGCTGATGCAAAACCAGTCTTTTGCAAGTTATGGTGGGCATGCCTAAAACCGGCCGGTTTAGGACGGAACCGGCCGGTTTGATACAAACCGGCCGGTTCCGTCCTAAACCGGCTGGTTTTCACCGGTTAGGGCCAAAAATCGGGCAAATGAAGGGTCTGACCGGGTTTTTAGGCCGGTTCGGACCGGCCAGCTAGCTAACCGGCCGGTTTGACTGGTTACCGGTTTTTCTGAGCGGTTTTTAAAACTATGTTCTACAATAGTCTTGTTCTTCCTTTCTGCTACTCCATTCTGCTCTAGATTATACAGAGCTGCCCACTCTCTTCTGATGTTCTCCTTGGCGCGAAAATCAATGAAGTCCTTATGGGCATACACTCCTTCATTATCTGAGCCAAAACATTTATTTTCTTCCCAGTCAGATTCTCCACCAGAGCCTTGAACTCTTTGAATCGACAGAAAACCTCATCCTTGGTTTTTAGAAAATAAATCCAAGTTTTCCTTGAGTGGTCATCAATGAAGGTAAGGAAATATTCGGCACCACTAAGTGCTTTGGTGGACAATAGGTTTGTAGATATCTGAGTGTATCAATCCTAGTACACTCTTGGCCCTATGTTTACCCCTAGGAAATGCTGCCTTGGAATACTTTCCTAGAGAACATCCTCTGCATACATCATCTCATTCCGTACTAAGATTCAGAACTCCTATTAGAGTGCTCCTAAGAATTCTCAGAGCCCCATGGTGCAAATGTCCCGTTCTTCTGTGCCATAGTTCGTTCAAGTCCTTGTCTCCATGACTGCCTATTAGTGCCATTGGTGATTCTAGTTGTAATCTGTACAACCTGTTACTTTTGATCCCGATTCACACTTTCTTTTTCCAGCTCGGGTGTTTGACGTATACCTTCTCCTTGATGAAGTAGATTTCATGGCCCTTGCCTTGAAGTTGCGACATGGAAGGTAAGTTCATCTCCAATCCTGGTACATGTAGCACATTTGTAGCGCGGAATCCTTCTCCCGATTTTGTTTGAAAAACTATGGTACCCTTCCCTGCTGGAGTACACTTTGCCTTGTTCCCCATGGTGATCTGAAAGTTCATCTTCTCTTCTCGATACTGTGAGAAACATTCCATGATTCCTGTCATATGCCAAGAGTCTCCACTGCCTATATACCATACTTCTGATGATGTAGAACTAGTCTTTCAAGCCACTCCTTTTTCCATCCTGGAAGCCAACATGGAGAAATCCAAATTTCTTGTGCAATTTTCTGAAAATCTGTGCGAGTCCCCTGACGTGGATGCCTCTGCATCATGGTCTCAACTCTCTGATTACTCGCTTTGATACCATGTGAAAATTCTATCACTGCAACATCTGATTTACTTTGCCTACTTATTTTCAATAAGTTATTTATGAAATTCCTTCAATAAACATTAAAATAAATTCTGTTGCAGATATCACACCATAATACAGAAACAAACACATGCACAAGAATCAACACATCGACACAGATATTTTGGACAATAGTCCCCGAAAAAACCCAATGTGGGAAAACCGGTGCAGCAAGGGAGGATTTTATTATTCAGCAATTCTTCAGTACAATCGGGTGCCAAACTGGCTTACCCAACAGAGAGAAAAATTCTCCAGCACTTCTCCCAGTCCCAGCGTCAGCTTGGCTGACCTCTGCGTGGCTCCCATACACTCCACGTCAGCCCCTGCTTATTTGCGTCAGCCCCTGCTTATTTGCGTCAGGCCTGGGCCTTTTTGTGTCACCCACACAGGCCCTCTAGTGACTGCGCAGTCTCATGCTGCCTCAGCGTCTGCTTGAAAGGCCCTGTGTCTGCCTCTCCTGCCTCTGCGCTGGTCTTCTGTTGTTGATCTCGACTCTCTACTCCGTACTTGCTGTCTCCTGCTGCTCTCCAGACCACTAGTTCGAATTTCTCAACTAACCCCGCTCCAGAAATCGAACTGATTGGTCTCCCTAAGTGTGTTCTCCAACTGACCCTCAAGCCTCTTCTTATACTTTTGTCATTGGCCCATCAACGACCTAGATTATGTCTCGAAGCAACGACTAAGATTAGATCTGGCTTGATCCATGACTTTTGGACCATTCTAACTCAATTTTATATTAATTCACATTAATATTTTATTTTCCCTAAGTTTAGACTTAGGTACTCCATTAAAAATATTAATTATTTTAATATCTTCCAAACTGGTTAGATTCTGCCCAAACCATTTCTGGGTCTTAGAGATATCATGTGCTTTAGCCTCTCCACCAATTTTCGTGGCTAGAGCACATTCGATACTACCCTAAATCAACATCTTGGTTTGGTAGTGTCAGAGATTCTAAGATTCTATCCAAGACCCAAGATCGTGGAAATCCACCCCTTATCTATGGCCATCAACCTGGTTCTTATGGGCACTAGATGAGCCCCCTCCACATCAAGGAACCCTTGACAGTCCCAACCCCTGGTGGGCAATGAACTACCCCACCTCAAAGGGGGTATCTACTCCTATATCCCAAACATCATGCTCTCATCCCTGGAGCCCTGAGAAGTTATGAAGAAAAATCAATGAAAGGGGAAAGTCATATGAACAAGGGTGGAAAAACAAAGGTCGAGGTAATTCATGTACCACAATTTGCTCTCTCCTACACTCATATACACAAGTGTGGGCTTCCCTTATAGCTACCCTTGTACCATGGCGTGTGGCCTAGAGCTTTTCCCTGATCCCCACTTTGTTCCATCACTATATCACATGCCACCTACCACCTTATGGATGTACCATGGACATGTCACCCCCTTTTAAGGCTGAAACCACGTAATAGGGTCCTTGGTTCACCCCCTTATTGAGCTTGGAGACACTTGTACATGCCAAAGCCCACTATGGAAGAGCATGCCACCATGAAGTGCCCCACTAATTCTATGATTTGTAAACTCTTTTACTTGATTATTCTAATGAGTTGGTGTACTAGAGGGAAAGGGGACACATTAGATCTTATGAAAGATTGCAGGTGGGTCTCCATTTGGGGTTGGTCTTCCTATACAAGGTCCAAGCCCTCTAGAGGGCCACATTGGCACTTGTAGGGTGAGCGTAGAGAGCCATGGGCTTCCACCATAGCAGACAACTCTTCATGGATCCCCAACACCATTCAGTGATTGCTCGTGTTCCACCTTTTGGTTGAGGATGATGCACCTGGTTCACCATGCCTTGTCAGATCCACACTTGCACCATACACTTGGCAGATGTTCCAGGGTCCAGATGAGGATATGTCTCACTGCAGGAGACAAAGGGAGGGCTTATTGCATCATCCTAGCCCTTACAGATGGTTTATAGCAATGTGGAAAAAGTCGATGTCAGGATTAAATCGGCAAGGGTCCAGAAAATGAAAAAGTCGTTAAAGTCGGGAGTTTTTTGAAAAAGTCTGCAAAATTAAAAAATACAAAAATATTCATTCTTTAAAAATCCTGACTTTTTCAATAAAATCCTGATTTAAAAAAGAAGAAGTAAAAAATCGTTAAAGAAGCTACCTCATTCATGATTTTTTGGAAAAAGACCTGATTTAATCCCAACTTTTTCGATTTAATCCTGACTTTTTCAACTAGGAAAAAATTGGCAAAAAATCGGCTAGCCAAAAAAATCACGTTTTGGGGATTTAATCCTGATTTTTTCTTGACTTTTTTCACACTGGTTTATAGGCATTATCAATCCACTTGGAGACCCATGAGGATGTCCTTGTGCCCCCACAACCACTTGGGAGCACCACATGTGACTTTCTTGGGGAACAAGGGGCCAACCTCTTGTCCACTATGTTTGGAGCCTTTTCAGTCAATTTCGAACATTTGGACTCCATTAGGCCTCCTCAATGGCCCAAGGACTCATCATATTCATTATTTTTCCTTCTTGAGAGGTTATTCTTTATATTATTGAGCTATCTTGGTGGGTTTGTCACCAAGTCATGTCATTATTATGTATTATTTTATTATTTGGGGCTAAATTAGGCCAATTAGGCAAATCAAATCCCCTTTAGAGTTGTATAAATATGATAGAGGCTCATTCTAACCTCTCAAGAGATTTTCGCACTTGATGTTGGGTAAATTTTATGGAGTTTCTTGATGAACTATTATGTTTGGATTTTCGCTATTGTGTTTGGAGCTTCTTTCTAATGCAAAGTTGATGAATGGATATACTCTCTCTCTCATGTAAGTGAAATTTTGATGCTATACTTGTTATATTACTTGTTTATTGCATGATATTGTTGTCATTATTCTTGTATGCGTTATAGTAATGCAAAATTCCCCTGGAAATCTATGAATAAATGATTTAGTACATGCGTTGCTCTTGAGGGATTGGGTGAATGTTCCTAGAGGCACCTAGTGGTTTCCCTTGGAGAGACTATTAAAGATCAATTAGGGCTTCTTAGCTCACAAAAATTATTGATATATGTATATCTTGATTCTTGACTCCTTTAAGCCCAAGCAATAAGGCACTGATCCTCGTATCTCTTTGGTGCTCAAAATTACCTCTCTTTTGTTTGCTTTTCCAAATTCTAGGCCTAACCCTAGGGGGTCACCTAGGGCATCAATGGAAATTCATTCTAGCCATTCAAAACCCTTGAATTTTGGTCTATTGCGTTGGGATTTTCTCAGAGGTCCTCTAAATTTGAGGCAAATCCGATGGTGGAATCCCGAGATATAGCAAGCCCTATCAACAAGACCATTTCTTTCCCTAGGTTGATTTGGGGTTAGTGTCCTCAATTGGGTCATTGCATTTGTATTTCAATGAAAACTACTCCTTTGATCCTATTCTCTTCCCTAATTAGGTGAAGCCCCTCCTTGATTGATCAACTCCATATCCTTGACCTAGTCTAGGTCCGCTCGGGTTCTTTGTGGTCCCACAACTCTACAACCCAAATTCAACAAGGATTACATAGAATCCATTTCTTCACAAGGATCCTTAAGCCCAGGAAGACCCTTGTCAAGGCATACCATCCAAGCTTAGGCTCAAGTGTTCTCTTAGTCCTTCTCAGAGAGCGCAACACTTTGCTTTTCAAACAAGCTATCTATTTGAGCCTCTCTTGTGAATAGGCTTTAGGAATCACACCCTGTCTTATCATTGATCCATTTGTTCTTGATTCCTCTCATACCAAGACTCCTCCCATCGGTGAAAGTTCGTAAAGGGAAGGGATCTTTAGCTGAGGTGACAGTAGGCTATTGCTCCATTATTGCCCCTTAACCTAGTAATTGCTATATAGGATCCCCTCCTAGGACCTCTGCTAGTTTGAGAGGTAACATGCACAATTATCAATCATACAAGCATTCAACCTTTTTATGTACTACAATAATTCGGCCTCATGAATCCGTTGCTGATGCTCAAAATAATTCGACTTCCATTCTTGTGTATAATTTGATCTCCTGTTGATGGAATCTATGAATAATTGTGAAGGATTGACACTTTAAAAATCTTGGTCCACTTGAAGGAAGAATACGACCTCAAGCATGAAGAACGGTTCTCTGAATTTGCTATTCGATCTAGCTTCAATTGTTGGAAGGAAAATAATGCTTGGCCTCTCTAAATCTGTTCTACTCCAAAATAGAAATCTTGGCCTCCTGATCTTTTGTAACTGGTCCTTGCTTGGAGGTAATATTCAACCTTGAGGGTTTGATACTTGGGACAACGAAACTAACTCCAGAATGTCGAATTGGGGTAGCATCAGATGTGCTCTAGCCATGAAAATTGGCAGAGAGGCTAAAGCACATGAGATCTCCAAGACCCAGAAATGGTTTGGGCAGATTCCAACCGGTTTGGGAGATATTAAAATAATTAATATTTTTATTGGAGTTCCTAAGTCTAAACTTAGGAAAAATAAAATATTAATGGGTATTAATATAAAACTGTGTTAGAAGGTTCCAAAAGTCATGGATCAAGCCAAATCTAATCTTAGTTGTTGATTAGAGATTTAATCTCGTCCACTGAAGGACCAACAAGAAAAGTATAAGAGGAGGATTGATGGTTAGTTGGAGAATACACTAGAGTGATCAGTCATTCATTTTGCTAGAGCGGGGTCGCTAAGCAAAGTTGAATCAGTGATCAGCAGCAAGGGGCAATGAGTACTGGGCAGAGAGGTAGGGATAGTACTGAGAGACCCACGCAGAAGCAGGGAAAGCGAGAACAACAGCCAGTTCATGCCACGTAGAGCCCAACAGAGGCAGCGCAGGGGCCAGAGGGACTGCGTCATCCACGTAGAGGCTGTTGGAGTGATGCAGAGGGTCCCAGAGGCTGCATTGTGCCTCAGAGGGCCGATGTAGAGGTTGCTGGGGCGGACGCAGGTCAATAGGAGGCTGACATAGAGGCCAGAAGGGCCAATGCTGAGCTTCAGTTGTGTTGGAGACAGTTTCGTGGGATAGGTTTTCTGAATACCTGTTTCCGAATATAGAGGTATTGTTGCCGTGTATTTTTCTCTGTCGGGTGAGCCAGTTAGGCACCCAGTTGTACTCAAGGAAATACTGCATAATAATAAACCCTCAGAATAGCTACACCGGTTTTCCCGCATTGGGTTTTTCCGGGGATATTTGTCCAAAAATAACGGTGTCACTTGTGTGCTTGTTTTCTTTCAGTTGATGATCCGTAGATGTTATGACTGTATTGTGTTTATTCGGTATTTAAATGATTTAAATAAATTGTTCAGAATTTACAAGTAGAAGAAATAAACCAGCAGAATATAGATTCATTTTCTAACGGATAGACCTAGAAAATTCAACATAGTATTAGAGCGTGGTTGCAGATCATAGGAGAGTTGAAGGCATCAACTGAGCAGAGCATTTGCAGTAGAATCAGTTGTCCGGAGTGACAGTAGCTGATCCTTGCAGAAGCGATAGAGGAAGGGTTGATGCAGAGGGATTGGGTCATCAATCTTCCTCGGTAGGTTGAAGGAGATTTGTGACCAATTGACTTCCATAGGGGCCATGCCGGATCAGGATTTGATGGTAAGGACGACACTTAATGCAGTCTCTCAGGAGGGGGCGACATTTGTCCAGAGCATACTGGGCAGGGCGAGTCTTCCAGATTGGGAAGAACTGTGGGTAGCTCTTCGTCAAGAAGAGATTAGACGGCTGACCAAGACGGGGAGTAGCAGCAAAGGGGTCAGGATCAAGAAGGAAGAGGAAGAGGATGCGGCTCTAGCATCTGCGGGAAAGAAGGAGAAGAGGAAGAAGAAGGACGTCTCCAAGGTCAAGTGCTTCCATTGTGGGGAACTGGTTCACTATGCGAACTAGTGTCTGAGGAAGAAGAGTAAGGGAGAGGCTTGTAACTCGAAGGCAGCACTAGCGAAGGCAGAGAAAGAAGTCGAGGAGGATGACGATTGTGCGATGAGTGCTCATTTGCCACTTGAGAATAAGTGGGGAGACATCGAGCTGTAGTCAGGAGGACTACAAGCGATGAGGGGTAGGATCGTTGAGGTACCCAACGTCTTGGATTATACCTTGCTATGGGAGCCCCGAAGAGGAGTAGCAGGATTGGCAGATGTCAGTAGAGACGGATGCGGATGAAGTGTCGGAGAGTGCTGCAATGCAGGAGTCCCCGGGCAATGCGAGGCTAGCAGGTTGCAACAGTGTGAGAGGCACGAGAGTGTTGCACCAGTGCAGGATGGCATAGAGAGGTGTGCAATGTTGCGAGATGCAGGGAGTTGTTGTTGCAACGCAGAGGTCAGCAGAGGGAGCACTTGTTAGCGGCAGAGGGAGCTTCAGCATCGGGAGTGTTACTAGCCTGACAGGGATGTCAGAAGTTGGGTGGATCAGTTACTTACTTCTCAGTAACTGAGTTGCAACTTGCAGTGCAGTAGCATGATGCAGCATGATGAGAGGGGGATGCAGTGCAGATGCAGTGTTGGGAGGATGGACTAGTAGTAGCACGGATGCAGAGGGAGCTGCCGTACGGATGTAACAGTGGCAGTGGGAGGGCCATGGGCAGCAGTACAGGACGCAGCAGTGCAGAGGATGTTGGGCGGGGAGGCCTAACACTAGCACAGGTACTGGTGCTGTATAATCAGAGTGATGGTCAGTGAGGAGTATTACTAGAGCACAGTCCTCGCTAAGAGGGAGTGTTGATTTTGGGTAGCATCGGATGTGCTCTAGCCATGAAAATTGGTGGAGAGGCTAAAGCACATGAGATCTCCAAGACCCAGAATGGTTTGGGCAGATTCTAACCGGTTTGGGAGATATTAAAATAGTTAATATTTTTAATGGAGTTCCTAAGTCTAAACTTAGGAAAAATAAAATATTAATGGGTATTAACATAAAACTAGATTAGAAGGTTCCAAAAGTCATGGATCAAGCCAAATCTAATCTTAGCCATTGATTAGAGATTTAATCTCAGCCGTTGAAGGACCAATGAGAAAAGTATAAGAGGAGGCTTGAGGGTCAATTGGAGAATACACCAGAGTGATCAGTCATTCATTTTTCTAGAGCGGGGTTGCTAAGCAAAGTTGAATCAGTGATTAGTAGCGAGGGGCAGTGAGTACAGGGCAGAGAGGCAGGGACAACACTGGGAGACCATCGCAGAAGCAGGGAGAGCGAGAGCAACAGCCAGTTCAGGCCACACAGAGCCCCACAGAGACAACGTAGGGACCAGAGGGACCGCGTCATCCACACAGAGGCTGCTGGAGTGACATAGAGGGTCCCAAAGGCTGTTGGAGTGACGCAGAGGGTCCCAGAGGCTGCGCAGTGCCTCAGAGGGCTGACGCAGAGCCCAAAAGGCCTAGCGCTGAGCTTCAGTTGTGCCAGAGAGGGTTTTGTGGGATAGGTTTTCTGAATACCCATTTCCGAATATAGAGTTATTGCTGCCGTATATTTTTCTTTGTCGGGTGAGCCGGTTAGGCACCCAGTTGTACTCAAGGAAATACTGCATAATAATAAACCCTCATAATAGTTGCACCGGTTTTCCCGCCTTGGGTTTTTCCGGGGACATTTGTCCAAAAATAACGGTGACACTTGTGTGATTGTTTTCTTTCAGTTGATGATTTGTAGATGTTGTGACTGTATCGTGTCTATTTTGGTATTTAAATGATTTAAATAACTTGTTCAGAATTTACAAGTAGAATAAATAAACCAGTAGAACACAGATTAATTATCTAATTGATAGACTTAGAAAATTCAACATAGAATGGGCTCTTCAATTCTTGTGCTCGACCCTCTTGGGAATTTATTAAACCCTACAATAAAAACTAGCTAAAAACAGCTGCAAACAAATTCACTCAACGATGAAGACTCTCTGCAATAGGCACATTTGGAAGATCTGAGATAATCTTCTCCAAGAGCTAACTAGGGTGGCACTCAAAGTACACCGAAATGAGCTTGAGTTTCGCTCGAACTCTTGAACTCACTTGAGCTCCTTTCAATTGTGAACGAGATAGATAGAATAGAACAAATTGGCAATTGAGTTCCTCCTTTTATAATTCTTCATGGAGCCTCCCTCTAGCTTCTAGATTCTCCATTTTTTCTTATTATTTATTGGTGTGGGCCATTTTCCACTTTTGGTCGCTATTCAAATAAAATAATAATTTCCACCATTCCAATAAATAATAATTTCTCCCCCTTCTCCAATAAAATACTATTTCGCTGCCATTCCCTTAAAATGATGATTTGCCTTCCTCCAATAAAATTATATTTTGTCGTCATCCCATTAAAATAATAATTTCTCCCTTTTCTCACAAAATAATATTCCCCTTTTTGATATTTGCAAAATTTCGCAAAACTCCTAAGTAATTTTTGTATGCACAAAAATTGGGAACATCACATTATATTTCTTATTTCTTGGTTAAAGAGGTTAGCATAGCACATTATTCAAGGGCACCTGATCTTCACAAAGATTATCCTATTATTTCCTTGTCAAAATGGTTATTTATGCACATTCTTCAAAGGTGGCTTGAGGAACATTTTGTTGGTTGACTCATCAGATGTGGGAGTTTGTAGCACAGGACAGAGGTGCTGTTGAGGTGGTTAGGGAGGTGCCTTTGCTCTGAGGGAGCCATACATGCTTATGAGGAGTAGTTTGTTGCACATTTGTTGGGGATGTCCTATTGTTGATGAACTTTCTTGGAAAATCCCTAATTTGTCACACTTTTGGACCCTTGCTTCACACATGGGAGACCTCTCTTAAAGAGAACACATGTTGAGAGAATTATTTATTCTTATCTCAAAGGTTGTTGCTTGGTCAAAGCCTCATCTACAGGAGGGACCCTACCTTCTAAATCTACTTTTAGAGATGTTTACTAACTAATTCCATTATTTTATTATTGTGGAATTGTCCCATGGAGTTAGTTAATATTAATAACGACCTCCAAAAATAGAGTTTATTGTGGAATAGTCTCATAGAGTTAGTTACTTGAGAACTCTACTATATTGTTTTCCTTGGAGCTAAAGATGTCTCTTTTATTGGATCTCAGTAACTGATTTCTACTTTTAGTAAGGAGTTTGTTCAGGAGGCTAGAAATGTAATGTTTTATTGTATTCCTTAGAGAATTAATGGTTTTAGGAAAAAAATTACTTGTTTATTTTAAAGAGAGTTGAGCTCAAACCTGTATAATGGTTTTCTCTCTCCATTTGAGAGGAGGGTTTGATTTGGGGAGCTCTCCCCTATTGAGCTTTTGTTGAAGGTCTTGAAGGAAACGAAAACTATGGGTTCCTATTGGGAAGAATAATGTGTCTTCTGTACTTAAATTGCTGAATACGAAGGCTGAAGCCCTTAGCATTGAATGTGTCAATGAAGAGCTAGAACATAGGTAACAAAATTTCTCATTAAGAATATTGTGCCTTTGTTAAGAATATTATGAATTTTGATCAGTCTTCATCGAAAACGTTTTTGTACATTGCTGGAAAATATTATTATGTATCTTCTTCCTCAAGTCGAATTAGCCACACTTTCCATTTTCCACTATTAGGCACACCCTCATATACATTTGCATGTGTGTTTTCATTTGGATTCCTACAATTTTTTTTTTAGTTTTGGTGGACAACAAGATAATATTGTAGTAGGTTCTTGATTCAGGCCACAGAATCACATGAGAAGACACCCTCCTATTGTTATCCTTTGACTCTGTTTACCCAATGGACTTGACACTTTTCCAGATTCTAACATTCCTTTTCTAAACTTATTCTGCAACAGTTAAAGGAACTCTTCATTTTACCTCGAGCCCTTATCGCCTAAGCTTTAGCAATCCTACCTTAGGGTAGTCTCCCTTGAATTGGAGAACAACCAACCTAAATTGTGAAGAGGTTTTGTGAGGTGATGTTGGACTCCCTCTTGGTTGTTCATAGACTGGCAATGCTCTTCTGGACTTTAACTTTGAAGTGCTAGTTTGTGAGCGAATAGGGCCAACATCTTGTCGAATTGGAATAATAAATGACTTCCAAAGCTAAAACAATTTCTTTTACATTCCTTAATAGATGCATAGTCTATAGATAGGAATGCTTACCATTCTTGAAAAGGTTGATTGATAGTATGACACCTAGATCCTGAATGCCATGTTGTATGATAACTAATGCATACAATAGGTTATAACCCAAAATGAAATGTTTTATAAACATAGTATAATCTTAATGTGTTCTATAGTTCTGGATAATATATTGATTGAGGTTGATTAGCATGAGTTGCATAACATATGGATTACTTTTTTAATCTCTAATGTGATCTAATTTGATCATTGGCATTTTATATAGACATTAATTTTGTCAAAAAATTGTAATTTTGCAGGTTAAGGGATCAGAAGTGCAAACTCATGATGGAGTACCTGTTGGTTATGCAGGTAGTCCAAAAGAAACAGTGAGTATCGAAAAAATAGAACTTGTGCTTGTTCCCTAATCTATCGTGCATATATTTTGGAGAGGAAATTACTGTCTTCAGATTGAATGATTATTTACATTGAACTTATTTTGTTTCATATCAATGCGATATCTTAGGATTTTTCCATTTAGTCAGTATCCTCCTTTTGTAGCAAAATAGTAAAATCTAGTACTTGTTATGTGATATTATTAAGTACAAATTATTTGTTGCAAATTGTCATTATCAATATTGAAATATAGACAATTCAATATGCCCCAAGTAACATTGACCTATTAATGAACTTAACAAAATACAGAACTAAAGACAACCTTTGTGATAAATGTGGGCTCCTGCAAAATCACAAGGAGACAGATATGCTCTAGTTGAAGAAGAAATATTTGGATCAATGATTAAATCTCATTCTAATAGCTGCTGAAGTCATATACATACCACAAAAGAACCTGTTATAAAAGTAAATTTATCTTGAGTTGCAATCTGCAATATACTACTCATAGGTTGTGAAGAATTCAACATGCAAGTACTAAGAATTAATAAAAGTGGTGCAGACAGGGCATAATGAGTCCAAGTCTACCACTTCCTGAAAACTGCAGAATTATGGATGGTGGTATGCACTTGTTGGAAATACTTAGAGGGGCGGTGAATCAGTGTTTCTTAGCAATTAACACTTTTTAATCCTTTTCAGAGCATTACTTAATCTTCAGTTATTATTATTGTTTTTCTTCAAATAATCATAAACAGTAATCAACAATAGACAACAACATACAACAATGATAAAATAGAGGACAGATTTTTAGGTGGAAAACTCCCTCCGGGTCAAAAACCACCTAACGCTTCTTAGTAATTGTCTTCTCCTCCTCTTTAAAAGAAAAGTAATTGCATCAAGTTTTCAGCCACAACTCAAGGAGGTTCCAACGCCCTGATTTACACACAACAATGTGTAGGACACTACTAAACCCTAATAACCTGCTGCCACTAGAAGGATGTCCCAATGCCCTATAAGTCAGGCCACAACCTGACGAGTGCCCCAACACTCTGTTGACCATTTGCTGTTGGAAAGGATGCGTTGTCACCCTGTAGTTTATTAGTCCCAACTGAAAGGACGCCCCAACACCTTGTGTAGGCCACAACCCACCCTAGCACCATCCTGCTGGCCTGAAATGTTCCCAATCCACAACCTGAAGGTGACTCCAATCACCTGCCTTGCACCACCATAGCAGCCTGAAGAGCCAGTGGACCATGTTTCACAATTTTTGGATTGGATCCCCTTGTACTCTGGATCAATGTAGAAAATCTGTAATGAAGATGTTGTGAATGTGTCAAATCCTAGTGGCCACTGACCACTGCACCAACAAACTGATCACTGCATGATGTTGAACATCAAGCTGCTCAAATACACATCATTGTCATTTTTGAACTACACATCTGTTGGCTACCACTACTTGTCACTGTGCTGCTCAGGAATGAATATTGATCAATGCTCAAACACTGCTACCGGACTATCAGGCTACACATGATGCTGCAACCATATGAAACTACTATCAAATGATGACACAAACCAAGGTGCCTCAGGTCATCCCTCTGACCTGCAATCAACGCTCTCAACCTCTGTTCTCGGAGAGCTACCAGCATACGTGTAATCATTGCTGCTCAGTTGGTCAAGTCTTGCTTTCCATTCTTACTTCAATAAGCTGTTCAACTGGATGTTAATGACTTCAACACTTGCTGCCCCGCAAGATTACAATTGTGTCACCGTACACAAATCCCTAGGTCATATTGTAAGAGAAATCCTAGGTCATTACTTCAAGACAAACCTTAGGTCAATATTGTTACTTGTCTATAAGTCAAGTCAATCAGTGATACCAAATTTAAGGTGGCAATTCAATGTCAAATGACTTTCCAAATCAATAGTAATGCAACATTGTTATCTAGTGTTTTAGTCAAGTAAGACACATGTCAAATAGATGTAAAGTAACTTGTCAAAGTAAAGGAACTTTCCAACTAAGTGTAAAGTCACTGTAACAAGTCAAAATCAAGTCAATAGTTCATGTAAGTATCAAGTCAAGGTCAAGGTATATTGTCAATGTCACTATGTCCCTTGCTGTCGTATCACATATGATCACTGTACCTCTAGATGCAAACCTTAACAAGCTATCAAAGCAACTGTCACAATAGTGGATATCAAAACAATGTTAAGTGTCATTCATCACTTGCTTAATTGTAGTATACAAGTCACTGTACACTAATTGTTACTTTGTCAAAAGGCCATGTGAATGTATTAAGTCAAAGTCAAACTCAAACATTTCATCGTAGAATGTTCACTAAGTCATGTTAGGGTAACAAGCAATTGTCAAAGTCAAGGTATGGTTCACTTGCAACATCAACTGTCATATGGTATTATGGTAAAGTCAACGTCAAAGACAGGGTACCATAGTTAGGTCATTTCACATCTTTAGTGTGCTTAGGTTGACAAGTTATGCCACTGTTATTGTTACAGTTAACAAGTCAAGCAACGCTATCAAGATCTTGCTGTAGGTCTGCCTTTTCACTGTAAGAGAAAACACAGTCTCATTTACTGCTTTTTCACTATGATAGTATAGTAGATGTGTTGTTGCTAACTTGCTATATATATAATAATTTTTTACTTGTAGAGGAAAGACCATACTGTTGTAAATCAATCTTTAAATGATGGAAGTTTAGGACACTTACTTGAAGGATAAACTTATTCACTGTAGCATGTGTATATATAGATGGGCAGACCTTTCTTCAAACTTCACTATAGTCAATATGCATAAACATATTCCAGATCTCAGCCACAAGTGTAATACTGTGACGGTGAAAGATTTATTCAAAGGAGAACGAGGTATATTGTTGATCTATATGCAGTGACCAAACTTAGACTTGAATTAGGTCTTTTAGGTCTCAGATTAGGTCTTTCAGAGCATAGACTTTGAAGTCTGAACATAATGTTAATGTTGACACCTAATCCTTGTGATTGGGTGAATTTATGTAAATAGATAAATAGGAAATATGAACAGTCATCGGGAGACGAACTGAACAGTCTCTCCCTCATGTATATAATGAAGACCTACCTGATGGAATAGAATAGTCGAATAATTTTTGCCTTATGGAGTTACTGCTTGGCCTGACATGGTATCAGAGCCAGCTCCATTTTAGCTTTTATGTCCCTTATAACTCCCAGTCTGCTCTCCATATATCTGAGTTGCTCCTCCATATAATTAGCTGCTCCTGACATGGTAGCTGCCCCTCCATACTGTCTACACTGTCCAGTGCTGTCCATGTTGTCCTGACTGTCCATAAATGTTTCATAAAAGAAGCGCTGTCCTGACATGGTAATTTTAGCGCTGGCCTGGAGAATCCTCTGAATCGCTAAGTTGAATGCCCTTGAGATCAGCTGGATGACTTGCAATCATGGTATTTACGCTGGTATGGCTATGCGTTGAAGTTTCTTTGGCTATCTGTTGAAGTTTCTGGGCATAAGTTGAACGCTATTGTATTAACAATGTTTTAATATGGTATTCACACTGTTCTAATATGGTATTCACGCTGTTCTGTTATGGTATTCACACTGATAACTTCCGATTTGCATAGAGCTTTCCTACATTGCATATGAGACTAGCATGTGAATGACTGTATTTAACCGTGAGAAACATTGAGTAATGGTTTTCCATTAAAAGTTGCCTGGAGACTTGTGCAATGTGTGTAACAGTGCTCAGACCTGCGTTGAAGTCAACGTGTGGTTCATTTGACATGGTTGAAGTTTCTTCCGTTTATGATGGCATCGCCAAGGTTTCTGTTCCTTGCCCTTCCGAATGGTCTTGTGCCATTGTCAATGCCTAGCGGTGACCGCGGTTCGAATACCATTGCATCGCATCTTCTACAGAGGAGCTATTTCACATAATAATGTGCTAAGGCCCAGGAGGGATACAAAGTAATCTTTTTTTACTCGGCATTTTGTGAGATTTCACATTATAATTATGCATTGTAGTTTACCTCAACATATTGTTGCCTGTTTTGGTACGCTGCTGGGATATACGCTGCTTGATTTTTTGTGATACATCATTTTAATACATGAGTTGAACTGTACGCTACTCCATGCATTCTCTGTTTTGGACGCTGGCTATATATATATTAAAAAAAAGTCTGTTGTATTTAAGCTGCATTACAATCTTGGTGTATTACAATCTTGAACGCTGCCCAGTATGAGTTCTGTAGTGTTTTGGAGAAACGTGGCACGGAATTGGTAAAGAACGGCAAGGAGTCGCTGCAGTTCCAACTGAATGATAGTGAAAGATATGTGGTGATGGCATTAGGGCTTATGTTGTTTGTTTTATGATGACATGCCATGGTATAATATGTGAAATATATATTGCATGATTGTAGTTGATTTCATTTTTTGGAAAGTCATAGCAAATTATTATTAGTTTTTTGCTACGAATACTGTAATTATTTTTGGGATTAGTTCAAATATTTATGATGGAGAAGTTTGTTGAAAACGTGAAGGGTTTGGAAAAGAAGACAACTCTTCTTGCACATAGAGAGAATAATCTTGCTCAAGATTCTTCCAGAGAAAGAGGTGGAAGAGATTTTAGAGGCAAGGGGGGCAGAGACTCTCAAGGAGAAATGACAGATTTGCACTGCATTCGCTGCAAAAGAAATGGATCACATGATGCCTCTACATGCAAGCTACCATGGGACAAAATTGAGCAGAAAAGAAACCAACAGAAAGGTAAAAATGATGATACAGACAAAGGTAAAGCACCTGAATCCGCTCACTATATTGTGGCACAATGTAACATTGGAGTAAATGAAGATTTATTTAATGCTTTACTTGCTTCTTGGAAAAATGACTGGTTGCTTGATTCAGGACCAACCTGCCTCATGACTCATAGAAAAGATTTTTTTGAAGATTTCACTGACAATGTTGATGGAGCAGTATACTTTGCAGACCAATCAAAAATCAAGCCATCAGGGCTTGGTACAATCAGGCTTAAATTGCTTGGTCTTCCAGACTTTCTTCTGCATCATGTTCTATATCTCCCACAGCTCAAGAGAAACTTGTTGTCCTTGGTGCACATCCGCTAGCAAGGTCAGTCCATTCATATGTTTGATGGAAAGCTTGAGGTAAGAAAAGCATCTGACCACTCACTTGTCATGAGGGGAATAGAAGAAGAAAGGCTTCTCAAGCTGCAAGGAACCTCTGCTCATGCACAACATTTCTCATACAATTCTTATCATGAAAAAGGTACACTTCCATCAAGTTTATTATGGCATGCTAGATTTGGACATTTGAACTATGACAGTCTCCCCTTGTTGAAGAAAAATGGTGTTGCTGGATTGCCTACAATTCCTAGGAAACTTAAGCAATGTGATGCTTGCATTCTAGGAAAGCATAGCAAACAGTCTTTTCATGATTCACATTCAAGAGCACATAGAAAATTTGAACTCATTCATTCAGATTTATGTGGTCCAATGCATGTTCCTTCTGCAAATGGAAATAAATATATCATGACATTTATTGATGACTACACCAGAATGTGTTGGGTTTATTTATTGAAGAACAAATATGATGTTTTTCAAACATTCAAGAATTTTCATAAATGGATTGAAAATGATGCACAATCTCATATTGGGTCTATTTGCACTGATAATGGAAAAGAATACACTCAAATGAATTTGACAACTATCTTCGCCAACATGGGATCAAACATCAAACAACTGTGCCTTATAATCCCCAACAGAATGGTGTAGCTGAAAGAATGAATAGGACAATCTTAAATATGGTACGATCCATGCTCTTCTTCAAAAATGTAAAGATAATGTTTTGGGCTGATGTTGTTCTATGTGCTGCATATATAAAGAATAGATGTCCATCTAATGCTATAAGAAACAAGACTCCATATGAAATGTGTTATGGACATGTTCTTTCGGTAAAGCATCTCAGGGTCTTTGGTTCCACCTGTTATACCTTGATACCAAAGGTACATAGAAACAAACTTGGTGCTAGAAGTCGTAAGTGTATCTTCCTGGGATATTCAAACACCTCCAAAGCATACCGTCTCTATGATGAAGTAAATAAGAAGTTTGTTGTATCTAGAGATGTAATTTTTCTTGAATCATCCAAAACTGACAATGTTGTTGAGCAGCAACTTGATTGCTTGGATAGATTCGCAAAAGCAAAATCATTTCAAGAATTTGACAATTAGATTCCACATCTTGAAGGGGGGATTCCTATACTAGATCAACATGTGGAATCTTCTTCTGAAGAACACTCTCCCCCGCATGAAACTCCAACAACGGATGATGCTTTAAGTGATGTAATTGATAGAATTGGGAGACTCAATCTTGATTCAGTTCCAACTCAATCAATAGAGCAGCCTAGACCATCTAAAAAAGGTCCCCCAAAGTGGGTGACAAAGACACTTGAAAGTGTTCATCCTGATGAAGTTGGAAAGACAGGAACTAGAAATTCAAACCGGCAAAATGGAGGTGATGTAGATGACTCTAATTCACCTATTGATATGGATGTTTCTTATGATTGTGAATTGAACTTGTCTACAGATTTTGAACCAACTTCCTTCAAAGACGCTGCTTCTCATGATGAATGGAAAGAAGCGATGCAAAAAGAGTATGATGCCCTCATAAAGAACGACACTTGGAAGTTGGTTGATCCTCCATTAGGAACCAAACCAATTGGCTGCAAGTGGGTCTACAAGAACAAGTATAAAGCTGATGGCTCACTTGACAAGCACAAAGCTAGGCTTGTGGCAAAAGGTTTTGCACAGAAGGAAGGGGTCGATTATGAGGAGACTTTTGCCCCCACGGCAAAATGGGCTACCATCCGGACACTCTTTGCGCTAGCAGCTCAGAACGGTTGGAAAGTCCATCAAATGGATGTAAAAACGGCTTTCTTGAATGGAGATCTAAATTTTTTTTTATGTCCCAGCTTGAAGGATTTGTTGTGAAAGGGCAAGAACGTAAAGTATGCAAACTTGTGAAGTCCTTGTATGGCCTCAAACAAGCACCGCGAGCCTGGTATGAAAAACTAACTAAGCATCATCTGAAACTCAATTTCAAACATTTTGATCTTGATGATACAACTTTATTTGTCAAGAAAGTTGGCAAAACAATTGTATATCTTGTGGTATATGTAGATGATCTTTTGATGACAGGGAACAATGAAAGCTACATTGCATCCGTAAAGAAGGAATTGGGGAAAAGTTTTGAAATGACTGATTTGGGCTATGTTCATTACTATCTTGGCATTGAAATAACCCAACATCCGAAGTCCATATTTCTTTCTCAAAAGAAATACATTGGAGATCTATTGAACAGGTTTGGCATGACAGAGTGCAATCCTCTTACTACTCCAATGGAACAAAACTTAAAGCTCACATCTATTGAAGGAAAATAATTTGAGGATGCAGCAAAGTATAGACAACTTGTAGGAAGTCTCAACTACCTAACTACTACCAGACCAGACATTTCATTTGCTGTTGGAATCCTCTCCAGGTTTATGCAAAAGCCTTGTGAGGGACATTGGTCTGTTGCAAAAAGAGTTCTGAGGTACTTGAAGGGAACTCAAGATTTTGGAATCAAGTATACATAGGTGGACGACTTCGGCTTGATTGGATACTCTGATTCAGACTTCGATGGAGACAAAGAAACTGGGGTATCAACTTCAGGATATGCTATGAATCTTGGATCAGGAGCTTTTTCCTGGAGATCACGCAAATAATTAGTTCCAGCAGATTCCACAACAGAAGCAGAATATGTGGCAGCAGCTGAAGCAACAAAAGAAATTGTGTGGCTCAGGAAAATTCTTGAAGATTTGCAGGTAAAACAAGTACAATTAACTCCACTCATGGTTGACAATACCTCTGCAATAAAGTTGGCCAAGAACCCAAAGTTCCATGATCGAACGAAGCACATCAATACTAAATATCATCTGATTCGACATCATGTTGAGGCCAAAACAATCCATCTCCATCACTGTTCCAAAAATGAGCAAATTGCAGACATCTTCACCAAAGCGCTTGGAAGAGAAGAACTTGAGCGATTCAAAATGATGCTTGGACTCACCAACATCCCTTCAAATTAAGGGGGGGAATGTTGACACCTAATCCTTGTGATTGGGTGAATTTATGTAAATAGATAAATAGGAAAAATGAACAGTCATCGAGAGACGAACTGAACAGTCTCTCCCTCATGTATATAATGAAGACCTACCTGATGGAATAGAATCGTCAAATCATTTTTGCCTTATGGAGTTACTGCCTGGCCTGACAGTTAACCAACAATCTGCAACTTTTTGGAAGTTGAATTGAGTCCTACAGCTTCGTGGATCCTTAAATACCCAACTAGTCCTAAACAAAAATGATATAGTGATCAACATAATGCCCTAATCAACTCGATATTTTCATATGTTGAATAAGGCGAACTTCATCAACAAGTAGTGGAGAACAGGTCTGCGGTTGCCTTAGGAGAGGGGCTTGTTACCCACCACTTTGTGGGTGATATCCCCAGGAGATATTTTTCTCCATGATGAACCTCAACTGGCAGCCAGCAGCTCCTTGATGCCTCCTACTAGCTCGTTGTGCCATTTCTCTGGCACCTGAGCTAGCCATGTGGTCCCTCACCCACCTGTATTGATCGTATGTTTGAAGGTGGGCTTCCTGAATCTAAAGGTATGTCTTGTCATTTGGTAATTGAGTATTGGGTTTACTTGTCATGGATAATTCTGGGCATGGATTGATGGGGGGATTTGGCGGAAAGAGTGGGCTTAGTTTGTGCTCCTGTCCCCTTTATCTCTTTTGGTTGTTACCCTTGGATCTTAGTCCCGTGGGATCTCCTTTATTGACCATTTGGTTTTAGGGTGGCCGTGGTACTACTAGGGAAACCCTGACTTTGGGTGCATGGTTTCGCTCCTTTATACGCACATATTACTCCCTATCCACTCACTATACCCCCATTCATCTTTTCTCCCACCTGGGTCCACATTCCCATTCTGGGTCCACATAGGGCTAGCCTCCCTATCCCCTTGCCCCCACCTTGGGTCAGGCCTAGAATGATGCCCCAGAGGTTGAAGCAATTAAAAGAAAAAGTGAAAAGCATAAATGGCCACATTTAATAGGAAATTGTACCACAAAATGCAAAAGATGGTCGAGACAAAAATAATTAGCACGTGGGAAAAAGCCATTACATGAGCTCTACTCCAATCGTTGGCTATCACCTTGGTTCGATAGGCCCTCAATGAGCCTCCTTTATCATTTAGGAACCCATAATTGTCCCAACCCCTGGAGGGCAATGAACCGCCCTACCTAAAAGGGGGTAATCACTGCTATATCTTACACATCATGCTCTTGTCCTTTGAGCCTCGAGCAGTTAATTAAAGAAAATTCATAAAAGGCAAAAGGTATATGAAGAAGGGTGGAAAAATAAAGGTCGGGACACCTCATTTACCACGATTTCTCCCTCCTATACATTGCATACCCAAGTGCAGGCTTCCCCCTATGCCCCACTATGTGGCCCAGGATTGCCCCTCTCATTCCCTATCCCATTCCACTTATTTGTCACTTGCCACCCCCATTAGAGGGATGTACCTTGGACATACTATCCCCTTTAAGCGCTGAAACCACCTAATAAGGTACATGGCTAACCCCCTTTGGAGCTTGGAGACACTAGCACATGCCAAATCCCGCTACAGAAGGGCATGCCATTATGAAGTGCCCACATTATTATCCTTGATTTGTAAACTTTTTACTCGATTATTTTAATCACTGGTTGTACTAGAAGCCTAGGGGATGCATTCGATCTTATGCAGGATAACAGGTGGTTTCCATTTGGGTTTGGTTTCCCTATATGGGATCTTAACCCCTAGAGGTCTACATTGGCACATGTAGGGTGTGTATAGAGAGCCATGGAACTCCACAACAGTAGACAACACTCCATGGATCTTCATGGATGCTAAGAGATTACTAGCGATCCACGTTTGGGATGACGATCATATGCTTGGTACATTATGCCCAACATGCCCCCACAGGAGCTCCACACTCTTGACAGGTGTCCCAGGACTTGTATGATGTCATGGCATCATTCATTCCACCACTTGGACCCTTGCAAAGGATATTTGATTCATATGGATACCCATGGGGTCATCTAGGTGCCCTCATACCAAATGTGAGCACCACAGGTCCACTACTTGGAGAACAAGGGGCCACCCCCTTGTCCATCACATTTCGAGGACTTTATTCCTCAATATGGCACTTCAGGGTATTATTGTGCCTTTAGAGGGCCCTACGACATGCACATGTCATTATTTGGCCCCTTGTGAGGCTTGTTTTTAAACTTTTGAGCTAGTTTGTTGGACTTGTGACGAATAGGGGTTTTATTTGCACATTATTTTATCAGTAGGGGGTCGGGGCTAATGTAGGCCTGTAGGCTAGTTTGAACTCCTTAAGAGGCTATATATTGAGGTTAGATGCATTCATTTGTATCATCACTTGAACTGGGATCTCTCTAATCATAGAGAATTTTTGCACCTTTTCCTTGGTGGATATTTTTGGAGATGGATGAATTTTGATGTATGGATTTGGGCTATTTCTCTTGTCTTGGAGCTTTATTGAGCATACAAAATGATGGTTGGATATACTCTATAACGTTGTAAGTAAATTTTGATGCTATTATTCTTGTTGCTGCATACTGCTAAAATTAGAGCTAGTTTTTGCATTATTGAAATGTGGAATTGAGCATGTTTTAGCTAATTTAATGTATGGGCCAATGTTATATGAATGAAATGTCCTAGAGCTTTAGTTATCTCGAGAAGCTTGCATCATTTTCTTTGAAGTATAAATGCTTGAAGGTCACTTTTCTTTTCTTTCTCTCAACATTGGGCGAAGTTGACTTTCTGGGCCTCCTTGATCAAGAAACCAAGTTCTTACCCATTATTATCCTTGACTCGATATCCCCGAGTGAACTAGGCACTGATCCCTCAAAAAGGGTGATCATTTCAACTCCTTTTTAACCATTTTCCCCTTTTTCCCCAAGTCTAGCTCCATTAGGTCACCTAGGGCATCAATTTCTCGGGAATTGACCCAAGGAAAAAGTTTTTATCTCCTACAGGCTACTGCGCTGGTGGGTCCCCTACCTCTCCTCCAAATTTGAGGTAATTCTAACGGTGGAATCTCCAGAAATCTCAAGCCGTAGCTTAAGGATCAAGTTGTGCCTAGGCATCCCCAAGGCTAGACCTCAATAGGATCTATTCAACATTTTGAAGAAAGTATTCTTGTTTGGTCCTCTCCCCTCACCCTGTCTAGGATAGGAACATCATTGGTTGCTACATTCCATTCCCGAACCTGTGTTGGGTTCATTTGGCCCCTTGTGGTCCCACTTCTCAATAAAGACTATTTGTCAAGGACCATTTGGGAATCCAATTTTCCCAAGGATTATAGGGATTGATAAACTTGTTCATAAGCCTATCCTTTCTCCCTCAACCCTCCAATCCTCACCCCTTATCCTTGGTGGAGCAAGTCCCTCGCTTAAAGAGAAAGCAAGCTCCATTCTTCACTCCATTCTTGGGAAAGGGTTTTCACGGTCCTTCCTCACCTATCCATTGGCATATACTTTACAAGTGAATCCCTACACTATCAGGACTCCTCTTATTAGTGAAAGTCGTAAAGAGGAGGGAGACTTAGCTGTGGTGATAATGGGCTAAGCATCCACAGTTGCCCAAGACCTAGCAGTTGCCATTTTAGGAACCCATTTAGGTCCCCTGTTGGTTTGAGTGGTAAAAGGGCTGAAGGAACTTTAAGGGAATGTCCACCACGTTTGAACAAAAGAACACAAAAAAACTCCAACTTACCTCTTCGCTGTCCTATCTGCCTCAGGATATTCGCTGGTCTGCTTCAAGTAGGACGAAAGTTCAGAGAGATTCCCACAAAGTTTTAGAGCACAAGATAAAAAAAATTGAGATATGTTTATGGAGAGATGTGAGATCTTTTATAGATATGTTTGTGGGCTAAGGAGGGGCTTCATTTGGTGAGGATTGTAGGAAGTTTTAAAATAATTTTTAATTTTAGTAAAGTTATGCCTTGCAGCCCAAGCAAAGAAGTCGTTGCCCTTATAGTGAATGAAGTAGATCTTTAATAGATTTAAAAATACATCCTATGGGTGAATGATCATTTTAATACTCTACCAAAATAATCTGATTTCATTAATATTAATAAATAATAATAACTAACCTTTAAGAACCTTATTTAATTTCTAGAAATATTTTCATTTCCACTAGAAATTTAAATATCAATGATTGGCTTTGTGTATATGGTCCCACTTGGTTGTGAAGCCAATGATTGGTTTATTGTCTTTGATTCTTGAAGTTATTCAACTTATACACAATGAGATTGTGTCGAGAATTATTGTCATATATTCACAACCATAGCGGAATAAGGTGTCATGTCACTACTCCTGGGGTTTTAGCCCATAAACTAGGGTCACAAACTTCAAATACAATTTTCTCTCAAACTAGGAGGACTTATGTGGTATACCACATACCACCAGAAAGATATCGACAAGGAGAATCCAATGACATGAATTTCCAAGTCAAACTCAAAGATTCGACCCTTGAAAAACCCTCGACAAAGTCGGGGTACGCCCTTAGTCCAGGGAACTCAAACCCTAGGACTTGGGTTTTTCAACCATCCATCAATGTAGCTGCCAACTTGATGTAATCTGACAATTACTAAGAAATGTTCATTAACCATTTGACATCAATGACTGGTGTTTTTAGTCAAAGTCAAACCCAGTCAACTCCATGGGTTGACATCAATGACAACACCATCCAACAATCTCCCCCTTTGTCATTGATGGCAACACACGTACTCCTTTTGCGAGTACAACTCCCCCTGACTTCATGCTTCATCTCCTTCTCGATATTTCAATCTCCTTCTCAAGTTTTTCTCTCCCCCTTTGACATCAATGGCAAAGGATGACTCCCCCTGAGAATTTCCCTGCTTCCTGTGGACCTGTAACTTGCATGTGCTTCCCCTGACGAGAAGCCTTCCTCTGTCATTGACAATCTCTGTGGACCTGTAATCCTTTAACTGATCTTCTCCCCCTAAACTTGTTATGAATTTTACTTATTCGTCTTGAAATTGTCGTTCTGTCCATGCTGTTTGTCTGTCAATGGTAGACCTGTGCCACATACTTCTGTATAGACTCCCCCTCTTCAAAATTCAAGGAGTCTGCAAGCCGAATTGTTCAAAATAATAAGTAACCCAACAAACCATCTTGACTTGAGTCATTATCTGAAGCCAGTGCTAATTCCTCACGACCTTATACAAACCCTGAAAGCATAACTGATAAGTCTTTCTTGCCTTCCTGCTCTTCTTTCTCATCTTGTACTTGTTTTCTTTTTCAAACTTTGTTATTATTGTCGTCAAGCTTTTCCTTCATGGTTGATTGCATCTCGTACCTGCAGTGATGAGCTATGTGTCCACAGTTATGACATTTATAACATTCCTTATTAGGATTGTACCTGTACTCTTGAGCTATGTGTCCATAATTATGACATTTGAAGCATTCAATGTCATCCATAGAAGATTCCATCTGGTATTCGCAATCACGAGCGATATGGCCATAGTTATGGCATTTGAAACATTCAATGTTTGGCCCATCTGGCATGTGCTCCCTATTGACAAAATTATCGTGGAACCTGTCTCGTGATCCTGCAGATTTTCTTCTATGGTTTTGCGGATAATGATGTTGAATTTTCTAAGTCTATCCATTAGAAAATTAATTTGTATTCTGCTAGTTTATTTCTTCTACTTGTAAATTCTGAACAAGTCATTTAAAACATTTAAATACCGAAATAAACACAATACAGTTACAACATCTACATATTATCAATTGAAAGAAAACAAGAACACAAGTGACACCGTTATTTTTGGACAAATGTCCCCAGAAAACCCAATGCGGGAAAACCATTACAGCTATTCAGAGGGTTTATTATTATGCACTATTTCCTTGACTATAATTGGGTGCCTAATCGGCTCACCCGACAGAGAAAAATACATGGCATCAATAATGTTCACACCTAATCCGAAGGCGGTTGGGTAAACTGGAACGTGAACAGTCATCAAGAAGATGAACTGTTCCGTCCACTTTGTGTATATAAACAATTGTTCTCTTATGAAATAATATCTCAGTTTTCCTTTGTTCAATGTGGAGTTACCCTGGCCTGACATGGTATCAGAGCACAGGTCCCAGGATCTAAAATTAGTTGTAACTCCTGCCTCTGCCCTGAGCACTGCGCTGCTCTGTCCTGCGCCACTCTGTCCTGTCTGTCCTGCGCTGCTCTGCCTCTGCTTGGCGCAGAGAGAATCAATGTCTGGCCATGCCTGAACGTTTCATTCTCTGCGCATCCAAGACTGTGTGAAATTCCGTTTTTCCATTCAATACGCCCGTTACTATTGACCAGGTCTTGCTGCTGTTTTGTCTACGAAGGGCGAAGAAAGCGTAATGTATCCCTTTTGAAACCGTGAGTCTTATTACCGTGACAGTCAATAGGAAATGAACTCAAAGCCGGGTTACTCTGCGGAGGAATTTCGTTTCCGTCTTCGGCGCTTGCAGTCATTAGAATTCCTACATTCTCTTCATCTACAGTCTTCTCTCTTTTCGCTTCGATTATACAATCCTCCTTTCTCAGCCTCAGGGCACTCTTCTCTTTGAAATCATTGCACGAAGCCGCGCGTTTGGGCAACTTCCTCGTGTTTTTTAGGTCCCTGCCGTCATCGTCTTCATTTCTGGCTCGTTTTTTCCTTCTGCGGAAGACTCGACCCTTCTCAGACGCCTCTGATGAAGCCAAGTAGCTCATGCACTACTTCCAACTTCGGAACTTCTCCCCAGAAGGTGTAATGAAGGTCCGGCGATTGTTTGCTATCCCGACGGCGAATGTTTGCAATTCTGCCTTGTGTTCTCTGAGGCAAGTCCACTCTCGGCCTTTCCGCTTTCAGTTCGGTGGGTTTTTTCTGGGGGTTTAATCCTTTTTTGTCCAGTTCAGAGGGGCTGTTACAAGTGGTTCGGCCCTTGTGTTTCTTGATAGGGTTTTGAACTGGAAAATGCAGCTATTTTATTGTCAATGATTGATACTTGAATGGAGAATGGAAAAGATCTTTTTCTGTAGAGTTCGAGAGTTTTTAATATGGTCAATGATGGATACTTGCACTTTCTAGATGCAAGAATTGTGGAATAATCTTTTTATCTGCAATGACAATCAAAGACATTTTCGCAGAACGCAACAGTTGCCAGTAACGCTGGTATTACAAAGACTGAAAGGGCTTTAGTATTATGCAGTTAATTTTATGGCGGTTTCTATATATCATTGAGCAGTTTGTTAAATTCATGATATACACAGTTTATATGATTCAAAGCATTCAAAATATTGCGGTGTTTCCAGCATTACATATATATTTGATATATTGATATATATTGAAGTGATCCTTGAGAAATTTTTTTCTCTCAAAACATAATAATATTGCAGTGATATAAGAAATGCTGATATAAGAAATGTTGATGCAAATGTTAGAAGAAAGTAAAGTGCATAAGGCTGTGGCATAAGGATTTTTTTCCAGCAGAAGTTTTTTTATCAACAGAAGTTTTTTTTTAACAGAGATATTTTTTACAGAATGCATTCAATCATTTCTATGGTAGGAATAGTTCTCACTGGCAAGGAGAACTATTCAGAATGGTCTCGAATGGTAAAACACACCCTCATCTACAATGAGTTGTGGAAAGGAGTGTGTGTCGGAGAAGAAGACAAAGACCCTGTGCAGCCTACATCAGATAAAGAACTTGTCATTTGGGAAAACAAGAACAACAAAGCCTATGCATTGATCGCAGCATCTGTAAATGAAGAAGTAAGTCGTCATATTTCATCCTATTCCACTGCCTTTGAAGCTTTACAAAAGCTGAAAGAACTCTATGATACACATTCTGCACTTGAAGTTGTTCAACTCATGATTAAACTCTTCACTCTTGAACTGAAAAATAATGATCCTCTTGCTCTTGCATCTGAAATAAAGTCCATAATGCATGATATTAAATCCACTAAGGTTGAGCTGGCTATCTCTCTTATTGCCTTTCTCAAAGCACTCTATCCTACCTACTCCAATTATCTTGAGTCATTACAAGCAAATGGAAATCTTAAAGATATAACCTTTGACTCTCTTGTGAAAAAGTTTGCTGAAAGAGAGAAAGCCTTTGGAAAGAAAACAGTCCCTGAATCTTCTGAAGAGACTGTTTGCCTTGCTCATAAAGAAAACCATCCTGCTCAAGATTCTACAAGAGGAAGAGGTGGACGAAGAGGAAGAGGAAGATACTTCAGAGGCAGGGGGGGCAGACATTTTCAAGCAGAAAAGGCAGATCTGCATTGCATTCGCTGCAAACGAAATGGATCACATGATGCTTCTACATGCAAGCTACCATGGGACAAAATTGAGCAGAGAAGAAATCAGCAGAAAGGTAAAACTGATGACACAGACAAAGGTAAAGCACCTGAATCCGCTCACTATATTGAGGCACAATGTAACATTGGAGTAAATGAAGATTTGTTTAATGCTTCACTTGCTTCTTCGAAAAATGATTGGTTGCTTGATTCAGGAGCAACCTGTCATATGACTCATAGGAAAGATCTTTTTGAAGATTTCACTGACAATGTTGATGGAGCAATATACTTTGCAGATCAGTAAAAAATCAAGCCATCAGGGCTTGGCACAATCAGGCTTAAATTGCCTGGTCTTCCAGACTTTCTTCTGGATCATGTTCTATATCTCCCACAACTCAAGAGAAACTTGCTGTCTTTGGTCCACATCCGACAGCAAGGTCACTCCATTCACATGTTTGATGGAAAGCTTGAGGTAAGAAAGGCATCTGACCACTCACTTGTCATGAGGGGTATAGAAGAAGAAAGACTTCTTAAACTGCAAGGAACCTCTGCTCATGCACAACATTTCTCATATATTTCTCATCATGAAGAAGGTACACTTCCGTCAAGTTTATTATGTCATGCTAGATTTGGACATTTAAACTATGATAGTCTCCGCTTGTTGAAGAAAAATGGTGTTGCTGGTTTGCCTACCATTCCTAGAAAACATAAGCAATGTGATGCATGCATTCTAGGAAAGCATAGCAAACAGTCTTTTCATAATTCACATTCAAGAGCACATAGGAAGCTTGAACTCATTCATTCAGATTTATGTGGTCCAATGCCTGTTCCTTCTGCAAATGGAAATAAATATATCATGACATTTATTGATGATTACACCAGAATGTGTTGGGTTTATTTATTGAAGAACAAATCTGATGCTTTTCAAACATTCAAGAATTTTCATAAAATGGATTGAAAATGATGCACAATCTCATATTGGGTCTATTCGCACTGATAATGGAAAAGAATATACATCAAATGAATTTGAACACTATCTTCGCCAACATGGGATTAAACATCAAACAACTATGCCTTATAATCCTCAACAGAATGGTGTAGCAGAAAGAATGAATAGAACAATCTTGAATATGGTACGATCCATGCTTTTCTTCAAAAATGTAAAGACAATGTTTTGGGCTGATGCTGTTCTATGTGCTGCATATATAAAGAATAGATGTCCATCTAGTGCTATAAGAAACAAGACTCCTTATGAATTGTGGTATGGACATGTTCCTTCGGTAAAACATCTCAGGATCTTTGGTTCCACCTATTATGCTTTAATACCAAAGGTACATAAAAACAAACTTGGTGCTAGAAGTCGTAAGTGTATCTTCCTGGGGTATTCAAACACATCTAAAGCATACCGCCTCTATGATGAAGTAAATAAAAAGTTTGTTTTATCTAGAGATGTCATTTTTCTTGAATCATCCAAATCTGACAGTGTTGTTGAGCGGCAACTTGATCGCTTGGATAGATTCACACAACCGAAATCATTTCAAGAGTTTGATAATCAGATTCCACATCTTGAAGGGGGGATTCCTATACTAGATCAACATGTGGAATCTTCTTCTGAAGAACAATCTCCCCTGCATGACACTCCAACAACGGATGATGCTTTAAGTGATGTAATTGATAGAATTGGGAGACTCAATCTTGATTCAGACCCAACTCAATCAACAAAGCAGCCTGGACCATCTCAGAAAGGTCCCCCAAAGTGGTTGACAAAGACACTTGAAAGTGTTCATCCTGATGAAATTGGAAAAACAGGAACCAGAAATACAAACCGACAAGATGGAGGTGATGTAGATAACTCTAATTCACCTGTTGATATGGATGTTACTTATGATTGTGAATTGAACTTGTCTACAGATTTTGAACCAACTTCCTTCAAAGAAGCTGCTTCTCATGATGAATGGAAAGAAGCGATGCAGAAGGAGTATGATGCCCTCATAAAGAATGGCACTTGGAAGCTGGTTGATCCTCCATTTGGAACCAAACCAATTGGCTGCAAGTGGGTCTACAAGAACAAGTACAAAGCTGATGGCTCACTTGACAAGCACAAAGCTAGGCTTGTGGCAAAAGGTTTTGCACAGAAGGAAGGGGTCGATTATGAGGAAACTTTTGCCCCCACAGCAAAATGGGCAACCATCCGGACACTCTTTGCACTGGCTGCTCAGAATGGTTGGAAAGTCCATCAAATGGATGTAAAAACTGCATTCTTGAATGGAGATCTAAAAGAGAATGTTTTTATGTCCTAGCCTGAAGGATTTGTTGTGAAAGGACATGAACACAAAGTATGCAAACTTGTGAAGTCCTTGTATGGCCTCAAACAAGCACCACGAGCCTGGTATGAAAAACTAACTGAGCATCTTCTGAAACTCAACTTCAAACATTTTGATCTTGATGATGCAACTTTATTTGTCAAGAAAGTTGGCAAAACAGTTGTATATCTTGTGGTATATGTAGATGATCTTTTAATGACAGGGAATAATGAAAGCTATATTGCATCCATAAAGAAAGAATTAGGAAAAAGTTTTGAAATGACTGATTTGGGCTATGTTCATTACTATCTTGGCATTGAAGTAACCCAACATCCAAAATCCATATTTCTTTCTCAAAAGAAATACATTGGAGATTTGTTAAACAGATTTGGCATGACAGAGTGCAATCCTCTTTCTACTCCAATGGAACAAAACTTGAAGCTCACATCTATTGAAGGAAAGGAATTTGAGGATGCAACAAAGTATAGACAGCTTATAGGAAGTCTCATCTACCTCACTACTACCAGACCAGACATTTCATTTGTTGTTGGAATCCTCTCCAGGTTTATGCAAAAGCCTTGTGAGGGACATTGGTCTGCTGCAAAAAGAGTTCTAAGGTACTTGAAGGGAACTCAAGATCTTGGAATCAAGTATACACAGGTGAACAACTTCAACTTGATTGGATACTCTGATTCAGACTTCGATGGAGACAAAGAAACTGGGGTATCTACTTCAGGATATGCTATGAGTCTTAGATCAGGAGCTGTCTCCTGGAGATCACGCAAACAATCAGTACCAGCAGATTCCACAACAGAAGCAGAATACGTGGCAGCAGTTGAAGCAACGAAAGAAATTGTGTGGCTCAGGAAAATTCTTGAAGATTTGCAGGTAAAACAAGTACAATCAACTCCACTCATGATTGATAACACCTCTGCAATAAAGTTGGCCAAGAACCCAAAGTTTCATGATCGTACTAAGCACATCAATACTAAATATCATCTGATCTGACATCATGTTGAGGCCAAAACAATCCATCTCCGTCATTGTTCCACAAATGAGCAAATTGCAGACATCTTCACCAAAGCGCTTGGAAGAGAAAAGCTTGAAAGATTCAGAACGATGCTTGGACTCACCAACATCCCTTCAGATTAAGGGGGGGGAATGTTCACACCTAATCCGAAGGCGGTTGGGTAAACTGGAACGTGAACAGTCATCAAGAAGATGAATTGTTCCGTCCACTTTGTGTATATAAACAATTGTTCTCTTATGAAATAATATCTCAGTTTTCCTTTGTTCAATGTGGAGTTACCCTGGCCTGACAAATAACTCTATATTCGGAAATAGCTATTCAGAAAATCTATCCCACGAAACCCTCTCCAGCACAACTGAAGCATAGCGCTGACTCTTCTAGCCTCTGCGTCAGCCTCCTACTGACTTGCATCAGCGCTAGGACCCTTTGTGTTAGCCCTCTGAGGCACTGTGCAGCCTCTGGGACCCTTCGCGTCACTACAACAGCCTCTGCGTGGATGACGCAGTCCCTCGGACCTCTTCGTTGTCTTTGTTGGGCTTTGCGTGGCCTGAATCAGCTGCTGCTCTCGCTCTCCCTGCTTCTGCGCTGGTCTCTTAGTACTGTCTCTGCCTCTCTACCTAGTACTCACTGCCCCTCGTTGCTTATCACTGATTCACTTTTTCTTAGCAACCCCGCTCTAGTAGAATGAATGACTGATCACTCTGGTGTGTTCTCCAACTGACCCTCAAGCCTCTTCTTATACTTTTCTCGTTGGTCCTTCAACGACCGAGATTAAATCTCTAATCAACGGCTAAGATTAGATTTGGCTTGATCCATGACTTTTGGAACCTTCTAACCCAGTTTTATATTAATACCCATTAATATTTTATTTTTCCTAAGTTTAGACTTAGGAACCCCATTAAATATATTAATTATTTTAATATCTCCCAAACCGAGTACAATCTATCCAAACCATTTCTGGGTCTTGGAGATCTCATGTGCTTTAGCCTCTCCACCAATTTTCATGGCTAGAGCACATTCGATGCTACCCCAAATCAACACTCCCTCTTAGCGAGGATTGTGCTCTAGTAATACTCCTTAATGAGCATCACTCTGATCATCCGGCATCGGTACCTATGTTGATGCTAGGCCTCCCCGCCCAACATCCTCTGCACTGCTGCATTCTATACTACTGCCCATGGTCCTCCCATTGCCATTGCTGCATCCATACGACAACTCCCTCTCCATTCGTGCTACTGTTGGTCCATCCTCCCAACACTGCATCTGCACTGCATCCCCCTCTCATCATGCTGCATCGTGTTACTGCATACTGCTACTGCATTGCAACTCAGTTACTGAGAAGTAACTGATCCGCCCAACTTCTGATATCCCTGTCAGGCTAGAACGATTCCCAATGCTGAAGCTCTCTTCTAACAAGTGCTCCCTCTATTGGCCTCTACACTGCTGCAACAACTCCCTGCATCTCTCACTGTTGCACACCTCTCTGTGCCATCCTGCATTGGTGCAACACTCCAATGCTTCTCGCACTGTTGCAGCCTGCTAGCCTTGTGTTGCCCGGGGACTCCTGCACTGTAGCAGTCTCGACCGCTTTATTCACATCCATCTCTACTGACATCTGCCAGTCCCGCTACTCCTCTTCGGGGCTCCCGTAGCAAGGTATAATCCAAGAGGTTGGGTACCTCAACGATCCTGCCCCTCATCGCTTGTAGTCCTCTTGACTATAGTGCGATGTCTCCCCACTTCTTCTCAGGTGGCACATGAGCACTCATGGCACAATCATCATCCTCCTCGACTTCTTCTCTGCCTTCGCCGGCGCTGCCTTTGAGTCAGAAGCCTCTCCCTTACTCTTCTTCCTCAGACACTGGTTCGCATAGTGACCCAGTTCCCCACAATGGAAGCACTTGACCTTGGAGAGGTCCTTCTTCGTCCTCTTCTCCTGATTTCCCGCAGATGCTAGAGCTGCATCCTCTTCCTCTTCCTTCTTGATCCTAACCCCTTTGCTGCTACTCCCCATCTTGGTTAGCTGTCTGATCTATTCTCGACGAAGAGCTGCCCATAGTTCTTCCCGATCTGGAAGACTCGCCCTGCCCAGTATGCTCTGGACAAATGTCTCCCCCTCCTCAGAGGCTGCATTAAGTGCGGTCCTTACCATTAAATCTTGATCCGGCGTGGCCCCTATGGAAGTTGGTCACAGATCTCCTTCAACCTACCGAGGAAGACATCTATCTGCTCTCCCTTCTGGATCTGATATGACATTAGTTGATTCTCCAGGAGCATCTTCCTCTGCGCGGAAGTATGCTGGTACAATGTCTTCAAAGTGTCCCACATCTCCTTTGCCGTTTCCTTCTCGGCAATATGTGGAACCACATGATCCTTGACCCCATCAATGATGAAACACTTTGCCTTAGTGATTGCCTCTTCGTACCTTTCATTAGCTACCGGGTCAACTAGGGTAGTCATCACTCTCAAGGCGAAGCCCTTGATACAATGTCTGTCTAGAATTGACAAGTTCATGGCCTTCCAAACCACAAAGCTAGATGCTCCATCCAGCCTGTCCTGATCTCTCAGCCCATTCACGGCCATCTCGCTGCTCTTTTGTCGACTCCTCCAAGTCTCTCTACTTCCAGCCTTGAATTTCTTGGTTCGACTCCTGCTGAGTCTCTCTACTTCCCGTCTGGAAGTTCTCGGTTCGACTCCCCCGAGTCTCTTTACTTCCCGTCTGGAAGTTCACTTTTAGACTCCCTCTGAGTCCTAATTTCCCTCTTGGAAATCCTTTTGCCAATCATCAAATTGCCCCTCTCCAATCGTCTGTGCAACTGCAACACTGATCTAGATAACTTGGCTAGAAATCTGTCTCAGCAGTAACTCCCTCCACCTTGGTCTTGCCCTGTTAGGTACTGTGCTAACCATAGTACCCCACCAGCTTCGCTCGTGCAAACTGCCCACAGCTTCCTTCGCACCAACAACTGAAGAATTAAGCCTCTTGCCTCTGCGCAATCCCGACACTGACAAAACAACTCCCTCAGCCAACTGCGTTAGCCCTCCTGGCTTCTGCATGAGCCTCTCTCTACCCTCCTTAGCCTCTGCGCTGGCCTCTCTCTGGCCCAGACTGATGATGCAGTCCCTCTGCGTCAACCCTTCCTCTGTCGCTTCTGCAAGGATCAACTACTGTCACTCAGGACAACTGATTCTGCTGCAAATGCTTTGCTCAGCTAATGCCTTCAGCTCTCCTGTGATCTGCAACCACACTCTGATACCATGTTGAATTTTCTAAGTCTATCCGTTAGAAAATTAATCTGTATTTTGCTGGTTTATTTCTTCTACTTGTAAATTTTGAACAAGTTATTTAAAACATTTAAATACTGAAATAAACACAATACAGTCACAACATGTACAGATCATCAACTGAAAACAAGCACACAAGTGACACCATTATTTTTGGACAAATGTTCTTGGAAAAACCCATTGTGGGAAAACCGGTGCAACTATTCAAAGGGTTTATTATTATGAAGTATTTCCTTGAGTACAACTGGGTGCTTAACCGACTCACCTAGTACAAAAAATACATGGTAGTAGTACCTCTATATTCGGAAACAGGTATTTAGAAAACCTATCCCACAAAACCATCTCCGGCACAACTAAAGCTTAGCTTTGGCCCTTGTGGCCTCTGCGTCAGCCTCCTGCTGACTTGCATCAGCCCCAGGACTCTCTGCGTCAGCCCTTTGAGGCACTGCGTAGCCTCTGGGACCCTCTGTGTCACTCCAGCAGCCCCTGCGTCACTCCAACAACCTCTGCGTCACTTCAGTAGCCTCGGCATGGATGACACAGTCCCTCCGGCCTCTGCGTTGTCTCCGCTGGGATCTGTGTGGCCTGAACTGGCTGTTGCTCTCGCTTTCCCTGCTTCTGCGTTGGTCTCTCAGTACTGTCTCTGCCTCTCTGCCCCTCGCTGCTGATCACTAATTCACTTTTGCTTAGCAACCCCACTCTAGAAAAATAAATCACTGATCACTCTGGTGTGTTCTCCAACTGACCCTCAAGCCTTTTTTTATACTTTTGTCGTTGGTCCTTCAACGGCTGAGATTAAATCTCTAATCAATGACTTGGATTAGATTTGGCTTGATCGATGACTTTTGGAACCTTCTAACCCAGTTTTATATTAATACCCATTAATATTTTATTTTTCCTAAGTCTATTTTATTTTTCCCAAGTTTAGACTTAGGAACTCCATTAAAAATATTAATTATATTAATATCTCCCAAACCGGGTACAATCTGTCAAACCATTTCTGGGTCTTGGAGATCTCATGCGCTTTAGCCTCTCCACCAATTTTCATGGCTAGAGCACATCCGATGCTACCCCAAATCAACGAATGATTGCACCTATAAAAAACTTCACAATTCCTAGCCATATGTCCATAGTTAGCACATAAAAAGCAATAACGATTAAATGAACGTGTGTACTTGGACGATTCATTCGGAGGCGATGGGCTTTGATAATTGTACCTGTCAACAACTTTACAGTCCCTAGCCATATGTGCAAAGTCAATGCATGAAAAACAATAACAATTAAATGGACGGACGTACTTGGATGATTTTGCATACTCATTCTTCTTCGGAGGCAGTGTCGTAGTCTTTTGTTGTCATGTCTTGCAATTTTATTAATGAACTTAATAAAATACGAAACTGGAGACAACCTTTGTGATAAATGCAGGCCCTTGGAAAATCACAAGGTGACATATATGCTCTAGTTGAAGAAGAAATATTTGGATCAATGATTTAATCTCATTCTAATAGTTGTTGGAGTCATATACATACCAAAAAAGAACCTATTATAAAAGTACAATTTATCTTGAGTTGCAATCTGCAATATACTACTCATAGCTTGCGAAGAATTCAACTTGCAAGCACCAAGAATTACTAAAAGTGGTGCATACAGGGCATAATGTGTCCAAAATCTACCACTTACTGAAAACTGCAGAATTATGCATGGTTGTATGCACTTGCATGCATTAAAACAAGATTGAATATATGGGGTTAAATGCTCAGTATAAAAACAAATCACAAAATCAAAATGTGTAATCACAAGGGAAATCGTCGACATTTTCTGATTAATATAAATATGAATACATGTACAAATTTATAGTGACTCTATTCAGGACTCTAGTGAGGCTCAATGGTCGACTTCTATGACTCTAGGGAAAGACTAGCTAACCAACTCAATCCTCTTAGTTTCCATCCTAATTATTCTTATAATGACCTAACCAATCAACTTTCTCTGTGACTCTTTATCTTCCTTCACAATCATAACTGTTATAACAGTGTTTGCACTCTTGTGTCACTTAGTATTTCTTGGTCGTTCAATAACCGTCATAATTGTTATGTGCATGTTGCTTCACCCTTCATGTGTAACCCTTAGACTTCTTGTACTCATTTTCATGTACGCTTCTTGTGCTTCTACATCCCTTGCACATCACTCTATTGTGTGATTCTCTTCCATGCACCTAATCGTTTGTGTTTGAGTTTGTATGCACTTGAACTTTGTCTTCTACCATGTTTTCACCTACCACACCTAACTTCATTTGCTTACACTCCTTTCTTTGTGTCTTTTTCCATACTTCGAATCTCCAAGGATGCTCTTGCATCAAGAAATAAGAAAAGTATATAGGATGAGGATTGTTAAAAAGGGGTATGTTAATGATACAACATCTCCATTGTACACCTTAAAAATCACTTGGTTTTGTTAGGACGTATAAAAATATTGCATACTGGGAATCTATGTGATGTAATTTTGGATATCAAACTTAATATTGCACCCTTAGGGAGAGTTGTTCGAGTTTAGTTTTATTTTATTTTATTAATTTGGTTTTGGGTGGGAAGGGGGCAGCCCATGCTACATAGATGAAAGAAAAAAAGATTCAAAATACATCAACAATACATCTATTCTAAAATTGTGTGCATCATTTTGTCCATTCAACCTATTTTGCCACCTGGAAACTTGTTTGATCTATTAACCATGATTGACCAAGTTGTAATTAGCCATTGCCTGCTCTAATTGGAAAAATTTAACATGGCATGGATTCCTCTCATCAAAATGCACAATCTGAGATCGAGTTGACTTTTCGGCCAATGGGAACTGTTACCTCTCAATCTAGCAGGGGACCTAGGAGGGGATCCTATGGTGCAACTACTAGGTCAAGGGGCAACAATGGAGTGATAACCTATTGTCATCTTGGCTAAAGCTCCCTTCTCTTTACAAAATTTCATCGATGGGAGGAGACCCAGTATGAGAGGAATCATGAGATGGGTGGAGCAATAACATGATAAGCAGTGATTTCAAAAGGCTATTCTCAAGAGAGACTCAGACAAATGGCTTACTTGCTTGAAAAGCAAGGTGATAGACTCTCTAGGAAGGGTTGAGGGGATACTTGAGTTTAGGTTTAGGGAATATGTCTTGAGAGAGGGTTCCTAGACTCAAGAATCCTAAAGAAGAAATGGCTTATGAGTAATCCTTGTGGAATTTGAGTTGTAGATGTGTGGAACCACCAAGAAGCCAAGTGAACCCAAACTAGGTCAAGAGTATGGAGTTGATCACTCAAGGAGGGGCTTGAGCTAATTGGGGAGGAGAATAGGATCGAAGGGGTAATTTTGTTTTGAGATTTGAATGCAATGATCCGAATGAGGACACCAACCCAAATCAACCTAGGGAAAGAGTTAGTCTTGTGGCGAGGGCTTGCTATATCTCGGGATTCCATCGTTGGATTTTCTTTAAACTTGGAGGACCTCTAGAGCAAACCTCACCGCAGTAGTGGACCAAAAATCGAAGTGTTTGGATGGCTAGAAAAGAATTCGATTGATGCCCTATATGACCTATTAGGCCTAGGCCTAGAAAGAGAAGAGGAAGGCGAGAAAAATAATCTTAAAAGTGACCACCAGTGGTTGGAGCAGTGCCTTGCCTTTGGGAGAGATGGAGTCAAAGTGAATTTATAATTTGGTGAAACTATTCCCAATCAAGGAGACCTCTAGACAACTTCACAAGGAAATTAGGGCATGAGAGTGATAGCCGACTATCACCTCAACTAAAGCTCCTTGCTCTTTACTGACTCTCATCAATGGGAGAAGACCTGGTATGAGAGTAATCACGAGATGAGTGGAGCAATAAGAATATAAGGAGTGATTCCCAATACCTATTCTTAAGAGAGACTCAGACAAATGGCATACTTGCTTGAGAAGCAAGGTGATAGGCTCTCTAGGAAGGGCTAATGGGATACTTGAATTTAGGTTTAGGGAATATGTCTTCACAAGAGGGTTCCTAGAATCAAGGGTCCTAAAGAAGAAATGGCTTTTGAGTAATCCTTGTGGAATTTAAGATGATGTGTGGGACCACCGAGAAGCCAAGTGAACACAAACTAGGTCAAGAGTATGTAGTTGATCACTCAAGGAGGGGCTTGATCTAATTGGGGAGTAGACTAGGATCAAAGGGGTAATTTTCTTTTGAGACTTGAATGCAATGATCCCAATGACGACACTAACCCAAATAAACCTAGGGCAAGAGTTGGTCTTGTGGCTAGGACTTGCTATATCTCGAGATTCCACTAATTTTCTTTAGACTTGAAGGACCTCTAGAGAAAACCTCAGCGCAATAGTGGACCAAAAATCGAAGTGTTTAGATGGCTAGAAAGGAATTTGATGGATGCCCTAAATGACCTATAAGGGCTAGGCCTAGAAAGAGAAGAGGAAGGCGAGAAAAATGGTTTTTAAAAGTGACCACCAGTGGTTGGACTAGTGACTTTCTTTTGGGAGAGATGGAGAAAATGTAAATTTATGATTTGGAGAAACAATACCCTATCAAGGAGAGCTCTAAACAACTTCACATGACAATTAGGGCATGAGAGTAGCTGCCAAAAGATTTTACACTTCGATGTGCATGACTTATCAAGGTGATTTCAACAGAGATTAACCTCAAGGAACATTCATTCGTTATAACATGACACATGTAATATATGTAGCACTATAATAGATCAAAAATTCTACAATTTCACATAAATTGGAGGCAATTTCAGACCTAGATAGTGAAAATCCCAACAACATTTATGTGATAAGATAAAAGTAAAGAATAGACATGAAAAGAGCACTTACATGTACAACGAATATATCCAATCATCAAATCAAGACAAGTTTGAAGCTTCAAGATCAAGAGAATAGTATCCAAACATCAAAATTCATCCATGAAACCAAACTCGTCCTCCAAAAGGGAATGCAAAATTCTCACAGGAGCTACTAAACTTAAACAAGTGATGATGAGAGAAATGAATCACCTCTCATCAATTTATATAATCTCTAAAGAGTTTGATTTTCCTAATTATACCTAATTAAGCCCCAAGTAATAAAATAATGTGCAATAATAATATCCCTTGGTGACAAGCCCACCAAGATAGCTCAATAACATAAAAAAATAAGCCTCTCAAGGGGGTAGAATGATCAACATAATGAGTCATTGGGTCATGGAGAACGCCTCATGAAGTTCAAAGTGTGCCATGATGAGAGAATCTACTCCAAACATAGTGGACAAGTCCCCTTGTTTCCCAAGCAAGTCAAATGTGGTGCTCCCAGTGGGTGTGGGGGCACAAGGACATCCTCATGGGTCTCCAGGTGGATCGATAATGCCTATAAACCATCTGTAAGGGCTAGGATGATGACATAAGCCCGCCCTTTGTCTGCTGTAGTGAGTCACATCCTCATTTGGACCCTGGAACCATTGTCAAGTGTGAAGCCGATTGGGCATGGTGATCTAGGTGCATCATCCTCATCCAAACGGTGGAACATGAGCAATCATTGAATGATGCTAGGGATTTGTGAAGTACTCTCTGCTATGGTGGAGGCCCATGGCTCTCAACGTTCACCCTATAAGTGCCAATGTGGCCCTCTGGAGGGCTTAGACCTCATATAGGGAGACCAAACTCCAAATGGAGACCCACTTGCAATCTTGCATAAGATCCAATGTCCTCTTGCCCTCCAATACAACAAATCATTAGAATAATTAAGTAAAAGAGCTTACAAATCATGCAATCAATGGGGCACTTCATGGTGGCATGCCCTTCCATAGTGGGCTTTGGCATGTACAAATGTCTCCAAGCTTAATAAGGGGGTTCCGGTTAACCAAGGACCCTATTAGGTGGTTTTAACTTTTAAATGGGGTGACCATGGTACATCCATCAAGTGGTAGGTGGCAAGTGATATAATGATGGGATGGAGTGGGGATCAGGAGAAGGCTCCAACTCACATGCCATGGTACAAGGGTAGCTATAATAAGAGAAGCCCACATCTAGGTATATGAGTGTAGGAGGGAGAAAATTATGGTACATGAGTCACCTTGGCCTTTGTTTTCCACCCTTCTTCATATCCCTTTTTCCTTTGATTGATTTTTCTTCATAAATGCTTAGGGCTCTAGGGGATGAGAGCATGATGTGTAGGATATAGCAATAGATACCCCCTTTGAGGTGGGGCAGTTCATTGCCCACCAGGGGTTGGGACTATCATGGGTTCTTTGATGTAGAGGGGGCTCATCTAGGGTCCATAGGAACCAGGGTGATGGCCATAGATAAGGGGTAGAGCTCATGTTTGGCATTTGCCCATTTTCTAAATTTGTATGTCCCAACCATATTTTGCATTTTTTGGTACATTTCCTATTGGGAGTGGCAAATTATGCTTTTTCTTTTCTTTTTAGCTGCATCAACCTTTGGGGCATATTTCTAGGTCTGACCCAAGGTTTGGACAAGAGGAGGGGGAGGCTAACCCTATGTGGACCCAGTGGACACATGTGGACTTGGATGGGAAAAGAGATGAATGGGGCTAAAATGAGCAGAGGAGAGTGATGTATATGGTGTTGGGAAGCGAGAACGCGCAACCAAAATCAATATTTCCCATGTAGTGCCAACCCTTAAGCAAATGGCCAATAAAGGAGAACCCATGGGACAAGGATACAAAGCTAAACACCAAATTGGGCATTGGAGACGAGTACAGACCTAGCCCACTCTTTCCACTGAATTCCCCCACCAATCCATGCCAAAAAGTGTCCATGATAAGGAATTACTCAACTATGCTAATGAAAAGCCATACCTTAGGGTCGGGAGGCCCACCTTCAAACATACTATCATAATAGATGGGCGAGGGACCACATGGCCGGCTCAAGTGGCGGGGATAATGGCACATCGAGCTATCTGGTGGCGGCCGACTAAGGACCATCTAAGGGAAATTTTTTCTCCTATGCATATTAACCATAGGCAGTGAGTAACATCTGGCTCCAACTGGGACATGTGCTCTTGAAAAGGTGCACAAAGCTACTTGAATGGGAGGTCATGAGAACACCAACAATCTCTTGGTATCGTAGACCTGTTACCAACACATATCAAAGACTTTGCACACAGGGTAGCATGTTTTTGCGGTGTCTTATTATCACCCATGCTTAGTATTAGGCCATAAAATCAACAAGAAAGTAAAATTATTTTCCGTGCAATTTTAATCTAAATGCAACTAAACTATCATGATAATATCATATGATGTTAGTTGTAATGAGAAAATCAGCATGCAATGCATCCTACCCTAACATGCATATAATACAATGTCAAGTGTTAAGGCAAGGGGTGATATGACTCAACTTGGTCGGTTGCGACCAAAGTTTGTCATTATGTTTGGCAATGCAGTGATAATCTTCTTCGACCTTTCCGTGAATCTTGACGGGCACAAGATTTTTATCTACCAAGACCAAATCCCCAACCTTATATTCTCTTTTAGGCTTCCACTTGCTGTTTGTTTTGTGATTTGGTCGTTTGAGAATACAAACTTCTTGTGAAGGGAGTATGGGAGGAGGTTTCTCAACCTCAAGAATCTTATATTATGGGATTGGCCATGGCTTGACCGCATGAGTAGGGTAGGCAGGCTCTCTATAAAGAATGAGAGGGGTTCCATCAGATTGTGGAATGGTGATGCATGATAAGTCCATTTGAAGTTGACCACCAATAGTGGCTCCCCATTTCCTTGATAACAACATCCGCCAAACATCAGGGATATCTATGACCACAACATCCAAAAGTAATGACATATCGTGATTCATAGCCAAAGAAACCTTCAGATCTTTTATAAGGTCCTCTATGTCAACAGGGTGGTATTTGGAACCACACACACTTTTATATCTTCGAGTGATGTTAAGATTCAATTGCTTCATGACCTTTAGCGGCATGATATTCGCGGAAGCCCTTGAATCTAATATGTAGTGATGTAACAAAAGGTCATTAATAACTAAGGTGAGTAAGAATGGCTCATGCCCTAGATGTAGATCGGGAAGTTGGATATTTTGGAATGCTACATGTAATTCTTACTCTTCAAACCCCAGAGATTTCTTAACTTGCCAATGGTTTTGAGGAAGCGTCACAATCTCCTTCAATGGAACTTGTATGGTCATCTTCCCTATAGCAGTCTCTAAATCGATATCAAGCTCGACCTCTTTACCCTTATACTTTTTGGTGGGCTCCCTCTTTTGAGGATCCTTTTTGTGATTGACTTTTCGAAGGATCCTTCTTGGGGAGATCTTTAAGGAGAGGTTCTTTGTGAGGGACATGCTTAAGAAATGAATCATTCTTGTTAGTTTCCTTGGAGATTGTGGGGTTTTCATCATTGTTTTTTCGTGAATATTGGACCCCTTTGAATCTTCCACTATCATTGGCATTGGGGATTGGCTCCCTTTTCTCCTCTTTAATAGCCACCTCACTAATGGGAGGATGGGTATATGAACCTCCTAGCAAAATGTTAAAGGCTTCAGATTCCATGATATTAGCCTGCTCGTTGACTTCTTCATCTTCACTCCCATCCTCATCACTTTTTTCATCCTTAGAGGATGAATCTTTTTCCACAATGTTTGTTGGAGCCAAAGTGTTGGGGACTTGAGATGAGCTTGGCTTATCCTCCTCATTTTGCTTGCTAGGGATAGGTTTCCCTTTGGGGATATAACTTGATTTCTGGGCCCATTCCAAGGCGGTGAGCTTGTTCATGTAGAGTGTATCTTGTGATTTCATCTCCTCATTGAGCTTATTAGCGTTCTTAAGGATCACTAAAAGGGTTTCTTTGGTTTGGTCTTTGGATTTACCCTTCTTGACATCAACCTGAGCCTTATGGTGTTCATCTACATCCATCTTGGAAATTCATAGGTTTTGTTCAATTTCCATGACCACTTCTTTAGCCTCAACGAAGGTCTTAGGTTTCTTATCCCTTAATGAAAACTCTTGATGGCCATCCACAACTTTGATAAATTTGTCAAGTATACTAGCATCAGGGGGTTTCAAATGGCCACGAATGTCCCTAACTAACCTATCAAATTTTTGGATGAATTCTTTCACGTCTTCCATTCCCTACTTATTTGGTAAAATTTCTCAATGTTGAATGTTCCTTGCACATCACATGACCATCTTTTCATGAATATATCCTCAAAGAGTTGTCGAAGCATCCTGGGGAAAGACTAAGGTACCTTTCCCTTGCTTTCCCTTCAAGAGACAAAGCAAATTGTGTCGTGACCCTATCCTCGTCAAATACTAACCTAGGAGAAATGTTCCAATAGAATTCTTCGACATGGTCACGGGCACTTATGGTAGCATCACCTTTGAACTTGGGCGGCCAATTATTATAATTTTCAGGTAAAGGCTTGGGGTCATTACTCAAGTTTAGAGTATTGGAAATACTGTGAGGGGGGTGAATCAATATTCCTTAGCAATTAGCACTTTAAATCTTTTTAGAGCATTAGTTAATATTCAATTATTATTAATGTTTATGTAGTAATAACAGTAAATAAAAGAACACAGTAGACACAAGAATTTTAGGTGGAAAACCCCCTCCGGGTCAGAAACCACTGGATGCTTTTCTAATAAATTCTTTAATCTTCAGGCCCAACTGAAATGTAAGCAACAACTTCCTAGAATTCTATAAAATCATTCTTCTCTAGCTCCCACTGGAAGGACGCTCCAACGCCCTGGTTTCTTCAGTAGTCAATTGAATGGATACCCCAACATCCTACCAACCTACCACCCTGAAGTGTTCACAGGCTCCAACCTGTAGGCGAGTTCATGCACCATCCTAACACCTCCCTACCACCCTATAATGACTGAAATGAGACGAGTCTAGATTCCCGTACTAGGGACAATGATCCACGATACAATATTATTTACAATGATTTTGACCGAACACCCAATCACACTATGACTTGCAACCTAACCATGACATCATCCCAGTAGAGACTCCTATACCTCCCAATAATGCCTTTTCGACTCTAGGCAGATTGGCTCTTTTACAATAATGACTCTTCCAATGATGACACTTTTACAAATGACTTTTTTACAACTTTACAATGATGACTCTTGGCCTTGACATTTCTTCACAATATACAGATGGCTGTCATGTCTTCAAAGGATGTCCTGCTGCAATCCTTCCTTTGATTTGATACTTTTACTCTTGAATACTTGCTTGAAGTTGTACTTGAATCTTCTTCTACCTGCATGCAAAATTTGCCCGACGAAACCAATCCCAAAACAAAACAAAATACCCTTCAACTTACCTCTACCTACAAAACACATGTAAATGCATAATAATGAATAAATACAAATTAAAAACTACAATGCGTACCTGAAGTGTGCTTATCACTTTGGTTGTTGACTTGTTGAAGCAGTAGACAAAGACTCCCACTCTTGATATAGGCCTGGACTCTATGCAAGACTATATCCAAAATTGACCTAAAGATATATACAATAAAAACTGATGACAAACCCTAGACTTGTGATGGACCCTAGACTTGATGGACCAAGTTATAAGTACAACAATAAAGACCATTCTATCAAGTATGACAAGAGAAGTAACATGAACTTACAACATCATATAGATTTAGTAGATTTGGTGTAGCATCAAGAATATGTAGCATCAAATGTGTAGTATCAAGAATAGGACCTCCGAAATGTGGTATCAAAACTAATTGTGACATTTAGAGACATAGAGATATAACCAAGACCTTGTATGTACTTACATTGTCCTGCAAAAGCATATGTCAGAGATGATACTCATATTTCAAATGTAAACACTAATCATACATACCTTGTCATAGGAGACTTACCCTTGACTGTTGATGTGTGGTCCTTACTACAGTGATCCTTGAATGCATGCTTTTTCATGCCTTTTAGGAGCTTGTTATTGAATCTGTTGTATCTATGTAATTTCGGATCTCTAGGGTTTGAAATTTCGTCCTGTGTGTTAGAGTCGGTCTTGAGCCCTCCATCAGCGATCAAAACTCTTTGCATTTGCATATGTAGGTGTCTCATCAGTGTCAATTTTTTGCATCCCATTAGGCATGCCATAACCCTGATGGAGGAGCTGGTATATTTTTCCCCTCTTGGCATTCCTCGCTCAGGTCATTTCAGTCATTAAGCTCTCTCAAAGCTTGTCTTGTCTTGTCTTGAGGTCAATTTCCTAGGTCTAGGGTTTTGGTCAAAAAATGTCTACAAGGTCATGTTTTGGAGGTCAATAAGTGCTCAGCAAGCCACAGGGATGATTGTAAAGATATTTATTCGAGATTTTTTTATCCTGTACAGTTAATTTTCACCTTGGATTTAAAAACTCTGTTTTTAAAGCCAAGGTCATTTTTCAAATGTTTGTAAAAAGTGATGAAATTTCAAAAGACTTCAGTGGACAGTATGCAACCCTGGTCCCCTTGCCAAGATCCCTCAGATGATCCACCTGCAAAAAGAATCAAGTCAAAGCACTAAATGAGTCAATTTCAGGACAAAGGAAACCAAAAAGTCAATTTTATAAAGTGTCAAAGAGAAAACATTAGAAAGTGGGTTTGAACATGAAATTTTTTCAAATGAAACTTATAAAAACTCAATCTCCCTCCTTTCACTCTCATTGTGCATCCAAGACACTTGCAAGAGAAGTTTGAGTGAGTGATAGAGTGAAAGGAGCGAAAGCAGAGCAAGTTCGGGCAAGTGACAGGCGCGCGACCCGTCAGGCTAGGCGCATGACCCGTCAGAGGGTTCCCTGCAGTGCTAATTTTCAACGGGCGCGACCCGTCAGGCCAGCGCGACCCGTTGGGCGAGGTGCGCGACCCGTCAAGCTGTCTCCCTTCAAACCTATTTCAAATTTGCTCAAACGCCTTCCAAGCCATCAAATCGCTTGAGGTAGGTTCTCTAAGCTTGGAATGATTGCTGGTTATGGTTGATGGATATTTCGAATGTGTTTTTAATAATCAAAATGTTCAAGAGCAAGACCTCCATATGGCTGTATGTTACATTGTAAAAGAGTGCTAGGGTTTAGTGTTGTTTCATGGTTTTTCCCTTGTAATTATTTTCCTCATTCCCATTTCATTTTCCCTATATTTCCATGTCAATTTCCCTTATAAATTTGTAAAGAAAATAAACCCTACCCCTTTTCCCTTTAAAAACAAAAAATCACATCCTAACCCTATCTCTCCTTATGCCCATGTAAACATATGAAATTTGATGATGTATATGCAATGATGTTTACAGTGTATTTCCCTAAATTCCCTGCTATATACATGTATTCCCATTTTCCTTGTAAAAATGCCCCTCCCCTAACATTTCCCTCATGTTCCTTGTCCCCTTGAAACAGCATACAAATCAGCATTTTATAAAGCAGAAGCAGCAGTACATTTTGTCCACTTTGCTCTTTTAAACATGTCAGAAACCGAAACCTATGAGCAAAGTGATGACCAGTCATCAGCTTCAGAGATTGAGGTACAGAGGAGGCCTCATAAGGGCGGTAAGGGTGGACATCATAAGAGAGAGGAGCCCACCTCTTTAGCAGAGTTACAGGCTTGTCCTATGGCAGTCACATGTTTTCAGTATATGTCTTGCTATGAGTTCTGTGAGAGGATCTCTCGGATTCAACATCACAGAGAGTTGGCTCGCCTTTTTGTTTTACACTTGCATGATGGACATGTCAACCTTGCAGGGGTGGACTTCACATTGACACCCGAGGTGATCTCACATGCCACAGGGATACCTAATGTTGGGGAGGTGTGGAATAAGCGCAAGGTGCTGGATAATGTTCACTTTGAGCCTTTTGTCCGGCCACCATTCATGAGACATTTGGCAGGTGTGTTTCCATTCAGGTTTCTCAGGAGCGAGTATGCTCCCATGATGAGGCTCATCATGCACTATTTTACCTATGAGGGCAGATTTTCATAGGTGTATTCATATCATATTCGCCTCTTGATGCACTTCACCCGAGTGAGGATGATGAACATCCCTGTTTTCTTCTATCAGAACATTCATAGGATGGTGCCCATGTTACAGAGGAACAGCCTGGCACAGCAGTACAGGAGCCTTTATCATTATGGTTTGATTCAGCTAGTAGTATTGCATCAGTTGACTCAGCAGGGCATCTCATGGGAGGAGTTCATCTCTCGTGAGTTTTTCACAGCACCACCCTCGCCACATCCTGAGATTATTCGTGAGGAGGGAGGACCATCACAGCAGCGTGACATCCCTGTCACTAGACATGTCAGCTCCTCACCTCTGGTTACCTATCAGAGAGGCCCGAGGGCCTTATTTGCAGCAGCTAGGCGAGTACTATCTCCACAGCAGGTGGAAGGGGTCTCGCCTTCATCATCAGCTCAGCGAGTGTTATCTCCACATCAGGTGGAAGGGGCCTCGTTTTCTTCAGCAGCATAGGCAGCACAGAGGGGCAAGCAGCCCAAGATTGATGAGGGGCCATCAGGAGTTCCAGATATTGAGCTTGTTGATCTTGAGGCCATTTCTCCAAGCCAAGAGGCAAAGGAGGTCATTCAGCATCTCAGAGCTGAAAATGATGCCTTGCAGAGGAGATTAGAGGGTGCACAATGGACCATCACATACCTGGAGCAGCGCAACAAACAGTTGGAGGAGGAGAAAGCACTTGATGAGCTGTGGAGGATTCGTAGTGACTGAATCTTGAACCGAAGAAGACCCGGTGACCCATTGCCCGCTGACCAAGAGTCCATGCTCATCCAGGTAAATACACACTTGGAGAGGCTGTTGGCTAAGGCCAACCAAGAGAAGAAACTGCTGAGGAACATGAAGAACCACTACTGGGAAAGAATGCATGTGTGCAAGGCCAAAATGAAGATGTTTCAAAGGCGGTTGACCGAGGCACTAAAACGGAGAAAGAGGCCAAATCCCCTCCGTATCTTGGCTGAGGCTTCACTCAAGGATCAAGGCACTAAATAGCCTAGCCACAGCACAAATCCCAAGAAATTTTGGGTGAATTTTGGCATTTTTTGGCAATTTGCAGGTTTTTCCCATTAACGGGTCTCACCCCCCGCGCGACCCTTCATCAGGGCAACTCCTTTTGACAAAAACTCAGCATTTCCAGATTTGTCATGCAAAGTTACATATGCTCATGGATGGACTTGAGATTTGGTGAAGTTTTGGGCCTCCAGAAAGTCAAAAAACTAGTAAAAATTGACTTTCTGCCACTTTTTTGAATTGCAGAAAGCAGTTTTGGGAGATTTGAGTTTTGACAGGGCAAATCAACTCCAAATTCAGAAATTCCAGTTGGGTTGGAAAGTAGACTCACAGACCTTTCCAACAAGCCCACTTTTGCTCAATTTGGCCACCTGAAAGTGCTCCAAACATAGCTCCAAAAGCGCGCGACCCGTCAGGCAGGGGCGCGCGACCTATCAGGTAGTTTTGTCCAGAAATGCACTGTACAACCCAGAAAACGCAGATTTGACTTAGTTTGACTTTTTGGGATGAAATGTGATTCTCTTTGATGTAATTATTGTACTTTTTAGACACTTTTACTCTTATGTAACACTTCTAGAACATTCATTCATGAAAAGGGTAAATATTAAATGAATGAATTGGTTTCCAAGTTTATAGAGGCAAGTTGTTTTGACTGCCTAGTTTGTAGTGCTTAGTTTAGAAGTGGTTGAAACAGCTCCTAGGATAGTGAGCTCGACCCATGGAGGCAGGGAAAGAGGTTAGATCATCTATATTATGTACTTTCTTGCTCATTTTCATGGTTGGACTCTTGAGGGAGAAGCTATCATTGTATTATTCACTGTATCTCTGCAATTTTTGGCTAAGGAAGACCAGGGTTTTGCAGTCCTCTTTGGGATTCTTGTGGACTCATGTGTGTATGGTGTGTTTCTCAATGTACTTGTAAGTGTGTTATGTGACTCATTTCCTTTTTTTTACTTCTGCACATTAAACAAATGAAGTGTTAAAGTAAGAATTCATGCCTGCCATGCTCTGCTTTTAAATTTGTTTAATTTCAATGTTTTCTACTGTCTAAAGATAATTCAAAGTTATTGTTTGCTCTCTTTAGCTCCTCACCTTTCATTCCTGACCATCCACCTCAATCAAAGGCATCAATACTGTCTCCTACCTCGCCCCAAAGAACCCCCTGCAGAAACTGTGTCCAATCCCCGCACCCAAAATTGCCCTCTCCTCAATTTGCCACCAAAAACCCAAAAAACCCCAAATCAACCCTTTTGATCAGTTTACTAGCCTAATATCAGTGTTACCTTATTGGTCATCTCATCTATTGAAGATTTTCATTTTACCAAGATAGACCGGAGAGAGCCTTCTCCTGCCCCGTAGGGCTAGCTACGAGGCTAAATGGTTTGATGTTGCCTTGAGGTTTACCTTTCTCAGCCTGAGGTGAAATTTCAAGCGCTAACACTGTGGTAGCCCTCCGAGTCCTCTTTCCAACCCCATAGGTCTGATCAAGTTTGGATTCATCAAGAAAGAGTTATGCCCAATCTCCCACGATGACCTGATTATAGACTAGTTCAGTAGAGCGAACTTGTACGAAGTGCCATGTGTCACTATTGCGACCTTCGGCTCTGAAAACGCTGTGACTATTTACGAAATTTGAATCCAATGCTTAGAGAGAATGTTATGACGTTTTTCCCAACGTCACCTGTTTGACATGGAATTCGGGAGCTTGCAAAAACCTTAACTTGGATCATATCTTCAAAAATATAGCAAACCAAGATCTGAAATTCGGTCACGAGGTTCATCAAGATTCATCAACTTCTGAAGCTTCGCAGAATTTTTTTTTAGTTAAAATGCCACAATGACCTGTTTGGAGCCACAAAATCCCTACTAGAGGAGGATATGAGAGTCATTATTTATATGAATGTCTTGAGTTGAGAGGGTCCTCAACAAGTGAACGTTGGAGGGATTTTAGGAGCAAAAAAAACATTATTAATTATTGACTATTCAATGACCACAACCAATTATGAGTGCCATGCCACAACCCCATAGGGTTTTAGGCTTTTAGCCCATTAACTGGGGTTACTAACTTCAAACATGAATATCTCTCAAACCATGAAGAATCACTTGGTGTGCCATATATCAACAAAAACATCTCGACGAGTAGAATCCATCTAGAAGATCCTTGACTCAGAATAGAGTAAGTTGTCAAGTCAAAATGCCCATGCAAGATCAGGGTGGCCCCTGGTGCTGCTTGGGTTGACATCAACGACACCCACTGATCAACAATCTCCCCCTTTGGCATTGATGGCAACACAAGTACTCTCCCTGTGATCATGATTCTAATTGCCTTGATTTTTGCTTCATTTGTCTTATCTTGTATGTGTTCTTTTTGCGATCCCTTGAGTTTGTTGATCTCATCACGGGTTGCGTCAAGTTCTTCTTGCTTTTGAGCAAGATCTTCTTGAAACCATCTTTTCAAGATCTTCCTTCTTTTTTTTTGCCTCAACCTGTAGCTTGAGAGGAGTGGTCTTCTCTACTTCTCTGTTGAGAACCTGTATCTGTTCTTTCTGCTTCTCATTTTCAAATCTGAGCCTGCTTATTTCTACTGAAGATGTTTCTAATTCCTTTTGCTTTTGGTCAACAGTGGATATGTATCTTTGATCAGATTCCTTCCTTTCAATTTTTTCATCCTGCATCTGTTGTGTGATCCTGCTAATCTCTGCAAACGCTGTGTCGAGTTCTTGTTGCTTCTGTTGGACTTCTCTCTTGAGGTCTCGTGTCGTTGTATTCTTGATTTCTTCCAATTGAGTTCTAAGACTACTAATCATCTTCTCAGACTCTTTATTTATTTTGATGAGTTCTTTTGCTATCTTTAATTCTGCTTCCAAAAGTCTTGTCTTTTCCTTTTGACTTTTGAGTTCCTTTATCACCTTGATCAATTTATTTTGAAACTTTGTTTTACTCATTTCTCCCATTTCTTCATCATAATTAGAAGGATCTGAATTTTCAATAACATATTGACCTGATTGCTTTGTTGAATAGAGATTATGAAGCTTTTCCCAGAGAGCTTTAGTTGTTGAACATTGACCAACTTTTGTTTTCACAGAATTTGGCAAAACATTCAAAATTACATTCATGGCCTTTGAATTGTACCTCTTAGCTTCGTCGGTAGATGTGTCTCCAAAAACAATTGGTTCCCATACTCCATGTACCTGCAAATGTACTTCCATCCTGGGTTCTCATATCCAGTAATTATCTACATCAAAATTAGGGGTTGGTACACAATACTCACTTTCTTCAGATTTTGTTGTACCTGTACCAATGTTTTTAAAACCGGAACCGGTGACCGGACCGGTCCACCTAATGAACCGGTTTACCGACTGGAACCGGTCTAACCGTGACTGGTTTGGTGTAAATGAACCGATTTTAAAAAAACATTAAATAATTAATTTTTAATGAAACAAAACTATTTTTAAGATGTAAAACCATGATTCCAAGCCAATAGAGACAAAATATGCAAAGTTTGTTCATTTATATACCATGTAAAGGTGAATATATCAAAATGGCACCGAGTGCAATACATATCATCGACAAAATAGCAAAATACATAAGAAATGAGGCTCTAAATGGCCTATAAAGTCCAAAAACAATGTTGCAAGCTATGAGGCCATTGGCCTACAGTCCTACTACAAGTCTACAGTGTACACATGATCAATCATCAAGTTCATCACCACTACTAGACACAGGATCATCATCAGGAGCTACATAGACATCATCTGGTTCAGAGTCTGAGGATGCCTCAACTTGATTTGCAACCTCAGTATCAATGCCACCAATGACAATAGAAGTGGAAACGAAACCTTTCCTAGATTTGAAGTTTATCATCTGTTTGGCAAGGACCGGTAATGTGATGTTAAAGCAACCATAAAAAAATGCTAAGGCATTTTAAGTGCAAAGGGAGAAATGTTACAGATAAAAAAGTCACTCGTAATTCTGAAGATGTACATGACATTTTAAGCTTTCAATTACTGGGACAAGGTGAGAATGCTTGAGGGAGGACATTCCAAAGGAATATGGAGTCACATGGGGTGTTTTATTTCAAAATTGTACAAAAACAAGCATAATTGTGGGCACTTGGGATTTGGGGGAACACCAGCTTAAGAGGAAGTTTGATTGTTATTCAGGGGGTTTAAAGATCACATACAACATCGTGGGAATGTCTTTTAGGCTAGGCAACATAAATTTACCAAGAAGAAAAAAGATGGGATCCAAAGTATCATGTTAAAAAATACACGAGATTGAAAGAAATAATTAGTTTAAAAGAAAGATATACTTCCGTGCAGGAAGCAATGGAGTTTGCACATAATAATGAAGACAACTGTAATCTTATTTAAGCCTTAGATTTTGTCAACTTTGACTCTTTCTACAAGAAAAGCAGTTAAATATAAAATGAGGATAATTGAACCTCTAACAATGCTCCAGAAGAAAAAGAAAAAATAGTGTAATGGCGGTTAATGCTCACATGAGTTATTAGTTGTTAACACAAAATTCACAAATTTATTGTAAATGATCATGCACATTTGTGAGCATACCCTTTGGTTCCATGGTTCAAGTTCATGCAAAGTTCAGCTTGAGAGTTCTTTGAGATTCAGAACAAGACAACACAACATCCGAGTGATGCCTCTTAGATAGCTGAGTTTGTGCCTGAATTAACCCTAGATCCTGCACAAAGGAACACAGGTGATCTGTTGATTACAAACTGTTTCGTTTGAAGAGCATGCCTAAAACGGCCGGTTTAGGACGGAACCGGCCGGTTCCGTCCTAAACCGGCCGGTTTTTAACCGGTTAGGGCAAAAACTGGGCGAAGGGGGCCTTCCAACCAGGTTTTTTGGCCGTTTTAGACCGGCGGCCTTGCTAACCGGCCGGTTAGATCGGTAACTGGTTTTTTAAAACAGTTTTGAAAACGATGACCTGTACTGTTGTGGAGGTAAATCCTCTTTACGGACAGAGACGATCCCTACTAGCCCAGACCGAGTCTAGCAACAATCAAACAATGTTGTCACGCAAGTTCCTAATTGCAAATTAAAAGTGGATGATGAGAACCTACTTGGATTCCAACGCTAATATTCGTAGTAGAGATGTCGCTCTCGTTCCTTTGCCTCGGCCGGTCACGATCCCCACGATCTCCGTGATTGGACACCTGCACATGCAAAGAACAACACAAATACAAGCATAAAATCCAATAGATGCAATTATATATCAGTCAGAAAAGATATAACTCAACATCAATCATAGGACAATGGGAGTGGAACCATAATGATAGTCATCTATTATTGATAAATAACAAAGAAGAATACAACCATAGTTCTGACGTCAAATCCTCCTTTGGCTGGGTAGTCAGCTACACAAGTCTTGCCGCCGGAGAACCTGCGAAAAGAAGTACAACTGATATCTCAAGTACATGATACATGTGGTATGGGCGTAGCCATCCATAACAGAGCACACAAGAATCCAAATCCAAGGTATGGGCACAGCCATCCAATGAGGATCGATAAATAGACTCAGGCATGGTCACAACCATCCAGTGAATGAGTCATGTAATGATCATAATAAGTCACAAATCGCAGCCTGGATTCCAACAAACAAAATCCAGGGTCTTGCGCTCCATCTCGACCCGAACAGAGTACAAGTTCAGGCACGCGAATACATGAGTTGAAGTCGAACATGCATGAACATCGTCTGATTACCAACCAATATTGAAAACTGTTAACAGACGCGAGAGGTACCACCAATAATGACAATGGTCCTCAAGGTACTATAGGTACAATCTACGGCGTGCGAATGAGTGAGCTGGCGTTGAACACCCGTAGAATCATTCGATCGGAGGCCAATGATGAAAACCTCGCGTCGAACACGAAGAACCTGCCATTGAGGCATGCAGGCTCCAAGGCACCGGGAGTGTCTAGATCAGCTTCCTGGATAATGAGCTGAAGTCGACAGGAAGTGACCTTGATCAAAGGTGGGCCATAGTGTTTCCCACATTAGTGACACGAGAAAGAGGAAGAATGTTGTGGTGAATCAGAATTATGTGAGGCATCAGAGGGAGGTTGTAATGCTGCAGAGGTCAACTTCTCTTGAACATATCGGTGGCACGACAGTGGACTTGGCAGTATTTGACATTAAATGATCAAGAGTCATGGTGACAAGGCAATGAGCAGATGAGAGGTCAAACAGGATCACCCAAACCCACGGAGGCAAGTGTAAAAACAAGATGAGATGTCTCCACCCAGACAGGAATGCAGACAAGTGCCATGTTCAAGAGCGACATACTGCCAACACGATGACTATTGTGGTTCCATTTTCCCCACCATCTCGGCGAGTACCCCAGTTATTTTTTATCAACAAGTTTGACGGGGATAGTATATGCTTGTAAAGCGTCATTTCGACGCAATCCGATGTCATCAGGTTTTAACGAGCCTGACAAAGGAAGAACTCGACGTCTTTTCATGTTTAGAGAGTTTGAAAAGACAGCAGAAAAGAAAACTCCAGGGGGGTCATTTTTCGTAAAGTTGTGTCTCTCGAGCCTGAAAAAGTATAAAACAATGCTCGAAAGAACCGCCCGACCATTACGATTGAGGAGTACTTTTCATATGTAGTGACATCGACCTGAAAAAGTAAAAAAGCGATTGATATCACGTCGTTTCGTAACCATTAACGAGCCTGAAACGACAAAGACCCGACAATCTTTTGTTTTTACACGGTCGGAAAAGAGTTTAAGACGACCGCCTCTTATTTACGGTTAACGAGTCAAGAGGAAAAACTCGGCAATCTTTTCATCTTTAAACGGTCATAAAATAGCTGAAAGTAGACCTCCATTTTTATTCTATTTAACGAGTCAAAAAGTGAAAATACTCGGCAATCTTTTCATATTTTACGAGTCAGAAAAGAGCTTAAAGGTGACTCTTCCTAGAGGAACGAGTGGTATAAAGGGTAGCAACTGGTTCCGGCAATGGTGGAACTACTCAAAACATGTAATGGTCAAGAGGCTGGCTAAGAAAACCACTCATCGTTGCGGTTCCTCAGGAAAGGAAAAACAACCAAGTGAAAGCATATGATCGGCCAAAGAGATGGTGGCAATGGAATGAAACAACCAAGGCTCATCTAGCAGAATTCGACGGATAAAAATGGCAATCACGAGATGTAAATTGGGTATGGGTTCATTTTTACACAAGCTTGAACCATGGAGAACTTTGCTTGGATTCTGTTTCATGTTTACACAAGCTTGAAACGAAAAACTATGCTTGTTATAAGTTCGCATGCCCCCAGCATAATGACGCTAAACGAGGTACATGCCCCCCAAGCTTCATTGCATTCAACACAGTGGATGGAATGAAGATTCAATTTTGAGATCTTGGAAAGACTCGACTTGGATTTTACGAGATCTTAATCAAAGACTCGATTGGGAAAAGGAGGAGTTGTTTCATTTTTTAATGAGGTTGACACAGTAAAAGAACTATCCTCATAACCTTTATTTCATTTTTTAACGAGGTCGACATAAGATCAAAACTATCCTTGTGACTCCTTGTTTCATTTTTTAACGAGCTTGACACAAGACAAGGAACTGTGCTCCAACCAAGCCTAGTTTCATCTTTTAAGGAGCTTGACATAGGAAAGGAACTATGCTCCTCCCGAACTTCATCATACTGAATAGAAAGTCGGGGCTTCCAAGAGTGCCATTCCTGATGGAAGGCCAACATCTTGGAAGTCAGGGCCCAATGCCTCCAGGACACTATGCACGACGGCGACATCACTGGATCCAGGCACGGGATAGGTGGCCACGCAGTTGATTTGTGATGGGGCAGATGCAACTAGTGGATGAAAACCAGGAGGGGATGACAACTGCGCAGGAGGCACCCGGGGACGGACGAACGATAATTGATCTATCGTCACTATCCTTCCATTGTGTGGAAAGAAAACCACTCGGAAAGGTGAAGAGACTAGGGCCCCCATGGCATAAACATAGTCACGGCCAAGGAGAAGACTGAAGTCTAAAGCACCTTGGGTAACCGATACGTCTATATAGACGGTCTTGCCTCCCAAAGTAACAGGGAACTGTGGAAGGATCCCTAATGGTTGACTAGTTCCCCCGTCAAAAGCCGTCAGATTTGGTGCAGCTGGCACAAGCTGTGGGGAACCCAAGGCTTGCCAAGTAGTGGCAGGCATAAGACTAACCGATGCTCCCTCATCCAACACAGTGCCAGGTAGCGCATTATTATAGGCATGTACCGTGACCCAGAAAGGCACATGGGATGGAAAGGGCGAGGTAGTCAATCGACTTCAGTCGAAGGAAACGACTGAACTACTTGGTGGGGGAATCATATGATTGACCCCCTGCTCTAAAGGAACTGAAGCAAGACTCTCGGGGGCAGCTGGGATAGGAGAGTCATTTCCGGACTCAGGAGAATCTGAGGAGACGAGAAGAACATGGGAGTGATGCTCTTCCGAAACAGAGTGATCGACGGGCAAACTTGAGTCGACACTCTTTCCGACCAATGGTTGGTCTGGAACAGGCTGGGGACAGCCGGGTTCGGGAATAGGGGCCTGGACAAGAGAAGAATTTGAAGCAATCACTTTGTCAGCAGGGGAACGATCTGCGGCTACAGAGAGACGTTGATAACCAACGGGAAGTTGGGGTGAAGGAGCTGTAAGACTTTCCAAGACAACGGAGGCTTTATCCATGAGTGGACAAAGGTGAAGGGGATGATTGCCTTCACAAAGTCTACAGGGGATTCGAATCTTCCCTTTTCGCTTACCATTCCCAACTGATAAGGTAGCATCGTCGTGAGCTTCAGAGGACGATGAGGGGCGGGCCGGATCGCGAGACCATACTTCTAGTACCCTGGGAATGCCAGGACAATTGCGAAGAAGATGGTCCTCCTTGCATAATCGACAAGGAAACTTGACCTTCCGCAGAGGAGCGGAAGGGGGCTCGACTTCAGGTGTACTCAAGGGGGCAGCTGCACTTGTAACCTCTCCCTTAGGGGCCTTCTTCTTCTTTGTCTTCTTCTTCTTCTTCTTAGCCACCTGGTTACTCGAATCTAGACTTTCACTAGGTGAAGTTGAAGATGAGGACGTAGAAGGGGAGAGATCCACCTTAGAATCAACAGGATGTTGTTTAGGTGGAGGGACGGATTGACTAGAAGGTGAGACGGCAGAGACCAAAGAGGTTGAGAACAACCAAACCGGCAACCCAACAGTTAATCCTAGGAGGGACAACGTCGCCATATAAGGAGCACCAACATTTCCAAAAGGAGTGAAATGACCAGGGTTCCCATCAGAGGGGATCCCTGGGTTGGTGAACCCTGGAAAATTTGCCATCGAGAACGAAAAGAAGCCTACTCAAGCTAACGCAAACAAGATCTAATCGGGTAAATGTGAACGCGGCCGAATAAATTTTAAGACAAAGGAACTGAACTTGACCTTTTCATGTTTTAAGAGTCGAGAAAAGGACAAAAAGGTGACTCTAGTCGCCTTCGAATGTTTTGTGAGCCCGAAGTGACAAATGCTCAAGTGAGCCTTTTCTTTTAAGGAGTCCGAAAAGGATCAAAAGTGACTACTCTGGAGAAACTAGGCAAAAGGGTTTACCAAACAAATCCGTAAAACTGCATATACACCTTGGCAATCATATGAAAACCAAGGACTTCCTGTACGGCAGTCAATCTTCCCGAATGCTGTGTTCGGTGCGTTACGGCTTGTAAGGCGGTAAACACGACTTCCTGTAGATAAAGGATGATAACATAGTGGGGTCTCCCCTATATACTCAACGGTACGTGGGAGCTCAAGTTCGTGCTAGACCACTATCGAGTCACAAAAGGAGGAATCACCCAACCATAATGTGAAACAACAGTGACTAGGTTTAACGACGCCAAAGCACGTCTCTAGCCTAGACCTCTAAACAGTGAGCATTATGTTCTAATGCGTTTTTAAGTTCATTCAGTTCATTTTACGGTTGATCTTTGATTAGGTTTCGATTTCCAGGTCCTACTGTATGTAATCTATCACAATTCCCTAAATGCAAGCTATATGCCAAAAAGTATCATTTCGTTCGATGAACACTAACTACGAGAGAGTTGAGAACTTTTCAATCAAACAAAATGACCATAAAGAATCAAGAACCACTCTAATGCAGCTAATGGCAATAAACGAAACTTTTCTTTAAAGTCACTAATCAATGAAAAGCTCTAATTTCCATTAACTAATTCAACGCAAAAGAGACTGTTCGTTTTCTTTTCAATGGCAAAGTGCACTAAACAAATTTTGAGGGATAATAACACCAAGTAAAAGAGACAAATTTCACCCAATGAGAACACAATCAAGTCCCCAAAACACCAAGGCAGTCTTCAAACCAAAAAGAAAACACAAAGACCTCTATGAGCTATGTGATCTAAACCGAAACGAAGCCAAGCGGTATCCAAGTGAAAAAGAAGTAAATCACTCGAATAACGCAATAAAAATACTTAACAACCACTGAAGAAGTGCAAGAGAGTAACCAAAAATTCGACTGGAATGATAGAAGGCCAAAAATTCGACACGCAAAGCCACTAGATGTCCTAGGGCTAAAACGTGAAATCGATAGAAAATGGCAAACACCCAAAGTATGCAAATGCAATCTATGCACACTTTTCATTCATATCCTGAAAATGAGAATTCTAATTATGCAAGTGTGATCTATGCAAAGAGAATTCTCAAACACACGATGATTCTAATGTAATCTAAGAACCAATCAAGTGTAAATCAAGAAAAATGGGTGTGAGTTCCAAAGATCATAAACTAAAAACACTCAAAGGCGATTAACACTCATACACAATTTAGCCCCCCCCCCCCCCCGGCGAATGAGGGGGAATTTTTTTTGCAAAAACAAAAGCAAAAAGATGCAAAATTGTGAAAAGACCGAGACAAACCTCCAAGTAATGATCAAAGGAAATCAAATTAATAATTTGCCAAAAAAAAACTCAAAGCCAGTTAAACAAGACTCTGACACACTCAAGTGATTGAAAAAGGTGTAGCTAGACACAAAACTAAGCTCAGAGGGCTTGAAAACAAGCAAACTGGAAAAGTTGACAGGCCTGGCGCGACTGTCAGGCTGCAACTCGCGCTTTTAAGGGATTGGCGCGGGTTGTCTTTGAGCAACATGCGCCAATTGGCGCGACTGTTAGGCTAAAAAGCGCGCTAATCAAGTTTGCTAAGTCAAAAACAAAAACAAGCAATCCAGGGCTTGAAAACAGTATCCAGGCAGACCAGGAAGCAAGAGACAGCAAGAAATCTAACCCAGAAAGCTATCTAAGCAACCAAACGAGAGAACCAAAGAGACAAGACTCCCCAGCGGAGTCGCCAAATTGTTGTGGAGGTAAATCCTCTCTGCGGACAGAGACGATCCCTACTAGCCCAGACCGGGTCTAGCAACAATCAAACAATGCTATCACGCAAGTTCCTAATTGCAAATTAAAAGTGGATGATGAGAACCTATTTGGATTCCAACGCTAATATTCGTAGTAGAGATGTTGCTCTCGTTCCTTTGCCTCGGCCAGTCACGATCCCCACGATCTTCGTGATTGGACACCTGCACATGCAAAGAACAACACAAATACAAGCATAAAATCCAATAGATGCAATTATATATCAGTCAGAAAAGATATAACTCAACATCAATCATAGGACAATGGGAGTGGAACCATAATGATAGTCATCTATTATTGATAAATAACAAAGAAGAATACAACCATAGTTCTGACGTCAAATCCTCCTTTGGCTGGGTAGTCAGCTACACAAGTCTTGCAAAGCTTGTTGGGATGGGAAACAAGCCTCTCTCTCTTGGGTGACAAGAATCTCCTTACTTAGATTTGGCCTTATGGGTGCAAAGAAGGTTCTTGCAGCTTCAAACTCTTGAACTCCTGGTATTCTCTATCACTATGCTAGAACTGGAACTGGAACTAACTTGCTCAAGGCATAGAGACAAGCTTTTATAGATAGAGAGGAAAGAGATAGGATCAACCACATTATTCATGGGATTGGCTTTATCACTTAGAAACTTCCATGAAAGGTGGCAAACCACTTCCCTTCTATGGAGATTCGAAGCCAAACCATCCTAGCTCAACATAGATTCAGTTGGTGGATGGGTTAAGGAGAACCTTCGGAAGCTTGTTCGTTGAAAACTTTACTCAATTCGATTGGCGCGAGTGCGACTCTGAGATAGAGCGCCAATGGCACGCCCTCTTTAGAGGATTTCCCCCATTGGCGTGGGCAGTACACTGTGGACCCGCGCTAATGCAAAAAGAGTTGTTTTCATGGGTATTCTGCAGGAGATGTCTTCAGGGCATATGAAGCTCATACTTAGAGGAATATGATGCAAGTGGTTTCAGGTCATGTCACTTCTCACAGGTCCCGGAATGAGTCCTCCAGTGTGCGGGTGAGGGGTAACAGGGACGGTGACAAACGGTGACAAATTGCTGTGTAACATGTACCTTCTTTTGAAATCCTTGTTACCTGCTTCTTTGACTTTCCCATCTCTATGCTCTTGAAACTGACTTCCAGTGGTTACGCTGTTACTGAAGGAACCAAGCTCTAATTCCAATTGTTGGAAATACTGGGGGGGGGGTGAATCCGTATTCCTTAGCAATTAGCACTTTGAAATCTTTTCAGAGAATTATTTAATATTCAATTATTATTAATGTTTATTTAGTAATAATAATAAATAAAAGAGCACAGTAGACACAAGAATTTTAGGCAGAAAACCCCCTTCGAGTCAAAACCACCAAACGCTTTTCTAATAAATTCTTTAATCTTCAACCCCAACTGAAATGAAAGCAACAACTTCCTAGAATTCTAGAAAATCATTTTTCTCCAGCTCCCACTGGAAGGACGCCCCAATGCCTTGGTTTCTTCAGTAGTCAACTTAATGGATGCCCCAACATCCTAGAGCAACCTACCACCTTGAAGTGTTCATAGGCTCCAACCTGTAGGCGACTTCATGCACCAACCTAACACCTCCCTGCCACCCTATAATCACTGAAATGAGACAAGAGTGTAGATTACCGTACCAGGGACAACGATCCACGCCAATACCTTTTTCTATGACCCGGCCTTTGGAATGGTTCGACTGGCCGAATCAGCCATGATTTGGCCGAGTCATTGAATGACTCGGCTGAGTCATGGCTGACTCGGCCAACTCGGCCGTTTCCGTTATGACTCGGCCGAGTCACAAAAAAACGCCCAGCATCATGTCAAACTGCGATTTAATAAAATTTAATGGATTTTTAAATTGTTTTTTGGTTGGTTTGGACTCCAAGCAGTTATAAATTTTCATGGTAATGTTAAATTCTTAAAGTAAAAGTGACATTCTCCTTAATCTTCATTTTCATCCTTTTACTTAAATTTTTAACATTACCATGAAATGGCTCAGGATGTTTGAGAGTGGTTTCGGCCTCATTGGATTTCATATGGAGAAAGTAGAATTTTAGATTTCATTCAAAATCCAGCAGACTTATCAGTTTTTCAGGGTTTCAGGATTGGAGGATTGCAATGTTTCCATTGAATTTTGTCATGTATTAGGGTATGGATTCTGGAACTCGTATTTAATCAAGAGCACCAATCCCTCTATGTACCTTGATGTTAGTGACATTGGTTGTCGAACTCCTCTGGGATTCGCTCCCAAACCAAGAGCTTCTCAAAATGTCGCTCCCGCTCCCGTTTTCGCTCTCGCTCCCCACTTTCGCTCCTGCTCCCAAGTAACACAAGTAGTACTGGTCACAGAGTTTTGTTGTAGAGGCCATTTATAGCCTCCTTGGTTATGTGTTTTCGTTTTGATCTCTATATCATCATCGTGTATGTATTGGACAATGTACTAGGTGCCATTTTGATATAATGGATATATTCATGAGCCTACTTTGATCATATGTTGTCTTCTATCTATATTTTAATGCTGTGTGTTTGGAAACATGAATGAAAATCTTTAAAATTATGTGTTTTTATAAAAAATAAATATTTAATGTATTTTTTACAAGGACCGAGTCATTGAAATCGAGCCAGCCGAGTCGATACCGAGTCGGAGTCGGAGTCGGAGTCGGAGTCAACCCTCGGCCGAGTCGGAGTCGGAGTCGGAGTTTTAAAACATTGCCTGCAACCCAACCATGACATCATCACTAAAAAGACTCCTATACCTCCCAATAATGCCTTTTCAACTCTAGGCAGATTGACTCTTTTACAATAATGACTCTTCCAATGATGACACTTTTACAACTTTACAATGATGACTCTTGGCCTTGACACTTTTTCATAATATACGGATGGTTGTCATGTCTTCAAAGGATGTCCCATTGCAATCCTTAGTTTGATTTGATACTTCTACTCTTGAATTCTTGCTTGATGTTGTACTTGAATCTTCTTCTATCTGCATGCAAAAATTTCCTGGTGAAACCAATACCAAAACAAAACAAAATACCCTTCAACTTACCTCTGCCTGCAAAACACATGTAAGTGCATAATAATGAATAAATACAAATTAAAAATTACAATCATACATGAAATGTGCTTGTCACTTTTGTTGTTGACTTGTTGCAGCAGTAGACAAAGACTCCTACTCTTGATATAGGCCTGGACTCTATACAAGACTATATCCAAAATTGATCTAAAGATATATACAATAAAAACTGATGACAAACCCTAGACTTGTGATGGACCAAGTTCTAAGTACAACAATAGAGACCATTCTATCAAGTATGACAAGACAAGTAACATGAACTTATAACATCATATAGATTTAGCAGACTTGGTGTAGCATCAAATGTGTAGTATCAACAATAGGACATCCGAAATTTGGTATCAAAACTAATTGTGACATATAGAGACATAGAGATATAATCGTGACCCTGTATGTACTTACGTTGTCCTGTGAAAACATATGTCAGAGATGATACTCATATTTCAAATGTAAACACTAATCATACATACCTTGCTGTAGGAGACTTACCCTTGACTGTTGATGTATGGTCCTTATTGCAGTGATCCTTGAATGCATGCTTTTTCTTTCCTTCTAAGAGCTCAATATTGAATCCATTGTATCTATGTAATTTCGGATCTCCAGGGTTTGAAATTTCGTCCTATGGTATCCCTCTGAGTTCTCTTTCCAACCCCACAGGTTTGATCAAAATTGGGATTTTCAAGAAAGAGTTATGCCCAATCTCCCACGATGACCTAATTATAGACTAGTTCAGTAGAGCGAATTTGTACGAAGTGCCACGTGTCACTGTTGTGACCTTCGGCCCTGAAAACGCTGTGACTATTTACGAAATTTGAATCCAATGCTCAGAGAATTATGACGTCACCTGTTTGACATGGAATTCGGGAGCCTACAAAAACACTAACTTCCTCAAATCATATCTCTGAAAATATAGTGAACCAAGATCTGAAATTCGGTCACGAGGTTCATTAAGATTTCGGCTCAAATTGGTTTTAATTTTAGCTTCTAAAGCTTTGCAGAAAAAAGTTATAGCAAAAATGCCATGATGACCTGTTTGAAGCGAAAATCCCTACTATTGTAGGATACGAGGGTCATTATTTATATGAATGTCTTGAGTTGAGAGTGTCCTCAACAAGTGAACGTTGGAGGGATTTTAGGAGCAAAAAAAACATTATTAATTATTGACTATTCAATGGCCACAACCAACTATGAGTGCCATGCCTAAACCCTATAGGGTTTTAGCCCACTAATTGGGGTTACTAAGTTCAAACATGAATATCTCTCAAACCGTGAAGAATTACTTGGCATGCCATATATCAACGGAGACGTCTTGACGAGTAGAATCCATCTAGAAGATCCTTGACTTAGAATAGAGTAAGTTGTCAAGTCAAAATGCCCATGCAAGATCAAGGTGGCCCCTGGTGCTGCTTGGGTTGACATTAATGACAACCACTGATCAACACAGAGGGGCAAAGACACTAACCAAACACTTTTCACTTTTAGTCATTTTAGGTTGGTCTTGGTTTAGGTCAGTGCTAGAATCTTTTGCCACCTTTGGGGTAGGATTATCGACCTCTTCAAACTCTGGGAGAAGGGCAGTTCTAACGGGTGCTGGAGTTCGTTCTCCCCTTCTTGCAATGACCCTAGTTAAAGGAGGAATGTTGTCACCTTCAACTTTCAAGTAAACTAGGGGATTGGACAATGAATAGAGTCACCAGAGGAATACTTGAAATGACATCTATGAATCAATTCCTCAATGATTCACTAAGGAGGTAAACATACTTCCTCCTTGGCAATGACGCCAAAATGTTACTGCTCAATCTAGCAGGGGACGTAGGAGGGGATCCTATGGAGCAACTACTAGGTCAAGGGGCAACAATGGGGTGATAGCCCATTGTAACCTCGGCTAAAGCTCCCTGCTCTTTTCAAACTTTTGTCGATGGGAGGAGACCCAATATGAGAGGAATCACAAGATGAGTGGAGGAATAACATGATAAGGAGTGATTTCGAAAGGCTATTCTCAAGAGAGACTTGGAAAAACAGCTTACTTGCTTGAGAAGCAAGGTGATAGACTCTCTAGGAAGGGCTAAGGGGATACTTGAGTTTAGGTTTAGGGAATATGTCTTGACAGAGGGTTCCTAGATTCAAGAATCCTAAAGAAGAAATGGCTTATGAGTAACCCTTGTGGAATTTGAGTTGTAGGTGTGTGGGACCACCGAGAAGCCAAGTGAACCCAAACTAGGTCAAGAGTATGGAGTTGATCACTCAAGGAGGGGCTTGACCTAATTGGGGAGGAGAATAGGATCAAAGGGGTAATTTTATCTTGAGATTTGAATGCAATGATCCCAATGAGGACACCAACCCAAATCAACATAGGGCAACTGTTAGTCTTGTGGCCAGGTCTTGCTATATATCGGGATTCCACTGTTGGATTTTCTTCAAACGAGGACCTCTAGAGCAAACCTCAACACAGTAGTGGACCAAAAATCGAAGTGTTTGGATGGCTAGAAAGGAATTCAATTAATGCCCCAAATGACCTATTAGGGCTAGGCCTAGAAATAGAAGAGGAAGGCGAGATAAATAATCTTTAGAAGTGAGCACCAATGGTTGGACCAGTGGCTCTCTTTTGGGAGAGATGGAGTTGAGGTGATTTTATGATTTGGAGAAACAATACCCTATCAAGGAGACCTCTAAACAACTTCACATGGCAATTAGGGCATGAGAGCAACTGCCAAAAGATTTTACGCTTCAATGTGCAAGAAATGATGATTTATCAAGGTGGTTTCATAAAAAATTAACGGCTAGGACATTTCATCCGTTATACATGACACATGTAATAAATACAGCACTATAAGCCCCAAATATTAAAATAATGTGCAATAATAACATCTCTTGGTGACAAGCCCACCAAGACAACTAAAAAGTAAGCCTCTCAAGAGGGCAAAATGATTAACATAGTGAGTCGTTGGGCCATTGAGAAGGTCTTATGAAGTCCAAAGTGTGCCACAGTGAGAGAATGGACTCCAAACATAGTGGAATACGGTTGTCCCTTTGTTTCCCACGCAAGTCAGATGTGGTGCTCCCAAATGGGTGTGGGGGCACAAGGACATCCTCATGGGTCTAAGTGGATCAATAATGCCTTTCAACTATCTTTAAGGGCTAGGATGATGACAGAAGCCCTCCCTTTGTCTGTTGCAGTGAGACACATCCTCATTTGGACCATGGAATCTTTTCTAAGTGTATGGTACAAGCGTGAAGTTAGTTGGGTGTGGTGATCCAAGTGCATCATCCACATCCAAACGGTGGAACACGAGTGATCACTGAATGGTGATGGGGATCCATGAAGTACTCTCTGCTATGGTGGAGACCCATGGCTCTCAATGCTCACCCTACAAGTGCCAATGTGGCCCACTAGAGGGCTTGGACCCTGTATAGTAGACCAAACTCCAAATGGAGATCCACCTGCAATCCTGCGTAAGATCCAATGCGTCCCTTTGCCCTCCAATACAACAAATCATTAGAATAATCAAGTAAAGAGCTTACAAATCATGGAATCAATGGGGCACTTCATGATGGCTTACCCTTCCATAGTGGGCTTTGGCATGTACAAATGTCTCCAAGCTTGATGGGGGGTTAACCAAGGACCCTATTAGGTGGTTTCAACCTTTAAAGGGGGTGACATTTCCATGGTACATCCACTAGGTGGTAGGTGGCAAGTGATATAATGATGGTATGGAGTGGGGATCAGGGGAAGTCTCCAAGCCACATGCCATGGTAAAAGGGTGACTATAATAAGGGAAGCCCACAACTAGGTACATGAGTGTAGGAGGGAGAAGATCGTGGTACATGAATTACCCTGGCGTTTGTTTTTCCACCCTCCTTCATATGCCTTTTGCCGTTGATTGATTTTTCTTCATAACTGCTCGGGGCTCCAAGGGATCAAAACATGATGGATATTGTTGAAGTAATAGTTGCAACATAGAGCAATTGATGAAAAATTAACATGGTATCAAAGCTAAGGTGAAGACAAGCCCAAGAGACATAAAGCAAGAGCACCCATCTTCTAAGCAGTTGATAGAAAGGGAAGAATATTTTGGTAAAAATGTCTATCTTTTTCTTCAAGGAAAATGAGAAGCTAGTTGATTCATCTGGGTTTACAGCATGGAAGACCAAGATGAATCTCACTTTAGATGAGTATGATGTCTTGGAGTACATGGAAGGAAAGATCTCGCCACCACCTGAAAATGCTCCTCACGCTGCCAAATCCAAGTATAAGAAAGGTGAGATTAAAGCTAAGAAGAGTATTATTGATTCTTTAAGAGATCATCTATTTTTTTTATATTTCATCCCTGAAGACTTCTTAAGAAATGTACGATAAGATTGTTGGCATGTATGAAGTGAACAATTTGAGCCACATAATGGAATTGAAAAATCAACTCTAGGAGTCTAAGTTGCATAAGGGAGAAACTGCCCAATCATCCTTCATAAGAGTCACTGAGATCAGGGACCAACTCAGGATTGCTCAAGAAATTATACCTGACAAGGAATTGGTGATGACTTCCCTTAGTGGCCTTCCTTCTTCATGGGATATGTTCATTACTTCTATCATCTATCGGGAAAGGATCCCTTCTTTTGATGAGCTACTTGCTCTATGTAATAAAGAGGAAAGATTGATGATATCTAGAGGAAGAATTCAAAGGCCAAATGAAGGTGAGCTCACTGCCTTCGTTGCTCAATGGAAGAAGAAGAATGTGAAGAAAGGAAAGGGAAAGCCATCTAAATCAAGAAGACCTCCTCAATCCAATCGAGATTCCAAGGATTCAAGAAGGCGAGATAAAGATGTTGAATGCTACAATTGTCATTGAAAGGTTCACTATGCTCAAGATTGTCCCGAAAAGAGAGATGATCCAAGAAGAAACTCCTCAAGGTCCTACAACAGTTCCCGCAGCTTCAACAGCAACAGGTCATATGAAAGAAGAGACGATAAAAGAGATGGAAGAAGGAATGAAAGAAGAAGAGACTCCCCTGATGAGGGTGAAGATTATCATCCACTGAAGAGGTCAAGAAATTCCAGGTATGAAAGTAACACTACAAATCAATCTGAATATATTCTTATTTTCGCATTATCTGGTTCATCTCCTCCGGATACTTGGGATGATTGGTTGGTTGATAGTGGGGCCTCTCATCACTTCTTTGGATATAAGGAGGTTCTCTCTAATTTGGTAGAGAAGGAGATCGATTTGAAGATTATCCTTGCTGACAACTCCACTCATATTGTGAAGGGCTTTGGTTCTGTCAAATTTCATTTGGACTCTGGGGAATCTATTTTGCTTCATGATGTGATGTATGTGTCGGGATTGAAGAAGAATTTGGTATCGATATCTGCTTTGGAGGATAAAGGAATGAGGGTTGCATTCATCAAAGGAAAAATACTTACTTGGCCTATTGGATCCTATATGAAAAATGCCTTCACATTGGGATCTAGATTTGAAGGAAAATATACACTCACTGGAAGACCTCTTCTTGCTATGGTCCATAATACAAATCATCAAAGCAAGTTGTGGCACCGAAGGTTGGCCCATCTACATTATGATGTTCTTCCCAAATTGAAGAAGTTGGTCTTTGGGATCCCCGATGTTCAAGCTCAACATGATGGAGTATGCACTGGATGTGCCAGTGGAAAGAAGACAAGGGGACCATTCCCCTTTAGCAAGAACAAGACGAAAGACATCCTTCATCTCATTCATTTTGATATATGTGGTTTAATGCCTGTACATTCACTTGGTGGTCATCTCTATTACATCACCTTCATCGACAATTTCTCAAGGAATACAAGGATGTATTATTTGAGGCACAAGGATGAGGCATGCGAAATGTTCAAGGAGTTCAAGGCTTTGGTTGAAAATCATATGGGTAGAAAATAAAGATCTTCAGGTCTGACAACGGTGGGGAATACATCTCAAATGAATTTATAGACTTTTGCAAGAAGGAAGGAATTAAGAAGGAGACTATTGTGTCCTACACTCCCAACCAAAATGGAGTGGCTAAGAGAAAGCACAGGTCCATTGTGGAAGCTGCCTAAGCCATGCTCCATGATCAAAAGCTTCCAAAGTTCCTTTGGGCTGAAGCAACAAACACAACAATATATGTTCAAAACAAGTTGCCTCATCAAACTTTGGACAACAAGGTCCTCGAGGAAATATTCGTAGGTGTTAAGCCCAATATTGGTCATCTCTGGATTTTTGGCTTGCCCCGTATACTTCCATGTACTGAAGGACAAAAGAAACAACCTAGAAGCCACAAGAAGGAAAGGTACATTTGTTGTATATAGTGAAGATTCTAAAGCATTTAGTATATATATTTCTGGTCAAAGGAAGGTTGAAATTAGCAGGGATGTAAAACTCGATGAAGATGGTGCCCTTGGAAAAGCAAGTGACCTCTCTCCACCTCCTCCTCTTGAAGACAAGAGTGATGATATGGATATTCTTGAAGGTCCTTTTGTGCATGAATCTGAGAAAGACATTGTTGATATCCCATGGAGCCTATGGTCCCCTTGGATCCTCCTCCATGCGATCCCCCTGTGAGGAAAAGACCACTTTAGCTCAAGGACACACTACAAGATGCTGAGAAACATGTTGCTGCTTGTGGAACTTTCAAGGAAACCAAGAAGCCATGTTGGTACCAAGCATATGTTGCTGCTATGACCAATATGAATCAAGTTGAACCTCATACCTTTGAAGAAGCCGTGAAGGAACAAGTCTAGAAGGATGCTATGGCCAAATAATATGAGTCTATTATGAAAAATGAAGTATGGGATGTTGTGCTGAGACCGAAGGGAAGATCAACGGTGACCTCCAAATGGCTCTATAAGATCAAGCATGGGGTTGATGGAAGCATTGAAAAATACAAGGCAAGGTTCATAGCATGTGGATTCTCCCAAAAAGAGGGAGAAGATTATGGTGAAATATTTGCTCCTGTGGCCCGATATATAACCATTCGTTTGATAGTTGCTCTCACTTCCAGTCTGGGATGGTCACTTCATCAAATGGATGTGAAGAATGCGTTCTTACATGGTTTGCTTCAAGAAGAAGTGTATGTTGAACAACCTCCAGGATTTGAAGTTCATGACAGGAAGACCCATGTATGCCGATTGAAGAAAGCTCTCTATGGATTGAAGCAAGCCCCTCGTGCTTGGTATGCTCACATCGACAATTACTTGATGAAGCTGGGATTTACAAGAAGCAGTGTTGATCCAAACTTGTACTTCAAAACGATCCAAGGTATGCCTCTCATTTTGGTATTATATGTTGATGACTTATTCTGGATAGGTGTAGGCCCTCTCATTCTAGAGTGTAAGAAGGAGTTGGCTTCCGAATTCAAAATGAAAGATCTTGGTTTGAAGCACTATTTTCTGGGACTAGAAAAGTATGGCAAAAGTCGGACGAGATTTTCCTTTCACAAGGGAAATATGTTGTAAAATTGCAAGAAAGATTCGGCATGGTTGAGTGCAAATCCTTGCCTACACCTATGGAGATAAATTTCAAGAAGTTGTGTGGAGAGGTTGTTGGACCGGACTTAGCAAACCCCTCGGAGAATAGATAACTGGTTCATGCTCTGATGTTCCTTGGGAACACTCGCCCTGACATATGCTTTGCAGTTAACACTTTGAGCCAATTTATGACCAAGCCTCACCATGTACATTGGGTCGTTGCCAAGCATGTATTGAGATATCTACATGGGACTATTAACCTTGGACTGAGATATGTCACTGGAGATGTTAGACTACATGGATATATAGATGCAGATTGGGCTGGTAGCGTTGCCAACAGGAAGAGTACCTCACGACGTTGTTTTAGTGAGGGATCTGCCATGATATCGTGGATGAGCAAGAAGCATAAATTTGTAGCCCTTAGCACTACTAAGGCAGAGTATATTGCAGCCAACCTGGCGAGTTGTGAAGCAGTTTGGTTGAGGAAGCTCTTTGGAGAGCTATTTGAGTAGGGTTTTGACACGACAATAATCTATTTCGACAACAAGAATGGGATTTGTTTTTCAAAGAATCATGTGTTCCACGACAAGTCCAAGCATATAGAGATCAAATATCATTACATCCATGACATGGTGTAGAGAGGAGCCATGAGAATCCTCCACATTTCGACAAATGAGCAGATAGTTGATATCCTCACCAAGGCTTTTCCAAAAGGGAAGTTCTTGGTCTTCAAAGAGCAACTTAGACTAGTTGAAATGACCCTGTCGATCAAGTGACAAGAACATTGAGCAATGCTCTACCCCCCTGGTTGAGCTCCCAGGGTGAGGAATGGAGCTATAGGTCTCCTGGGGATGAGAGACCTCTGATCAATAGGATGTTGAGACTTGGGATCTTCCCTAGTCAAAGTATGCCCCAGTTAGAACCCTTCCCACTCTGTGCGATAACCTCTCCCATTTGGCCAATGGGTTGAGGGACTTGGGATAGAATGTAATCCCTACCCCTTGTAGTAGGTGGATCTCACCCAAGTTGATGGATACAAGTGTTCTACCATCTGACTTTTTAGGGTTAAGATGGATGATCATGGACAATAGGGTAGATTGTGATCCTTGCCTTTGGTAAGTTGATCTTAACTATTGTCAAAGACTTTGGGATAAAGTGCGATCACTACGCATTGGGGTAGGTTGGTCTCGCCCATTGTCTTTAGTTCTGAGTGGTAGTTATGGCTCCCCGATGATGATCATGGTGATGATGATGATGATGATTCTAGGTGGTAGTTGAGTCTCCCCGATGGTGATAGAGAAAGGGTGGTAGCTGGAGCTCCCCTGTATCAATTCTTCTTCTTTGGTTTTGAGAATGCTTAGCATGAGATGAGCAGAGACAAGCAAAGATGAGCTGGGATCTAAGTGGAATGACCATTAGAAGTGGGATCTTTTAGTAAACTTCAATATAAGTCAAAGTTATCTTAAATAGAGCTAAGTAGTAAACTCGCCATCATAAACTAGGATCAAATCATGTTGTGCTTTTGTGTTTCTTATGTGAGATGCTAGGCTAACGATGAATGCATGATCGCAACTCAACCATCAATGGCACACCATAGTACCAAAGAGCATACAACAACTATTAACATGTACTATGTCCAATCAAGATGCACTATCCCTATGGTAAAATAAAAAGTGTGCATCTTGTTGACCACTCCATGTCAACTACCCCATAGCTGTACATTTTTTCGCGATGGATTTCCATCATGTCCGAGCACTTAAATGATCCACAGATTCATCATTATCAGCTATATGCACACTGGATTTTTGTAAACCCATTCTTCATTTTGTAATGTAAATAATCCTAGTAAGACAAATGTATGTAACAACCTAGGTAAGTTTAACTTTTTGATAATGATTTCTATCCTAGGCGGTTTTTTGTCTCACCGATTCATGTGTGTTTCTAAACACGGATGATTGACAGAGTTTTTCTCTCCAACCTCACCCCAAAGCTAGGGTGGATTTTGTCGTCAAGATTTTAAATGAGTCCTAGTATTATTTATCGAGTCTTTGTAAAAGTGATTTGGGAATAATTCTAAATATTTGGTTAGATTATTTTATTATAAGTCACTTAGTCTACTAGATCATATTTTGTGTCACAGAAATGGATAATTATTGAGGTTTTATAGCGAACGGGTGTTCCCTCTTCATGGATTAGAAATGTAATATTTCATGTAAATAATATTTTAGCTTTAATGCTAATAAAAGAGGGTTGGAAAAATTAATAATCCCCTCATGTGTTAATTAATTAAATTTTCTAGTTAAAATAAATTAAAATGCTAAAGCCAAAAATTTAATTAATTTAGGTCCTAGGAAAATTGAATTCTCCAACATTTAAAATTCGTGGGTTTTAAAGTTTTTAATTTTTGGAGGTCCCCAGTTAAGGGAATATTGAAAATTTTAAGATATTTTGGACCCTTGAGCCATAGTAGTTAAGTCAAAGTCAATTTTTTGACGCAATTAACTCAAAGTAATCATTTTGAGTTAATTAAAAAGAAATTAAAATTAAAAATGAAATTCGAAATTCTTCAAAAGGTAACTTTATTTCAACGATGATGATTAAAAGATCATTCGATCTTCATCAACGGTTGAGATTGCTTTGACAAGGATCAAGCCAACTAGCCATTGGAGAATTTTTCTATAAATTAGAGGTCTCTCTCCATTATTTGGATCCGATTTCTAAATCGTGTACTTGCTCTAAGAAATTTCTTGTAAATTTTTTCTAGTTAATAAAATACAAAACTTTGGGGTTTTAGACTGTGGTGTTCCTTTTTCAAATTTATGTGGTAATATTGCTCTTAGTACTCTGCCGTTTTTATTTGTATTCGCTGGATGATAGCCTTTGAAGATTGATCTATGTACATTTATCTTGCACCGATTTTTGGGTTTTTAAAATATCATTTTGATTTGATAGAAGTAGCATGTATCTCTATTTCTTGATGATTGATTATTTTGAATCTCTATTAATCTAACAATCAGATCTAAGTGTGCAGAAACTATCATTCAGGATTTGGGCATTTGGGAAAGTCCTCAGCTAGACCAATTGACTCTCAATTTACAGAATCTAAAGAGCCTACTGTTTTTAATTTCTGAAATCATTTTACAAAATATTTTACTTGCAGGGTTTTTCTTGGGCTTGTGCCTCTTTAAAACTTTATAAATTTGTGCAAAATTGTTTAGATCTCGCTAATAGATGGCTTTGATTTGCAGATCTGTTAGATCTGTAGAATATTATTGTAGATATCAAATTTTTTAATTCATTGGGGTTTTGGATATTTTATATTTTTGTATATGCATGCTTTGGGGTTTTCTATCTTTTGTTTGTGCAGGAACAAATCCGAAGATTGTAGGTGATTTTTGTGAATAATGGAGACAGATCTAGATCCCGGAGGGCATCTCCATTTTGTTTGCAGGTTGAAGAGAAATTTCAAGAAGATCGCAGGAAAATTATTTTTTAGGGCTTGGAGGCCTTGTGTTGGCCATCTCCAACGCCTTCCTGGCCTCCCTTTTTTGACCCCCTTTCTTCTCCATCTCAACCTTCTTTTTCTCAGCCTTCTCACCTGCTTCTCGACTTTCCTTTCCTCCTCTCGACCATCTCCCCTTGGCTCCCCTTCTTCTTGGCCTGCCTCTCTCTCTCGACCTCCATTCCCTTATCCCTCCTTTCTTCTCGGCCTCCCCTTTCTTCACGACCTCCCTCCTCCTTTCTCCCCTTGCTCCTCCATTCCCTCATTCGTCCAGCCTTACGATTCCTCTCCCTCGCTACCCTTCCCCTCCTTCCTCGGCCCTCACTTCCAGCCTTATGACCCCCTCATTCCCTTCTCCCTCCACCCCTTTTCGGCCTCCACCATTCCACTCTCAGCGTCTCTTCCTTCACCCTCCATCGCTAATTTTTTCCATAAAATTTCCCTAAAAATTTTAACAAATTTTTAACAAAAAAAATTTCACAATTTTTTTTTTTGAGTTGAAGATCTTCAATGACTTAGGCAACTTGTCTCCAAGTGTTTACGAGCCCCTAAGCGCTGACTGGTGCACATCCTCTAAACCCTTCCTCATTTCATTTATCTGATTGAAAGCAAGGCTAATACTGGCATAGATTTTCAATTAGCTGAAGTTTAGCAACAAATTTAATTTACATCTTTTACTGCAGTGCATTTCAGAAATAGAATTATTTTTAGAAACTTTTTTGCATGCTAATTGACAAATTTATGAACATTGTTTTATTGCTTTTCAGTAATTTATTTTTGAGTTTGTAGATCAAATGTATCAGTAGATCAGAAATAGTTAAACTTACAAATTTTCTAAATTGTTAGTTATTAGTTTGTCATGTGAAGTTTCTATTGTTATACAGAGAAAAAATCTAAATATTGCATGATAATAGGACATTTGGTTTAAAATATATTGCTGGCATTGACATTTGTTTTAAGAGCACATTACTAAACTGATATTTCATTGATGTAATATGAGTTTAAGCACTTAGCTTAATTTTTGAAGTACATTTATTTTGACATGCCCATGCAAGTAGGACTAATCTAGTTTTAGTTATGCATCTAATGATCTTTGATTGAGTACCTCATACAAATGGATTTCTATAAGTGTTTTATTTCCAGCATTTTACATTGGTTTATTATTGTATATTTTGGAAATATATGTGCAGACTTCATATTTCACATTGCTGGTATAAGTATTTGTTTTCTTACTAAGATCATCGTTTTTCCGAGCCTTAAGTTAAAAAACACTCGGGACATATTTCAGAAATAATTTTAGGCCCTCCTTTCACAATTACATCATCTCACTTTGCATTTGCATACTAAGCTAGTTCTTGCACATTAAAATTTTACTTCGAAGCATAAGCTTGGTCGATAGAAACATTAAGGGATCAAACTTAGAACATGCATTTTAACTAAAATTGACCAAGTCTCTGCATTTCACATTTCACATAGCTTTAAGTTTTGCATTTGAATATAGGATAGTCGAATCATTCAACAACAGTTTCCCATCCTTTACTTGAACTTCATTTCCTTCGCAAGATAGTTGACTCCACAAGGCACTGGTATCAATTTCCTCAAATTAAGTTGAATCCTTCAAAATCTTGCACAATCTAAACAAGTATTGGTTGCTTAGTTGTGTCTCCCGAACTAGTTGGTTCCGAACTAGTTTTCATTCATCCCATTTCTATAGGGTCTACCCCCCTTAGTCTGCTATTGGGAGACAACTCAAACAGAGAGATTGGGGATTAGTGTGACAATGCCTGATCTGAGCCGTTGTCGTGGTGCCCAGATATTCTGTGTGACAACACATCTCAAGCCAACCAGCATCCAAGTTACAAAATAATACTTATATATGATTAATTCACATGCAAAACTTTTGTCTCATTATCAATTGTCAATAATCTATTTTTCATGCTTATATCTTGAGGCAGTAGTTGTTTGAAAGTTTAAAATTTTTCCATTCATTTCATGCAATGATATATGAAGAGTTTTTTGCTATTAGGTACCTAGTTTAGGCATACAGCAGTAAATTATGATCTTGCAGGCAATCTAAGATTGACACAGTTTCTGACTATTTTATGCATTTTTGTTGTTTTCTATAGATAAATTATGTTTCTGCACATGATAATGAAACGTTATTCGACATCATCATGCTAAAGGTATATATAGTTCATAACTTCATACACTCTTCTTACGTACATTTGAATAAAATAAGGAAGATCAAGTTATTGTGTAGGCTCTAGATCAAATATAGGTACATTTAGTTTGTACACTCTTCTTACTTATATTTCAATAACAAAACGATATAGATCAAGTTATTACGTAGGGTCTATATCAAAAATCAACCTTTATCTTTTGTCTATTTCTTTTTAGAAAGGAGGGTATTTCCAACATTTTCATTGCAAATATCTAGTTTTGTGTTGCAATTGTGTCTAGATTCAGCGATAAACACATGAATAGTGATTGAATTTTCTTGTGTTTGTTGTAGGCTGCAAATGAAGTTCCATTGGATGAAAGGTGTAGGATAAATCATTTGGCGACAAGTATTGTGGCACTGTCACAGGTTTTTTTTAACTGCACTTTGGGAGTTAGATAATGCTTATAAATATGTAATTCTTAGAATTATAAAATATGTAAACCTTGGTATTTATAAAGAGCCAAATCATTTTGTTGGTCTTGTAATAGGTATGTTGTAAACATATGAAAGGGCTGTTGTTGCTTGTATAAAGGGAAAAATGAATTATAGCAGTACATACATTGAATTTTGGAAAAGAAAGTATGTAGACGAGAGTAGGTTTGGTTGTTTGCAAAGTTGTAATTTGTCTGTGCCTGAAAAATAAATTTATATTGAAATACAAAGAGATCCATAACCCAGTTGTAGGCAGAAATCCAAAAACATAAAAATTTCACTGTTAACAAACCCTTTAATAGGAGTTGACAAGCATCATTATAAAAAAGAATATGCATACAAGCCTTATGTTTGAACAAATTAAAAAATATCACAGGGAGTAATCCCCATTCTTCACTCAGTTGAATCTTTAGTACATCTTTATATTGTTATCAGTTTTGTAGTGGGGACTTTATTGTATGGCTGCTTTTTCCTTTCTTCGTCCTTTGTCTCAATTAATGGCAATCCTTCTTTATCAAACTCCTCTTCCTCAAGTTAAAACTTCTCAAGGTCTCCTATCTTTTCAAATTCTTTCTTTTTTTATATATATATATATATATATATATATATATATATATATATACTTGTGAATTTTCCCTTTAGACTTGAACCAATTATAACTACCTCTTCATCTCCTCACCTTTTAAAAACCTGTATGAGTTCTCTAACGTGGAAGTAGTCTGACTTTTCTTCTTCTCCAAGATGTAACACTCCTCACTATGAAAATTTCTAAACTGAAATTCTATCACTACAGCTATTGATTTATTTCATCTACTTATTATTCTCAATAAGTTATTTACGAAATTTCTTCAGCAAATATTAAAATAAATTCTACTGCAATTATCACACAATTACCCAGAGAAAAATACATGCACAGGAATCAATCACATCAACACATTTATTTTTGGACAATTGTCCCCAGAAAAACCCAATGCGGGAAAAACAGTGCAGCAAATGAGGGCTTTATTAAGCTTCAACAGCGATTGCTTTTACAAGGAATGATTTTACAGAGAAACTGAAAGAAAACACCTGAGACTTTCCCTTTGAGGCCATCTAACAATTTGGAGACCTTGCTCCCACTTTTGCGTCACCCCCTGCATCACTTTGATTGATCTAGCGTGGCTCTGAGTGGCTCTGCGTCCCTCTACATCAACCTGCATAGGCCCTGCGTCTCTCCTCTGGACTAAGTCTCTCTTTCTACGTTGTCTTCCATTGCCCCTGCGTCACCTCCGCCTCGATCACTACTTGTTGCTAAAGCCTTCTTCTTCCTCCACTCAGCAACTCCCTCTGAAATCAATTTCCTCTTCCTTGAGAATCGAATTTCCTTGAGATACTGAGTATCTGCCTGTCTCTCTCAAAATGACCCTCAAGTCTTCTCTTATACTTTTCATGTTGATGAATCAACGACTGAGATTAATTCCCTAATCAACGGCTAAGATTAAAACAAACTTGATCCTCATCTCTTAGAAACTTTTCATCCTTATCTTTATTAATACCCATTAATATTTTTATTTTCCTAAGTTTAGACTTAGGAACCCATTAAAAATATTAATTATTTTAATAACGCCTCATCTGGATGGAAGCTCTTAAAACGATTTTTGGGTCTTGGAGATCTCATGTGCCTTAGCCTCTGCTCCAAATTTCAAGGCTAGGGCACATCCAGTGCTACCAAAAATCAGAACTCCCTCTTAGCGAGGAATGTGCTCTAACAATGTTTCACTATAGAAACATCACACTAATCTTCCGCATCGGTACCTGTGTTGATGCTTGGCTTGCTGCCTCACATCCCCTACACTGTTGCTTCCTGTATTGCTTCCCATGACACTGCCACTGCCACTGCTGCTCCTGTACTGCAACTCCCTCTCAACCTGCTACATCATGCTGCCCATAGCACTGCCACTGCTAACTGCTGCACTGCAACTTCTGATACTTATCCATTATTGAAATGGATTCTTTACCATCCCCATCTTCTCCTTGAAATGAACAAACTTTGTTCTTCCTAGAGCCTTGGTGAGGATGTTTGCCACCTGTTCTCCTGTAGGAGTGTACCTCAACTGTACTGCCCCTTGTTGGACACAGTCTTTGACAAAGTGACACTTGATATCAATGTGCTTCGACCGATCATGAAATACTGGATTCTCAGAGAGCTTGATGCAACTCTGATTATCAAACATGATCCTAGTTTCTTCCATCCTTCTCCTGAATAGATTCACAAGCAATTTTGTAAGCCATATGGCTTTGCACGAAGTTGTGCTAACTGCCATATATTTTGCTTCAGCTGAGCTCAAAGCCACGGATTTCTATTTCCTATTGCACTGGGAGGTCATTCCTGATCCAATGTTGAAACAATACCCAATTGTACTTTTCCGATCTACTGAACTTCCAGCCCAATCTGTGTTAGTGAACCCACTCAGTTTGATGTCATTGCCTCTGGTGTACAATAGTCCATGCTCGAATTTTCCTTGTATATACCTGAGAACATGTTTGGTTGTTGCCCAATGCGCCCTCTTAGGTTTTACCATGAACTAACTGAGGGTGTTGACAGCGTAACAAATGTCTAGCCTGATATTGACCAGATACATCAGGGGCCCTATGAGCTGCCTGTACAAGGTGGGATCAACATCTTTACCTTTTGATGCATCAATCTTCTTCCAGTTGGTGATCATTGGAGTAGCCATAGGTCTACAGTCTTGCATCCTGAATCTCTTCAAGATTTCTGTAGCATATCTCCCTTGTCCCAGGAAGATCTCACCCTTCTGCTACCAAACTTCCAACCCCAAAAAATAATGCATCTGTCCCAAATCCTTCATGTCGAATTTTGTGGCTAGGTTCTTCTTGCATTGTTTGATGAGCCTGGATGATCCTGTCAGGAAGAAATCATCCACATATAACACTACAATTAGAGGCTCATTCTCTACAACCAGATAATAGAGATTAGGGTTTGCGTCACTCTTGACGAACCCCATCTTCTGCAAGTAGCCATCAATTCAACCGTACCATGCCCTAGGTGCCTGTTTCAGCCCATACAAGGCTTTCTTTAATTTGCATACATGAGATTTCTTCTCATGTGTCTCAAAACCTTTTGGTTGTTCGATGTATACTTCCTCTTCTATTACCCCGTTCAAGAATGTCGTTTTGACATCCGTCTGATGAATCTCCCATCCCATTTGCGCTGCAAGAGATATCACGGTCATAATCAAAGTATACCTGGCTAATGCGGCGAAGGTTTCTTCGTAGTTTATCCCTTCCTTCTGAGCATACTCCTTAACCATGAACCTGGCTTTGTATTTCTCCACACTGCCGTCTGCAGCATATTTGACCTTGTAGATCCATCTCGAACCTACCACTGATCTGTCCTGAGGCCTAGGTACCACTTCCCAGACATCATTGACCATTATAGAGTTGTATTCCTCCACCATAACATCTACCCATACTTGATGCTGAACGACCTCCTGAAAACTAGAAGGTTCCCCAACCTAAGCTACTAAGGCCTGGTATCTGTCTTGTTGTCTTCGCTCCCTCTTGCTATTCCTAGGTGCACCAATGAAGTCTTCTGCATCTCGTAGAATCTGTTGGAATTCCCGACTCGTTCTTCCACTGGTAGTAGGTACATCTATCAACTCCTCTTCTTCCTGAGATTCCTCCTGTTCTGAAGCCTTGTCTTCAGGAGGATTTCTGGTACCAGTTTCCGCTGGTTGAAATAGTTTGACCAACGACTCGTCTTTTCACTGCTCCTTAGAAGGCATTTCTCGGGATTTTCTAAAACCTCTATCCTCCATGAACTTAACATCCCGCCGAACTACTACCTTCCTAATCCCTGGGAGATAGACTCTATATGCCTTAGCATTCTTGCTATTCCCACAAGATATCCTTTCCCAGCAGTTTGATCTAATTTCTTTCTCTTCGCTTCGGGTATATGACAATATGCTAAACTCCCAAATATCCTGAAATGGTTGACTTCATGTGTCTTGTCCTATTCTGGACATAAACTGTCGTGTTGCATGCTTCTGCCCACAAGAATTTAGGCATATCCTAATCATACAACATTTCCCTAGCTGCTTCCACAATAGTCCTGTTTTTCCTTTCTGCTACTCCATTCTGCTCCGGATTGTAGGGAGCTGTCCACTCTCTTCTAATGCCATCCTTAGCGCAAAAATCGGTGAAGTCCTTGTCAACATACTCTCCACCATTTTCCGAGCGCAACACTTTTATCTTCTTTCCTGTCAGATTCTCCACTAAAGCCTTGAACTCTTTGAATCGACCAAAAACCTCCTCTTGGGTTTTTAGAAAGTAGATCCAAATCTTCCTAGAATGGTCATCTATGAAGGTGACGAAGTATTCGGCACCACTAAGAGCTTTTGTGGACATCTGTTCGCAGATGTCTGAGTGTATCAATCCTAGCACACTCTTCGCCCTATTGTTACTTCTGGAAAATGAAATTTTGGCATACTTGCCCAGAACGCACCCTCTGCACACGTCATCCCGTTCAGTACTTAGTTCTGGAACCGCTGATACTGTTTTCCTGAGAATTCTCAGAGCCCCATGGTGTAAGTGTCCCATCCTCCTGTGCCATAGCTCATTCAAGTCTTTGTCTCCATTACTGCTTATCAGTGCCATTGGTGATTCTAGATGTAACTTGTTACTTCTGATTCCAATCTGAAGCTTCCTTTTCCAATTTGGGTGTTTGACATATACTTTCTCCTTAATGAAGAAAACGGCATAACCCTTGTTTTGACGTTGAAATACGGAAAGTAAATTCATCCCCAATCCCGACATATGCAACACATTGGTTTCCCGAAGTAGCTCTCCTGCTTCGGTTTGAGAAACTATGGTACCTCTTCCTATTGGAGTACATTTTTCCTTATTTCCCATGGTGATCTGAAAATTCATTCTTTCTTCCTGATAATCTGAAAAACATTCTCAAATTCCTGTCATATGCCAGGAAGCTCCATTGTCTATATACCAAACCTCCGAGGAGGCAAAGCTTGCATGTCAAGCGACTTCTTCTTCCAATCTGGAAGCTAACGTCGAATATTCATCCCTTGTGCATTCTTCTGGAAATCTGCAAGGGTCCCCTTGAGTGGATGCCACTGCATCATGTTGTTGACCCATAATCGCTTTGGCTTTCCTGTTGTCAGATCTCTGCTTCGATACCATGTGAAAATTTCCAAACTGAAATTCTATCACTACAACAACTGATTTGTTTCACCTACTTATTATTCTCAATAAGTTATTTACGAAATACCTTCAACAAATATTAAAAGAAATTCTACTACAGTTATCACATAATTACCAAGAGAAAAATACATGCACAAGAATCAATCTCATCGACACAGTTATTTTTCGACAGTTGTCCCAGGAAAAATCCAATGTGGGAAAACTGGTGCAACAGGTGAGGGCCTTATTAATCTTTAGCACCAATTGCTTTTACGAGGAATGATTTTATAGATAAACTGAAAGAAAACACCTGAGACTTTCCCTTTGAGACCATCTAACACTTTGGAGACCCTGCTCCCACTTCTGCATCACCCCCTGCGTCACTTTGATTGACCCAGCGTGGCTTTGAGTGGCTTTTCGTCCCTCTGCATCAGCCTGCGTAGGCCCTGCGTCTCTCCTCTGGACTACGTCTCTCTTTCTACGTTGTCTTCCACTGCTCCTGCGTCACCTCCGCCTAGATCACTGCTTGCTGCTAAAGCCTTCTTCTTCCTCCACTCTGCAACTCCCTCTGAAATCAATCTCCTCTTCCTTGAGAATCGAATTTCCTTGAGATACTGAGTATCTGTCGGTCTCTCTCAAAATGACCCTCAAGTCTTTTCTTATACTTTTCCTGTTGATGAACCAACGGTCGAGATTAAGTCCCTAATCAACGACTAAAATTAAAATAGACTTGATCCTCGTCTCTTAGAAGCTTCTCATCCTTATCTTTATTAATACCCATTAATATTTTTATTTTCCTATGTCTAAACATAGGAACCCATTAAAAATATTAATTATTTTAATAACTCCTCATCCAGATAGAATTTCTCAGAACGATTTCTGGGTCTTTGAGATCTCATGTGCCTTATCCTCTCCAAATTTCAAGGCTAGAGCACATCCAATGCTACCAAAAATCAACACTCACCCCCTAGGATCTACATCCACAAAAAGGCATATATCACTATCATCCGCTCAAAATATCATCATAAAGTCAAATACTCAAATGAAATACTACACTAACATGCTGAAATAAAGAACTATTCTAATAGCATGAAATGGAAATTTATTCTGATAGAAAAAATGAAACTACTCTAACAACATAAATGACAAAGTGTAGAGTTAGAAATACAATACAGAGATGCCTCATGGCATCAGATGTCTTCAGTGAAATCCATTTTGAGAACCTGCCTACTCACAGGCGGACCCATAGGTTCTTTCTCTAATGTGCCCTGTCCAATTTTAATTATCTTGGGACTTTGACTTGTACCAGTATTAAGTTTTAACCTGTTTGTGGCCATCAAATATACCAAGCCTCTTCATTTTCCCTTTTCAACTATTGATTTGTTGAGGTTTGATCCTGCTCAAAATTGGTGATCCATGTTTCATGTCTTTTTTCTTTTTTTTGCTTTTTTCTTTTCTTCTTGGTTAGCTGCGATGGTGATGATGATGCAACTACTGTCAATTCTTTTGCCATGTCTTGAAAATGTTCTGATGGAGGATTCAAAGTATGCAAGTTTTTTGTGTCATGCCTGTTACCGCTCAAACTAGCAGGGGTACTATAAAGATAACTTTAAATATGCAGATCCATATCAATATGCTCATAACTTTAAATGAATGCACATGATTGCAAGAATGGTTAAAGTACCTGTTGAGAGATGAACCACCTTCCTTTAAGAAGAATGCCAGATGGGAGTTAGATCTCACCTGAGCAATGGTTGGAGAACTCTAGGATAATGCTATGTGCTGACCATCATAAGGCTACTGGCTGGCTGGCTGACAAAGGAGGGGCAAATTTTCTCCTATGGGCTACCCACTTTTGGTGGGTAACAGGCCCTATTAAGTTTATGACAATTGCAAACCTTATGACTGAGATAGAATTTGATAGAAGTGAGTACCTAGAGAGCTTCATGATTAAGGATGAGCATGGAGTGATCTAAACTAGTTTTCAGCGCTATGACCTTTAAAGTTTCGAATCTTACAGTAACATTTTTATGATAGAATTGAATATGATGCTTATCTATATTATGTTGAAATTGGAATGTTGTTGTCATGACTGTGATTGGGTTGGAATCTTCTATCTTGTTCTATGGTGAATTATATCATTATTTAATGAATAACATATATTTTACATTTTAAGTTTTACTGTTTCACGCTTTATCTGTTTTTCAAAGACATACATTTTTATATAATATTAATGTATGTGTGTAGGTATGTGATGCATCCCTAGACCCGTATAGGTTTCAAAATCACATGCCTGTACCCACTCCCTTGAACATTGACAACCTTGAAATTAGTTGTCCATTTAGAGAGAAAGGAGACCAATTTCATGAAAGAATTCCACTTAGGGGCTTATATGTTACATGGTCACCCTGACCATGCCTTGTCATAGTTATTGTTGTAGAATAATTCTACAAGGTGTGGATTGTATCGGTACAAATAGTGTGTGTAGTGGTTATTCCAGCTTACAGGCCTCGAGGATATTATGATTTTGTTGGCTTCATATTTTGAACAACGTATATCCCAAAGGCTGATTTCTATTTGTTAATTCAATGATTTACACCCATAACTGAGTTGCCGCTTATCCTTAAGCCCAAGGTACTTACTGTAATACTTGCATGAGTGATTATTCGTGTGGTTAGAGAGAAGTTTTTCCTAATCACGATTCACAACCTTTGTCGTTTATTGCAGGGTATACCTTTTTTCCATGCAGGTGACGACATTTTACGCTCTAAATCTCTGGATCGCGATTCATATAACTCTGGTGATTGGTTCAACAGGTGGATCTCATTTGAGGCCTTTTCTTAAGATCTTACACACCATGCTTTCTAAGTTATTTGAAGGTAGCAATTGGAGAAGATCTGCAATGTTATAGAAAGACTTCTCCAATAATTTTAAAGCATGCATGTTCATCTATAATTATGATCACAGAAGATAAATAACTTTTATATTTTCTTGCAGTGTTCAGATGCTACATATGAAAGACTAGGGATAGAGGAAACCAGTCTAGGCACAGTTACACTCTTCAACTGAAGAAGAAGAACTTAAAAGTTAAAACTGACGGCAAACCTACCTTTTTATTTTCATCTTTTAGGCCCAATACCATATTTTGTCCTTTTGTAGCAACCGATAAATCACCACAGCTACAATCTGAATTAAAGAAGTCAACTCCTTGTCAGGTTCATCAAGATGCCATGCTTAAATAGAATAAAGTTGAAGAAAAATCTTCCCTTACCCTCTGAAAAGAGAATATTATGATAACTGTCTTAGAAGTACTACTTTTGATGGTGTTCGGTTCTATCCAGTGTCTGTGTTATTATAAGCAATATAAGTATATCACTGACATGTCCAGGACAATATCAGTTTGGTACAGAAAACACCATTTCTTCTCACCCATGTTTGCTTTCTAAAAGTTCTGATATGTAGATTGGATTATCTATTATGAATGATATGTGGGTTAACATCTGCAATTGGTTTTATTTAATATTAATGTTCCCTTGGTTAGTTAATATTATCTTCAGCTTCCTTTTTCTTTATATTGCAATCTTTTTGTCATACTTATGGGAGCTGAATTTTCAGGTTAGACTTCACGTACGAATCAAATAATTGGGGAGTTGGATTGCCTCCAAAAGAAAAAAATGGAAATAATTGGCCTTTGTAAGAAATTCTTCCAAGAACTGCATAACTCATTGCTATACCTCTATTTTAAATGCCTTCCCTATATTTGCCAGAGTTTGCAGATAATTATTCGTAAGGAATTTCATATTTTACCAGTATTCTATGATGACGCAAACTTAGCTTTCCCTGGTTGGACTGATTTTGGATTTTGTAGGATGAAGGAACTTCTTGGAAGTCCATCTTTGAGACCAGGGAAGCATCATATTCTTTCTGCTCTTGGAAACTTCCAAAACCTGTTGAGAATCAGACGGTCTTCGCCTCTATTTCGGCTGGGGACAGCAAATGCTATTCAAGTAATAGTCTCCCCTTTGTGCCTGTATCATAAGGAATTACATTTTTAATGTTGTTCAGCTTGATGGATTTTGCAATTCATTTATATGTAAATTTGGTAAGGATAATTTGGCATAATAAATGCAGGCAAGAGTTTGTTTCCACAACACTGGGCCATCATGGATCCCAGGGGCCATTGTTATGAGCATTAAGGATGGTGACAAAGGAATGCCTGGTTTAACTCAGCTTGATCCCTTGTATGTATCCACCATTCAAGTTAGCTTGGAAAGCAGGCATTCAGACACTAGCATAGGGAGAGGCTGCTGAGTTTTTTATGCTCTTTCTGCTGAGTTGAGGATGTGCAAATTACAGTTAGATTAACACTGATCGGTTTGCTTATAGGTACCGAAGGGTAGTTCTAATATTTAATGCCCGTCCCAGTGAATTTGTTGCTCCAATTTCTGCACTGAAATCATTGCCACTTACCCTCCATCCAATACAGGTGATCTCCTTCACTCCTACTTCTCACCGTCTGCCTTCATGCAATTTCTGTGAATTAATTTTGTGTTCAGCATCAAAACTTATTTTTGTAGCTATGAAATTCATTATTTTGCCCAAATCAAGTTTTTTCTTGGCACTTGAACAAGCAACCATGATGTTAATTTATGTTTATTTGCAGGAGGCATCATCTGATGCACGGGTAAAAACTTCTTTCTATGATGCAAGCACTGGTACATTCAAGATTCCGCCAAGGACAACCTCTGTATTTGTGGAAGCCCGTTAGTCACGTGTCTCCTTTCACTGTTTCTCCATGAATAAGGAAATCAAAGAAGCTATAAAAGCACACCACTGGTATTTACAGAAACATCATGTAAGTAGCTTCAGGAATATAATGGCGTACATTTGGATTGTTTATTTGTGATGCACATCATTTAATTTATCAATTTTGTATTTCAAGACTGGTTATGTAAAATGAACTTTAGTTGGAAATCGGAACAGCAACTGTCAACTACGTTTATGGGGAATAAAACATTCTAAAAGATGCGAGGTTATTCAATTGTGGAGGGAGCATCTGGGTAGTGTTTATATTCTCTAATTTAGTGATGGACAATCCTTTATTGACTTGTACCCAGTTTCTGTGAAATAATTGCCGTCGAATTTTCACACTTCTGTCAAAATCCCTGGATCTCACAAAAATTAGCTGCAATGTAATCTTTACGGAAAGGATAACCAATCCAACTCTCAATCACCAATATATGTTTCAGATATGAATGATTTTCGTTACAAGAACATCTAGCATCAATGAAGTGTAAATCCCAAGCACCAAGGTGATAGCTTTGTGTAACTATGATATCTCTCAACTTAAGAACTTTATTGTATTTATATGTATATAAGTTTAATTTCTTTTACAATGTTATATTAGAAAAACAAACAGATATTTAATTATCAATAACCTTACTGATAATAACTGATGTATAGTTGGTGTTGAAAACTGTATTTATGTTTTATTTGATGAATAAAGACAAACTAGAAATTAATGGCTAAGTACAAATGGCTGAAAGAGGAAATTTAGCTGCGATTCTAATTTAAGAATTATTATTATCCATCAAAAAAGTCCTAGTTATCTAATCTGGGTGATTGAATTAAATTCTGAAAATTACTATAATGGCCAATTAAATGTTCCTAGAAAACAAGAAGTTGTCTTTAAAAGTGAGAAACAAACGTTCATAAATGAACTGTTAATTACATGCCACCTGTTGGTGAGGTGGAGACAGTTAATAACCACCCAAAGAGTGGTAAATTGATATTTTCTGAGAATTCTCTTGTTTTTGTCTCAATTATTCTGAGAAGAAAAGAGAGATTGAAGTGACGCAGGGAGGATAGACAGACAAAAAGAATTTGCAAGCCTAATTTGCTCATGGGGAGAGGCAAAGTTTGTTGTGTCAAAGTTGGGAGGAGCCAAGTATTTAGCCATTTATTTCCAAAATTACTTCAAGTCGGTGTGCTAATTCTCTTTCTACATCTATGTTAAAGTTAAACAATTTAGATTCTGTATTCTTTATAATTCGATGTTTTAACCTGTGAAAAAAGAAATTAATATATTGGTTGTGGAAGTTTATTTACTGGTTATAGGAAAGGAAAAGAAGAATATTGTTTATTTTTTAAAATAGGAAGTATCGAACAACATGCTTTAGTTTCCTTACAAATACATATGTATGTAAGGTATTGACTAACTGTGTTGGAAATTAGTTTTAACTCTGTTTTATTATGAGTTTGTACCAGTAAATACAAATGATATCAGAGGAATTAGAAAAAAAAAAGGGTAGATAATAATGTTACAATGGAAAGTCGTACAAGAGATTCTAATATATAGGTTTTTTTTCTACTTCTGTTGAAAGAGGAAGAAATTCTGGAATTTTTTTTTTTTTTTTATAAAACAAAGGAAGAAAGATTTTGGTAGCCTTACAGTTCTTAGTAGTAACTTAATAAGAGAAACGAACCAGCAATATTAATCAAAGAAATGTTATGATGGAAATAGAAGGGATAGTTTCCCTTAAGTAATTATTAATTAAATAATTATTTCTTTTGAAAAATAAGCATACATTTGCTACAAAGAACCTACGAACTTGTAGGCTTATCGTTCTACTACTAGAAAGTTGAAATTCCGATGGATAGATAAGATAAACAACGGATTCTGAAAGAAAAACGGTGGAAGTATAAGTTAGCTCTCGTTAACAAGCTAACGTTGTCGATTACGCTATCAGATGAAAAGTAATATATAGAAAAATAAAGAACTTCTAGCAACAGAAAATTCGCGTAAGGAATTTGAAAGAAAAATGATTACATAAATATTTATAAATATGATAAATAAGCAAAGAAATTCCAAGGTAACCGTAGGTATGAAAGAAAATTTTATATAAAACATAAATAAATGATTCGAGTCGATAAAACCAAGACTTTAGTTGAGAAAAGATCTCATATAAACAAATAATAATGGTTATGTTATAGTATCTAAGCCCTAAAGTCCAACACTAGATAAGAAGGGAATTTTTACATATTCGATCATTTTAAGTCATATGACATCGCAAAACCACCTCGGGCTCTCAAACAACATTTATAGATATTCTCAAAATATTTTGCTACGAATATGGAAACCAAAAGGTCTAGGAATTATTCCAAACTCGAATAAGATTAAATCTATGTTAACCACTGAATGATTTAGATAAGAATCTTGAAGTCTTGAGATAAGATAAGATAATTATATTTATGTCCAACTAATGATCACAAAGTAGGTCGAAGGCATTGTTGAGTACAATGATGTCGATAAAATGCAGGAGAACTAAACGGTCTCCTATAAAAAATACAATGCATGCATATAAAAGGTACAATGCAGGAACATAAAAGATACAATGTATGGAATGCCATGACGAAAAGGATCAGACCCATCTCTCTTAACATCTGAGAATGGCTGAAGAGCACTGAAAAAAATTCCACAAAGTTTGCTGACCTGATGAAGGGTCAGTGGGAGGTATAGACTATCCACTAACTCGTTGTCTCGGGGAGTTTGTGCAATGTTGAGGTCTGGAGGACCTAGTCTACCTCCCTGTGACGGATATGAGATGGTTTAGTTGTTGGCATCTCGTGTGGCCGAAGAGGTCCCGCGGATCCTCACTGGTCTAGACTCTGGATATGCAATCGTTCTCTTTGTGCCCCTATCTGAAGGTAGTACCCTGAAAAATGTCGTGATCCTCTGTGTGGGCTCTGGACTGATGGGAGGTTGAAGAATATGCGCTCGGAACCTAAGAGTCTCCTGCATATATAGGGCTAAACATCTCTAATTGGGATGCCTGAAAAATTCAGTGAGGGTCTGAGAGTCTCTAAACAAGCAATGGGACCTTACTCTGATCTCGTAGTAGATAGGGCATCCAAAAATAAATTGCACCTCAGTCTCTACTTCATGTAAATGACATACATGACAGAGTCTGTCTGGCCTATCAATTTGGTGATCTGTGTTTACCCGAAGTCTATGAGAACCTACTCTGAACTAGCTTAGAGGAATGCGAAGAGCATGCATCCAGTGGTAACGTATACTGAGGTCGAATAATGAGCCTGTCTCTCAACTCCAAAAAGTGCTCAACATAGAAGGCCATCTTTGGATGCAACCCTCCCGGAGGATTGACCCAAGTGACTTGGACGAACTGCTTGTAAATGTCCTCCTTGATGATCTTGTTCAACTCTTGTCTAGTAGGTACAAGGTGACCAGGAGCATCTAAGGAATATCGAAAAGGAGAGAGACGATCCAATTGAATGCCCACTGACTCTAAGAGATCTGAAACTCTTGTAAACCAACATCTAGCCCGGCCTAAGGGAGTAGAACGAGCAATATTCTTAGAAGAGCAATATGCCAAGTAAGGGTAACGGTCCCTACTCTTTATCGAGTCTGCAAATCCCTGGACACGATGCAAGAATGAGACCAAATTGAAGATTGTCTCTAGTCGAAAGGGTTGAGCTCCAAACTCTTCAAGGATGATATGCTGAGGTATTCTTTGTTTGCGTCTAATGATGTGGCGGAGAAGAAGAGTCTGGACTCTCTCAATTGAAGCCCAATCCGGCTCAAGTAAGACGGTCCCCAAATCTCTGAGCCATATAGAACAATGGGACGAATCAAGGTGTCCACGAGGCTCGTCTTGGACGAGATGTCCTTGAAGTGATGTTGAAAGCACTGTCTCTTGAGAAGGGCTAAGGATCCATATCCATTGTTGATCCGAGGTTGAAGAGTTGGTCGCAAACTGAAGCAGGGACCTAAGAATTGCACCCCCAAGTACGTATACATGCTGGTGATCTCAACCTCCTCTCCTCTGAATAGAAAGTGAAGGTCTGAAATTTTCTTCACCCCATTGAAGATCATAACCTTGGTTTTACCCAAGTTGATCGTCCACTGTCAAAGATCGCAAAACAAAGCTAAGGCATTCAACTGCCTTTGTAATCCTTCTGGAGATGAGGAAAGGAGGACCACGTCGTTTGCAAAGAGTAGAATAGATATCATGACCTAGTGAAGAAGGCAACCATCAGTGCCCTGGATATGCTCGTGTAGAAAAGCCTCCAACTCATCAATATAGATCCCAAATAGGGCAGGGGACAATGGACAACCCTGTTTAACCCGAATAGTGCTTCGGATGAAATCAAACATCCCATGAACCATGCGAAGATGACCAAGGATGGATTCATATAGACGCGTAATAACTGTCAATAGGGTCGTTGAGATGTGAATATCTCAGAATCTCTAGAGTAAGGCTTCCCTCTGAATAGAGTCAAAAGCTTTCCTGCGAAAACAAAGTTGAGATGCATTGGTGGATACTTGCAATGATGTAAAAATATTTTCATTTATTAACTGTAAATACCCATGAAATGAAACAATAAATTTAGTATTATTTTTTTTTGGAAATTAGTTACCTTGCTTAACCAGCGGGATGCTCTGGTTCTCTATTTGAAAAGGAACAACAAACAAACGTTGGATAAAATTTTATCGGCCTCAATATTAGGACAAAGCTAATAGAAGAAACTTATAGTAATTATTGGACATATACTTGTAACCAATTATTTAAGAGAAATGGAAATCCGAATAAAAACAATAATAAATATTTATTTAGAGTATAGTATAATTCAACGAGGAGTTAGCTTTGCGGCCAACTTTTGTAACCCTTTAAACGTTCAATTAAACTAGGGGGCGAGTATTTCCTCTGTAAGTTGAAACCCTAGGGTTTGACAGGGAGGAAAAAATACTTCCTCGTAACCTTGATGAGAAACAATGAAAAATAAAAATTGGGGAGTAAACCCTTTGTACTAAGTGAAAATTTTGGAAAACTAGAAAAGGGTTGTAACTGCCATAAGCCCTCTTGTTTTAAAAACTACTTATTAAGTAGATAGGTAACAAATTATAGAATGAGAAACACATGCAATAGGTAAACCATTCAAAGAGGGGAAAATCTAGAGTATTTTTTAATACCAAATAAATTGGAGAAGAGAACCAACAAGTCAGTTGAACAAAAAATTTACATAAGGAGTTTCATTTAGATTCAGAGAGTTACCTAAGGAAGGCTTGGCCAATAGCATATCAACAATACTCAAAGAGTTAATTGAACATGGCCATAAATCAACAATTCCATATACCCTAGAAGTTAAACAACGCAAACATTTAGTAACAAGCACGCAATGAAGAAATTCAGAGATAATTGAAATAATATTTTTGACTCTAAGCTCTTAAGTAGAATTGTTACCTTCATGAAGTAAACTTTGAGTGTTCATATTTGTAGCCTTATCAGTTGGATAGGGGGTGGAGTCCCACTGTTTCTACATGACAAATGGAAACTATATGCCGGAAGAAGAGGAATAAGGATACATGTTCTCAAGTTGTCAATGAGAACTGCAGTTGTTGCCGGAGGCACAAGTCAAACCCTAGCCACCTAGAGCGGCATGTTAAGAAAAACCAAGAAGCAAAAACAAAATGATTGGCGCCCCGTTTCTAGTATGGTCATTAAACACTTGCAAAACCCTAACATTTTTCATACCATTGATCTAGTGAGGTAAGATCCAAGTCATTGAAATAAGTGTCACAGTTAGGTAAGCACGTGGCAAGTGTAGGAGTCTTCTTGATCATACAAATGAACATTCCATAAAAATCCTCAAATAAGCACCAAGGTTGGAAATTTAATAGCTAATCCCATATTGATAACCATAAACAAGGAAATATGTATTTATAAGTTCATACTTGGGATTAGAAATCCATAAAAAGACCAACATATTGTCAAAGATTCTTAACCAATTGCATATGTTGTGAGAACATTATGAAATGAAACCTTCATAGCGCTAATAATATATAAATGTATATAGTCGACATTTGAAATATGGTTAAAAAGTTAATGAACCAAATAAGAGTCTGGAAAACAAGATTCAAAATTACTAATACAATTATATATAAGTCTAGAGACTATCATTTGAACAAGGGAAAAGTTTTTATAAGAAGAGAAGATGCATCTGAAGGCTAGTTTCATCTAAATATTTGTACTTATATAAAACATGTTATTACACAAATAGTCAAGTATGTAGAGAGAGACAATACTAATTTTAGGAATCTAATATAATTTGATAAAAAGAAAATAGTAGGGACTAGTATGTGACACGAGGAAAGATGAGAATTTTAAATTACGGAATCCTTATACGATGCTATTGTAAAGATACAATCACATATGTCTATTTTAAAGAAATGGTGAGATTCATATTCTATGAATAGTCCAATTTGTCTTTTATATTAATTATTTATATATTAAAAACAAAATGGGGTGTTATAAAAGTCATTGTAAGTGTGGTCATTACAAGAACTTGGGGAGGCTACTTACTATCACCTTAGTAGCTCTTCCTCTCACTTTAGGTTGGTACTTCTCCAACACAAGTGAGGTATCCCTAAGTAGGATTGCTAAGGCTATGGAATGGAGGCTCTAGGTGATATTTGGAGACTGATCCTTAACAAAGCAAGTAGTTGTAAAAATAGTGAAAAGATGAATGGATTGAAAAAAAATTAAGGTGATGGAAACCCTAAGACCAGTGCATACCAAATATTGGCCAAAATATAGTCAAGGAAACATGGATCTAAGAGGACAAGTGCATGAATACACAAGGGAAAAGATGGGTTGTTATAGATGCCACAAATCAGTCTTAACTTGCTAAAAATTGCTCTAAAAAATTAACCATGGAGAGATAGGGTGCCACTCTTAAATGTAGTTATGAAGTCAATGTCTTATTACTTCTAGAAACAACTTTCTTTTATAGATGCAAATTGAATAGAACAAAAAATATTAGGAGGATTATATCATCACATTATACCATCCAAATGGTAGATACCCCATTATTAGGCCTTTAAAACAAGTTACAAGGATTTCCTAAAATAATCAGCAACATATGAATCATTGCAAACATAAAAGCCTTATTTAAAATAAAAGCAATACGACCAATCTTCCATTAAGCTTGCTAATATGATGTACAACATAATGCAAAGGGAGAACTCCTTCAATGCCTAATCTCCCAACAATCACCTCAAAAATGGAGAGAAAACTCCTTTATATAAAGGGATCCTTTTCTCTCTTACAATAGTGTAAGATATTTGCTAACTACATGATGAGTCAAATGATAATAAAATATTGGAGTAGTTAAATCTTATCCTCATTATAGTTGACTTGTCAGTTATGACTACATTGTCTCCCTTCTCTCTGGGAGGGGATGTTATTCCAAAAATATGAAAGAATATACAATAAATCTCCAAGATAGATGGCACATCACAAAATTTTTGATGGAGGGAAATTCCAAAAAATATTCAAAAAAAAGACAACAACATTAGATAGACAACTTCAACTAGCAAGAGGATATCAAAGTGCAAAAATACTTGAAGTTTTACATTTAAGGTGTGAAAAATAGGTAATATCACAACTAAGGACCAATACACAGGTTAAGATTTGAAACAAGAAGATGAGAACAACCAATATAGTTGTCAGAGGAAAGTTTATGTCAAGTATGAGGTATTGGTGAGGTGGAAATTGAGCATCACTTTTTCATACATTGTACATCATACTCACAAATCAGGGAGAGATTGAAATTGTATATCAAACACTACAAATCAACATTTCAAGAGGATCTAGTGAAAGGTACAAAAAGATTGCTGAGAAAATAGTATGGGTGAGAAGTAGATGGTTGAGAGTAGAGTCAATGATATAACTGTCTCTTGATGCATAGCAAAGCAGACTGGACTTGGTTGAATAGACCAAGACTAATTTGATCCTTCCATTGCACCATTAATACCAGTGATAACAATTTCTCTTCTTTTTTTGCAATTAGTGCATAAAATGTGAAACATGTTACCTTGTATTGCCATTCAATTTTGTGAACAATTTAATAAAATATGTCCATCTTTCACATTTTAATTAGGTGTTTTACTTTGTAACCATGGATTATGCAAAGTTTAATTAGGTGTTTTTCACATTTTTTTCACGGTTATGAATTTAGTTTTTGTTATTTATTTTTAAATTGTAGATTTAGTTTTAGTTTTTGTTATTTTTTTAAATTGTATATTTGAGTTGTTGAGTTTGTATATTTCAAGTGTTTTATGAAATTTACTAGTTATTAAATTCATTTATATATTTAAAAATATATTAATAAAAAAATTTAATTTCACCAAAAATTATATGGAGAAATTTTAATTAGAAACACCCAAATATATAATATTTATAAATGAAAATATCAACTTTTATTTAAATATCAAACATTTTGAATATATCATATTATTTCAAATAAATGATCAATCATCACAAAAGCTAGGAATTATATGAGTTTTTATGTTTTATCAATGATCCTATAATATAATTACATAAAGTAGGCATCTTTCTAGCACTTCCTAACCATTTATAAAAAAATAAAAATACATCATTTGTTATCTATTAAAATTTTAAAATATTTGTTAGAATTTTTAAAAATTTATACTCAAGAAAGGCACCCTGTAACATGAATGAGGAGATGTTATATGTATTTGTTTTCATGCAAATATTCATTAATTTTTGGACATTAAATGTTAAGATGTTTGTATTATGGGGGTTACACTTCTTTTAGAAATAGAGAAGATGCGCCTTATGTCCATCATTAGCCATTGTTGAAAAATTGTTTGCAAGTGTTACGAGCTATTACAAGATCCCTACCTATAGTCGAACATTTGTTTTTGAAAGTTTTATTCATTGTTTGTCTTTGTGCAAGACCACTTGGCTCTACTCTGTTTCACTCTCTTCATTTTGTAGTGAAACCCTTACCGGCGTCAAAATTTCGTTTGCAGGTGTTATGAGCTATTGAAGCTTTGATTCTGTATTTGTTACTACTGCGGAACCCACGACTCTACTTCGTTGCATTCTTTGCATTTTGAAGAGTGACCTGTCATTATGTGGCATCTCTAATTATCTATGGGTGTCAGTATTAATAGTGTTTAGGGAAAATTTGTGCCCCGAATTTAATTAGATGGATAAACCATAGTCCTATGAATCATTTGGTAGAAGCACCCCATTTTTAGGAAAAAAATAAAAAACTTGAACAAGATGTGTATGAGGTATGCAAAGAAAGAAGAATCAAACCCTTCTTCGGATTTGGGGCTTATCTCCTCAAAAAAAGAGAATGTGGTGCTCTTGGAGGAAAAATGGTTAATGGGGAAGTTCGTTAGTCTGTGGCCAAGTTATGAAGTTTTTGAAGACCAGGTCTTTGACAATTGGGAAAATCATGAACCCCAAAGAAATTTATATGTTGGAAATGGTTATTATGCATTTCTCTTTGAAAATTAGGAAGATAGAGACTAGATCTATATGTTGGGTCCCTACTTAATAGGCACCATGTTGGAAAATTGTACCTTTGGTCGACATTTTCATTAATAAAATGAAAAGAGAAAAAATGGAATTTCTATTTATTAGTTAATGATCACACATGTGTCCAAGTGGCCCTACTAAGTAAAGTTGGCCTGGCCCCTTGGAGGCATGCATTAGACCCCTCTTGGAGACTATATATGTGATCTCTCCTCTACCAAAAGGTATCCATTAACTCTTAATATATATCTATGTTCTAGCAAAGGAAAGAAGACAAAAAAGAGACTAAAATCAGAAGAAGAAAAAGAGGGTGAAAAATTAAGGCAACTATTTCTTGAAGTCAATTTGATGTGTGAGTTCTTAAAGCTTCCTTCTATGGTTAATGCTAAGTCCTTGGTGTATTCTCTGTGACATCTTGACTATTGAAAAAGGTTGAATTCCGACTCCCTTATGATTTGAAAATGCCCTTGTTGCAAACCTACTTGTAGAGCATATTTGTGACTCTTAACTTATTTGAGGGTTGGTGTTTGGTCAATTTAATGTTCTTAAATTGCAAGCACAAATTTTCGACCTGAGTTGGTAAACTTATGAAGTGCAAGTGCACTATATATGCTAGAAGCCTTTTTAATTTGTTAGGGTGATGATTATATTTGTTTTGAGGATTTTCTTTGTTATCTATATTCTTATTGTAAGCATTATATTATAGTTAGACTTCTACAAATTAATGAGTGGAAGTGGAGCTATTGTTAGACTAATCTACCAGATCCTATCTACACTAAGTATTGTTCTTATGACTAGTTTTGAATGAATTATGTTTGGAACAAAAGAGATCTATGAATCAATCAATTCTTTTCTAAAACATCTTATGTTAACCATTCTAAAATTGTGAACTTAATCTAATAATCGTGTTGCAACAGAGTATTGATATTCAAACGATTAAAAGAGTATATACAAATTCTGATTATAAAAGTATGAAAAAAATCCTTTAATGTTGACTACAATTAAGTGAAAACACTAAGGAAACTAAACCATTAAATGACTGCAAAGTAATTTAAATGAAAATGAAATAACGAGATTAACTGAGTTATAACGAAATAACAAAGTAGTGAATTAAATAAATTAAGCTAAAACAAAATGAGAATGCGATAATAGAAAGTTGAAAAACAAAATAAAACTTGACCTCGACTTCCTATAGGGGCCCTCCGCAAAACAACAAGAGTAAATCACATTCAAATACGCATCGATTAACAAGAAATGCAACTTCAAATAGATACGAGAACAGAGGTTTTTTCACACAATTTTTCAAAGATTACCTATTACCTATTGTTTACACACACACACACACACACATATATATAATGTGTGCTCAACAGTTTGAGACTTCTATGCCTATAGGTCTTCAAACAATCCTTATTCAAATTCAAATCTTAAACATGAAAGTGTTATCTCGACGATTTTCTATTTGGAAAGCAAATCAGAGAATCATGATGCATTCGAAGACCTACTGCTACATGTTTGACCCATGCCTTTGATTGTGCCACTATGTGATTTCTTCAGTGATTTGAATTGAGCGAATAGCCGGAGATCCATGAGGAGATCAAACCTCAATTGCCCATGTGCTTTCTTGCTTCATTGGCGCACCAGAACCCCACAAACCATGGAGATAGCTACAGATTTGTAAAATAGTTGCATAATCATGTTAATTCTATAGTTAATGCAATCTATAACATAATAATAAGGCACATTAACGAATATGAAAAATAAGACAAATAAGTTTTTTTACCTTATCAAAATCTATGGTTTTATTGCTTTTATTGAGTTGGTAGCGATTATGAAAAGAGAAAATGGATGAAAAAGGGCATCAAAACAAAACAATCGTGGAACTATACATTCCCCCATACTGAAGATTTTGTATGTCCTCATACAAAACACGAAATTGATATATTTGTTTAATTACTGCATTTCCTTGGACACCTCTACTAGTACATCTAACTTCATCTTTTTCACTTTCTTACCAGTCACTACCTGTTAGGCCCCTATACTACTAGTGTAACCCCTTAATTTTTATTAGTATAACCCACTTATTATATTGATGTACCCATGTAGTGCCCATATTGTTACTATTGTGCCCCATAGAAGCCCACTATTGTTATTATTGTGCCCTTACATTATTATTGTTATGTTGGCTCTGATTATGTTATAACCCCTTAGACTCCTATATATAGAAAGGAGGTCTTTTCATTTGTATCATCCAAGAATTGTTCATTTATGTAATGTAAAGGAGGTTGCCCCCTCGAAGAGGCTAAATTCTAAGGCGTTGATCTATCTTTTCTATCTTTTCTTGAGCTGGTTTCATAACATTTGGTATCAGAGCTTTGGATTCTAGGGTTTCGCTGCTCCAAACAGGTCATTGTGGCATTTTCGCTATAACTTTTTGTCTGTGACGTTTCAGAAGTCGCAAAAAAAACCCATTTGAGAAGAAATCGCGCTGAACCTTGGGTCCGAATTTCAGAACTTTTCGCAAGATATTTGCGGAGATATGATCTAAGGAAGTTGATCGTTTTGTAGACTCCTGAATTACATTTAAAACAGGTGACCTGGGGAAAATCATCATAACTTTCTCTCTAGGGATCGGATTGAAATTTCGTAAGAAGGTACAGAAAGAGGACGAACTATAATTTTTTTTTATATATTTTTTAGATCCAAAGGTCGAAATAGTGACACGTGGCACTTCATACAAGTTCGCTCTTCTAGAAAGGTCTATAATCAGGTCATCTTTGGATATTGTGCATAACTCTTTCTTAGAGAATCCAATTTGGATCAGACTGGTGGCATTGGAAAGAGGACACAGAGGGCTACTATAGTTCACAATTTCAGAACTTAAAGATCTGAAAGTACAGAGTTACAGTCGTTTCAAGGTCGAGCTCCTAAAATCAAGAAAAAGCAAGATGAGGAAGTTTGATGGCAAGGATCCGGTAAATTGGATACTTCAGATGGAGCAATATTTTGATCTACATGGTGTACAATTGTTACAAAAGGTATGTATTGCATCTTCATATTTAGAACCATATCAATTTTTATGGTATGAAGGGCTATGTTCTCGTAAAAAACTTGTTACGTGGTCAATTTTCACGGAGGAAATGATAGCACATTATGAGGATACAAAGAGCAACACCTTCTTTAGAGCAACACCACAACAATTGGAAAGAGTAAAAGGGCTTTTTGATATAATGGAAAGAAAAATTATGGAAACCAGGAAGCATACCCGTCACAACTATAAAGATGGAAGTGTTGTTTCTCCCAGCCTTCCACAACCTACAAGGGTTACACCACAGCAATTGGAAGAAAAAAGAGAAAAAGGGCTTTGTTACAATTGTGATAGCAAATGCACTAAAGGTCATAGGTGTGCTGAGAAGAAATTATTTTACATAGAATATGAAGAGGAGGAAGAAAAGGATCAAGAAACATCAAAAGAAGAGGATATACACCAGGACACCACCCCAGAGAAAGAAAAAATGAATCAAACCGTATCTTGTAAAGCATTGGCAAGAATTACCACTCCTCAAACTCTCAAGATAGAAGGACATATCAAGAAGAAAAAGGTGCAAGAAGTGAAAGATCACATCGAGAAAGAAGAAATGAATCCAACCATATATTGTAATTCATGGGTTGAAATTACCACTCCTCAAACTATCAAGATAGAAGGGCACATCAAGAAGAAAAATGTTCAAGAACTGAAAGATCACATCGAGCATCAAGAAATGAATCCGACCATATCTTGTAAAGGACTGGAAGAAATTACCACTCCTTAAACTCTAGAGATAGAAGGACATATCAAGAAGAAAAAGGTTCAAGCAGTGAAAGATCACATCGAGCATCAACAACAAGTTCTCCAACTTTTAAAGGATAACGCCACTTCGATGCAAAATCAAATGAAACAACAGGTAGATCAACATTGTAGTGAAAAATGTTTTGATGTAGGTGATTGGGTATTTTTACTGCTACATCTCAAGCAAGCTATTTATGAGAAGGAAATGTTGACAATACTACATGCACTTAAAAATGGCGACCTTACCGAATGAGAAGACTCTTCAAGGATGAGGATGTGGAAGCATTTTTTTGTGCTATTTCTATTATCCAACCAGATTGGATAAACGAAGCAAGGGATGAATGGAAGAAGGACGAACAAGTATGGCCACTTATTCAAAAGTTGCAAAATATCCCAATTCAAACAATATTGCCAGAAATTGAAGAGGAAAGAAAAATCATATTGGAACCAGGAGCAGTCACAGAAACAAGAACCCGACAGCTACGAAATCGATCAATTTCAGAGTATTTCATCAAGTGGAAGAACATACCCGCTGAATATTCCACATGGGAGGACAAGAATTTTATACAGAAGCATCAAGAACTACTCAAGCGTTGAGGACAACGCTTTTTGAAGGAGAGGGGCATGTTAGGCCCCTATACTACTAGTGTAACCCCTTATTTTTATTAGTATAACCCACTTATTATATTGATGTACCCATGTAGTGCCCATATTGTTACTATTGTGCCCCATAGAAGCCCACTATTGTTATTATTGTGCCCTTACATTATTATTGTTATGTCGGCTCTGATTATGTTATAACCCCTTAGACTCCTATATATAGAAAGGAGGTCTTTTCATTTGTATCATCCAAGAATTGTTCATTTATGTAATGTAAAGGAGGTTGCCCCCTCGAAGAGGCTGAATTCTATGGTGTTGATCTATCTTTTCTATCTTTTCTTGAGCTGGTTTCATAACACTACCATCCTTGGTTTTCTCATGAGGATCTTGTATTTCAAGTTTATAACTTGTCTCTGTAAAGCTCTGTTTTTCTTCTTTAATTTCTTGTTCTTCTTATACCACAGACTTAGATGTAAAAGGAGGTTGTCACTCTTAGCTATTTTTATTTCATTATGTGCTTTCAAGGCTTGATTTTGATTTTTAATGTACCTGTTTAATGTCTCCAGTTCGAAAATTTTATGTTTTAATACATTGATTACTGGAGGTTCTTATGGTTCATTAAATTGGACTTCTTCTTCCTCTTGATTTGGAATTGATGTTCTTGTTGCATCCTTTTTATCCATGGATTTGATATAATCATAAATCTCTTGCTGCAAAGGATCAATTTTTGGCGTTCTTCGACGTGGACTCTGAGAAGGCGAGGTGAAAGTTGGTGATGAAACCCTTGGAGATGCTCTCGAAGAAATTCTTGAATCTTCTTCTACTTCTACATCAATATGCTCTTTACTTTTTGAGGGTAATTCTTTTGTTGGATTGAATCTGGTACTCCTTAGACCCGTGACAGGGGCCTTTTGAGTTTTCTTCATTTTTGTTTTAGGCTTCTTTGTTTGAGGTAAAATCTTTGTCTCTTTGCTGGCTTTCTTCCTTCTAACATCTCTTTTTTTATTTTCTCTAAAAGTTCTACAAGAGGGATGTCATCCTCTGATAGTTCCTGTGGCTGTTGTGGTTCTTGTTCGAGTGTTCTATCAATTTTTCTTTTCCTCCCTCTCTTAGTTCTGCTACTATTTGGTTGCTCATGAGTATCCTCCTTAAAGTGATTCCTTACTAAAAACCCTTCTCAATTATCACCTATGTTTTGGAGATGAAATTCAAAAAGTATTTTGACTAGATCATGATGGTACATTGTATTATCTATGGACTGGATTTTCCTTTGAACATCCCCTGTTGGTCAGGTAAATCCCCTCTGCGGACAGAGGCGATCCCACTAGCCTATAACAGAACTAGCCACAAACAAACCACGCTGCTACGCAAGTTCCTAGTTATGCATCAAAGGTGAATCAAGAAGACCAACCTGGAATCCAACGATATGATTGAAGCAGAGTTGATATCCTCGCTCCCTCGCTCCCGCAGATCATAAACGAACACCTGCACATGCAAAGGAAGAGACAAATACCAACATAACAGCTACCAAGGCACAACTATATTTCAGTCAGAAAGGAAATAAATCAACACATCACCATAATAGACAATGATATTGGAACTATAATAGCAGTCGCTCATCAATTAATAAACAGGAAAAGTTACAACCATTGTTCTGACGTCGACCCTTCTCCTGGCTGGGCGAGTAACTATATGTGTCTTGCAATGCATCTTCTCTCCGGTAGCATAACCTCTCTAGCACTCACTAGCATTCCTCCAAGAACTCAAGAACTCAACATCTAACACTCCATGACCAATAATCATCACTACTATCACTCAATCACTAAATCACTAGTACTAACACTATCTTGTCCAATGCATAATGACAAGCTTATATAGATGAAGAAGGGAGGAGCGTACGATGAATCGGGACACCTTTTGCGGATTAGCATTATCCTCAAAAGCCATAAAGATGGATAAAGCTCGACAAAAGACTGATTTTTTATCCTCATAAAAGCTCCATGTAATGAAGGAAACAACAGTCGGACGTGCGTTAAGGCAAAAAGCACGACTAAATTTGGTTGGCGCGACTGTTTCTCTAAGACAGAGCGCCAATGGTCGCGCCCTCTTTTGAGGATCTCCACCATTGGCGCGGGTAGAATACTGTGGACCTGCGCCAATGGAAAAAGATCACTTTTCAGGGATAATCTGCAGAAGATGTCTTCAGGGAACATGGAGTACATACTCAGGGGAACATAATGCAAGTGTTTTTAGACCTTGTCACTTCTTATAACTCCCGAAATGGGTCCTCCAAGGTACGACAAGAGGAGTAACAGGGATGGTGACAAATTACTGTGTAACAGATGCCCCCTAAAGCATGAAGTCCGAGAGGTGGAGAGGGGTGAAATGCTTTACAAGAACACACATAAGAGCACATAAGAGCACATATAGTTACTGCCGCCGAGGAGCTATATTAAGAGACATGACTGATAGTTCAATTACATGATGTACGTGGTATGGTCGCAGCCATCCATAAGAGAGTACATAAATAATCTGGATCCATAGTATGGACGCAGCCATCTGGTTAGGATCAATGAATTGACTCAGGTATGGTCGCAGCCATCCAGTGAATGAGTCAAGTATCAAGAATCACGCCTGGATTACAACAGACACAATCCAGGGTCTTGCGCTCCATCTCGACCCGAACAAGAGTACAAGTCCAAGCATGTGAATATATGAGCTGAAGTCGAACATGCATGAACATCGTCTGATTACCAGTCAATAATGGAAACTGTTAACAGACGCGAGAGGTACCACCAATAATGACAATGGCCCTCAAGGTACTATAGGTACAATCTACGGCGTGTGAATCAATGGTCTGAATTCGAACACCTGTAGAATCATTCGATCGGAGGCCAATGATGAAAACCTCACGTCGAACACGAAGAACCTGCCATTGAGGCATGCAGGCTCCAAGGCACCGGAAAGGAGTCTCTAGATCAATTCCCTGGATAATGAGTTGAAGTCGACAGGGAGTGACCTTGATCAAAGGTGGGCCATAATGTTTCCCACATCATCGACACGAGACAGAGAGATGAAGTTGTGAATCAAGATTGTGCGAACTATCAGAGGGAGATTGTTTTTACATAGGTCAACTTCTCTTGAACATATCGGCGGCACATTAACGGAATTGGCAGTATTTGACATCAATGTATCAAAGGTCATGATGACGAGGCAATGGGTGAATGAGAGGTCAAATAGGGTACCCAAGTCCATGGAAGCAAGTGAAAGATATGAGATGAAATATCCCCACCCCGGACACGAAAACAAAAGGTGCCATGTTCAAGAGCGACATACTGCTGTTACGGTAATAATTATGGTTCAAAAACTTTCTTTTCCCCCCGCCATTTCTGGCGAGTACCCCAGTTATTTTTAACAAGCTTGATGGGGATAGCATATGCTTGTGTCGTGACAAAATCCGATGTCATTAAGTTTTAACGAGTCTGACGAAGGAAGAATCGGCGTCTTTTCATGTTTAGAGAGTTTGAAAAAACAGCAGAAAAGGAAACTCTAGGGATGTCCTTTTTCGTAAAGTTGTGTCTCTCGGGCCCGAAAAAGTATAAAATAATACCCGAAAGAACCGCCCGATCATTACGATCGAGGAGTACTTTTCATGATTAGTGACTTCGACCTGAAAAAGTAAAAAAGCGGTCAAAACCACGTCGTTTCGTAACCACTAACGAGTTTGAAACGACAAAAACCCGGTAATCTTTTTATGTTTTAATGGTCGACAAAAAGAACTTAAAACGACTGCCCCTTATCACCATTTAACGAGTCAAGAGGAGCGACTCGACAACCTTTTCCTCTTTAAATGGTCAGAAAAGAGCTGAAAGCGGACCTCCATTTTTATTTTCTTTAACGAGTCAAAAAGGGAAAAATACTCGGCAATCTTTTCATATTTTACGAGTCAGAAAAGAGCGTAAAGGCGACTCGTCCTGAAGGAACGAGTGGTATAAGGGATAGCAACTGGTTCCGGTAATGGTGGAACTCACTTGAAACACGTAAAGGTTAAGAGGCTGGCTAATAAAACCACTCATCGCTGCGGTTCCTCAGGAAAGGAGAAACAACCAAGTGAAAGCATATGATCGGCCAAAAAGATGGTGGCGATGGAATGAAACAACCAAGGCTCATCTAGCAGGATTTAGCGGATAAAAGGCAATCACGGGATGTAAATGGGTTCATTTTTACACAAGCTTGAACCATGGAGAACTTTGCTTGTTAAAATTTTTTTTTTTGTTGCATGCCCCCAGCATGATCATACAAATCGAGGTACATGCCCCCCAAGCTTCATGGCATTCACGGAGTGGATGGAATGAAGGTTTACTTGGAAAGACTCGATTTTGAAGGAGGATGCATGCCCCCCGGGCTTCAGTCACGCGCCCGGGTGAGCTGCCGTCATCAGAATGACGGAGTGGGTGCTGGGGCATTTCCTGTGGAATGGCAGATGACTATATGTGAAGTGTGAACCGGGGAATGAAAGTTGGTCTACGAATTTGATCGTTCTTCCTTCATGCGGAAAACACATCACTCTGAAGAGTGAGGACACAATAGCACGTATGCGATAAATATAGTCTCGTCCAAGGAGTAAATTGTAATCTAACGGACCTTGGACTACCATGAGACCCATTTGGATAGTCTTCCCTTCTAACGTGATAGGTACATTGGGAAGAATTCCTAAGGGTCGAGTGATTTCTCGATGGAAACCTATAAGGTTTCTCATCTCAGGCAGAAGCAGTGGGGAACCAAGTGCTTCCCAAGCTGTTGAAGAAAGGATACTCACAGGAGATCCCTCATCAATAATTGTACCAGCCATAACCATGCGGTAGACTTGGACTATAATTCGAAATGGTATGGAGGCTGGTAACCGAGGATTAACTAGTTTATCCCAATTAAAGGAAACAACTAGGTTGCTTGGAGGTGGGACTGGATAGACAGTCGGATATGATTCTAATGGACTTTCTTCCTGGTGTGAAGAAATGAGAGGGACGCTCACTTGATCATTAATGTCTATGTCAATGAATAGAATTTGGACGGTGGGTTCTTCATTCTTGGCAGTGATAACATCATCTAAGGAGGTAACTTCTGAAGGCGAAACCGGGTCACTTGTAATTCGGACCGTTTGACTATTGTCTGGTTTGGATTCAGATGTAGGATCATCTAGGGTTGGAAATTATGAAAGCAAAACCGGGTCACTTGTAAGCCGGACCTTTTGACTTTCGTCTGGTTTGGATTCAGGTGTAAGAGCATCTAAGGATGGAACTTCTGTAGGCAAAACCGGGTCACTTGTAAGCTGGACCTTTCGAAAGACTGGGTCACTTGTAATCCGGAACTGTGGACTTTCTTTTAGTTTGGACTCAGGTGGTTCATCTTTGATGATCAAGTGGTGCGTAGATGATGAATATAAATCACTCGTTCCGACCAGGGACTGGTCTGGAGCAGGCGGAGCACAGATAGGTTCAGGAAGAGAAAGCTGGACCAAAGAGGAATCATGTTTGATCACTTGGTTAGTGGAGAGATGCTCTGCAGTTGTAAAAAGACGCTGATATCCAGCGGGTAGTTGGGGTAAGGGATCCGACAGACTTGCCAAAAGGCGGGAAGCTTCATCCACAAGTGGACAAAGGCGAAGGAGATGATTACCTTCACAAAGTCGACAAGGGAAACGAACCTTCCCTTTTCTGTTACCAACTAGTAAGGTATCGTCAATTTGCGACAGTAAGGGGCGAGTAGGGTCACGGGACCATATATCTAGGATCCTGGGACTGCCAGGACAATCAGAAAGAAAATGGTCCCCTTTGCATAATCGACAAGGAGACCGAAGCTTCCGCGGAGGAGCAGAAGGTGGTTCCACTTCTGATAGCTTCGTGATAGATACGACCTTTCCCTTAGGGGACTTCTTCTTTTTGGTCTTCTTCTTCTTCTTCTTAGCCACCTGGTTAGTGAAATCCAAGGTTTCACCAGGCGAAGTAGAAGATGAGGACGCAGCAATAGGCGAAGAAGGGAAGGGTTCCACCTTAGAATCAACATGGTGTTGTTCGGGTGGAGGAGGTGGTGGTGGGACAGGAGTCATCACACTTGAGACCAACGAGTTTGAAAACAACCATACGGGTAAACCAATGGTCAACCCAGGCAAAGACAATGTTGCGATATACTGAACACCAACATTTCCAACAGAAGGAAATGGGCGAGGGTTCCCATCAGGAGGAACACCTTGGCCGGTGGGCATCGGAAAGGCTGCCATTGAACGAGAAATAACCCTACTCAAGCTAACGCAAACAAAATCTAATTGGGTAATGTTATCGTGGCCAATAAATTTTAAGACACTGAACTTAACCTTTTCATTTTTTAAGAGTCGAGAAAAGGATAAAAGATGACTCTAGTCTCCTTCGAATATTTAATGAGCACGAAGTGACAAGACGCTCACAGGCACCTTTTCGTTTAGGGAGTCCGAAAAGGATCAAAAGTGACTGCTCTGGAGTTCTAGGTAGAAGGTGTGCCAAACTTTTCGCAAAACCACGGAATACTTTTTAGGGTACGGGTGGTCGATCTTCGTGAATGCTGTGTTCACTGCATTGCGAATCGTAGGGCGGCTGACACAGCTTCCTATGGATAAAGGCTTTATTCCTATAGGGGTCTCCCAATATATACTCGACAGTACGTGGGAGCACAGTCCGTATTGGCACCTATCGTTTCACCGTGGAGGAATCACCCAACCACTCGACGATAAACCACCAGGTTTAAAGACACCGGAACACGTCTCTAACCTAGACCTCTAGAGTGTTTGCGTTATGTTCCAATGCGTTGTTATGTTCATTGAGTTCATTTTAAAGTTTATCTGTGATTATGTTTCAGTTTTTTGGTCCTACCGTATGTGATATCTCAAAAACTTTTTACATGCAAACTATATGCCAAAATTAAATCATTTGATTCGATGAATTCTATCTACAGGAGGGTTGAGATCTTTTTCACAAACGAAATGGTCACTTCAACAAATGAAAAAGATCCTAATGCAGCTAATAACAAGAAACGAAATTTTGTCTTTTTCTTTTTAATAGCAACAAATAACAATAAATGTTAACTACTATGATGCAAGAGATTTTTTGTTTTTCTTTCCTTTAAGATGGCATGATGCATGTAAACAAATTCTAAGAGATATGCACAATCCAAGTTCAGTTAATGAAATAGAACCAATTCTGAAACACTAAAATGAACCATGCAAGCAAGGAAAAACACAAAGACTAGTGAACTTCAAAGAGGCTAGAAGTGAAGTATTCAGAGTATAGAAGATCAAGCTTTAACAAAGCACTGGATAGGTGCAGAACACAACCAACAAGCTGACTGGATAATCAAGAGATCGAAACTTCCCACAGAAGGCTAGACATGCAAAGTCACTAGATATCCTAGGGCTGAGACGAAAATCAATCGAAATGAGCAAACAGCTGAGGGATACAGGCTAAGACCAGTCAAGCAGAGGTTCAACACAGTTCCAGAGGCTGAGAGAGATATATAAAGAGACTGAAAGAGCTTTCCACCCACACACAGGCAAAATTTACAGAGCTGGCGCGACTGTCAGCCTGCAACTTGCGCTACTACAGGATTGGCGCGAGTTGCTTTTGAGCAACATGCGCCAACTGGCGCAACTGTCAGAGAAATAACCGCGCCAATTAAGCTTGCCAACTAGAAAAATAAATGATACGACCTCAGGTCGGGTTGACAGTGCTCAGATGGGTCAAACGGTAAAGAATAAACTCAAAATTGACTCAGGAAGCTCATTGACTCAAGCAAGCAGAAGAAAATTAACATGCAAGACAAAAATCAAATAGTTAATCCCCAGTGGAGTCGCCAATTTGTTGGTCAGGTAAATCCCCTCTGCGGACAGAGGCGATCCCACTAGCCTATAACAGAACTAGCCACAAACAAACCACGCTGCTACGCAAGTTCCTAGTTATGCATCAAAGGTGAATCAAGAAGACCAACCTGGAATCCAACGCTATGATTGAAGCAGAGTTGATATCCCCGCTCCCTCGCTCCCGCAGATCATAAACGAACACCTGCACATGCAAAGGAAGAGACAAATACCAACATAACAGCTACCAAGGCACAACTATATTTCAGTCAGAAAGGAAATAAATCAACACATCACCATAATAGACAATGAGATTGGAACTATAATAGCAGTCGCTCATCAATTAATAAACAGGAAAAGTTACAACCATTGTTCTGACGTCGACCCTTCTCCTGGCTGGGCGAGTAACTATATGTGTCTTGCAATGCATCTCCTCTCCAGCAGCATAACCTCTCTAGCACTCACTAGCATTCCTCCAAGAACTCAAGAACTCAACATCTAACACTCCATGACCAATAATCATCACTACTATCACTCAATCACTAAATCACTAGCACTAACACTAGCTTGTCCAATGCATAATGACAAGCTTATATAGATGAAGAAGGGAGGAGGGTACGATGAATCGGGACACCTTTTGCGGATTAGCATTATCCTCAAAAGCCATAAAGATGGATAAAGCTCGACAAAAGACTGATTTTTTATCCTCAGAAAAGCTCCATGTAATGAAGGAAACAACAGTCGGACGTGCTTTAAGGCAAAAAGCACGACTAAATTTGGTTGGCACGACTGTTGCTCTAAGACAGAGCGCCAATGGTCGCGCCCTCTTTTGAGGATCTCCACCATTGGCGCGGGTAGAATACTGTGGACCTGCGCCAATGGAAAAAGATCACTTTTCAGGGATAATCTGCAGAAGATGTCTTCAGGGAACATGGAGTACATACTCAGGGGAACATAATGCAAGTGTTTTTAGACTTTGTCACTTCTTATAACTCCCGGGATGGGTCCTCCAAGGTACGACAAGAGGAGTAACAGAGATGGTGACAAATTACTGTGTAACATTCCCTAACATCTTTCTTAGACTATTCATCAAGAAATATGGAAGTTTTATCTCATTTTCTTCAAGAAAATTCATTAACCGTTGAATATGATAGAAAATCATACATCCAAACCTTCCTTCGCAAGTAACAAAGTTTTGGATTATTAAAAGCAAATTCTTCCACTTACTTTTTAATGACGTACTTGGGATGCCCTTCTTTAAAATGGTGGTGTCCTTGCTTGGTTTCTTCAGGAAAACCTTCCAGTCTTCCCTTTCAATACCTTTATTTTTGAACCATTTTTCTCCAATCCGAGGTAGTCCAATAGCTTCAGCTATAAACGACTCTGTCACTATGAATTTGATGTCTCCTATATCTACTTTGACCCCATCAAAAGCTCCGACAAAGGATTTGGTCACTTCTTTGTGGAAGCCATCGAGTTCTTTTATAAATTCCAACCACTGCGCCCTCTACAACAATTCTTTTGTCTATGGATACCCCCCCAAAAATTTTGTCCCTGTTGGCTCTGTTTTGACAATCACTCCCATGGCTGAGAAGCTTCATTTCAAAAACTGTTTTGTTTGACAGGGTAGGACGACTTGATAGGGTTTTTAGAGTGGAAAGGTTGAGAGTGTGCTTGATGGAATCATGGGAGCTTAGGTAGTGAGGGTATAAGGGAGTGTGGCAAAATCTAACCTTTAAGAGAATTCGTGTTTATGATTTGGGTGATTGGATCAATGGTTTGGGATGTGCGTTGGGGTATGAGTTATAATGACGAGGAATGAATGGTGGATTATACTCGGTTTGACATGACACTATCAACTCTTAGCAATAATGATTTTGATTTTTGGTAGTACCATGTCTATATAATTCATATATGTAATGTTTTGATCCCTATTATTAAATTAAAGAGTTGGATACCCTTTAATTGTGTGTCTGCTAAACTTTGGTTTCCCTTTTCATGTTGTCTTCACGTACTCTATAGTGAAGGAAGTCAATCATTCCTTCAATTGTATCATTAGAAGTTCCAGCCAAATTGGCTGTCGAAATTTGTCAGAGCTGCAAAAAATCAACAATTTTGTAGCCATTTATTTTTAAAAGAAAAGGATGCAAGAAAAATGGAAGTTTTAGAAAATGGGATTCAAAGAAAATTTAAGATGCCAAAAAAAAATTGGTTTTCACCTTTAATTTTCTGTATAAAAATGCCAACAATTGTTGGTTTTCATGTTTATACATATTCATTTATTTATTATTTATTTTTTTATTTTTTTAATATGAAAAAGAAAGTTTTTAAGATGGAGAAGAAGAAGAATTTTTCTTAACCAACTTCAAATCAGAGTTGTTTTGGAAAATCTTGACAAATTCCTCCTTTGTCATTGGTTTATGATAGATCCTGAGTCGATGTCCATTTACTAAGAGAGGAACTTTTTCTTCATCAAAAGTCTTAATTATGACTGCCCCATTATCAAAAAAAAAATCAATCTCATAAGGCCCAAGCTAGTGAGTTTGAAACTTTCCTTGGAAGTTTTTGAACTTTGAATCAAAGAGTAATGCCTAGTCTCCTAGCTGAAATTTTCTTTCTTTGATATATTTATCGTGCCATTTAGATCTTTGTTGTTGGACTAAACTAGTCTTCTGGATAGCATCTTGCCATATCTCATCAAGCTCATTGAGTTGTCTCATTCTTTGCTTTTTTGCTTCTGACAAGTCAAGTCCCAACTTGACTGTTGTCTTATAGGTTTAGATTTGGAACTCAATCAGAAATAAGACTTAGTTCCTATAAACAAGTTCATAGGGAGTATGTCTTGTGGTGTTTCTCCATGTGGTATGGTAGGCCCACAAAGCATCTGGAAACTTTTCTCCCCAATCCCTTCTATGCAAGTGTACTGTCTTGGTGAGGATTGCTTCAATCACTTTGTTAGTAGTCTCTACTTGTCCATTTTCTTGTGGATGATATGGAGTAGATTTTCGATGCTTGATTTTATATTCTTCCACTATCTTTTGCACTACTCTAGATGTAAATTGTTTTCCTTGATCTGTCACAATTTCTCTTGGGACACCAAAACGAGTAAAAATATCCTCAAAAAAAAATGAAACTATAACATTTTCAGTAGCGAAAGAAAGTTCTTTAGCTTCTACCCATTTAATAACATAATCAGTGCATACAAGGATATATATATTTTTGTTTTGTTTTGAAGGTGGATTAGTTGGCCCAACAAAATCAAAAGCCCATTTTTCAAAAGGTTTAATGAATACTTGAGGTTGTAGTGGCATTTCATTTGAAGGAACAAGCTTCCCCATTCTTTGACAACTATCACACCTCTTAACATATTCCTTGGCATCCTTAAAAAGGGAAGGCCAATAATATCCTAAGAGAAGGACTTTATAAGTAGTTATTTTGTCAGCAAAGTGACCTCCAAATGGTTCATCATGGCATGCTTTAAGTATCTGAGGTATTTCATCTTCTCTTACACACCTTCGGGTGATGAGATCTGGTTTTGTCTTGTATAAGTCTTCGTTTATCCACGAATAAGATGCACTTGTTTGGATTATTCTCCTTTTTTCTCTAGGAAACAAATAGGATGGTAATTTTCCTGTGACCAAATAATTAGCAATATCTGCAAACCAAGGTGATTTAATAGATACTCATTAGGAAATTTATCCTCCACAGGTGTATCATTGTTATCATTTTGAATTCTAGATATAAAGTCAGCAATTGTGTTTTGTTTTCCAGGCTGGTCCAGAATGGTGATATTAAATTCTTGTAACAGTAACATCCATCTTGTTACTCTTCCATTAGTGACTGGTTCATTCATTAAATATATAATGGAAGAATGGTTTGTATGGATGAAAGTTTCATTGTCAATGATGTAATGTTCGAATTTATTAATGGCATGAATAACAACTAAAAACTCCTTTTCAGCTACAATATAATTTAGCTCTGTAGGAGTTAAATTTTTACATGTATAATAAATGGAAAAAGGAGTGAGATCTTTTTGTCCCAACACAACTCCTAGAGTTTTGTCTGAAGCATTAGTTGATACATGAAAAGGCAATTTCCAATTAGGTCCTTTTAAGATAGGTGCTTCAAATATTTTTTATTCAAAGTTTCAAAGGTCTTTTGAAAATTAGAGTTCCAACTGAATTCACAGTCTTTGGTAAGTAATTTAAAGAGTGGAGATGCAATATTTGTGAATTTTTCTATAAATCTTCTATAATATCTAGTAAAACCAAGAAAACTCCTAACATCTCATTGACAACTTGGAACTGATAATTTTGAAATAATTTCTACTTTAGATGAGTCTACCTTAATCCCATTTCCTGAAATATGGTGACCTAAAACAATTCCCTCATTAAACATCATAAAACATTTCTCATGACTTAATGAGATATTTTCTTCCCTGCATCTTATGAGAACTTTTTTCTAAATTTTCAAGTGCTTCTTCAAAAGAATTTCCATAAACTGTGAAATCATCCATATACACTTCCACACAATCATGAATTAGATCAGAGAAAATTCCTAGTACTGCTCTTTGGAATGTTGTTGGGGCATTGCATAATCCAAAAGGAAGTACTCGGTAGACATAAGTCCCCCATGGACATGTTAATGTATTTTTGTCTTGATCTTCAAGTGCTACCTAAATTTGATTATACCCACTAAAACCATCCAAAAATGAGAAATATTTTTTTCCTGCTAATTCATCTAAAACTTGATCTATGAAAGGATATGGAAATGATCTTTTAAAGTAGCTTTATCCAATTCCCTGTAATCAATGCATACTCCCCATTTTCCATTTTTTTAGGAATGATTACTAGGGGTGAAACCCATTGACTGTCTGATATTGGATAAATGAAATTTACATTTAACAATTTCTACAATTCCTCTTAAACAATTTCCTTTAAGTTTGGATTCATTCTTCTTTGTGGTTGTCAAACTGGTCTAGAATTTTCTTCGATATAAATATGATGCATGCAAGTTTTAGGATTAATTCCCTTCATATCAGTGTATTCCCATGCATATGCAAAAGAGTGTTTTTGCAATATTTCTACTAGTTTCTTTTTTTGTAATTCTTCCATGTTTTCATTGATATTCAAAATTTTCCCTAGAAAAATTTCTATTGAAGAATTTCCAAATTTTTCCATAGAATGTAAAGACATTTTTCTAGATGATAAATATTCAATATTACATTGTTCTTGAAAATTCTAACTATTGTAACAATATAATGAGGGTTCATTATTTTCTATTGAATTTAAAATTTGATCCTCTTCATTTGTTTGTGCAATAGTGAAAACATGTTGTATATCATTATCATCCTTTATCCATTCTTCACTTTCTACTTTTATCATTGTTTTTGCAGGTGGGTACAATGTAAATTTCTTTATCGAGCTTCCATATGAGATAAACATGTCACTTGATCTACAACTGATAAAGTCATCGGTTGTAGCTAACCATGGTCTTCCTAAAATTAATGGATGTCCTCCTAAATTATTCTTGGGTGTTAAAAACATGAAATCAATAGGATATTCCCAAGAATCTAAGGATACAAACCATCAAGTTTACTTACAGATCCGTGTGCTAATTGTAACAATGATGGTGTGTATTGAAGATTAGGAAGTTTCAAGTGATCCATAATTTGTTTACTCATTATGTTTATGGCTGCTCCTAGATCAATCAGTGTTTTTGGTATTTCAATTCCATTGATGTGTCTTTTCACAATGGGGCTTCCTGGGTCTAAATATTTTTGAATTGTTGTCTTCCCCATCATGATGTATGCAATTTTCTCGACTAGATAAATCCTTTTCATTTATTTTCTTTTTCTTGCAATAAAGAAATTTTTATACAGATATTTTTCAATTCGTCTAACATATCATAATCAGGAAATATGATTTGTTTTTCTACTCCTTTATCGATTTTCAACCTTTCAGGAAAAGGTGGTCTTGAGACAAATACTGAAGGTTGTTCTATAATAGGAGTATTATTAGAATGTATAAAGATATTTTTTGTTTGAATATTTTCTTTCTGGGAAAGGGAAATCTCTTCTTCAAAGTCATTATTATCCTTTTGGGAATTCTTTCCTATTTCCTGAATAACGACAGATGGTTTCTTCCTTTCTAATACTCAACCAGATCTTAATTGAACATTATTTAGATCTAATGAAGTTATCATATAGGTTTGAGGATTCTTTCCTTCTAAGTTCTAAACAGGTTGTGAAATTTTATTGTTTGGATTTGGGAGTGGTTGAACGGGTAATTGATTTGGCTTTTGTGGAAATGGCAAAGAAAGTTGTGGATTTGCATTTTGAGCCTGATTTTGGGGTAATTGGTTGGGTTGAGGGAAGTATTGTGGTGGAAAATTTGGATAAAGTGGTGGATATTGTTGATATTGAGAATATCTTCCATAAGGATTTTTCCATCCTTGACTCCAAGATTATGGTTGTGGTTGAGCCCAACGCTGCCATGGCATAGGTGGATTCCAATTATTTTGTGAAGATTGTGCAAATCGTTGAGGATTAAAGCCTTGAGTTTTATTTTTTTGAGGGTTTTGCCATTGTCTTTTAGCAATAAAGCAAAGAGGGTCTACCTAATTCGATATTCCTTCTTCACTGAACACAGGTTTAAGACTTGGTATAGAAGAACATTCTTTTGTATCGTGATTTTCCACACCTATAACACAGGTTTCTATGCTTTTTAAATCTAAAACAAATTATCTTAGAGCATGTTTCTTTCTACACCTAGGGCAGAAGATGGATAATGCAACATTTTCAGCTTTTTGCTTGTTCTGTATTTTAAGGGTGTCAATTTTCTCACTAAGACTCCCTAAAATATTTGTTTTAAAATTATCAATAAAACTACCTAATTATGCCCTACGTATTGTCCCAGCTACATATTTATTTACCCTTGATAAAAGAGGATCCCTTGGACTTTTCTCGGTTCTTTCTTTACCCCTTGAAATATGTACACATAGATCACAAATATCTACAAATGGTAACTGAGAAATATCTCCTTTCCCCATTAGATTGAGAAGATCAATCCACTCATCTCTAATGGATTTTAGTAAGAGAGCTTTCAAAGTTTCCTCATCCAGGTTATTCATTTTTTACCTTTTGATATTATAAATAAATTTTTTGACAAAATCTTCAAGATTTTCATCTTTTTTTTGTACCATTTTAAAGACTACATCTTTAATTTTATGAGGCATAAAATGATCCTTGTATTTCTCCAAGAACGACTCTTTCATTTGTGCCCATGTTCTTATAGAATTCATTCATAAACTCATAAACCATTTTAATTTTGAATCCTTTAAGGTGGTAGATAAAAATTTTAGGTTTTTAGCATGATGCAGATAACCATACGATGTACATAATACTTCAAATTCAAAGAGAAATGTCTTTGGGTCTTCACTTCTTATTCCATGAAAATTAGGGAGGATAGAAGGCAAGATGTTTTTCATTGTTAATGGTGTATCCTCATCAAGGATAGGGAATCCAAAAGGTTTTGGATCTCCTCTTCCTCTACCTCTACCACCACCTCTTCCACCTCCCCTATTTCCTCCTCCTCCTCCAATCCTATGTTGTTCACCATTGACATTGTGTACTTCTCCTTCTCCCTCTTCAGCCATGATGGATTCCTCAAAATAAATATCTGGTTCTACAATAGGATTATCTAACTCTTCTTCTAGTTCTTCTGGTTCCTCTATCAATGGTTTGAAGTAGGTTTCTTCTTCCTCTTCTTCAATAGGAACTTCCAACTCTTGAGCTAGAAGTTGTTCTCCAGTTGAAGATAGGAAAATTATTCTTGTTGTTGGAAATGTAGGATCTACTTCGATTACAGCCTCTATTGATGAAGTTGGTGAATCTTTAGGTTGGATTTCAGATCTCAAGACTTCATGAAGCCTTTGTTGGCCTACTATGGGTGGAATTTGAGATTGTGTGGGTGGTTTGGCACTACGAGGTCATGGTGGAGTGAGTGATGATGTGGGAATTGGAGTTCTTCTTCGACCTACAAACCTACATCTAGAGTCTCTTTCCCTATGCATATCATGTTTTTATTTGATTTTTTTTTAAGACTTATATTTACACTTCCCCGACAACAGCGCCAAAATGTTTGGTCAATTTAATGTTCTTAAATTGCAAGCATAAATTATCAACGAGAGTTGGTAAACTTATAAAGTGCAAGTGCACTATATATGCTAGAAACCTTTTTAATTTGTTAGGGTGATGGTTATATTTTTTGGGGGATTTTCTTTGTTATCTAAATTCCTATTGTAAGCATTAGATTATAGTTAGACTTCTACAAATTAATGAGTGGAAGTGGAGCTATTGTTAGACTAATCCACTAGATCCTATCTACAGTAAGTATTGTTCTTATGACTAGTTTTGAATGAATTATGTTTGGAACAAAAGATATCTATGAATCAATCAATTCTTTTCTAAAACATATTATGTTAACCATTCTAAAATCATGAACTTAATCTAAGAATCATGATACAACATAGTATTTACATTCAAACAATTATAAAAGAGTATATACAAATTATGATTCTAAAAGCATGAAAACAATCCTTGACTGCAATTAAGCGAAAACATTAAGGAAACTAAACCATTAAACAACTACAAAGGAATTTAAATGCAAACGAAATAACGAGATTAACTGAGATATAACAAAATAACAAATTAGTGAATTAAAGAAATTAAGCTAAAACAAAATAACAATGCGATAACAGAAAGATGAAAAATGAAATAAAACTTGACCTCAACTACTTGCAGGGGCCCTCCACAAAACAATAAGTGTAAATCACGTTAAAATACACATTGATTAACAAGAAATGCAACTTCAATTAGATACACGAATAGAGGTTGTTTCACACAATTTTTCAAAGGTTACCTATTACCTATTGTTTACAGAGTACACACACACACACACACACATATATATAAAATGCGTGCTCAACAGTTTGAGACTTATATGCGTATAGGTCTTCAAACAATCCTTATTAAAATTTGAATCTTAAATAGAAAAGCTTTATCTCGACGATTTCCTATTTGGAAAGAAAATTGGAGAATCATGATGCATTCAGACTCCTGCTGGTACGTGTTTGACCCATACCTTTGACTGCGCCATTGTGTGATTTATTCAGTTATTTGGCTCGAGCGAATAGGAGGAGATCAATCCTTAACCGCTTATGTGCTTCCTTGCTTCGCTGGCGCACTAGAACCCCGCAAACCATGGAGATAGCTGCAAAATCATGTTAATTTTTGTAGCTAATGCAATCTTTAACATATAATAAGGCACATTAACGAATATGAAAGTAAGACATATAAGTGATTTTACCTTATCAAAATCTATGCTTTTACTGCTTTTATTAAGTTGATAGCAATGATGAAAAGAGGAAAATGGATGAAAAAGTGTATCAAAACAAAACAATCATGGAACTCTACAGTTGACTTGGCACTTGTGGGAAGTCATCTTGCTGGTTAGTTTTGATCTCTTGTTAAGGATATTGTCATAGATATGCCACATTCCTGAATGAATCTGATGTACAATTTGATAAATTGAACTCTCTGTTATAAGGAAAGGTTTTGGGTTTTTCCCCTTGGAGTGGGGTTTTCGTAGGGTAATATTGTGTCTCTTATTGATTGTCTTATTGTGATGTTTACTACTCTCTGGATCTTAATGTTAACAGTTGAAATTTTCTTAAGTATAACTACTTGATGATTTGAATGCACTAAGAAGTTAAAAATGTATCATTGGAAGTAGTTATCTGGAAGAAAATTGTTCTCTTCTACCTGGCTACTAGAAAAATCACACGCCATAGGCTTATTTCTCGCTCACTGATCTCTGGAATTTAATCCTATGATGGAAAGCTCATTTTCACTTGTGTGGATCGGGTTGCCTTTTATCCCTCTCCTTCGTTGGAGTGAAGGCATTTACTTGGAAATTGGAGATAAACTAGGCAGATTTATATCCAGTGATCTATATTGTGGGCACAGTTATTCGTGTCCTCAAATCTGTGTTGATATGGATTTCTCAAAAGGCCTCCCTAAGGTGATTCAACTAAATCTAGATGGTTGGTCTCTTCTCTAGGCTTTGGACTACGAGCAAGTTCATTTTAAATGCAATATGTGCCATGTGTAGGGACACTTTGCGAAAAGTTGTTCAAAATATTAAGTGGCTTGAAGCTCTCCAAAGCCTCCTCTCAATAATGAGAAAGGAGTGTATAAACAAGGATTCATTCCCATTAAAAGGAAACATAAGAAGCATGGAAGTAAAAAGTAGCAGACATGAAATTTTGAATCTAAGCATCAGTGCATTTTCACAAATAGTTTTGAAGTTTTGAATACTTCAGAGGAAGAAGGTGAGAATCTTGAAGCTCGAGCAATTTAGCCAAATCTTGTTCCAAAGGCTCCTCCTAATTCGACTAATGAACAAGAACCAGATCATGACCCTCCAAGGAAAACCCCTATGGTGGGAAAGCTTCCCTTAAAGGTCTCTCCTACATTAGAATATGTTTAAGTTGGTAAGGTGGCCAAGAAGAAGTCCTCTTCTCCCCCGTATTATTCAAATGTGCTTGAAAAGCATCGTTCATCCCCGCCAATAGCAAGAAGTAAGAAATATTATAGAAGAAAGAACTTTGGTCTTGAAGTTTGCGGGCTAAGCAATGGGCCATATTCTAGTAATTTATAGAAATGTTTTGTTTTTGTATTCTTTTGTGCAAGATATTTGTTAAAATATATTGTTGTTCTCATGAAGTAGTAGGTATGAAAAACAAAAGGCTTAGTTTTGGAACTTTGTCCTCCTTGCTCTTATTCGAAGGAGGTTGGTTTCTTAGTATTTTTTATAAATTTTTCATTAGTCAAAGCTATTTCAAAGGGTTCACATGAAGGAGAACATATCGTAACTCATTACTTGAGAAACTGGTGCATCCAAGCGCATATATATATATATATATATATATATATATATATATATATATATATATATATATATATATATATATATATATATATATATAGATAGATATATATATATTAAAAATCATTTATTTACAAAAAATTATTATGATTGTAATAATCATTTAAATTAGTTAACATTTTTAGAAATTTCACTCGGGTATAATGTGTTAAAATCTTGATATTTTAAAAGAATAAAATTGACAATATTTTTGCAGTTACTAGTATGGATCCTTTTCTCTAACTTAAAAAAAATCCCTCGGGAAAAATAATAATTTCCATTATATAAAATAGTGAAAATTACATGTATATGTAAATGCATATCAAAAGTGGTTGTTTATAACACTTAACAAACATCTAAGTGTTAACAACTACATATAGATCAATCATAATATCTTATATAAATCATAACCATGATGTACCATAAGTCCAAAAAATGATGATGTGTTGAGTTGTCCATGATAAATACACATATATGTAACAAAAAACTAACACGAAAGTAACATATAAATCATTTGTTGCAACCAAGATATATCAAAGTGGTGTAGTCATTCTGTCTCTGATTCTGCTTGTTGTATATCTATAAAAGGTCGGTGGTAATATTGGTAATGTTCATTTCCATTAAATTCAATGATCAGCGATGTCCCATGAACCTATTGTGCACCCACCTTGGAAGTTGGTCGGAAAGAGAGTCCCTCTCCCTATAAATATGTTGAAAAGAAATATAATCAAATTGTGATTTTATCATAAGAACATCCTCTAGTAATGTCCTGAGTGTGTGCACGTGACATGTAGAACGAAGATTAAATCAATCAATGACAACTCCAGAGTCACCAAACACCTGTAATTATTGACATCCCTTCTCATGTGAAAATAACATAAGTAATTTGAGGTTAAATAATTCAAAGAAATTGTTTGTAAACCAGATTGTAATTTGAAGTAATGTTGGTTATTGAGATATAAAACTTCCCCTCCACCACATCGACCATTTTGTGTTGATCCATCAAAGTAAGCCCAAGGCATGTTATGATTAATGATCTCAAGAAGGACAGAGTGAGTACTATATCTGATCTCCTCATCAGGTAGAAGATTGTAGATTGCAAGGATCTGTGCATCGAGATGTTTAGGATGATAATCAATATCAGAAAAGATCTTGTGATTCTGCGAAAGCCAAATGCCCCAACATACTAATAAAGGAAATTTTTTTAGTTTGTCAGGGGAGGCCATGTTCCACCAACCTTTCTAAGCAATGTTAATTGTGTCACCTCCCCACCTGATGTTGATGTTTAATGCATGGTAGATGAGGTTCCATACTATGACCAAAAATTGACAAGAGATAAATAAATGATTGACTGATTCTTCAAAACATCGACAAAGTGCAAACTAGGATGGTCCATAGAAGGACATCTTCATTATATTGTCACTCTTTTTTCCAAGAGGCGCCATAAGAAAATCTTGGTTTTACTCAGACTCTTCAGCTTCCATGAAGAATTCCACCACCATTTCAGCTCCCTGGGTTCTTTATCAACATGTATGAAAATGTATCCTTCCTTCGGGGTGTAATATCCCCTTTTAGAGTGTGTCCATATGAGCTCATCCTCTCTGTCTTGTAGTCTAATGTGAGCAGAGGTGAGGGCTCTAGTGTAGGCTCTCCAAGCCTGATGCCATTATGCGGGGATATTTAAGTCTTATGTTGACATCCATTCCTGTACCCATATAGAGGAGTTCTCCATATTAGAAATCTGATTGATAGTGGACTTGCGTTGAAAATACAAGAAGTTCATGAGGTCCCAGGGGAGAATATGTTGACCGTTGCTGCTAGACCATGGGTCAGTACCAATTTGAACTTGTGTACCATAACCAATTTTCCACGCGAGACAAGAACCAATGTTATGAAAAGAATCTAGAATGGCTTTCCATATCGTGGATATGTTGTTCCTATTCTTATTCTGAAGACGAATCCATTGTGTCAAAGTAAGTGGGTGGGTATATTTGTGTGACCACCTGAATCCATAAGTTGTTTGTGGACAACAATTGCCATCCACTCTTTGCAGCAAGGGCCTGAGAGAAACAAGAGAGGTTCTTGATACCCCATCTACCCCATTTTTTGGGCAAAGTAATCCTATCCCATCTAACCCAAGAAAAAGTCTTGCCATCCTTTGTCCCTCTCCATAAGAAACCACAACAACATTTTTGTATTTTGTTCAAGATGCCTTTGGGGATCCATGCCAAAGACATCCATAACACAAGGATGGCTTTTAGAACAAATTTGATTAGGACAAGTCGACTAGCTCTAGATAACCACATGTGGCTCCATGAGTTTAGCATTTTTTCGAGCCTAGAAATTAGCCTCAACCAGTCAATCTTCCTATAGTCATTGGGCTTGAGATGAAATCCAAAATATTTGGGACCCTCTTCAAAGATGGAGTGTTGTAACGGGAAATGCTCAAGTGCATAAGAGACCTATTCTCGAGAGAATCATGTAGTAGATAATGTAGATTTCAAATGATTAGTATCCATTCCTGTAGCTCTACAAAAAAATTAAGGATACCTTTAAAAGAGTCAATGTCATGACGAGAGCCATTCAAAAAGATCAAGACATCGTCAACAAAGAGAAGATGTGTCAAGTTGATGTTATTGGCCACCGAAGCACCAATTATATTCCCCCTCCTGTTAGCCTCCCTAACCATTCTACTAAGACCTTCCATAATCAAGAGAAAGAGAAGGGGAAAGAGAGGGTATCTGTGATGCAAATGTCGCTCAGCATGGAAGAAGTCTAAAGGAGCACCATTGATTAATACTGCAAAGGATGCAGATGTGATGGTGTTAGCACTTGAAATTTCACCTCAGGCTGAAGAAGGCAAACCTCAAGGCCACATCAAACCATTCAGCCCCGTAGCTAGCCCTACGGGGCAGGAGAAGGCTCTCTCCGGTCAATCTCGGTAGATCTTCAATTGATGAGATGACCAAACGGGTAACACTGATATTAGGCTAGTAAACTGATTTGAAGGTTGATTTGGGGGTTTTTGGGGTTTTCGGTGGCAAATTGAGGAACTGCAATTTAGGGTGTGGGGATGGGACACAGTTTCTGCAGGGGGGTCTTTGGGGCAAGGTAGGAACCTGTATTGATGTCTTTAGCTGAAAGGGATGATTAAGAAGAAATATGAGAGGGCTAAAGAGAGCAAACAATGGATTTGAATTCTCTTTAGACAGCAGAAAACATAGAAATCAAACAAATTTAAAAGCAGAGCATGGCTAGCATGAATTCTAACTTTATCAATTCGTTTGTTTAATATGCAGCAGTATAGAAAGGAAATGAATCACATAACAAAGCTTACAATAACATGTAGAAACACACCATCAACACATGAGTCCACAAGAATCCCAAAGATGACTGCAAAACCCTGGTCTTCCTTAGCCAAAAATTGCAGAGATACTAGTGAAATATACAATGATAGCTCCTCCCTCAAGAGTCCAACCTTCCAACCTCTGAAAATGATTAAGAAAATACATAATATAGGCAAGCCAACCTCTTCCCTTGCCTCTAGGGGTCGAGCTCATCCTTCTAGGAGCTGTTTCAACTAATTCTAAACTGAGCACTAGAAAATAGGCAGTCAAAACAACTTGCCTCTATAAACTTGGAAACCAGTTCATACATTCAATTTTTACCCTTTACATGCAAGAAACTTCTAGAAGAGGTAAACAAGAGTAAAAGTATCCAAAAAGTGCCACAAGTACAGTCAAGAGGACCACCATCGACCTCAGAAATTCAAACTGGATCTAAACTGCAATTTCTGGGCTGAACTGGTCAAATCTGGCACAAATTCCTCAACGGGTTGCGCACATCATCCTCAACGGGTCACGCACTTTGGAGCCCTGTTTGGAGGCCTTCCCGGTGTCAAAAGGAGGTACAGGATAGCTCGTTGGAAAGGTATTTGAGTCTACTTTCCAACCCAACTCGAATTTTTGGATTTGGAGGTCATTTGCCTAGTCAAAAGTCAATTCTCCCAAGACTACTTCTGCAGCTCAAAAAAGGGGCAGAAAGTCAAAATTTGGCTGTATTTTGACCTTTTGGAGGCCCAAAACTCCATGAAAACTCAAGGTAATGCATGGGCATATGTAACTTTGCATGAAAAATCCAAAAATGCTGAGTTTTTGCAAAACGGAGCTACGATGACAAAGGGTCTCACCGGGGGTGAGACCCGTTGAGAAGCCAAAACCTGTAAATTGCCCAAAAATTCCAAAAATGAGCCAAAACTTCCAAAAAATTTTGTGCTTGGTGCTGTGAAGAGGCTAGTGGGTGTCATGATCCTTGAGGGATGCCTCAGCCAAGATACGGAGGGGGTTGGTATTCTTCTTCCGCCAAAGAGCCTCGGACAACCTCCTTTGGAACATTTTCATTTTTGCCTTGCAGACATGCATCCTTGCCCAATAACCTATGATGACCACCCTTTCCACCCTTACGAGGCCTCCTCTGTACCTCAACATCTGTAGATGATGAATGGTCATCACTTTGCTCATAAGTTTCGGTTTCTGACATGGTTTAGGAGCAAAGTGGACAAATTGAACTGCTGTCTCTGCCTGCAAAAAGCGCTGAACTCTATGCTGTTTCAAGGGGACAAGGACATGAGGGAAATGTTAGGGGAGGGACCTTTGTACAAGGAATTGGGAATATATGAATATAACAGGGAATTTAAGGAAAATTTGCAAACAATTATGCATATAGGAATACATATTTATAATCAGGGATATTGGGAAATCATTTGCAAAGATCACTGCATATGGGAAAACATGTATGAAAGTGAAAATATGGGAATATGAAAACATGCATTACAGGGGAAGATAGGGAAACATATGCACAAAACCTTTTACATGTTCACCAACAATTTTTAGTGTTTACACATGCATATGGTGGAGAGAGATTAGGGTTTTGAATGCTTTGGGAGAGGGGTAGGGTTTGCATTTGATTTATAAAATAATATGGGAAAAGAGATGAACATATAAGTGTGAGTGAAAGGGAAAGGAGGGAAACAAACCAAAGGGAAAAATAGCTTGAAACAACACAAACCCTAGCACAGTTTGCTCATTAATATTGCAGCCATATAAGTCTTTTCATTTGCATGATTTGAGGTAAACATCATAGCATGAGGGCTTACGTCCATCACCAACCTCCAAAAAAATGTGTAAAGAGCCTATCTTGAACATATTTGATGATTTGGAGGAAGATTGGGCAATTTTTTGAAGTTTGCAGCAAAACAGCTCAACGGGTCGCGCACCTTGCAGGAGGCTTTTGGAGGCCTTCCCGGTGTCGGAATTGGGCGCACAATAGCTCGTTGGAAAGGTATTTGAGTCTAATTTCCAACCAAATTGGAATTTTTCAATTTGGAGTTGATTTGACCTGTAAAAAATCAAATCTCCCAAGACTGGTCAAAAAGTGCTAAATGAGGCTGCCTCAAGGAAGAGTGCTGTTGCAGTCAACTTTTGAATGCCTTCCTCAACCCCAAATTGAGCTCATGATAGCTCATTGGAAAGATATTTGTGTCTAGTTATCATTTTACCCATAAAGCAAATCATTTGGCCAACAAAGCTAGGAGAAAACTTGATTTGCCCAAGGTCACTTCAGAGGTGTCTTTGATTCTCCTGAGGCAACGGTATTCTTGACATTTCTCTCAAACCATGACACCTGTGAAAAAAGTGAAGGAGGTTTTTATTTCTTGGCATGGTGTGGACCAAAACCTCTCTCAGTTTCAAAAAATTCATCTTTGATTGATCTGAAACATCTTTTGAGTGAAACTTGTCCCGATGTGTGGAACCAGGGATTTTGCCGAAATGAAGCGAAATGAAGGGGATAGGGGGCTTCTAAATTCTTGGGAAAATTTTTGGGAGTGGGGAGGGATGTTAGGAAGTAGGGGAAAGTGGAATCGTGGAGATCGAGTGAGGGGAAGGGGTCCAAAAGGGCAAAACACAGGCCCAACCTAGAAAATTGCCAGGTTGTAGCTAGAAACTAGGGTTTGTGCAAAAATGAGGATTTTGGGGGATCTCAGTGATGGGAAGAATTTGATAAGGTGTATGAAGGATAGGGGAATATGTATGAACATCTGGATACAAGTTTTGCCGATGATTTGACCGTCCAAGAGATATTAGCTTTCAAAACCCTAGGAGAGGGAAATAACCTTGCCTAGGCACAACTGAAGCATGAATAAAGTGTAAAATGACTCATTCAACACCGACATGATAATGAAAACCCTCTGAATGATGATAGGCTCAGCTGAATGATGACATGGACTGACATTTGGGCAAACCCTAGACCTAATGCTTAGTGACCAAATTTTGCTTGAAGACTCACTGAAATGACAAAATTTGACCTTGACACTTCAAAATCACTTTGTAAGAGCATATTTGATCACTGTAGGAAGGCTGGAAAGACTGACACTAACATTGGCTCCAATGGGGATGGTAGCTCCTTGGAAGTGCCAAGAACCTTAGACCTCTGGGAGAGCAGACCAGTGCTTTCAGCCATTGGGCAATGGAGTCAAAAACTCAAGCTGAAATGTATGACTGAAAACCGACTCAAACTAACTTAACAACAAGACTGAGAATGGACTAACAAAGGACTCATGACTCAACTAAAAACTGACTCAATACTTAAACATAATCGACCAACTGAAAATGATGCTCAAAGGGGAGCTTATTCATCACAACCTACTCTAACAGTTTCATACATCACCTGGTCAAGTGAAATGAAACAACCAATGTAACCAAGTAAGTGTCCCATCTGCTGTTCGAATTCTCCACAAGTGCTCACGTATGACCAACAAGAGAGAACTACTGAAAAGCAACTCCCATGACAACTTAGAAACAGATCCGTTGAATGATATGGATTCACTATCCGCCTCCAAAAACACTGCATAAGGATCTTGAAGTTCATGCACATTGGGACCTAGCTCATCCAATGGATTACTTCTCTTCTCCTCATACCATGAATGCACACTTTGATCTGAGCCTTGTGACGAGACCTCTGCTGAAAATGAGAAAGAAACTGACTGCCAGATCAAATTTGTATCAGCACATGTTTCAAGCTCACATGTAGTCAATGGAGAAAGACTTTGACTGCAAACCTCATCCAAAACATCAGCTATTGGATCATGAAAAACTTGAAAAGACTGCTGCAATGTATCCATTGAAAATGTATGACATCCTTCTAGCTGTTCATCTTGTTCTTGAGAGATTTTATGAGAATTCTGCCTTATAAACTGAAATGCTTCAAAACAAAAGGGTATAGAATCTTCCTGTATCATCAAATCATGTATTTCGGCTGCCACAGCTTCATCTGTATTCTGCCTTTCAATTTCATTTGGTAGCTGCAAATCTGATGCTACAGGTTGCTCAAGAATTTTGTCATCTGTCTCATCCTCAATATTTACACTGAGAGATTGCTGATTTGTTATAGGTTGTTCATTTAAAGATGTACTATGCACTCTACCCTTCAAAAACTGAAATGATTCAAAACAGAATGGTACGGAGTCACCTTCTTGTATCATTTGATCAAATATGTCAGCTTCCATGCTTTCTTCTGCAACTTGAAAACCAATGGCATTTGGGGGCTGCAAATCTGAATATGAGAAGTCTGGAACAAGGTTTTTATTGCCTTCAAGATGGTCTAGATCAAGACTTGTTGACAGCTGATTTCTAATTTCATGGAAGTTGTCTCTAATGAACTGACATGAATCAAAACAAAAAGGCAAAGATCCGCCACTTACTTCAAACTGTGCTGCACTTTCCTCTTCAATGTCATAGCTGATATGTGATGGCTGAACATTGTATTCAAGCTGTTGAAAATGAACTTCCTCCTCCCACAAACTAGCTGCTGATTTGTCTGTAAGATTAGCTTCTGTTTGGAGAACATAATCATCATCATACTGATCAAACCGAGGCAAACCATCGGTATAAAACATATCATCAAGCATGCAGGTAATATCAACAGATCTCTCTTCTCCAAGATGATTAATAAGACAATCATTATCAGATCCATAACAATTGGCATCAAAAAGAAAATGATTTGAATCAGCAACTTGTTCTTCTTCAATCAGCGATCCATGGGCTTGAACATCAGAAGCATTTCTTGCGTTGATCTTGTCCATCATCTCTTCCACTGCACTTACCAAAACGTCAAGCTTTACCTCTAGAGATTTTGATTCTTCCGGATCTATGTTTTTCATCTTTTCTTCCTTCAACCTTGCCCTTCGGATCAGCAGATGTGCTTCTACATTCACTGCACTGTTTTGCATCTCGTGAAGTGTTGCAATATCCCTTTCTCTCAGCTGAAACTCCATCTCCGGATCAAAGGCACCCGGGTAGTGCAAGAGAGCAAATCTAGGAGTAGGCCTTATATCAATTGGGATCGAATAATAAACTTGGTTAAATCTGGCTGAAAAATGTTGTACTATCTCCCCTGGCATTTTTTTCAGCTGGTTATACTCTTCTACAATCAAGAGAAGGTTCTGCCCGATCATCCACCTGTCGAGAAAAACTTTGACGAACTGCTGGAAATCTGAGATGCTCGCATCAGGCAGGGCTTTGAACCAACTCTTCACTTTGGCTTGCAAAGAAAGAGCAAAAAGCCTTATACTGACATCTTCATCATCAACTTCAAAAAGATCTAGAAAATTCTCAAAATTCTGCACATGTTGCTCAGCGTTGACATTCTTACATTCACCATCAAACCTCGGCAAGTATAGATCATAATTTTTGGGGAAAGCATGGAGAAAAGAAGGTAAGACAAGAGGTTTATACCGATCTGGAATTTTACAAGATGTAGGGGTATGTACAACAAGTATAGAATCAGTCTTGGTCTCTTGAGATTCATCAATTTGAAGATGGTCATCACAAAATTCGGAAAAAGGATCTTGATCAGGCTCAAAGGCACGCAAATCTTTGGTATTCACAATCTTCAAAGGGAAAGAATCAACTGCAGGGCTGAGATCTCTTCTCAAATACAATATACTTTGCAAAACCTTCTTGACATTCTTGGGAAAAGAGAAGAAATAATTTATGACAAAGAACAAAATGTCTTGGATGAAATTCCAACTTGAATACCTGATCTGTTCATGTTGTCCTTTCATGTTTCTGCTGGTCAGGATCATTCTCCAGTGGAGTCTTTGGATCTGATCTCGAAAATGATTTAGAGTCGCCAAGTGAATGATTTCAGCCTTTCAAGTGTCTGATCGTTGTTCACCATCAACAATCAGATCTGAACTTGATACATATACTGGGGTAAAGTGTCAATGAAGCGCTACGTTCACAAGCTCACAGAGATTGACTGAAGCAGCGTTTGTCTACTAACGTTGATGTAAAACAAGAGCGTTTTCGAAGGCTACCTTGCGTAACTTCAGGCTCCGTCTAAGACTTATGAAATAACACGTCAATGAGCATAGGTTTAGATGTTCTCCCCAGTATGGTCGCCAGTATGTTAGCACTTGAAATTTCACCTCAGGCTGAAGAAGGCAAACCTCAAGGCCACATCAAACCATTCAGCCCCGTAGCTAGCCCTACGGGGCAGGAGAAGGCTCTCTCCGGTCAATCTCGGTAGATCTTCAATTGATGAGATGACCAAACGGGTAACACTGATATTAGGCTAGTAAACTGATTTGAAGGTTGATTTGGGGGTTTTTGGGGTTTTCGGTGGCAAATTGAGGAACTGCAATTTAGGGTGCGGGGATGGAACACAGTTTCTGCAGGGGGGTCTTTGGGGCAAGGTAGGAACTTGTATTGATGTCTTTAGCTGAAAGGGATGATTAAGAAGAAAGATGAGAGGGCTAAAGAGAGCAAACAATGAATTTGAATTCTCTTTAGACAGCAGAAAACATAGAAATCAAACAAATTTAAAAGCAGAGCATGGCTAGCATGAATTCTAACTTTATCACTTCATTTGTTTAATATGCAGCAGTATAGAAAGGAAATGAATCACATAACAAAGCTTACAATAACATGTAGAAACACACCATCAACACATGAGTCCACAAGAATCCCAAAGATCACTGCAAAACCCTGGTCTTCCTTAGCCAAAAATTGCAGAGATACTAGTGAAATATACAATGATAGCTCCTCCCTCAAGAGTCCAACCTTCCAACCTCTGAAAATGATTAAGAAAATACATAATATATGCAAGCCAACCTCTTCCCTTGCCTCTAGGGGTCGAGCTCATCCTTCTAGGAGCTGTTTCAACTAATTCTAAACTGAGCACTAGAAAATAGGCAGTCAAAACAACTTGCCTCTATAAACTTGGAAACCAGTTCATACATTCAATTTTTACCCTTTACATGCAAGAAACTTCTAGAAGAGGTAAACAAGAGTAAAAGTATCCAAAAAGTTCCACAAGTACAGTCAAGAGGACCACCATCGACCTCAGAAAGTCAAACTGGATCTAAACTGCAATTTCTGGGCTGAACTAGTCAAATCTGGCACAAATTCCTCAACGGGCTGCGCACATCATCCTCAACGGGTCGCGCACTTTGGAGCCCTGTTTGGAGGCCTTCCCGGTGTCAGAAGGAGGTACAGGATAGCTCGTTGGAAAGGTATTTGAGTCTACTTTCCAACCCAACTCGAATTTTTGGATTTGGAGGTCATTTGCCTAGTCAAAAGTCAATTCTCCCAAGACTACTTCTGCAGCTCAAAAAAGGGGCAGAAAGTCAAAATTTGGCTGTATTTTGACCTTTTGGAGGCCCAAAACTCCATGAAAACTCAAGGTAATGCATGGGCATATGTAACTTTGCATGAAAAATCCAAAAATGCTGAGTTTTTGCAAAACGGAGCTACGATGACAAAGGGTCTCACCGGGGGTGAGACCCGTTGAGAAGCCAAAACCTGTAAATTGCCCAAAAATGCCAAAAATGAGCCAAAACTTCCAAAAAATTTTGTGCTTGGTGCTGTGAAGAGGCTAGTGGGTGTCATGATCCTTGAGGGATGCCTCAGCCAAGATACGGAGGGGGTTGGTCTTCTTCTTCCGCCTAAGAGCCTCGGACAACCTCCTTTGGAACATTTTCATTTTTGCCTTGCAGACATGCATCCTTGCCCAATAACCTATGATGACCACCCTTTCCACCCTTATGAGGCCTCCTCTGTACCTCAACCTCTGTAGATGATGAATGGTCATCACTTTGCTCATAAGTTTCGGTTTCTGACATGGTTTAGGAGCAAAGTGGACAAATTGAACTGCTGTCTCTGCCTGCAAAAAGCGCTGAACTCTATGCTGTTTCAAGGGGACAAGGACATGAGGGAAATGTTAGGGGAGGGACCTTTGTACAAGGAATTGGGAATATATGAATATAACAGGGAATTTAAGGAAAATTTGCAAACAATTATGCATATAGGAATACATATTTATAATCAGGGATATTGGGAAATCATTTGCAAAGATCACTGCATATGGGAAAACATGTATGAAAGTGAAAATATGGGAATATGAAAACATGCATTACAGGGGAAGATAGGGAAACATATGCACAAAACCTTTTACATGTTCACCAACAATTTTTAGTGTTTACACATGCATATGGTGGAGGGAGATTAGGGTTTTGAATGCTTTGGGAGAGGGGTAGGGTTTGCATTTGATTTATAAAATAATATGGGAAAAGAGATGAACATATAAGTGTGAGTGAAAGGGAAAGGAGGGAAACAAACCAAAGGGAAAAATAGCTTGAAACAACACAAACCCTAGCACAGTTTGCTCATTAATATTGCAGCCATATAAGTCTTTTCATTTGCATGATTTGAGGTTAAAATCATAGCATGAGGGCTTACATCCATCACCAACCTCCAAAACAATGTGTAAAGAGCCTATCTTGAACAAATTTGATGATTTGGAGGAAGATTGGGCAATTTTTTGAAGTTTGCAGCAAAACAGCTCAACGGGTCGCGCACCTTGCCCAACGGGTTGCGCACCTCTGGCTCAACGGGTCACGCACCTTGCAGGAGGCTTTTGGAGGCCTTCCCGGTGTCAGAATTGGGCGCACAATAGCTCGTTGGAAAGGTCTTTGAGTATACTTTCCAACCCAATTTAAATTTTTCAATTTGGTGTTGATTTGACCTTTAAAAAATCAAATCTCCCAAGACTGGTCAAAAAGTGCTAAATGAGGCTGCCTCAAGGAAGAGTGTTGTTGCAGTCAACTTTTGAATGCCTTCCTCAACCCCAAATTGAGCTCATGATAGCTCATTGGAAAGCTCTTTGTGTCTAGTTAGCATTTTACCCATCAAGAAAATCATTTGGCCAACCAAGCTAGGAGAAAACTTGATTTTCCCAAGGTCACTTCAGAGGTGTCTTTGATTCTCCTGAGGCAACGGTATTCTTGACATTTCTCTCAAACCATGACACCTGTACAAAACGTGAAGGAGGTTTTTCTTCCTTGGCATTTTGTGGACAAAACTCTCTCTTAGTTTCCCAAAATTCATCTTTTATTGATCTGAAACATCTTTTGAGTGAAACTTGTCCCGATGTGTGGAACCAGGGATTTTGCCGAAATGAAGCGAAATGAAGGGGATAGGGGGCTTCTAAATTCTTGGGGAAATTTTTGGGAGTGGGGAGGGATGTTAGGAAGTAGGGGAAAGTGGAATCATGGAGATCGAGTGAGGGGAAGGGGTCCAAAAGGGCAAAACACAGGTCCAACCTAGAAAATTGTCAGGTTGTAGCTAGAAACTAGGGTTTGTGCAAAAATGAGGATTTTGGGGGATCTCAGTGATGGGAAGAATTTGATAAGGTGTATGAAGGATAGGGGAATATGTATGAACATCTAGATACAAGTTTTTCCGATGATTTGACCGTCCAAGAGATATTAGCTTTCAAAACCCTAGGAGAGGGAAATAACCTGGCCTAGGCACAACTGAAGCATGAATAAAGTGTAAAATGACTCATTCAACACTGACATGATAATGAAAACCCTCTGAATGATGATAGGCTTAGCTGAATGATGACATGGACTGACATTTGGGCAAACCCTAGACCTAATGCTTAGTGACCAAATTTTGCTTGAAGACTCACTGAAATGACAAAATTTGACCTTGACACTTCAAAATCACTTTGTAAGAGCATATTTGATCACTGTAGGAAGGCTGGAAATACTGACACTAACATTGGCTCCAATGGGGATGGTAGCTCCTTGGAAGTTCCAAGAACCTTAGACCTCTGGGAGAGCAGACCAGTGCTTTCAGCCATTGGGCAATGGAGTCAAAAACTCAAGCTGAAATGTGTGACTGAAAACCGACTCAAACTAACTTAACAACAAGACTGAGAATGGACTAACAAAGGACTCATGACTCAACCAAAAACTGACTCAATACTTAAACACAATCGACCAACTGAAAATGATGCTCAAAGGGGAGCTTATTCATCACAACCTACTCTAACAGTTTCATACATCGCCTGGTCAAGTGAAATGAAACAACCAATGTAACCAAGTAAGTGTCCCATCTGCTGTTCGAATTCTCCACAAGTGCTCACGTATGACCAACAAGAGAGAACTACTGAAAAGCAACTCCCATGACAACTTAGAAACAGATCCGTTGAATGATATGGATTCACTATCCGCCTCCAAAAACACTGCATAAGGATCTTGAAGTTCATGCACATTGGGACCTAGCTCATCCAATGGATTACTTCTCTTCTCCTCATACCATGAATGCACACTTTGATCTGAGCCTTGTGACGAGACCTCTTTTGAAAATGAGAAAGAAACTGATTTCCGGATCAAATTTGTATCAGCACATGTTTCAAGCTCACATGTAGTCAATGGAGAAAGACTTTGACTGCAAACCTCATCCAAAACATCAGCTATTGGATCATGAAAAACTTGAAAAGACTGCTGCAATGTATCCATTGAAAATGTATGACATCCTTCTAGCTGTTCATCTTGTTCTTGAGAGATTTTATGAGAATTATGCCTTATAAACTGAAATGCTTCAAAACAAAAGGGTATAGAATCTTCCTGTATCATCAAATCATGTATTTCGGCTGCCACAGCTTCATCTGTATTCTGCCTTTCAATTTCATTTGGTAGCTGCAAATCTGATGCTACAGGTTGCTCAAGAATTTTGTCATCTGTCTCATCCTCAATATTTACACTGAGAGATTGCTGATTTGTTATAGGCTGTTCATTTAAAGATGTACTATGCACTCTACCCTTCAAAAACTGAAATGATTCAAAACAGAATGGTACGGAGTCACCTTCTTGTATCATTTGATCAAATATGTCAGCTTCCATGCTTTCATCTCCAACTTGAAAACCAATGGCATTTGGGGGCTGCAAATCTGAATATGAGAAGTCTGGAACAAGGTTTTTATTGCCTTCAAGATGGTCTAGATCAAGACTTGTTGACAGCTGATTTCTAATTTCATGGAAGTTGTCTCTAATGAACTGACATGAATCAAAACAAAAAGGCAAAGATCCGCCACTTACTTCAAACTGTGTTGCACTTTCCTCGTCAATGTCATAGCTGATATGTGATGGCTGAACATTGTATTCAAGCTGCTGAAAATGAACTTCCTCCTCCCACAAACTAGCTGTTGATTTGTCTGTAAGATTAGCTTCTGTTTGGAGAACATAATCATCATCATACTGATCAAACCGAGGCAAACCATCGGTATAAAACATATCATCAAGCATGCAGGTCATATCAATAGATCTCTCTTCTCCAAGATGATTAATAAGACAATCATTATCAGATCCATAACAATTGGCATAAAAAAGAAAATGATTTGAATTAGCAACTTGTTCTTCTTCAATCAGCGAGCCATGGGCTTGAACATCAGAAGCATTTCTTGCGTTGATCTTGTCCATCATCTCTTCCATTGCACTTACCAAATCGTCAAGCTTTACCTCTAGAGATTTTGATTCTTCCGGATCTATGTTTTTCATCTTTTCTTCCTTCAACCTTGCCTTTCGGATTAGCAGATGTGCTTCTACATTCACTGCATTGTTTTGCATCTCGTGAAGTGTTGCAATATCCCTTTCTCTCAGCTGAAACTCCATCTTCGGATCAAAGGCACCCGGGTAGTGCAAGAGAGCAGATCTAGGAGTAGGCCTTATATCAATTGGGATCGAATAATAAACTTGGTTAAATCTGGCTGAAAACTGTTGTATTGTCTCCCCTGGCATTATTTTCAGCTGGTTATACTCTTCTACAATCAAGAGAAGGTTTTGCCCGATCATCCACCTGTCGAGAAAAACTTTGACGAACTGCTGGAAATCTGAGATGCTCGCATCAGGCAGGGCTTTGAACCAACTCTTCACTTTGGCTTGCAAAGAAAGAGCGAAAAGCCTTATACTGACAACTTCATCATCAACTTCAAAAAGATCTAGAAAATTCTCAAAATTCTGCACATGTTGCTCAGCGTTGACATTCTTACATTCACCATCAAACCTCGGCAAGTATAGATCATAATTTTTGGGGAAAGCATGGAGAAAAGAAGGTAAGACAAGAGGTTTATATCGATCTGGAATTTTACAAGATGTAGGGGTATGTACAGCAGGTATAGAATGAGTCTTGGTCTCTTGAGATTCATCAATTTGAAGATGGTCATCACAAAATTCAGAAAAAGGATCTTGATCAGGCTCAAAGGCACGCAAATCTTTGGTATTCACAATCTTCAAAGGGAAAGAATCAACTGCAGGCCTGGGATCTCTTCTCAAATACAATATACTTTGCAAAACCTTCTTGACATTCTTGGGAAAAGAGAAGAAATAATTTATGACAAAGAACAAAATGTCTTGGATGAAATTCCAACTTGAATACCTGATCTATTCATGTTGTCCTTTCATGTTTCTGCTGGTCAGGATCATCCTCCAGTGGAGTCTTTGGATCTGATCTCGAAAATGATTTAGAGTCGCCAAATGAATGATTTCAGCCTTTCAAGTGTCTGATCGTTGTTCACCATCAACAATCAGATCTGAACTTGATACATGTACTGGGGTAAAGTGTCAATGAAGCGCTACGTTCACAAGCTCACGGAGATTGACTGAAGCAGTGTTTATCTACTAACGTTGATGTAAAACAAGAGCCTTTTCGAAGGGTACCTGGCGTAACTTCAGGCTCCGTCTAAGACTTATGAAATAACACGTCAATGAGCATAGGTTTAGATGTTCTCCCCAGTATGGTCGCCAGTATGTTAGCACTTGAAATTTCACCTCAGGCTGAAGAAGGCAAACCTCAAGGCCACATCAAACCATTCAGCCCCGTAGCTAGCCCTACGGGGCAGGAGAAGGCTCTCTCCGGTCAATCTCGGTAGATCTTCAATTGATGAGATGACCAAACGGGTAACACCGATACTAGGCTAGTAAACTGATTTGAAGGTTGATTTGGGGGTTTTTGGGGTTTTCGGTGGCAAATTGAGGAACTGCAATTTAGGGTGCGGGGATGGGACACGGTTTCTGCAGGGGGGTCTTTGGGGCAAGGTAGGAACCTGTATTGATGTCTTTAGCTGAAATGGATGATTAAGAAGAAAGATGAGATGGCTAAAGAGAGCAAACAATGGATTTGAATTCTCTTTAGACAGCAGAAAACATAGAAATCAAACAAATTTAAAAGCAGAGCATGGCTAGCATGAATTCTAACTTTATCACTTCATTTGTTTAATATGCAGCAGTATAGAAAGGAAATGAATCACATAACAAAGCTTACAATAACATGTAGAAACACACCTTCAACACATGAGTCCACAAGAATCCCAAAGATGACTGCAAAACCCTGGTCTTCCTTAGCCAAAAATTGCAGAGATACTAGTGAAATATACAATGATAGCTCCTCCCTCAAGAGTCCAACCTTCCAACCTCTGAAAATGATTAAGAAAATACATAATATAGGCAAGCCAACCTCTTCCCTTGCCTCTAGGGGTCGAGCTCATCCTTCTAGGAGCTGTTTCAACTAATTCTAAACTGAGCACTAGAAAATAGGCAGTCAAAACAACTCGCCTCTATAAACTTGGAAACCAGTTCATACATTCAATTTTTACCCTTTACATGCAAGAAACTTCTAGAAGAGGTAAACAAGAGTAAAAGTATCCAAAAAGTGCCACAAGTATAGTCAAGAGGACCACCATCGACCTCAGAAAGTCAAACTGGAGCTAAACTGCAATTTCTGGGCTGAACTGGTCAAATCTAGCACAAATTCCTCAACGGGTCGCGCACATCATCCTCAACGGGTCGTGCACTTTGGAGCCCTGTTTGGAGGCCTTCTCGGTGTCAGAATGAGTTTCAGGATAGCTCGTTGGAAAGGTCTTTGAGTCTACTTTCCAACCCAACTAGAATTTTTGGATTTGGAGGTTATTTGCCCAGTCAAAGGTCAGTTCTCCCAAGACTACCTTTGCAGCTCAAAAAAGGGGCAGAAAGTCAAAATTTGGCTGTATTTTGACCTTTTGGAGGCCTAAAACTCCATGAAAACTCAAGGTAATGCATGGGCATATGTAACTTTGCATGAAAAATCCAAAAATGCTGAGTTTTTGCAAAACAGAGCTACGATGACAAAGGGTCTCACCGGGGGTGAGACCCGTTGAGAAGCCAAAACCTGTAAATTGCCCAAAAATGCCAAAAATGAGCCAAAACTTCCAAAATTTTTTGTGCTTGGTGCTGTGAAGAGGCTAGTGGGTGTCATGATCCTTGAGGGATGCCTCAGCCAAGATACGGAGGGGGTTGGTCTTCTTCTTCCGCCTAAGAGCCTCGGACAACCTCCTTTGGAACATTTTCATTTTTGCCTTGCAGACATGCATCCTTGCCCAATAACCTATGATGACCACCCTTTCCACCCTTATGAGGCCTCCTCTGTACCTCAACCTCTATAGATGATGAATGGTCATCACTTTGCTCATAAGTTTCGGTTTCTGACATGGTTTAGGAGCAAAGTGGACAAGCTAAACTGCTGTCTCTGCCTGCAAAAAGTGTTGAACTCTATGCCGTTTCAAGGGGACAAGGACATGAGGGAAATGTTAGGGGAGGGACCTTTTTACAAGGAATTGGGAATATATGAATATAACAGGGAATTTAAGGAAAATTTGCAAACAATTATGCATATAGGAATACATATTTATAATCAGGGATATTGGGAAATCATTTGCAAAGATCACTGCATATGGGAAAACATGTATGAAAGTGAAAATATGGGAATATGAAAACATGCATTACAGGGGAAGATAGGGAAACATATGCACAAAACCTTTTACATGCTCACCAACAATTTTTAGTGTTTACACATGCATATGGTGGAGGGAGATTAGGGTTTTGAATGCTTTGGGAGAGGGGTAGGGTTTGCATTTGATTTATAAAATAATATGGGAAAAGAGATGAACATATAAGTGTGAGTGAAAGGAGGGAAACAAACCAAAGGGAAAAATAGCTTGAAACAACACAAACCCTAGCACAGTTTGCTCATTAATATTGCAGCCATATAAGTCTTTTCATTTGCATGATTTGAGGTTAAAATCATAGCATGAGGGCTTACATCCATCACCAACCTCCAAAACAATGTGTAAAGAGCCTATCTTGAACAAATTTGATGATTTGGAGGAAGATTGGGCAATTTTTTGAAGTTTGCAGCAAAACAGCTCAACGGGTCGCGCACCTCTGGCTCAACGGGTCGCCCACCTTGCAGGAGGCTTTTGGAGGCCTTCCCGGTGTCGTAATTGGGCGCACAATATCTCGTTGGAAAGGTATTTGAGTCTACTTTCCAACCCAATTGGAATTTGTCAATTTGGAGTTGATTTGACCTGTCAAAAGTCAAATCTCCAAAGACTGGTCAAAAAGTGCTAAATGAGGCTGCCTCAAGGAAGAGTGCTGTTGCAGTCAACTTTTGAATGCCTTCATCAACCCCAAATTGAGCTCATGATAGCTCATTGGAAAGCTATTTGTGTCTAGTTATCATTTTACCCATCAATAAAATCATTTGGCCAACCAAGCTAAGAGAAAACTTGATTTTCCCAAGGTCACTTCAGAGGTGTCTTTGATTCTCCTGAGGCAACGGTATTCTTGACATTTCTCTCAAACCATGACACCTGTGAAAAAAGTGAAGGAGGTTTTTATTTCTTGGCATGGTGTGGACCAAACCCTCTCTCAGTTTCAAAAAATTCATCTTTGATTGATCTGAAACATCTTTTGAGTGAAACTTGTCCCGATGTGTGGAACCAGGGATTTTGCCGAAATGAAGCGAAATGAAGGGGATAGGGGGCTTCTAAATTCTTGGGAAAATTTTTGGGAGTGGGGAGGGATGTTAGGAAGTAGGTGAAAGTGGAATCGTGGAGATCGAGTGAGGGGAAGGGGTCCAAAAGGGCAAAACACAGGCCCAACCTAGAAAATTGCCAGGTTGTAGCTAGAAACTAGGGTTTGTGCAAAAATGAGGATTTTGGGGGATCTCAGTGATGGGAAGAATTTGATAAGGTGTATGAAGGATAGGGGAATATGTATGAACATCTGGATACAAGTTTTTTTGATGATTTGACCGTCCAAGAGATATTAGCTTTCAAAACCCTAGGAGAGGGAAATAACCTTGCCTAGGCACAACTGAAGCATGAATAAAGTGTAAAATGACTCATTCAACACCGACATGATAATGAAAACCCTCTGAATGATGATAGGCTCAACTGAATGATGACATGGACTGACATTTGGGCAAACCCTAGACCTAATGCTTAGTGACCAAATTTTGCTTGAAGACTCACTGAAATGACAAAATTTGACCTCGACACTTCAAAATCACTTTGTAAGAGCATATTTGATCACTGTAGGAAGGCTGGAAAGACTGACACTAATAGATGGAACACATGATCTAGTTGATAAAATTGATATTGAAAACCAAATGAGTAAGCAACATATGAATGTATAGGAAATTCGCCTTATCAAAATCCTTTGCTAAGTCAATCTTCAAAATCATTCCTTTCTATTTTTTTATTTCCAGGTTGTGGAATCCTTCTTGAGCCTTATAGCCTCATGTATTTATCTGTTATCCAAGAAAGAAAATTGCTTAGTTGAGATGTAATGAGATAGTATGGGTCAGATCATGTTAGTTATAATTTTGGCAATGATTTTGTAAATCCAATTACGTAGCGAAATGGGCTTGAAATCGTTAAAATATTTTGGGTTGTCGGTCTTAGGGATAAGAGCAATGAACATTGTATTGAATGCATCGTACGTTTTTCCAGAAGATCTGCATTCCTCCACTACTTTAAGAAGATTCGATCTAATCAGCTCATAGAATCCCAAGAAAACTTCTATCGGGAAACCATTTGGCCCGAGACTTTTCTCTTTCTTGAACCATTGAAGGGCCCTTTCCAGTTCACCAAATGTAATCAGGGTCATGAGATCTTTGTTATTGTCATCGTCAACAAATCGAGGAAAAAGTTTGCAATCTGTAAGATCTCTGCTACGGTAGAATGTCTGGTGGGTGTAAAAAGGGTTCTAAAATGCCGAGATCCCATAATTGCAAGATCCCTAAAATTGGATTTCTTCACACCATTATCATCTTCCAATGACTAGATGGTGTTGATGGCCTTCCTACCTTTGGCATATTGTTGAAATAATTTTTTATTCTCATCTCTTGCTTGTAGCCATATAGCTCTACTCTGAAGTCTCTAGTCTTTCTCTCTTGATTCTAGCAACCTTCTTCTATCTGCTTCCAGTTGGATGACCCATGCTTTGGAATCAGCAGAGTCATAGCCACCACCATTAGGTTGTTATAATAACTCTAATTCAAATTCAATGAATTTCAGGGCTTGCTCATCCTTTTTCTTTTTATTCCTAGGCCATACTATACTCGCTCTCTTGAGCTTTCGAAGGATTTCAATGAATTTCTTGGCCACAGAGAGATCCCCTTCAGTAATGCATGGATGCTAGACATTCTTAACCAAGACTCGAAACTCATCCTCCTTCATCAAGCTCACACTAAACTTAAAAGGAGCTCTTGGCTTGTTAAAATTTTTGGAAATTTACAAAAAAACGGGATGATGATCAGATAAGACACCCATCCCCACCCATTATCTGAAGAGAGTGGATTGAGTCAGAGCTTCCTTAACCAGAAAACGATCAATCCTTCAGGCTCTCATAGTGGCACCAACACGTCGATTCCGCCAAGTGGGCACGGTCTTGGCCATGTCAATATCTACCAAATTGTATGTGTCGATGATTTGAGCGAAAAAATCAGAGAGAGAGTCAACATGGGCATGTTCGCCCCAAACTTTGAGATACCCAAGGAAAAATTAAGCCCCCTGCCCCCCTCCCAAAATCAAGTTATCCACACTCATAAAGGATTGATCCATCAAACTGTTCCAAAACTCAACCCTACTAGAACATGGTCCATATACATTAATAATATTGAGCTCCATACCTAGATCAGTTGAGACGATATCCACAACTATAAAGTCGCCCCCATCAAGTTCTCAAAATATTGATGGATTTTTTATTGGCCCCAAGGACCAAACTCCCAGAGTGTCCATGAGCCTCAATAGCGGCAAAAACCTAGTCCATTAGCATACCTTCCAACGAGTTAACAATATGAACATTGTGCCCAAGTGATTCCAGAAGAAAAATATTATCCAGGTTCTCTGACATAATCAATCACTTTCGGGCTAGTTTTTTGGTATTGCTAGCTAACCCCCAACAATTGAAGGAAATCCACTTCATGAGGAATCAGCTTCTGGGGTATGCTTCACTCTAAGAACCTCGTCAAGAGATAATTGACAACTAATGCTATGTCTTGACTGGATTTATGAATGGCTTTGGATATATGTGATTGGTGTCCTTGAGGGATTTTGGGTATTTTAGAGGGAGAAAGGGCACCAAGCCCTTAATTGGGATTCTAATTATAAGCGACGAAAATGGGAGGACAGAATAAGGATTGTAGGTAATATTGAGGATGGGCCCTGGACTTAGAGGATTCCTCCTCATAAGGAGGGAAAGAGGGTGCGGGAGCTGGACAACACACAGGAGCATTTGTAATCTGACAAGATATAACCCCCAATCCCAAAGATAAAAAGTGGGCTAATAAACCATATTATGAATAAAGCATAAACCATTAGGCCCACTCAAGGATACCATATTCATCCTCCCTCTCACAAAGGCAACAACCACACGCCTAATCTTATCTCGTAGAGAAACACTGTCTCAATATATGAAGGCATCTCAATCCCAACTATATATGAAATTCTTTGCCAATCAGTTCCCACTCTTTTTCATCACAATGTATCCATGTCATATCCAAAACCTGCTCAAATGACTCCCCGAAGAGCTTCTTCATCCTGCCTCATAGTTAGCCATGCTAGCAACATCGTACTCAACCTTAGTCGTGCTTAAAGCTACAGCCTATCATCTAAAACATCATGGAAGATCTCATTCTAAGGCAACACCCATATGTGCTCATCAATAATGATCCTAAACCACATCAGTACATCCATGCAATCACATATCATAGAATGAATATCTCAGATCAAAAATTGATTGTCCATGCAAATGTCTCGAAAGGTGCTTGGTGAAAACTCAATGTGTATGAAGCGACTCAGTCATAAACTCACTCAGGTTCTATGCACACACACACACACACATATATATATATATATATATATATATAGAAATGGGTATCCACATGGATCTTCAATCAACTGTCAGTTTCCAAGTCGACTTCAATAATATCTTTTCACAACTTCTTGAAATTCAAACTGCGTGTCCAAGGATTTGCATTTTCGCTTTCCAGAAACTCTTCAATAGATTCACGATATAGATTTTATTTTCCAAACTTTAGGATGTGATACATCATGCCAGGATTCTTCATTTCAAACTTCAAAGGGCATATCCCTCTTACTTTGATCATCATAGGTTCATTTCTTGTCAAGAATAGACCATCAATATGTAAGGTCAAAGACATACCTTGGATCACTTTTGAAGTAGAGTTTTGGATCGACACATCATTCTGGCTTCACCAAATAATTGTCAATGTGGACATATCAAGATCGAGGAGCTTGCTTCATACAAATATTTCTACAAACATAACGCTTGACCAACGCAACATGCTTATCCTTACACAAACCAATATTGTGCAATCAAATCAACTAAGTTAGCTTATCAAGCCTTAGATATCAGATCAAAACTGATATCAAACTCATCGATATAAATGTAAAAAATTCTTTGGACTAGGTGACAGGTAGAGCTCATATCCAAATATCAAGTTATGACTATCTATTTTCATGTTAACAAATTGTTATTTACCAAGCAATATCAAACCAAACTTCATCAATTCATCCTCATGATCATAATATGAATCATTTTTGTCACTAGATACAAATGCATGCACCAATGATAGGTCATGCAAGTTCCATCCATTTATTTTGAGATTAGTTCATACTAAATCATAATTGTTTATACTTCAACCAATGTGTCAAAGCTAATGATGTCAACACATAATATCTATTGAGTACCAATATAAGTCATTGAAAGTCATTATGCATGTATAACATTGTTATCAAGGAAAATCATCGGTTTTCAAATCAAATCATTAGACATCAAGTCAAAACCCAAAATTTGTTATCATAATGAGATCCATAGCCCAAAACATATCTCAACATCAAGTCAAAGTTCTAAATCATTATCAAGCATCATGTCAAAACTCCAAACACTAACTTATATCAATCAACCAAATCTAGTCAGACCCTTGCAACTATTATTAAATATTGTCATGCACAAACCTCAATGGTTAAATCATAATGATATATTCATATGCATATCACAATCACCTGCAAACACAAGTTTAGTCAACATATTCACATTATAGTAAGTCAAACATTCAAACTTCCCTACTCCTAGAACCTTTCATTGTCTGCTCTATGTTTGTAGGATTGACATGCTTCAAGTGAATCTTCAACAAAACTTCACTTTTGTGTCCTACAACAATAATCACACCTACATACATAATCACTCCCATAGGCCTTCTTCCGTGGAGTTGAGAATCTACAGTCACACCCTTAGGCTTGTTTTTGTGTGGTTGAGGCATAGAGTAAGGAAAACTCTATATTCTTAGACCAAACCTTTTGTTGCAGACCAACAATATCAGATATTTATCTATTCATGTCCATAAATCTTACTTCAACAATAAAGAATCTTTTATACATATAATTCAAATGCTAATAGGAGTAAAGATATTGTGGAGAGATTCTCCCTCTAAATGGGAAGCCACTTCAGTCATCTTCATTCAAGTCATCAACATGTCTATAATATTGTCATGCATCAACCGATATGTTAGATCATAAAGTTAGACTATATCACATATTTATCATGGTCATATATGTTAGCATCAACTACTTCACCATTACATCATGACATCAATCTTTCATCAAGGGTTAGTGTCAAATATCTAATAGGAGTATACTTCAAGAATCATGATCACAAAATTACTTCTTTGTCACATAACTCAATCCATCAAGTCAGGGGATTCAATTTTAACATATGTAGTAATTACTATGAACATCAAAACATAACCACGATCAACAAAATATATTGAATATCAATCTCATTGTTACACTTCTATCATCATCGCTACCATGCTTTTCACAAACATTATCAATAGTATCAAGTTACCATCTATTAGAATCAAGGTGTTAGCCTTCTTTATGGGATCAAGATATCAAAAATGATAGGTGTTAGCCAAACAACAAGTATACCAATATATCAAATATCAATATTTGGAAGCTTTATAGAATCAAGAAATTCATCATGTCTAAGAAGTAAGATACGTGTTCAATACGAAGTGCACCATTTCATGAAGTGGCTTCCCATTCAGAGGATGAATATGTTATCCTTGAGTGGGCCTAATGGTTTATGCTCTATTCATAATATGTCTAATAAACAATAAATAGTGGGCTAATGGTTTATGCTTTATTCATAATATGATTTATGCTTGAGTGGGCCTAATTGTTAAGAGCATGTGTCTCCTCCTAAGAGGTCACAAGTTCAAAACTAGAGTGGTGTAGAGTATGTCTGCCTTCTACAATATGTGATTTCATGGATATACTGATGTGGTTTTGGATCATTGTTGATGAACACATTTGGGTGTTGCCTTAGTATGAGATATGCCATGATGTTTTGGATGAGAGTTTCGTAGCTTTAATCATGACCAAGGTTGACTACAATGTTGCTAGCTATGAGGCAGGATGAAGAAGCTCTTTGGAGAGTCATTTGAGCAGGTTCTGGATATGACATGAATATATTGTGATGACAAAGAGTGGGAACTGATTGGCACAGAATCGCATATATAGCTAGGACTGAGATGCCTTCATATATTGAGACAGTGCCGCTCTATAAGACAAGCATAGGCTTGTGGTTGTTTCCTCTGTGAGAGGGAGGATGAATATGGTATCCTTCAGTGGGCCTAATGGTTTATGATTTATTTGTCATATGGTTTATGCTTTATTTGTAATATGGTTTATGCTTTATTTTTAATATGGTTTATTCGTAATATGGCTAATAAACCATAAAAAAATGGGCTAATGGTTTATGATTTATTCGTAATATGGTTTATGCTTGAGTGGGCCTGATGGTTAAGAACATGTGTTTCCTCCTAAGAGGTCATAGGTTCAAAACTAGAGGGGTTTAGAGTATGTATGCCTTTGTAGACTTAGCAATCAATCACAATGGGAGGTGGGTCCCTTGTCCCACAAACAAGAGGGTCTCATACACCAATTTGGTGTATGGCTTGGCTGTGACCTTAAAATTGGATAATAATAATGATAATAATAATTCATCTCTTGTTTATTCCAGCTTATCTCTTGATTGTCCCTGCTCACATGATGAACATTCTCAAATCTAAAAGAAGAAGAATTTGACATTGGAGGGGAGCCTAAGCTACCACCCCCTATTCATTGGGGATCCACATCTACCACCCATAATCACTACTCGAGGAGCCTAATGCTACCACCCAGGAAACATCATATGGGAGCCAAATTCTACCACTTGTATCAACATTGGAGAGAACATCTAAAAATCACATCAGGGAGCACATCTCATCCCGGAATCTCATGGGGAAGCTAAACATCTACAACCCCATATTAAGAAATAGGTGATATAAGTGCGCACATCTCAACCCATGTTATTTCTTTCCGATATTCTCAGCAATAACCCTCAAGAGTCGTGTGGTAGAACACTTGCATCATAATCCAAGCATAGGCTAGATACTTGACTTACCAAAAGGTAAGGATCACATGCCCCAAACCTCCTCAACTCGTTGGCTAGATGGGAAGGGACAATCCCAACAAGCCCAGCTTGTGGGTATGATGCCAACTGGGGTATACTCTACAAAGACCAAGATAGGGGAGCAACATCTCCAACCGTATGGGTAATAGATAGGAGTTATAGCCTATTGTCAAGAGATCCTTCAACCTGGAACAAACAAAGTTCGTTCTTCATGTTAAATACTCCAAAAGACTCGAAATATCTAGATCTCCATTGAGATACAAGAATATATATATCAAAATGTATGAGTAAGAATGATGATACAATTGGGAATGAGGGTTTTGTATATATAGTCAGCGAAGTACACTTTCACAAACATGCATGTCTATAGAGACATGCCTCTTTGTTTAACTAATTATTATTTAATTACATATTATTATGATTATTATTTATTATCTATTTTTATTATTTTTATATAAATTATATTCATAACATTGCCTTCCCCTTCAAAAAGCTTTGTCCTCAAAGCTTGTTGATGAAAAGGCTTGATCTCTTTTTCTACTACGAATGTCTTCTCGTCTTGGGACAGTCATGTTTGTCGATACAAGTTGATATGATCCTTGGAGTGATATATAAAATTGTCACATAGAGGAAGGATCTGACCATCCTAAATTAATCTTTTGTGAAATCTTTTGATTACTGGAAACTTGTGATGAATTGTTATCACTGGACTGAGTTGTGCACACTTCATTATTCTTCGGAACATAAGTTTGTTTTTTATGTTCTGAGTGATACAAATTCATAGATTGATTGAAATGTTTGTTCTTGTGATTCAGATGTAGATAAAGAGTTCTTTTGGTTTCCCTTATCATGTGTGTAGCAAGATTTTGATTTACTTCAGGTTTCGATGTCGTCGAGTTGATTACAAAATATTCGCTTGGAATTTCCTTCCTTTGAACTACAACACATGAATATGTTTTAACTTCTATTGGTTTCTTATCTTCTTGAGTTGTGATATTGACTGGATCGATATTCATTCCTCTTTCGTCCACTTGGACTAAATACTTCGACACTTCTTTCGTGATAAGTTCTTGTAATTTATTTTTCAATGATTTCTTATAATCCTTAAGTTTCTTAATTTGAGTGAGTAGACTTTATTTATGGCTTCCGAGACATAAAAGTTCCTCATTTCCTGGGTCAACTTTATTTTGGTATTCAAGCTTCTCATCCTTTAAACAATTGATTTGTTCTAATAAACTTTGGTTAAGGTTTTTAAAGCATAAACTTTCCTCTTCTTTTCTTGATAGAATTTTATTGAGTTTCTTTTCAGAATTTTCTTTTTCTTGTTCTAATTGGTGTTTCTTAGATTTACATTTTCTCACTTGCAAAAGTAGTTTTTTATTATGCTCCTTCAAACACGAATTTTCTTTATTTTTGTTGGATATGACTTCTTCAAGTTCTTTTTGCTTCTTTGATCCTCTTTCTCGATTCTCTTTGAAACATTAGTTTTGAAATATCCTTAATATCTTTTGATGACGACATTATCAGTTCTGATTTCGTTGTCATGTTTTTGAACGTAACCATCTTCCTCTTGTAAGGGAACATCAAGATTTTTATTTTTATTTACTTATTTTATTGTGTTTAAAATGAACGTACCTAATTCTTTGAACCAAGGTTGACTGAGAATTATGTCAATCTCTTCGTCAAGCATATTTACGACACAAAATTGAGATATGTACTCATAATGATCAATTGTCACTTGTAAATCATTAATTTCATATTCTTTTTTTGCCAAAAATATATGTTCTTTCTCCTATGTTTGACTCTAAAATTAATAGTTGATTTGTTAGATTAACATTGATGTAATTTTCCTCACAACTTGTACTAATAACGATATTAAATTTTTGCCCTTGGATAGTCCCTCTTAATGTAATTAACTTGTGATCTGTGATTAGAACACCCTTATATGAAAATCGTCTTCTTTCATCATTTTCAAATTAGGCTCCATTCATTTTTTCTTCAAAAATAGACTTCTTCTTTAAAATAAGTGCCCTTTTATTTGATAAACTTGAACACCTTTATAAATTCCTTTAACTTTTATTTTCCTCAATTATATATTTTTTTCTCACTTAAAAAATAGTTAATATAGTTCCACTATTTAAATAAACTACATTTTATATTTATTATAATGTTGTTAGAAAGTACTCTTCCTTTGTTATAACTTGTTATCCTTATGTCTCTTTATAATTTTAGATTTAACCCTTTATAAACTTTAATATATAGATCTTTCAAGTAACATTTTATATTAACACCCGCGTTGTACTTATATATATTTTCAATAATTTTATGACTTGAACTTTTCTTTAAAATACCCTTTTATAATATAAAACTTCTATTTACATATCTTTTATTTATAATTTTTTTTCTTCTTTTTTGAAAAGTTACAACCGTAGTGAAACGTGACTATTCACCTCTTCGGGGTATAATATAAAATATAAGTCCACTTATGTGCTTTTGACTCGGTTAATTTTTTCCATGTAAAAAGTAAAACTTACCATTCACATAAAGAGATTTTGTATTCCTTTTGCTTTTATTTTACCTTGAAAATATCGTGGGCAATTACCATGGGTTGCTAAAACCCATAAGCTGATAAACCACTTAATGAAAAATCAAGATAGTATTATCTACTCTTCCTTCTCTTACATATAGTTTTAAAGATATTTGGCAAGATTCCCTTTTGTTTAATAGTCAAAACCCTGAATGACGAAACTGGCGAAACAAAGAAACTCCAACTTTGTGTAGTAAAATTCTTCAATTGTGACAAAAACAAGGTTGTCGAAGGATTAATGGCCAAAGTCCGGATCAAACTGGTTCTCTTCAGTAGTGAGCACCCAAAGGATTGAACAACTCCAATTCCAATGGAACAAACAAAGTTCCTTCTTCACGTTAAATACTCCAAAAGACTTGGAATATGTAGATCTCCATTGAAAGACAAGATATATATATATATATATATATATATATATATATATATATATGAGTAAGAATGATGATACGATTGGTAATGAGGGTTCTGTATATATAGACAGGTAAGTACCCTTTCATTAACAAGCATGTCTATAGAGACATGCCTCTTTGTTTAACTAATTATTATATAATTACATATTGCTATGATTATTATTTATTATCTACTTTTATTATTTTTACATAAATTGTATTCATAACACAACCCCAGGAGCCCTCCATCTCAATTCCACATCCTGGGAGCTCAGATAGGGGGGAAGAGTTGGCTCAGTGTCCTTGATCTGCGAGGCTTTCTGTAGATAAAAAAACATATCATTGTGCTCACATCTAATATCAGCTTAATCATCATGTCACAATAATAGCAGTCTCTTGTTCATGCAGGTCATCAAATCAAATATCATATTAGAACAAATATATATATATATATATATATATATATATATATATATATATATATATATATATATATATATATATATCACAAAAAGGATACCATATTCATCCTTCCTCTCGCGGAGGCAGCAACCACAAGCCTAATCTTGTCTCGTAGAGAAGCATTGTCTCAATATATGAAGGCATCTCAGTCCCAGCTATATATGGGATTCTTTGCCAATCAATTCCCACTCTATGTCATCGCAATGTATCCATGTCATATCCAGAACCTAATCAAATGGCTCTCCAAAGAGCTTCTTCATCATGCCTCATTGCTAGCCATGCTAGCAACATCGTACTAAACCTCGGTCGCGCTTAAAGCTATAGACCTCTCATCCAAAACATCATGGAAGATCTCATACTAAGGTAGCACCCAGAGGTGCTCATCAATAATGATCCCAAACCGCATCAGTACATCTATGCAATCACATATCGTAGAATGAATATCTTAGACCAAAAATTGATTGTCCCATGCAAATATATCGAAGGATGCTTTGTGGCAACCCAATGTGTATGAAGCAGCTCAATCATGAATTCACTCAATTTCTATGCACATATATATATATATATATATATATATATATATATATATATATATATATATATATATATATATAAGTCTCCACATGGAGCTTCAATCAGCTGTCGATTGCCAAGTCAATTTCAATAATATTTTTTCACAACTTCTTGAAATTCAATCAAAGTGTCCAATAATTTGCATTTCCACTTTCCAAAAAATATTCAATAGCTTCACGATATATATTTTCTTTTCCAAACTTTAGGACTTGATACATCATGCCACGATTCTTCATTTCGAACTTTAGAGGCCATCTCCCTCTTACCTTCATCATCATAGGCTCATTTCCCGTCAAGAATAGACCATTAATATGTAAAATCAAAGCCATACCTTGGATCAATTTTGAAGTAGAGGTTTGGATCGACCCATCATACTAGCTTCACCAAATAACTACCAATGAAGACATCAAGATCGGGGAGCTTACTTCATACAAATATTTATGCAAACATAACGCTTGACCAAAGAAATATACTTAGCATTACACAAATCAATAAAGTGCAATAAAAATCAACTAAGTTAGCTTATCAAGCCTTAGCTGTCAGATCAAAACTAATATCAAACTCATCAATATCGTTGTAATAAATTCTTTGGACTAGGTGATAGGTAGAGCTCATATCCAAATACCAAGTAATGAATATCTACTTTCATTCCAACAAATTGTTATTTACCAAGAAATAACAAACCAAACTTCATAAAGTCATCCTCATGATCATAATATAAATCATTTTTGTTACTAGATGCAAATGCATACACCAATTATAAGCCATGCAAGTTCCATCCATTTATTGTCAGATTACTTCATACTGAATCACAATTTTTTATGCTTCAACCAATGTGTCGAAGCTAATGATGTCAACACATAGTATCTATTAAGTACCAGTATAAGTCATTGAAAGTCACTATGCCCATATAGCATTGTTATCAAATAAAATCGTCAGTTGTCAAATCAAATCATTAGACATTAGGTCAAAACCCAAAATTTGTTATCATAGTGAGATCCATAACCCAAAACATATCTCGACATCAAGTCAAAGTTCTAAATCATTATCAAGCATCATGTCAAAACTCCAAACACTAATTTATATCAATTAGCCAAATCTACTCAAACCCTTGCAACTGTTATTAAATATTGTCGTACACAACCCTCAATGGTTAAATCATAATGAGATATTGATATGCATATCTCGGTCACCTACAAACTCAAGTTTAGTCAACATATTCACATTATAGTAAGTCAAACATTCAAACTTCCCTTCTCATATAAATTTTTGTTGTATGCTCCATGTCTGCAGGACTGACGTCCTTCAGGTGAGTCTTGCACAAAACTTCACTTTTATGTGCTACAGGCATAATCACACCCATAGGGATTCTTCTATGTGGTTAAGAAGCTACAATCGCACCCTTAGGCTTGCTTTTGTGCGGTTGAGGCATAGAGTAAGGAAAACTCTTTCTTCTTAGACTAGAACTTTTGTTGTAGACCAACAATACCATATATTTATTTATTCATGTCCATAAATATTACTTCAACAATAAATAATCTTCTATACATATAATGCAAATGATAATAGGAGTAAATATCTTGTGGAGCAATTCTCCCTCTGAATGGGAATCCACTTCAATCATCTTCATTCAAGTCATCAAAATGTCTATAATATTGTCATGCATCAGCAGATATGTTAGATCATAAATTCAGACTATATCACATATTTATCATGGACATATATGTTAGCATCAACTACTTCACCATTACATCATGACATCAATCTTTCATCAAGGGTTAGTGTCAAATAACTAATAGGAGTATACTTCAAGAATCACGATCACAACATTACTTCTTTGTCACATTCCATTAAGTTAGGAAATTCAATTTTTCCATATGCCATAATTACTAAGCACATCAAAACATAACCATAGTCAACAAAAGATCCTAAATATCAATCTCATTGTTATACTTATATCATCATGGCTACCATGCTTTTCACAAACATTATCAATAGTATCAAGTTACCATCTATTAGAATCAAGGTGTTAGCCTTCTTTATGGGATCAAGACATCAAAAATGATAGGTGTTAGCCAAACATAAAGTATACTAATATATCAAAGATCAATATTCAGTGGATTTATAGAATCAATAAATTCACCATAGTCAACAAAAGATCCTAAATATCAATCTCATTGTTACACTTCTATCATCATGGCTACCATGCTTTTCACAAAAATTATCAATAGTATCAAGTTTCCATCTATTAGAATCAAGGTGTTAGCCTTCTTTATGGGATCAAGATATCCAAAATGATAGGTGTTAGCCAAACATCAAGTATACCAATATATCAAAGATCAATATTAAGTAGCTTTATAGAATCAAGAAATTCATCATGTCTAAGAAGTAAGATACTTGTTCAATACCAAGTGCACCATTTCATCATAAGAACCATGAATCAAAATCACTTTCATATGCATGAGCCATTTGTGAAGGAGACATTCTTATCATACCTTAGGGCTTACCTTTCCATCCAATATTATAGTTGAAACATAACATTGAAACAATATACCATGCATACCTTGTAGTATTCAAATACATGTGCACCTTCTTATTTTACATAGGCAACTTGTATCACTTTGTCACCTTTTCATCAAGTTCCTTTTTACCTTTTCCAATGCCAGTTCTTCTTTTTTTAAACTAGCCACAATCCTCGAGAAGGATCCACTTATCACAACTTATCAAGAGGTTAGAAGCATCCAAATACTCAAATATACATGCATGATGTATAAGTAATAATCAAAACAATAATCAGATCCATAAGTCTAAACGAAACTAAGGACACAAAGGAAGACCATAAATTGAAAAATACTTATCTTTAATGAGAGGTGATAATCTCTCGCTTGAACCAGCCTTCAAGAGCCATCATTGTCAATTATCCATATAACAATTTCTCCTTTAATATTTCAACCAACATTATCAGCAACTAGGCCTAATAGAGACTATCCCATCTACAACTTCATCAAATCTATCACAAGGGCTTGAGCATCTTCACATTAACCATGCTAGAGGTTCAGACTTTATATCTCAAATATTTTCCACAAACCAGGGCTTCTTTCAAACCCTAACCTCATAATATCCATCAAACGCTAATAACCAAATTGCCAAGGGTTTCCTTCAAACCCCTAGAATTCTTTTAGGTCTCCTCCATCTTCTCTTTCTTCCATCAATGGTTTCATCATAGGGGTGATCTCCATGAATTTTCTTCAACCTAGCTCTAGTACCATGTTAATTTTTCTTTAGGGCTATATTGTTATTTACTTTGATAATTGCATTTCTTCATTTACACATTAAATTCACCCCATAACAACATAACATTATTCAGATTTACATAATTATTCAGCAACATATGAAACTATGTAGAAAGAACAATATCTTCATCATCAATGCAGTGGAACATAAAGGAAAAGTATAAGAAAATTATTCACACATAGAGACACCAGGATTGGTCAGAGACTAGGGAAAAACCCACTATGTGGAAAACCCTTTCAAATTCTTCTTCTTATTAGATTTTCATTGAATGATTCAGCAAAAGGGAGTACAATGATCCATATCTTCATCCATACAACTATCTAGCAAAAATCAACTAAACAACATCCATGAAATGAACCTAACAATGCTCATACTCAAAACCCTGATTTTAAAGCCTGTAATGAACTATCATTATTTGTGGTCAATTGTCGAACATTGCGGTCAACGAGTGAAAACTACGGATAACTAGAAAACCAAACCCTAAATTCTAATCGCATGGAGGACATGTTGTGCGAGAGACTGAAATGCTTCAGTCGCATGGATGAGTTGGCCATCGAGTGACTGTAGATGATATTTCGTTGTGTTATGCCTGCGAGACCTAAAACCCTAAAACATAGATATGAGCTTTAGACCCTGCAATTTCATCTTTGTGTGAACCCATTCCTCCGCGGATCTGCCTCAGACCTATGTGATCCAAAAAAGAGAAAGATAATAGAAAAATGTCTCATGATGATGTACAAATGAGGTTGAGGTCACTTGCATTCATATTCTTCCAAGGGTGTCCAATTTGCTTTAGGGAAAACCTCATCAAATATGCACATGTGAGCTTATAAGTCAAAAATACACTTTCCCTTGTCCAAATTTGATGATATATAGGTCGATTATGGTCCTCTCGAAAAGAGGAATTCAATGCAATCATCATCTCCATAAAATGCGCTCTCTAAAGTGGAACTTGGCCCTAGTTTCCAATTTTAATAGTTTTTGCAAAAATCATGTCACTATTTTGTACTTTAATATATTAAAGTGGTGGAATTTAAAAAATTGGTTTATAAATCTAATTACATTTTATTATGAGAAACTTCATTTCTTTTATAGCAACTGACTCGCTATAAGTGATTCTTAAATTTATCTTTTGAATGCACTTGTATATTGTTGTGTGTAAGATGATGTTTCATATACTCATAAATAATGGTCGGTTATTATAGGAAGATATATATATATAGAATTGCATATTGATTTTATATTTATTATTACATAATAAATTAAAATTTGACTATTTTTAATAAAAAAATATTAAATGAAATTTTATTTATTTATCTTTCAAATAAATAAGATAATATTTTTTGTTTTTAGTGAAACTTTTTTAAAAATGGCACAAAGTGTTAGAAAATAAATAATTCATTTTGAATAAAGAGAATTAGTATGAAACTCAATCGTTAGATTTCCACTTTAGAATTGTATTCCACAAGTTAATATTGATATTTCCCATTAATGAAAGTCTTAAATTAGAGTTCATATTTTAACTTTGTTAAAATTTAATTTAAAATTTAACATTAAAATTTGAAATGAGATCACTATTTTGAGGGTGTTTAGAGATGGAGTTGGGCCCATAACATCTCAAATAGGGAGGTTAGAAATGTTGGTGTTTTCGTTTTTTTATTATACTTAAATGTTGAATAATCTTAATTTAACGCAAGACCCAATGTCTACTCAAAAGTTTTTACATCAGGTTGTTGGTAATACCTAAACCTTGGTGGAGGTTAAATCAACTCCTCATTTTTACAAATTAAATTATTTTAAAGTTTTACCATCAATGAATGATTTATTTTTATCATTAAAAGTTGCCAAGTTAATATGTTTTTAAAATAAAATATATTAATATTATTTTATCATAAAATAATATATAAATAATGAAATTATTACTTTTAAAATGATCCAAAATTGGTCCACGATGAACATAAATAAGTAATGTCTCATAGCAAGGAAGAACGCTCGACAAAACTAGAATCTCTTAGGTATGAAAGAGAAAGTTGTGGCTTATGGACATTGATGAAGAGGTACAGGGTTACACTTAGTAGTGAAGGGTTTCATGTTAGTTCAATGAGAACTCATTTACAAAGTCTCACATTCCCAATATGAGTGATTAAATAAAAACCAGATAAATAAAGAAACTTTGAAGGGTAACATTTTCAATAAAAAAATTATTTGGAGAGGAAGAGCATTGTAAATGGGAAGTTGAAGAGATGCGGTTTCCCATTACTCTTAGCAAAGCCAACATTGTCTAGGAATCCATTAACAATATTAATAAGGGGTTTTTTGGAAAAATAATGAAGCAACGTTGAGTAAGTATTATGATGTAATTTATAAATGTTCCAAAGAGCTAGATACTATTATGAATTTGTCAATTATTGAGAGAAACACTAAGCATATTCATTCGATATTGGAGATTTTCGTTTAGGTTTCTCTATTGTCATTTCCATTGTCCAATGTCTTTAATTAATTGTGTGATTGAGATTTTCTAGTTAATTTTTCTATTTTGGTGTACCCCTATCTATATCACATCGAAAAAAATGAGAAATGATGTGAACTTCCCCACTTCAATTTGATGACCACAAAGTCTGTCGTCCCTAGACTACCATATAAGTTCTAGAGGAGATTGACAACTGATGGAAATGCGCTATTGGTTGTAGTTTCTAATGTTGCCTTGAGTTTCCATTTTTTTGCAAGAAACCAACATTTAATTTGCATTCTAGTTGTTGGTTAAGTTGTTGGGACACCATACACACTTCCCTTTAATGTAATTTTCTTGATTGTTAATAAATTATTGCTATCAGTTACCCATTAAATCCTACACAACATTATTATCTATTATGTTGAATCATTCTTTTGTATTCATAGCACTATAATTGATTTGATTGAATCATAGTCAAAAGTAGTTGCTAGTGTTGAAATATGTAACTAGGTTTAGCCTTCTTAATGACATATGTAATCATGATTTTATATATTTAATGTAAAAATAAAAATACATTTATTATTATTTTTCTTGAGCCATGGGTTTCATGCTTAAGGAAATTTATTTTATAGGTCAAGCACCCATTGAGTGCTTCTAGGTTTGTCATAAAGTCAATTGAGTCATTGCCATGTATTGAAGGCCCATTTGGGCATGTTACATATTGCAAAGAAAATTTTATTAAGTCGAAGTAGAGTCAAAAGACCCTCCAAGACCTCGTCATGGTGCAAATATCAAGTCGGCCTACATGAAGGGACAAGTTAGCCTAAAGATAGCAATTTGTACCCCTCAAAATCCTATATATAATATTATGTAGCCAACTCATAAATAGATATATCAACGACTTAAAAAGTATCCTCTTAGAGGGGGAACCTCCTTTACATTACATAAATAAACAATTCTTGGATGATTCAAATGAAAAAACATCCTTTTTATATATAGGAGTCTAAGGGGTCACAATATAATCAAAGGCGACATAACAATAATAATGTAAGGGCACAACAATAAAAATAATGGGCTTCTATGGGGAACAATAATAACAATATGGGGACTACATGGGCATAACAATAATAATAAGGGGGATACACTGACAATAACAATGAGGGATTACATTGAATTTTGTCTTTCAATTGAATTGCTGATGATGTTGCGGAAAACCGACGGCTCTGCAATTTTAACTAGGGTTTTGCGTTAGGGTTTTGTCGCTGGTCACCATGGCGGGGCATGGAGGAGGGAGTTCAGCTCCCTCCTACAGTCAAGTGGTTGCGGACAGAAGCAAGGGAGTTGGATTACATCACTTCAAGAAACCAACGGAGGTGGTAATAGAGGCTACGAATGCAGAAAAATCGAAAACTATCAGACCTCAAGGACATGAAGAGAATCATGAGGAAGCTAGTAAGGAGAAGAAGACAGAGGTAAGCAGTCATAAAGTTGCTCCTATGAGTACAATAGGGGTCTGTAAACCCAAGTCGACCACTGTGCCTCAGGTCGTTTTAAGTGACCCAGCACTACAGGTGCACAGAGACAACATGGCAGAATGTTCGGTTATCTGTAAATTTATGGGGACTTGGCCGATGGAGAAGGATTTGCAAGCATGGATAAGGAACCACTGGAAACCAAAGGGGGGAATTAATCTTCACCTTGGGTCCAAGGACTTCTTCATGGTGGTGTTCACAAGCTTAGAGGATAAAGACAAAGTGTTTGAGGGAGGACCCTATTATTATGCTTTTGCAGGCCTTTATATGCAACCATGGGTAATGAGCTTTGTCCCAGAATGAGAAACTTTCACATCGGTACCAGTATGGATAAGACTCTACTCCCTTCCTTTAGATTATTGGCTACCAGAGTCTAAAGGCTATCGGAAACAAGCTAGGGCATTTTATAAAGATCTCAGATGCTACTCTAAGAGGAAAATACACTTCCTTCACCCGGATATGTGTGGAAATGGACTTATCTGGGGCACTTCCGGATGCAATCATTTTAGAAGTGTATGAAAAGGAATGGGTGTAGGTGGTGGACTATGAACATGTCCCATTTAGGTGCGTAAGTGCCATGAACATGGGCAATACAGGGACAGCCCATTGAACACGCTAGAGAGCAATATGAAAGCCTCTACATGCAAAGATCTTGAGGGTTTTACTAAGGTTCGGGGTAAAGGGAAAGGAGGCAAGCAGTACCAAAAGAAAATTAATGAAGATGGACAGCCGAGCCACAATAGTTTCAAGATCTTAGAAGAAGAAGTCAAGAACAACGGGATAAACCAGGAATTAGAGAATATTCCCACTGAGAAGGAAATGGATGCTAATATGGAGGATATACCAGAAAACAACAAACAAAAGGACGATATGCCGAGAATTATGGAGCTCATTAGGGACCATGAGATGACCCCAAGTAAGGCTGGAATGGAAGACCATGAATGACAGGAGATTCTAGAGAGGGAGAATTTAGATCTAGAAAAGTTTCTGGAGCAGGGAATCACCAAAGGGGTAGACTCTCTGCCAAAAGAGGAGTTTGATAGGGTTCAACAGCTTTTCCTCTGGAGATCACAAATGAAGTGGTCTGGAGTCAAAATAAACCATGATAGCCAAGAGAATAGAGAAGTGAAAACGATGGAGGATACATCAATGCATTATTCCAAGAACTCGGGTAGGAAAAGAGGAAGAAAAAAAATAGAATGAGTTGCTGACTGAATGTGGGAAACTTATGATTAACTCAGGTAAGATGAGGGATCTTACCAGTTACTCCTTTACAAACCTTTCTTAATGAATCTTACAACCTGGAACATTAGGGGTCTAGGAAGTAAAAGGAAACAAAGAAATATTAGTAGTAGAATAAAAGAAGAAAAACCATATATGGTTTTTATTCAAGAAACAAAATGTTCGATGGACAAGATCAGAGAGATACATAGAAAATGGTTAATAAAGTATGAGTATCTAGAGGTTAAAGCGGACAACTCGGTGGGTGGGATTCTTACACTATGGGATCCTCAAAAACTTGGAATCCTGGATGCCGAAGCTTCTAAGAACTATCTATCACTGGTGATTCAACCTTTGGGTGATAAGGAGATCTACATTATCACTAACGTCTATAGTCCTCAAAAACTAGAAGTCAAATTTAAGCTTCTCACCTCCCTTAAGGAGCTGAGAGAGAGATATCTTGATATGCCCTAGATTCTGGCAGGGGATTTCAATATGATTAGATCTCTGACAGAGAAAAAATGTTGTACCAGAAAACTAGGCAGAGACTCCATTTCCTTCCAGAACTTCATGAATAACATGGGGCTAGTGGACACTGAAACAGTAAATGGCACTTTTACTTGGAATAATAAGAGGGGAGGGGCTTCTCAAGTCACCTCTAAACTAGATAGATTCATAATCTTAGAGGACCTCCTTCTCACAGGCCTTGATATGTCAGCTTTAATCCTTCCCTTTGGAGGCTCGGACCACTGGCCTATCCAGCTTGAAGCTACTTTTATGGGTACACCAAGGAACAGACCTTCTAGGTTTGAAAATTTCTGGCTCTCTCAACCTGACTTCACCAGCAATATTAACAAATGGTGGACGGAAGATATGCCTATTCAAGGCACTAAAACGTTCATGTTGAAGCAAAGACTTAAACACATAAAATCTAGGCTTAAAGATTGGAACAAAAAAGTGTTTGGTAATATTTTTAAAGCCAAAAGAGAAGTTGAGAAGAAACTCCAGGGGATTAATCAAATCATCATCTCAGAAGGTTTTACCGAGGAATAGAAAATTTAGGCTGACTCTCTTCAGAACGAATGGGAAGATCGGTGCATACAAGAGGAGATTTTCTAGAGACAGAAATCGAGGGTGTAGTGGATTAGAGAAGGAGAAAGAAACACAAAGTTTTTTCATAGATCAACCTTGGATCACAGATCTCATAATAGAATTTCAAAACTTAAATATTCTCAAGGGAAAGAGCTCGTCTCTCACAAAGAAATGGAATCTGTGTTAGTTCAACGCTTCCATAGCAGAGGAGCCTCTCGTCGACAAATCTCGGTTCATTAAACAATTCAAAAGTCTCATTCCTAAGCTTGTAACTAGGGAAGACAACCACAATCTTAATAGGCTAGTGTCTGAATAGGAGGTTAGTGAAGTTATCAATGAGATGCAAAATGGGAAAGCTCCTAGCCTTGATGGTTTCAATGTGGACTTCTTCGAAGCTTTCTAGAAAACAGTCGAACAAGATATCCTTGATGTTGTGGAAGACTCTAGAAGATCAAAAACTGTTTTGAAGGCTCTTAATGTCTCTTTCATAGCTTTGATTCCAAACCAGGAAAAATCTATGACACCGGACAAATTCAGACCCATAGCCTTATGTAATGTGGTGTGAAAAATTATTTCCAAAGTAATCGCTAATAGATTTAAGCCCCTTCTTCTTGCTCTCATCTCAGAGGAGCAAACTGGATTCGTGGAAGGAAGACTATTAAAATTGGTAACCAGGGAAAAAATTCATGTGGGTCATCTTATTCATGGCTAGTAATATTTTTATTAGATTCCTCTCGTCGATAGGTGTAGGATTGATATAAAGATCATCCAATTCCGATAAGTATTCATGGAGATATGAATTTATTTTGATTATGGAATTATTATCAAGTCGACCTACAACTCATGTAGGCTCAGAAGCCCAACAGTCGCATTTATTCACCCTCCAACATTGTGTATAAATATAAGAGGAATTTTCCTCATTTAGACTCACTCATCTCATCACATCTCTCTCTCTCTACTGCGCAAATATGAGTCTCTTCTCTACTGCGCTGAAATGGGTCTCTCTCTCACACACATGTGAAGCCGAAAACTGTTGAATTTGACGCTACAACTGCAGAAGTAAAGATTGACTTGCGTGGCCTAGAAGATATCTTCTTTGGAACTGCGCTGTAGGTTCATCTAAACCTCCTCTGAAAGCTGCAACTTTTGGTGGTGGAATGAAGTCAATCCGACGAACGGTTTGCAAGATATCGACTGCCCTAGTTTGAAGCCGGAAACTGCTGAAATTGAAGCTGCAACTGCAGAAGCAAAGATTGACTTGCGTGGCCTAGAATATCTCCACATCTGAACTGTGTTGTAGGTTCATCTGAACCTCCTCTGGAAGCCAAAACTTTTGGTGGTGGAGTGAAGTCAATCCGACTGCCGGTTTGTGAGATATGGTTTGCCCTAGTTTGATAATGAAGCCACTAATGCTGATGCTACTGATCTAGGGTTTGCTACTGCTGATATGAATCAGATTTATTGTACTATTTCTCTCTGCTGAATTATTGAAGATAAAAGAAGATTTGATCAAAGGGTTTCCCCACACATTGTGGGGTTTGTCCCTGGCTAGCCGCCACATCTTGTGTCGCTTGTCTTGGCTTGTTTTCTGTCGATCGTTTAATGTTCTATCTGCACTTTACTTTATGTACGTGTGATTGCTAATCCTTGGAATATAATAAGGAAAAGAAGTAAATTGTTATAAGCATAGAACATACCATAACTTAACATGGTATCAGAGCTGAGGTGAAGACAAAGCCCAAGCAAGAGCAAGAGCAATCATTGAAGAGAAGATTGGCAAGGCTATCCTAAAAGAACTATGGGGTCCTCAACACTCTTTCCTGCTGAAGACAAGCTCCGTGAGAAAGCTGACTATCACGGATGGAAGATGTCTATCGATCTAACCCTTGAAGATCAAGGAGTGCTAGACCATGTAAGAGGCAATATTGTTGAGCCTTCATCAAATGCATCTGCTGCTGCCTGGAACAAATGGAAAAATGGAGAAGTCAAAACAAAGAAGATCATCCAGGACTCTATCGACAAGCGCTTGGTGGCCTACATCTTTGATCTAGACACCTCCAAGGAAATCTACGATAGACTGAGAAATGGCACTCACAACTCTTGGAGGATTATCATCTGAATGAAAAGAAATAATTCCGGGACTAAATCAAAAGGAAAGGCTGGACCTAAGGGTGGAAGAAAATGACTATGTTACATTTGCGATAAAGCAAGTCACTATGTATGAGATCATGAGCATCATGATGAATGAGATCATGGACATGGGCAGCATGATGATAATCATGATTAGAGAAGCATGGTACAGTATGCAGTGGTGCAACTCAAAATCCCTCTGATGGAAATCAAAGGAATGACAAATTCAACAGCAAATGTAAGAGAAGAGTTGCGGATCGAGGAAGAGGAAAACCATTCAAGAAGGCTAGAAATTCCAGATGTATTAAATGCACCTGACCTCAAAAAGAACCTAGTGTCCATCTCGGCAATGGAATACAAAGGCTACAAGGTAACCTTCAGCAATGGCAAGGTATGTATATGGAAAAATAATGTTAAATATGCCTTTACTCTTGGGTTTAGTGTTGATTCATTATATCAGGTCGATGGAAGTCCGCTAGGTGTCATGTCTTGTGACACAACTCTTCAATCCGAACCTTGGCATCGGAGGTTTGCCCACCTTCATTACAAAGCTCTACCTGATGTAAGACAGATGGTAACAGGGATTCCTGAATTCCAAGTAGAGAAAGAAGGTGTATGTCCAGGATGTGCCGAAGGAAAGCTCAAAAGGGGACCATTCCCTCAAGCCAAAGCAAGACCTCCGATATATTATAGTTGGTTCACTTAGGCATATCTAAGGCTGGCATTAAGAGGGAGACTACTACACCAAGTATTGCTGAGCAGAATGGTGGGGCGGGAAGGAATAACCACACGATGATGGAAGTTTTCCAGGCCATGCTACATGATCAAAGACTTCCAAAGTTTCTATGGGCTGAAACTACAATCACCGCCGTATATGTACAAAATTGATGCCCTCATCAAGCATTGGGTTCCTAAACTCTTGAATAAATGTTCACCACCGGTCAAACGAAAGTCATGATAAGTCATGATGTCACCTTTGACAAAGATATGGCTCTCAGCAAGGTGGACAATCTACTGAATTTGAGTAGCTCTCTAGAAGCCGACACCAGGGAACCGAAAGAAAAGGATGATGAATCAATGCCTGATGTAGAAGAACCCATGGATCCGATTGATCCTCATCCACATGAGCCTTCCTCTTCTAGGAAGAGGCCTTCATGGCTTAGGGGGATACTTGATGATGCTGAAGGACATGCTACACCCTGAGGAACCTTCCATCAAAGTAAGAAACTTAATAGGTATCAAGGATACCTGACCATCATGAGCATGATCATACAAAATGAACCTTAATCATTCTCAGATGTCATCAAGCAATAACTATGGAAGGATGCTATGACCATAGAATATGAGTCTATTATGGAGAATGATGTCTGGGAAGTAGTTCCCAGACCCTGGACAAGACAATTGTTACTTCAAAATGGCTTTACAAGATAAAGCATGCAACAGATGGAAGTACGAAAAAGTATAAGGCTCGTTTTGTTGCTCGTGGTTTCTCCCAGAAGGAAGGTATAGACTATGATGTGATATTTGCACCTGTTGCTAGATATACGACCATCTGCTCGATCATAGCCCTTGCCGCTTCACAAGGATGGAACCTACATCGTATGGATGTCAAGACTGCGTTCTTGCACAGCTCGATCAAAGAAGAGTTCTACTGGAGCAACCCGAAGGATTTGAAATTTATGATCTAAAATCTCATGTATGCAGGTTGAAGAAGGCTCTCTATGGGCTGAAGCAAGAACCTCGAGCATGGTATGAGAGGATTGACAACTACTTGATGAAGCTAGGATTCACTAGGAGTGAAGATGATCCTAACCTTTACTTTAAGGTTGAAGATGACAAACCTCTCATACTGATGCTGTATGTGGATGACCTCTTTCTAACAGGTGCAGACCCTCTCATTCACAAATGTAAGAGGGAGATGTCTTCTGAATTTGAAATGAAGGACCAAGGACTTGAAGTGTGGCAGAAGCCAAGGGAAATTTTCCTATCTCAAGGAAAATATGTGGTAAATATATTGGAAAGATTTGGTATGATGGACTGCAAGCCTGTGACTACCTCGAGGATCTTAACTTTTAGAAGTTATATGGTAGTGATGTCGGACCAGACTTGGAAATGCCTCTGAGTTTCAAAAACTCATTCGCATTGATGTTCTTGGTGAACCTCCGTCCGAACATATGTTTTGCAGTTAGCATTGTGAGCTGGTTGAGACTCACTGGATTGATGCCAGGAATCTTCTGAGATGTCTTCAGGACACAATCTCTCATGGATTAAGATACACTACCGGAGATGTGAGACTACTTGGATATACTGATGTTGATTGGGCAGGCAGTGTGGTGGACCGTAAGAGCACTTCCGGGTACTGTTTCACCTTGGGATCTGCTTCGATATCCTGGATGAGCAGAAGTAGAAGTCGGTGGCTTTGAGCACCGCCGAAGCAGGATATATTGTTGCTAGCATAACCTCGTGTGAGGCAGTCTGGTTGCGAAAGCTCTTTAGTGAGCTGTTTGGATTTACATTGGATACCACTGTGATTCTCTGTAACAACCAGAGGTGGGATTCGATTATTGAGGAATCCCGTATTCATCAATTGCTCCAGCAGATAGACATCATCTGGGATATGGTAAGTTGATGAGCATGGAAGCTCCATCACATTAAGATGATGTACAAGTTGATACACCTTGTCAAAGCCCCTAGGAAAGATCTAATATGTGATTTTCCCAAACGACTTGGAGTCGGCAAGAAACCCTTGTACAAGGGAGCTCTGAGGGCTTGCGGTTCCTACTGGAGCAACATATGACCACAGGGTGACTCACCCTCCCCTGGTGGTGCACTTTGTTAGTGTCAGTCTTTCCAGCGTTCCTACAGTGATCAAATATGCTCTTACAAAGTGGTCTCAGAGTGTCAAGGTCAAATTTTGTCATTTCAGTGAGTCTTCAAGCAAAATTTGGTCACTAGGCATTAGGCCTAGGGTTTGCCCAAATGTAAGTCTATTTCATCATTCAGCTGAGTGTGTCATCATTTAGAGGGTTTTCATTATCATTTCGGCGTCTAATGAGTCATTTTACACCTTGTTCATGCTTCAGTTGTGCCTAGGCAAGCTCATTTCCCTCTCCTAGGGTTTTGAAGCCAATTTCTCTTGGACGGCCAAATCATCGGAAAAACTTGTTTCCTGATGTTCATACACCTTCCCCTATCCTTAAAGTACCTTATAAAACACTTCCCATCCCTTAGATCCGACAAATTTCTCATTTTTGCACAAACCCTAGTTTCTAGCTACAACCTGGCAATTTTCTAGGTTGGGCCTGTGTTTTGCCCTTTTGGACCCCTTCCCCTCACTCAATCACTGATATTCCACTTTCCCCTACTTCCTAACATCCCTCCCCACTCCCACAAATTTCCCCAAGAATTTAGAAGCCCCCTATCCCCTTCATTTCGCTCCATTTCGACAAAATTCCTTGTTTCACACATCGGGACAAGTGGCACTCAAATGATGTTTCTGAGCAATCAAAGATGAATTTTGGGAAACTGAGAGAGGTTATTGTCCAAAACATGCCAAAGAAGAAAAACCTTCTTTACTTTTTACACAGGTGTCATGGTTTGAGAGAGATGTCAAGAATTCCGTTGCCTCAGGAGAATCAAAGACACCTCTGAAGTGACCTTGGGAAAATCACGTTTTCTCCTCGCTGGGTTAGCCAAATGATTTTCTTGATGGGTCAAATGCTAACTAGACATAAAGAACTTTCCAATGAGCTATCATGAGCTAAATTTGGGGTTGAGGAAGGCATTCAAAAGTTGACTGTAACAGAACTCTTCTTTCAGGCAGCCTCATTTGGCACTTTTTGACCAGTCTTGGGAGATTTGATTGTTGATAGGTCAAATCAACTCCAAATTGAAAAATTCCACTTTGGTTGGAAATTAGACTCCAATAACTTTCCAACACGCTATCCTGCACCCGATTCCGACACCGGGAAGGCCCTCAAACAAGGCTGTGAATGTGCGCTACCCGTTGAGAGGCTGCCCGCAGTGTTAATTTTGAACTGGCGCTACCCGTTGGGAGGTGCGCTACCCGTTGAGCTGTAAAAGCCAGAATCACCTCAAACTCACTCAAATCTTCTTCAAATTTGAAAATTGGGTTGAGGTAGGCTCTATACATGTTGTTTGATGGGTTGATGATGGTTATGGGTCTACATGCTTGCGATTATGCCTCCAAGAATACAAGGGAAAAATATATTTGTAACTGTTTGTCAATTGTGGCAGAATGTTAGGGTTTTATGTTTGTTTCAAGGTTTTTTTGGTCCCATTTGATTCCCTCCCTTGTTCCCCCTTTTCTTCACAAAGTCATGCTTATGTCTCTGCCCTTATTATTTTCAAAGAAATGTAAATTTCCCCCCATGGCTTAATATGTAAACCCTATCCCTCCCCCAAGTCCAAAGAAGGTTGTCCGAGGCCCTCAAGAGGAAGAAGAAGACCAACCCACTCCGTATCTTGGCCGAGGCTTCTCTCACTCACCATGATACTCATTAGCCTCTTCCTAGCAGCTAGCACAAGAAATTTTGAAAATTTTGAGGCATTTTTGACATTTTTGGGAAATTGACAGGTTTTGGCCTTTTAACGGGTAGCACCCCGTGCGCTACCCTACATGGGGGCAACTCAGAACAGGGAAAACTCAGAATTTTTGGAATTTTCATGCAAATTTATACCTACCTATGGATGGACTTCAGTTTTTATGGAGATTTGGGCTTCCAAAAGCTCAAAATACATGCAAATTTTGACTTTCTGCCCCTATTTTGAGTTGTAGAAAGCTGTCTTGGGAGAATTGAGTTTTGAGGGGTCAAATGAACTCCAAATTCAAAAATTCTGGTGGGGTGGGAAAGAAGACTCGCAGACCTTTCCAATGAGCTAGCTTTCACCTGATTTGGACACCGGGAAGGCCCTCAAACAGGCCTCTCAATGTGCGCTACCCGTCAGGCACATGTGCGCTACATGTCAGGGAATTTTGCCTGTTTTGACCAGTTCGGCCAGAAAAACACTGTTTTCACTTGGTTTAATGTTTTGGGCATGTAAATGATGGATTTTTATGTAATTATCATGACTCAAAGACACTTTTACTCTTCTTTAACACTTCTAGAAGTTTCTTGAATGTAAATGGTAAATATTTAATGCATGGATAGGTTTCCTAAGTTTTAGAGGCAAGTTGTTTTGACTGCCTAGGTTTTAGGGCTCAGTTTAGAATTGGTTGAAACAGCTCCTAGAAGGATGAGCTCGACCCCTAGAGGCAAGGGAAGAGGTTGGCTTGCCTATATTATGTATTTTCTCAATCATTTTCATGGTTGGAGAGGTTGGACTCTTGAGGGAGAAGCTCCTATTGTATATTTTACTTGTATCTCTGCAATTTGAGGAAAGGGAAGACCAGGGTTTTGCAGACATCATTGGGATTCTTGTGGACTCTTATGTTGATGGTGTGTTCTCTTATTGTAATTTTAAGTGTGTTTATGTGTTCCATCTCTTTCTTTACTGCATCTTATTAAAAAAATGAAGTGATAAAGTTTGAATTCATGCTTGCCATGCTCAGCTTTCAAATTTGTTTAATGTTTATGTTTTCCACTGTCTAGAGAGGATTCAAAGTCATTGTTTGCCCTCTTTAGCTTCTCTTTTTTCTTCTTTGATCATCCACCTCAGCTAAAGGCATCAGCACAAACTCCTACCTTGCCCCAAAGACCCACCTGCAAAAACTGAGCTCAATCCCCGCACCCTGAATCGCACTCCCTCCAATTACCACCAAAAACACCAAAAACTTTAAATCAACCCCCCTTATCAGTTTACTAGCCTAATATCAGTGTTCCTAATTGGGTCAGCTCATCCTATTGAAAGATCTACCGAGTTTTACCGGAGAGAGCCTTCTCATACCCCGTAGGGCTAGCTACGAGGTGAAATGGTTTGATGTTGCCTTGAAGGTTTACCTTCCTCAGCCTAGGGTGAAATCTCAAGTGCTAACATAGTGGCGACCATACTGGGGAGAACAAACTTGTTTGTGTTGATGTGTTTGTTTCATAAGTCTTAGACGGAGCCTGAAGTTACGCCAGGTAGCCTTCGAAAACGCTCTTGTTTTACATCAGCGCAAGTAGATAAACGCTGCTTCAGTCAATCTCCGTGAGCTTGTGAATACAACACTTCATTTGTATTTCACCCCAGTACATGTATCAAGTTCAGATCTGATTGTTGATGGTGAACAACGATCAGACACTTGAAAGGCTGAAATCATTCACCTGGCGACTCCTTTCACTGAAAAATCCAGCAACCTATGCTTCATGGTGACTTCACTGCAGAGAGATCAGTAGCTGTGAGATTTTCAAGATGGATCAGATTGCAAGAAGATATGCTCCCTTGAGCCGAGATCACATTCCAGGTTTTCTGAATAAAATTCCGAAGGTAGATTGGTCAAGGAATTTGCCTATATTTAGTGATGATGGTAAGAAGGATGCTGCTTTACATCTAGTCAGATTTCATATGCATATTCGCAAATTCAAGATCGATTTTCCTGAAGATTGCTTGATGAAGATATTCTTGGCCACTCTGGAAGGTGAAGCCCAATCATGGTATGAAAGTTTGTCGCCTGCTTGTATTTATTGTTTAAATGATTTTCATGCTATGTTCATTGAAAGATATAAGGACTCTTATCCATCATTGAATTTAGTTCAAGACTGTTGCCAGCATGCATATAGTTTTATTGAAAGCCTTGAGAAGTTTTATGAAGATGATAATTTCATGGATGAAGAGATCATGGAAGCCCTGTATGAAAATCCGTTTCAGCAGCACACAGAAATCTTAGAGGATACTTGTCAAGATCAACAGGCTGAAGATTTCCATATAGTGGAAGATGATAAAAGAGAAGAGCTTGTTTCAGATCTGCCCACAGAAGAAGACCAGATTGCAAAATGTGATAATGTTAGGACAGCTACTTCAGAACAACATTTAGATTATGATGACCAGGAATATCTTGTGCTGAAGCCCATCAAAGAAAGCTCTACTGTTGATATCATAGACAGAGTTTTGGATTCAGATGTTTATGAACAACAAGGTGAGATCTTTGTGCAAGTAAGTGATGAATCTCCTTTCAATAACTCAGTAATAAATGATAGTTTGAATGCCTTATCATATGAAGATGATTATTGTTTAAGCAGAAGAAAACAAAAGACATTGTCTCCTTTGTCTGAAGAGGAGATAGATCAGCTCTTGAAAGGTCTTGTTACATCCCAAGCTACAGCAGATTTGCAGTGCACACATAGTCAGGAAAGTGTTGGAGAAACTTCTTCCTCTCTTGAAAAAGATGACTGTCTTATAATCAGTTTTGTAGACCAGCAAAAAGATAATGTTTTCCTTCACAAAGATGATAATTCGGCTGTCATATCATATGAAGATCACTTACCATATTGTCAGACTACCGAAGATCATAGCATTCAGGATTCCCTTTCAGATTCTTCATATGTTTCATGTGCTGAAGTGTTTTTCCAAGAAGAGATCTGCTCATCCATTTGTTCGGAATTTTTTGAAGCTTATGAGCATACTTCTACTGAAGCACATGATGAAGGTAGATCAGAATTTGAAGCAAAGGAAACCTTGTTCTTTCCGCAGGAGGTGGCAGTGGCAAATCTTTATGTTTTTCATGATCCTCTAGCAAGTTTGTTGCAGCCAGCAGTGATAGTGTTTATTGCAGTGTTCAGTGATGAAGGAGATCATGGTCAGCTATGTTTTTGGATGCCCAGTTACCACTATCTATTGTTGATCATGAGATCTGATCAGGAGAATCAATCAAGAAGGCATCTGCTTGATTGGTTGCATTGGCATTTTGATATAGTTTGATGTATATAGTCTTGTAAGAAACACCGGTGGTTGTCATCATGATTTCACATCTTGATGGACTGTTGCCCTTTCTTGTTTTAGTTAAGTCAGTCATGAGTCATTTGTGTTTGGTCTATTGAGTGAGTTTTTTTCAAGTTATTTCAGTTTGCCATCGAGTCGGTTTGAGTCAAGCTTCAGTTAAGTTTCAGTCAGTTTTCAGTCAAGTTTTCATTCAATAAATGTGTCAAAGTTTTGTGTCAAAGGTGTAAATAATGACTCCATCGCCCAATGGTTGAAAGCACTGGTCTGCTCTCCCAGAGGTCTGAGATTCTTGGTACCTCCAAGGAGCTACCATCCCCATTGGAGCCAATGTTAGTGTCAGTCTTTCCAGCCTTCCTACAGTGATCAAATATGCTCTTACAAAGTGGTCTCAGAGTGTCAAGGTCAAATTTTGTCATTTCAGTGAGTCTTCAAGCAAAATTTGGTCACTAGGCATTAGGCCTAGGGTTTGCCCAAATGTCAGTCTATGTCATCATTCAGCTGAGTGTGTCATCATTTAGAGGGTTTTCATTATCATGTCAGTGTCTAATGAGTCATTTTACACCTTGTTCATGCTTCAGTTGTGCCTAGGCAAGCTCATTTCCCTCTCCTAGGGTTTTGAAGCCAATTTCTCTTGGACGGCCAAATCATCGGCAAAACTTGTTTCCTGATGTTCATACACCTTCCCCTATCCTTAAAGTACCTTATAAAACACTTCCCATCCCTTAGATCCGCCAAATTTCTCATTTTTGCACAAACCCTAGTTTCTAGCTACAACCTGGCAATTTTCTAGGTTGGGCCTGTGTTTTGCCCTTTTGGACCCCTTCCCCTCACTCAATCAATGAGATTCCACTTTCCTCTGCTTCCTAACATCCCTCCCCACTCCCAAAATTTTCCCCAAGAATTTAGAAGCCCCCTATCCCCTTCATTTCGCTCCATTTCGACAAAATTCCTTGTTCACACATCGGGACAAGTGACACTCAAATGATGTTTCTGAGAAATAAAAGATGAATTTTGGGAAAATGAGAGAGGTTATTGTCCAAAACATGCCAAAGAAGAAAAACCTTCTTTACTTTTTACACAGGTGTCATGGTTTGAGAGAGATGTCAAGAATTCCGTTGCCTCAGGAGAATCAAAGACACCTCTGAAGTGACCTTGGGAAAATCAAGTTTTCTCCTAGCTGGGTTGGCCAAATGATTTTCTTGATGGGTAAAATGATAACTATACCTAAATATATTTCCAATGAGCTATCATGAGCTAAATTTAGGGTTGAGGAAGGCATTCAAAAGTTGACTGCAACAGAACTCTTCTTTCAGGCAGCCTCATTTGGCACTTTTTGACCAGTCTTGGGAGATTTGATTTTTGATAGGTCAACTCAACTCCAAATTGAAAAATTACACTTGGGTTGGAAATTAGACTCAAATACCTTTCCAACGAGCTATCCTGCACCCGATTACGACACCGGGAAGGCCCTCAAACAAGGCTGGGAATGTGCGCTACCCGTTGAGAGGCTGCCCGCAGTGTTAATTTTGAACTGGCGCTACCCGTTGAGTTGTAAAAGCCAGAATCACCTCAAACTCACTCAAATCTTCTTCAAATTTGAAAATTGGGTTGAGTTAGGCTCTATACATGTTGTTTGATGGGTTGATGATGGTTATGGGTCTACATGCTTGCGATTATGCCTCCAAGAATACAAGGGAAAAATATATTTGTAACTGTTTGTCATTGTGGGCAGAATGTTAGGGTTTTATGTTTGTTTCAAGGTTTTTTTGGTTCCATTTGATTCCCTCCCTTGTTCCCCCTTTTCTTCACAAAGTCATGCTTATGTCTTTGCCCTTATTATTTGCAAAGAAATGTAAATTTCCCCCCATGGCTTAATATGTAAACCCTATCCCTCCCCCAAGTCCAAAGAAGGTTGTCCGAGGCCCTCAAGAGGAAGAAGAAGACCAACCCACTCCGTATCTTGGCCGAGGCTTCTCTCACTCACCATGATACTCATTAGCCTCTTCCTAGCAGCTAGCACAAGAAATTTTGAAAATTTTGAGGCATTTTTGACATTTTTGGGAAATTGACAGGTTTTGGCCTTTTAACGGGTAGCACCCTGTGCGCTACCCTACATGGGGGAAACTCAGAACAGGGAAAACTCAACATTTTTGGAATTTTCATGCAACGTTATACCTACCTATGGATGGACTTCAGTTTTTATGGAGATTTGGGCTTCCAAAAGCTCAAAATACATGCAAATTTTGACTTTCTGCCCCTATTTTGAGTTGCAAAAAGCTGTCTTGGGAGAATTGAGCTTTGAGGGGTCAAATGAACTCCAAATTCAAAAATTCTGGTGGGGTTGGAAAGACGACTCGCAGACCTTTCCAATGAGCTAGCTTGCACCTGATTTGGACACCGGGAAGGCCCTCAAACAGTCCTCTCAATATGCGCTACCCGTCAGGCACATGTGCGCTACATGTCAGGGAATTTTGCCTGTTTTGACTAGTTCGGCCAGAAAAACACTGTTTTCACTTGGTTTAATGTTTTGGGCATGTAAATGATGGATTTTTATGTAATTATCATGACTCAAAGACACTTTTACTCTTCTTTAACACTTCTAGAAGTTTCTTGAATGTAAATGGTAAATATTTAATGCATGGATAGGTTTCCTAAGTTTTAGAGGCAAGTTGTTTTGACTACCTAGGTTTTAGGGCTCAGTTTAGAATTGGTTGAAATAGCTCCTAGAAGGATGAGCTCGACCCCTAGAGGCAAGGGAAGAGGTTGGCTTGCCTATATTATGTATTTTCTCAATCATTTTCATGGTTGGAGAGGTTGGACTCTTGAGGGAGAAGCTCCTATTGTATATTTTACTTGTATCTCTGCAATTTGAGGAAAGGGAAGACCAGGGTTTTGCAGACATCATTGGGATTCTTGTGGACTCTTTTGTTGATGGTGTGTTCTCTTATTGTAATTGTAAGTGTGTTTATGTGTTCCATCTCTTTCTTTACTGCATCTTATTAAAAAAATGAAGTGATAAAGTTTGAATTCATTCTTGCCATGTTCAGCTTTCAAATTTGTTTAATGTTTATGTTTTCCACTGTCTAGAGAGGATTCAAAGTCATTGTTTGCCCTCTTTAGCTTCTCTTTTTTCTTCTTTGATCATCCACCTCAGCTAAAGGCATCAGCACAAACTCCTACCTTGCCCCAAAGACCCACCTGCAAAAACTGAGCTCAATCCCCGCACCCTGAATCGCACTCCCTCCAATTGCCACCAAAAACACCAAAAACTTTAAATCAACCCCCCTTATCAGTTTACTAGCCTAATATCAGTGTTCCTAATTGGGTCAGCTCATCCTATTGAAAGATCTACCGAGTTTGACCGGAGAGAGCCTTCTCATACCCCGTAGGGCTAGCTACGAGGTGAAATGGTTTGATGTTGCCTTGAAGGTTTACCTTCCTCAGCCTAGGGTGAAATCTCAAGTGCTAACACACTCTGGAACAAGATCATTCACTCTCTTGTGGGACAAGATGATTCGCTCTCTTGTGGAACAGGATGATTCGCTCTCCTATGTAGCAGGATTGATGTGTTCTCCTATGAGGCCTGGATTGATGTGTTATCCATGGTAGCCTAGATTGATGTGTTCTCCATGGCAATTGTAGCAGGATTGATGTGTTCTCCTGTGAGGCCTGGATTGATGTGTTCTCCATGGCAATTGTAGCAGGATTGATGTGTTCTCCTGTGAGGACAGTATTGATTAGTTCTCCTGTCAAGGCATCCTACCCATGCAGTCTGGGACTCATGGGAAGTACCTCTCATCTGATCAATGAGCAGGGAAATGAAGTTAGGGACCCTAGTAGTACCGATGGACGCATCGTTGTAACTACCGTACTCCCTACGCTAGGATGACCTACATTGATCTGGGATCAATGATACTGGTCTGGGACCAGTGGTAGGAGTTGTACCATACTATGACGCTGACTTTGGGTCGGTTGAGACTGGTCTGGGATCAGTGGTACATACTCTAAGACTGACTTTGAGTCAGTGGAGGATGATATTGGTCTGGGACCATTGGAGTTGTACTCACTATGACGCTGACTTTGGGTTGGTTGAGACTGGTCTGGGACCAGTGGTACATACTCTGAGACTGACTTTGAGTCAATATGATACATCCTCGATCATTTCTTCTTCTTCATAATTCAGACAAAAGCAGAGTAGAACAAAACAATGCAAGAGCAGAGCAGAACAGAACAAAACAGTACAGATCAGTGCAAGGCAGAACAAGACAAAGCAGAACAGGAAAAATAGAGTAGAGTAGGGCAAGGGTTAGGCTGTACAAGGCAGTGCATTTGATGGATTAATAGTAACGACCGATAGACAGATTGTAGATGAAGTTTTCCATGGTTGAGAAGGAGCGTTAAAATTGGAAACCAGGGAAAAACTTCATGTGGGTCATCTTATTCATGGCTAATAATATTTTTATTAGATTCCTCTCGTCGAGAGGTGTAGGATTGATATAATGATCATCCAATTCCGATAAGTATTCATGGAGATATGAATTTATTTTGATTATGGAATTATTATCAAGCCGACCTACAACTCATGTAGGCTCAGAAGCCCAACAGTCGCATCTATTCACCCTCCAACATTGTGTATAAATATAAGAGGAATTTTCCTCATTTAGACTCACTCATCTCATCACATCTCTCTCTCTCTACTATGCAGATATGAGTCTCTTCTCTACTGCGCTGAAATGGGTCTCTCTCTCTCACACATGTGAAGCCGGAAGCTGTTGAATTTGAAGCTGCAACTGTAGAAGTAAAGATTGACGTGCGTGGCCTAGAAGATCTCCTCTTTGGAACTGCGTTGTAGGTTCATCTGAACCTCCTCTGAAAGCCGCAACTTTTGGTGGTGGAATGAAGTCAATCCGACGAACGGTTTGCAAGATATCGACTGCCCTAGTTTGAAGCCGGAAACTGCTGAAACTGAAGCTGCAACTGCAGAAGCAAAGATTGACTTGCGTGGCCTAGAATATCTCCACATCTGAACTGCGCTGTAGGTTCATCTGAACCTCCTCTGGAAGCCGAAAATTTTGGTGGTGGAATGAAGTCAATCCGACTGTCGGTTTGTGAGATATGGTCTGCCCTAGTTTGATAATGAAGCCGCTAATGCTGATGCTACTGATCTAGGGTTTGCTACTGCTGATATGAATCAGATTTATTGTACTATTTCTCTCTGCTGAATTATTGAAGATAAAAGAAGATTTGATCAAAGGGTTTCCCCACACATTGTGGGGTTTGTCCCTGGCTAGCCGCCACATCTTGTGTCTCTTGTCTTGGCTTGTTTTCTGTCGATCGTTTAATGTTCTATCTGCACTTTACTTTATGTACGTGTGATTGCTAATCCTTGGAATATAATAAGGAAAAAAAGTAAACTGTTATAAGCATAGAACATACCATAATTTAACAAAGACGGATTCTCAACAACATCATACAAGCTCATGAGGTGGTACACTCTCTTAAGATCAATAAGAAAGCTGGTATGATCATGCAGCTTGACCTAGCGAAAGCTTATGATAAGCTAAGATGGTCTTACATCAGGGTAGTGCTAAGAGCTTATGGCTTCGACCACAACTGGATAAGATGGGTTATGGCCCTTGTATCCATGGCTAGCTTCTCCATTTTGCTTAATGAATTTCCCTCTAGAACCTTTATGCCTTCTATGGGTCTCAGACAAGGGGATCTGCTCTCCCCATTCCTCTTTGTTCTCACGATGGAAGGGCTAGGTAGAGCGATCAAAATGGAAAATGTTGAAGGAAGAATCCAGGGTCTGAAACTTACCCTGGATGGTGCTACTTCTACTCATCAACAATTTATGGATGACGCAATGATGCAGGCAATTCCTACGGTCAAGGAAGCCAGAGCTTTCAAACAAATCCTGAACGACTTTGCTTTGGCCGTTGGTACAGAGGTAAGCCTTGAAAAATCAAAGGTGTTCTTTTTTAACATTGAAATTACTATTTAGAGGAACCTCACCAGAATTCTCAAGTTTCAAAGGGATCAGTTACCTTCCAAGTACCTTGGAATGCCTCTTATTGACAAACCTCTAAGTGAGGGAGATGGTAACTAATAAAATTCAGGATAAAGTCAGGAAATGGACTTGCAGGTCTTTGAATTTGGCGAGGCGTCTTGTGCTTACAAAGGCTGTCCTACAGGCTATACCCATTTTCATGTTTTCAGCTCTTCCTGCTCCTAAAGGAGTTATGCAACAAATCAGGAGTATTCAACGAGATTTTCTTTGGGGAAAAGGGGAAGAGAAAAAGAAGTGGGTTTTGGTAGCTTGGGACAAGCTTTGCAAACCTAAGGCCCATGGTGGTTTGGGACTTCATGAACCTGAAACCCTCAGCAGAGTTTCGGGAGCCAAACTTTGGTGGAGGTGGCTCAAGGAATCGACAACCACTTGGGCCAAGCTGTGGAAGTAGAAATATGCAAATAATTGGCAGGAGAGGTATCATATCCAAATGTCAGGGCTCATCAAGGGCTCCCACATTTAGAACCTTGCTTGGGAAAATAGAGCCATTGTCCAACAACATAGTTTCTAGGAGTTCTGAGCTAGGAACCTTGCACAGTTTTGGGAGGATAACTGGCAGCAGGAACCAAATTTGTTTAGAGAAGAACTAACCGCTCTCAAGAATGACATTGACAACAAAGGTTTACTTATGGTAAGTTGCTTATGGGATTAGGTAAGGGACAATGGTTAATGGAGAATGTGGAAGGATCTTGGTTATAATAAAGAGAGTCCTTTGAAGGCCCAAGCAGATTCTCTTACTCTTGACTTGGAACAGAGGAAGATTTTGGTGTCATTCTCATCTTACCAAATGAGACGGGGTCGAAACACTGAAGGAACCTTTAACCTCAAAGAAGCTAAACCAATGGCCCTAGGTTTTGATTATCAAAACCATGATCAGGTTTGGAATGACCTTTGGCATAACTCGCAATGGATGAAAATCAAGTTGTTTATGTGGTTGGTTCACCAAAAGAAAATTCTCACATGGGAGAATCTTTTGAAAAGGGGATTTGTTGGCCCATCCAAATGCCATCTATGTGGCTTCTAGGATTGGGTGGCCTCGGTCTTTAGGAAAACTGACATGGACAGACTCAGCATCACCAATACTTTGAAGAATTGGAGGAAAGGCTTCTCAGGCAATGAAATCACTAACAAATCTTGGACTCTTGTTTGAGGCTTTATTATATGGGATGTTTGGAAAGAACGCAATGGTATGAGTTTCAAGAACAAAACAGGCTCGACCCAGAACATCATTGTCCAAATTTTACGACAGCTCAAAGATACAGTCGGAGCCCTTATGTGGAAAATTCCTGAGAACCTTCCTTCACCCCAGGATGCTCGCATACTGCTATAGTTGGGTCTCCATTCTCTGGTTCCCCAAGGCACTGACAAGGGTGTGAGAAAAAAAGTTGTTGGTAAAGATATATGGCAGCCTCCTCCTCATGGTTTTTTGAAAATCAATATAGATGGAGCCTTTAAGGGCAACCCAGGGATGGCTAGATTTGGCGGTGTCATAAGAGATGATTAAGGGCACATAAAGGATATCTTTCATAGTCATTTGGGGACTGCCACTAATAACATGGTGGAGCTCATGGCCTTGATGATTGTCAATGAAAAATAGCCAAAGATATGGAGTACTACCAAACCATGAATAATGAGCAGGAGGAAGACTAGCGGAAGTAGGAGAGTGTCGCAATAAATACTAACCGCTGATCCCACAATCAATGCTTAAGTCAGAGCTATCTACGGGGGACGAGTATTTGGTAAACAATGTGCTAGTTGAAGGGCCCCAGGCCATAGGTTTTTATGGCCTTCATTATCAAATGGCTATCAGGTTTGAAAATGGTCGAAGGTTAAGTCTACAAGCGGACCCAAAGATTTATAGATCAATGGTTTATAATCTTTATCGGCTCCGTAAAGCGGGTAAATGTCGCGCTAGTTTCTGATCCGATATCATTAGGACCGTCGGATTAAAAGGGGCTTGATCGAATGGATATCAGGTTTTAAAAATGATCAGAGGTTAAGTCTTAGAGTAGACCCAAATTTTTATAGACCAGTGGCTTATAATCCTTATCGGATCTGTGAAGCGGGTAAGTGTCGCACATTTTTCCGATGCGATTTCATTAAGGACTATCAAATCATTTGAGTTCTTGATCAAAAGGATATCAGGTTTCAAAATGGTCGGAGGTTAAGTCCAAGAGCGGACCCGAAGTTTTATACACCATTATTTTATTTTCTTTGTCGACTCTGTGAAGTGAGTAAGGGGCGCACAAGTTTCCGATGTGATTTCTTTGAGGACCGTCGGATCATTGGGGTTCTTATCGAATGGCTATTGAGTTGTAAAATGGTCGGAGGTTTTATGTGTAAATTTTTGGGTTTTGTTGACCCTGTTGACTATTAATCATCAACAGGTTTGGCTTTTGTTGGTCTTTACACTTGTAAAGATGTGTACCATATGTAATCTTTGTATCGGTTAATTGAAGGCTCCACTCTTATTTGACCAAACAATGAGGGATTACACTAGTATTATAGGGACCTAACATGCCCCTCTCCTTCAAAAAAGTGGTGTCCTAAATGCTTGAGTAGTTCTAGATGCTTCTGTATAAAATTCTAATCCTCCCATGTGGAATATTCAATGGGTAAGTTCTTCCACTTGATGAGATACTCTGAAATTGATCGATTTCGTAGCTATCGAGTTCTTATTTTCATGATTGCTTCAGGTTCCAATATGATTTTTCCTTCCTCGTCAAGTTCTAGAAATATTGTTTGAACTAGGAGATTGTCAGCTATAACCTTCATTAATTATGAAACATGGAAAACTGGGTGCACTCGGGAAGATGCAGGAAGCTCCAATTTGTATGTCATAGTACCATTCTTTTGCAACACCTTATAAGTACCATAATACTTTGGTGATAATTTATTATCCTTCTTAGCTATCTTGAGGGACATTTTTTTGTATGGTTGTAGCCATAAAAATACCCAATCGCCTACATCAAAATTTCTTTCACTACGATGTTTATTTGCCAACTATTTCATTTTATTTTGGGCCAAAGTGAGGTTATCCTTTAAGAGTTGGAGAAATTGTTTATGATGATCGATGTGATCTTCCACTTCTTGAACCTTTGAATTTTCTCTTAAATATGATGTGATGGATGGTGGATGATATCCATAAATAGTCATAAATGGGATCATTTTTGCTGCAGTATGGAAGGAAGTGTTATACCAACATTTAGCCAGAGGTAACCACTTGGCCCATTGTGTCTGTTTATCAAATATAAAGCAATGAAGACTTCCTTCCAAACATGTGTTCACTATCTAATTTTTCCCATCATATTGAGGATGATAAAATGAGCTATGAGCTAATTGAGTACATAGAAAAGAAAATAATTCTGTTCAAAAATTTCTAGTGAAAATGGGATCTTTGTCGCTTACAATAATCTTTGGGTTTCCATGTAGCTTTTGAATTGTTTCCATAAATGCAATAGAAACTGTATTGGCTTTAAATGGATGAGATAATGCACAAAAGTGTGCATACTTGGTAAGTCTATCAACTACCACCATGACGACACTCTTTCCTTCAGACTTGGGTAAACCTATGATAAAATCCATTGAAACCTCCTCCCAACGTTGACTTGGAATGGATAAAGGTTGTAACAAACCCAGGGCCTTAATTGTCTCAACTTTATTTTGTTGGCAAGCCAAACATTCCCCCACAAATGTTTGAATATCATATTTAAGGCCATCTCCAAAAAAATTCATTCTTAACCCTATGGTAAGTTTTTAAAAATCTTGAGTGTCCTCCTAAGGGAGGTGTGCAATTCCAAAAGAATATTTGGTTTGAGTTGGGAATTCTTACAAATGTATAAGCGATCTTTGTACCATAATGAATCATTTTTCCAGCTAAATGCATTAGATGTACTATGATCTTGCTGCAACTTTTGAATGAGTGTCCACACTTATTCATCATTCTTCCATTCATCCCTTGCTTCGATTATCCAATCCGGTTGGATAATAGAAATGGCACAAAGAAATGCTTCCACATCCTCATCCTTTCTTGAGAGTGCATTTGAAACCACATCTTGATTCCCTTTTTTGTAGTTGATTTCAAAGTCATAACCCAACATCTTTTTGACCCATTTTTGTTGCTCTTCTGAAGATAATCTTTTTTCTAAAAAGTATTTAAGACTATCATGTTCCATTTTTACCTTTACATGTATTCCCATAGGTAAGGTCGCAATTTCTTAAGTGCATGTAGTATTGCCAACATTTCCTTCTCATAAATAGCTTTGTGTAAATACTTTCCTTTGATTGGACAACTTTCAAAAGCAATGGGTATTCCCTCTTGCATTAAAACAACACCAATTCCATTTCCTGAGGCATCACATTCCATAATAATTTTTTTTGTGAAGTTTGGCATAACTAAGACCGGTGCTTGGCACATTGCCTCTTTAAAATGTGCAAAGGCCTTGGTTGTTTTTGGAGTCCAAGAAAATGCATCTTTCTTCAGTAATGTTGTTAGAGGTGTTGCTATTCTCCCATAGTTATTAAAAAACTTCGGATAATACCCTGTCGACTCGAGAAATCCTCGCAGATGTTTTATGAATGTGGAGATTTTCCATTGCTTGATGGCTTTAATTTTGTTAGTGTCTACCTTAACACCCTCATGAGATACAATATGACCCATATATTCCACCTCATGTACTCCAAAGAAACATTTGGAGGTTTCGCATATAATTGTTTCTCCTCCAATAGTTTAAGCACCCTATCAACATGTTGAAGATAACCCTTCCAAGACTTGTTGTAGATTAGTATATCATCAAAAAATACCAACAAAAATTTTCTAAGGGTTTTGAAAATGGAATTCATCAAACCTTGAAATGTAGAAAGTGCATTGGTAAGACCAAAAGGTATGACCAAAAATTCATAATGACCCTCATGAGTTCTAAATGCTATTTTTAGAATGTCTTCAGTCTTCATTCTTATTTGATGATATCCTGAATGAAGATCCAACTTGGTGAAGTAAATTTCTCCATGTAATTCATCCAATAATTCATCAATGACAGGAATGGGGAATTTATCTTTAATAGTGATCTTGTTGAGCTCCCTATAATCCAGACATGTGCACCATTATCCATCATTCTTTTGCACCAATACTACTAGAACAGAGAAAGAAATTTGACTAGGTTGAATTATAGCAACCTCTAGCATTTTTGAAACCATACGTTCAATTTCACTGTTTTGAGCATAAGGATATCTGTAAGGCCTAATATTTGGAGGAACACTTCCTGGAATCAAATGAATATCATGATCATGATCACGAATATGTGGGATTCCTTTGGGAGCCTAAAATACCTTGGAATGATTGGCCAAGGCTTTTCATAGATCTGAAGAAATAGATCATTTCGATGTTGGAACCTCTAGTGAACATAATTGTTCAATTATGCCCCATCACTCTTTCTTTAGAAGCTTTGGCATGCCATTAGAGTTGATTATCTTTCCGGGTTTCCTTGCGATACCCCTTAATTCAACTTCCTTTCCTTCCCAAAAAAATTTCAAGAAAAGTTCTTGAAAATTAAAAGCTATCGTACTCAAAGATTGTAACCATTGGACTCCTAGTACAACATCAACACCACTCATTCGAATCGAGAGAATTGGAATATTCAATACATATTCCCCTATAGTTAGTTTGATATTATGGCATTTTTTAGAGCAATTTATAGTTCCTCCATTTGCAACCATCACTTGACACGTTGGTGCTGGGTATAGGAAGCAATTCAATTCCTTAGCTATCTTACAATGAATAAAACTATGGGTACTACTTTAATCAATCAACATTATTACCTTTTTCTTCTTGATATGTCCTTCTATCTTGAGAATTTGAGGAGTGATAATTCCTTCCAATGCATTACAAGATATGGTCGGATTCATTTCTTCTTTCAATAGGGTTGGTTCCTGGTGTATATCCTCTTGTTTTGAAGATTCTTGTTCATTTTCTTCCTCCTCTTCACAATCCATGTAAAATATTTTCTTCTCAGCACACTTCTGACCTTTAGTGTATTTTCTATCACAACTATAGCAAAGATCTTTTTCTCTTTTTTCTTCCAATTGTTGTGGTGTCAACCTTGTAGGTTGTGGAAGGATAGGGGTAGCAACACATCCGTATTTATAGTTGTGAGTGGTAGACTTCCCTGTTGCCAAAATTTTGTTTTCAATTTTTCTTGTCAACCTGAATGCCTTCTCCAATGAATCAGGTTCCCAAAAGAGAACCTCATGTTGGATGTTATCGTTTAAATTCCCTATGAAGACATCAATCATATGTTCCTCTGGAATATCATTTACCCTTATATTCAATCTTTAGAAGTCCTCAATGTGCTCTGCCATTGAACCCTTTTGTTTGAGATTTATCAATTGGCTAAAGAAGGTGTTTTTCTTTGTATCCTCATAATGCTCTATCACTTTCTCCATAAAAATTAACCAAGTGACAAGTGGTTTAGTAGAACAAATCCATCGATATCATACAAATTGATTGGGTTCTAAATATAAATTTTCAATGCGTACATTTAGTGTGTGTTTCACGTTATGGAGATAAAAATATTGCTCCATCTGCAGTATCCATGTTACTGGATCATTTCCATCAAACTTCCTCATATCGATCTTTGGAATATGGTGGGTCTTCAATCCAAAATTAGAGTCTATGAAATCATGATTAAGATTTCTTTTGTTCTCAACATGAGTTTCATCTAAGATATTTCCTCCATTAGGAAGTATTAATTGTAGCAACTTTGTCAAACCTTCCATGTCTGCTTTTAGACCATCCTTCAAACCTTCCATGTCTGCTTTTAATCCATCATTCAAACCTTCCATGTCTGATTTTAAACCATTCTTCAAACCTTCCATCTTAGCTTCCATTTCATTTTTGGTTACTCTTTGCGAGAGAGAAATTTGTTGCACTTGGTCTCGTAATTTTGATATATCATGTTGCATTACTTCCTCTTCTTCATTTGTCATAGTAGATATTTCTATTGCTTACTAGGTGTTTCCATTTTATTTCTTCGAGGCATTTTGAAATCAAACAATGATATATATGCTTCACTATGCCATTTGGATCACTTCAAATTGATTTTTCAAACAAAAGCTATGCAATTAAAAAAAAATACACACATTTTTATTTCTTTTAGGAACTCGATCTTGAAATGATTGTAACTAGGTAACTTTGGATCTCCAAGTTCTAAAAATTCTTCCTATGGTATCTCTCTGAGTCCTCTTTCCAACCCCATGAGTTTGATTTAGATTGTATTCTGCAAGAAAGAGTTATGCCAAATCTCCCACGATGACCTGATTATGGACTAGTTCCGTAGAGTGAAATTGTACAGGATCCTGTCAGGATAGGAGGTAACTCCTCAAATGAGATTATGTTTATTCATTTGGGATATTCATAGTTATATACATGAGGGAGTGACTGTTGAGTTTCATCTCCTGATGAATCTTCATTTTCTCTTATTAATTATTTACATTATTTACAATTTGTTCACCCAATCCCTATGATTAGGTGTCAACATTCCCCCCTTACTATGAAGGGATGTTGGTGAGTCCAAGCATCGTTCTTAATATTTTAAGATTTTCTCTTCCAAGCGCTTTGTTTAAGATGTCTGCAATCTGCTCATTAGTGGAACAATGGTGAAGATGGATTGTTTTGGCCTCAACATGATGTCGAATCAGATGATATTTTGTATTGATGTGCTTTGTGTGATCATGGAACTTTGGATTCTTGGCCAACTTTATTGCAGAGGTATTGTCAATCATGAGCTGAGTCAAATGTACTTGTTTTACTTGCAAATCTTCCAGAATTTTCTTGAGCCACACAATTTCTTTCGTTGCCTCAGCTGCTGCCACATATTCTACCTCTATTGTGGAATCTGCTGGAACTGATTATTTGTCTAATCTCCATGAGATAGCTCCTGATCCAAGGCTCATAGCATAACCAGAAGTAGATACCACAGTTTCTTTATCTCCATTGAAGTCTGAATCAGAGTATCCAATCAAGATGAATTCACCCACCTGTGTATACTTGAGTCCAAAGCCTTGAGTTCCCTTTAGGTACTTTAGAACTCTTTTTGCAGCAGACCAATGTCCCTCACAAGGCTTTTGCATAAACCTAGAAAGGATTCCAACAACAAAGGAAATGTCTGGTTTGGTAGTAGTCAGGTAGTTGAGACTTCCTGCAAGCTGTCTATACTTTGTTGCATCCTCAAATTATTTTCCTTCAATGGATGTGAGCTTTAAGTTTTGTTCCATTGGAGTAGCTATAGGATTGCATTTAGCCATGCCAAAACTGTTCAACAAATCTCCAATGTACTTCTTTTGAGAAAGGAATATGGACTTCAAATGTCGAGTTACTTCAATACCAAGATAGTAATGAACATAGTCCAAATCAGTCATTTAAAAACCTTTCCTCAATTCCTTCTTTATGGATTCAATGTAGCTCTCATTGTTCCATGCCACCAAAAGATCATCTACATATACCACAAGATATACAACTTTTTTTCCAACTTTCTTGACAAACAAAGTTGCATCATCAAGATCATAATGTTTGAAATTGAGTTTCAGAAGATGCTTAGTTATTTTTTCATACCAGGCTCATGGTGCTTGTTTGAGGCCATACAAGGATTTCATAAGTTTTCATACCTTATGTTCATGTCCTTTCATAGAAAATCCTTCAGGTTTGGACATAAAAACATTCTCTTTTAGATCTCCATTCAAGAAAGAAGTTTTTAGATCCATTTGATGGAATTTCCAACCATTCTGAGCTGCTAGGGCAAAGAGTGTTTGTATGGTAGTCCATTTTTCTGTTGGGGAAAAAGTCTCCTCATAATCAAAACATTTTGCCACAAGCCTGTATTTGTGTTTGTCAAGTGAGCCATCAGCTTTATACTTGTTCTTGTAGACCCACTTGCAGCCAATTGGTTTGGTTCACAATGGAGGATCAACCAACTTCCAAGTTCCATTCTTTATCAAGGCATCATACTCCTTTTGCATTGCTTCTTTCCATTCATCATGAGAAGCAGCGTCTTTGAAGGAAGTTGGTTCAAAATCTATAGACAAATTTGATTCACAATCATAAGAAACATCGATATCAACAGGTGAATCAGAGCCATCTACATCACCTCCATTTTGTTGGGTTGAATTTCTAGTTCCTGTCTTTCCAACCTCATCAGGATGAACACTTTCAAGTGTCTTTGTCAGCCACTTTGGGGGACCTTTCTGAGATGGTCTAGGCTACTCAGTTGATTGAGTTGGGACTGAATCAAGATTAAATCTCCCAGTTCTGTCAATAACATCACTCGAAGTATCATTAGTGGTTGGAGTTTCATGCGGGGGAGAGAGTGCTTCAGAAGAAGATTCCATAGGTTGATCCAATATATGAATCCCCCCTTCAAGATGTGGAATCTGATTATCAAATTCTGGAAATGATTTTGCATTTGTGAATCTATCCAAACGATCAATTTGTCGCTCAATAACATTATCATTTTTGGATGATTCAAGAAAGATTACATCTCTAGATACAATTTTTTTTTTATTGACTTCATCATAGAGACGGTATGCTTTGGAGTTGTTTGAATACCCCAAGAAGATACACTTACGACTCCTTGCCCAAGTTTGTTTCTATGTACCTTTCGTACCAAGGCATAACAAGTGGAACCAAAGACCCTGAGATGCTTTACCAAAGGAATGTGCCCATACCACATTTCATAAGGAGTCTTGTTTCTAATAGTATTAGATGGAAATCTATTCTTTACATATACATCACATAGAATTGCATCAACCCAAAACATCAATTTTAAATTCTTGAAAAACATCGTGGAGCGCACCATATTTAATATTGTCCTATTCATTCTTTCATCTACTCCATTCTGTAGGGGATTATAAGGCACAATTGTTTGACGTTTGATCCCATGTTGGTGAAGATAGTTTTCAAATTCATTTGAAGTGCATTCTTTTCCATTATAAGTGCGAATAGAGCCAATACGAGACTGTGCATAATTTTCAATCCATGTATGAAAGTTCTTGAATGTTTGAAAAGCATCAGATTTGTTCTTCAATAAATAAACCCAACACATTCTGGTGTAGTCATCAATAAATGTCATCATATATTTATTTCCATTTGCAGAAGGAATAGGAATTGGACCACATAAATTTGAATGAATGAGTTCAAGTTTTCTATGTGCTCTGGAATGTGAATCATGAAAAGATTTTTTACTATGCTTTCCTAGAATGCAAGCATTACATTGCTTAAGTTTCCTAGGAATTGTAGGCAAACCAGTAACACCATTTTTCTTCAAAACGCAGAGGTTGTCATAGTTCAAGTGTCCAAATCTAGCATGCCATAATAAACTTGATGGAAATGTACCTTCATCATGATGAGAATTGTATGAGAAATGTTGTGCACGAGAAGAGGTACCCTGCAACTTGAGAAACCTTTCTTATCTATCCCCATCATGACAAGTGAGTGGTCTGATGCTTTTCTCACCTTAATCTTGCCATCAAACATGTGAATAGAGTGTCCTTGTTGACGGATGTGGACCAAGGACAACAAGTTTCTCCTCAACTGTGGGAGATATAAAACATGATGCAGAAGAAAGTTTGGAAGACCAGGAAATTTAAGCCTGATTGTGCCAAGCCCTGATGGCTTGAGTTTTTATTTGTCTACAAAGTATATTGCTCCATCAACATTGTCAGTAAATTCTTCAAAAAAATCTCTTCTAAAAGTCATGTGGCAAGTTTCTCCTGAATCAAACAACTAATCATTTTCCCAAGAAGCAAGTGAAGCATTAAATAAGTCTTCATTTACTCTAATATTATACTGTGCCACAACATAGTGAGCGGATTTGGGTGTTTTACCTTCCTCGTTGTCATTAGTTTTACCTTTGGGTTGGTTTCTTTCCTGCTCAATTTTGTACCAAGGCAACTTGCATGTGGATGCATCATGTGATCCATCTCTATTGTAACGTATGCAATCAAATTTGACTTTTCTCCTTGAGAGTGTCTATCCTTCCTGCCTCTGAAATTTCTTCTTCCTCTTTCTCTTCGACCACCTCTTACTCTGGAAGAATCTTAAGCAGGATTATTCTCTCTATGTGCAAGACACACAGCCTCTTCAGAAGACTGAGGAGTTGTCTTCTTCCCAAAATCTTTCTCTCTTTCAGCAAATTTTTTCATAAGGGAGTCAAAGGTAATTTCTTTGAGGTTTCCATTTGCTTGCAATGACTCAAGATAATTTGAGTAAGTGGGATAATGTGCCTTAACAAAAGCTATGAGAGGAATGTCCAGTTCAACATTAGTGACTTTGATATCATGCATAATAGATTTTACTTCTGATAAGAGCAAGAGGATCATCATTTTTTAATTCAAGGTTAAACAATTTAATCATGAGTTGAAAAACTTCAAGTGTAGAGTGTGAGTCATAGAGCTCCTTCAATTTTTGTAAGGCTTCGAAAGCATTTGAAAATGGAGAAATAAGATGACTCACCTTTTCATTTACTGATGTTGCAATCAATGCATAAGACTTGTTGTTCTCATTTTCCCAAATGGCGAATTCCTTGTCTGAGGCAGGTGGTTCTTGTTCTTTGTCTCCGTTTCCAACACACACCCCTTTCCACAACTCATTAAAATGAGAGTGTGTTTGATTTTCCACGACCATTCTGGATAGTTCTCCTTGTCGGTGAGAACCACTCCAATAATAGATATCAATGAATGAATTTTAAAAATCTATGTACTGTAAAAAATATATATATATTTATGTTGCCAAGAAATAGGACTTCCAGTGGTAGTTCTGTAAAAAATTACAATTTTGATATAAATATATATCAGAGGTTTTGTTATGGAGAGAATTTATGCAGCGTGCCACTGTTATATAATGTGGGAAATATATATATATATATATATATATATATATATATATATATATATATATATATATATATATATATATATCAACATTGTTTTAAATTGCAAAACACACAGTATAACATGCCCAGATAATGCACAATATAACGATGTATGAGAGGTGTATGAGTAGAAATAATAGTGATATTTGAGGTGCTAGGAGGTGTTGTCAGTATGGGAGGTGCATTAGAGTAGAGATGGTTCACATGATGGAGTTAACGTAGAGCGGTAGGACCTCCAGACAGCATATAAGAGGAGAGTGGATTTGCATGAGTTGAGACAACATTTATATGGGCCAACTGTGTAGCAGAAAGCAAATTTAAATCTGGTATAGGGAGAGCAAATTTAAAACCGAGAGCAGATTTGTATTAGCCGAGACAACATTTTTATGGGCCAACTATGTAGTGGAGAGCGGATTTAAAATTGGTATAAGGAGAGCAGATTTAAAACTGAGAGTGGATTGAGATTTAATACACAAGACCAGGAGGACAGAGAAAACGTTTGCTAAGTTTGGGCATTGGAGAGGTATTAACTATGCCTAACATCCATTAACGCATACACCAGGTAAGAATCTATAATAACGCAATACAATAACATTCAAAATGTTTTAAAAAACATTCCAGATATAAGAGACTGCATACTAACACTTGAAACCGTTGTGTCGAGGTAAGGTGTTGAAAATCGCCACACCAACCACATTATCTCTCATAAAATCCCACATTGTTTCATTTCTTTCAAGCCAAAGGCAGCAAACTAAATCCCCGCACCGATCTTCAAATACGCCATCGCATAACTAGTGGTCATGTGGATCAGGGAGCGAGAGAGCGAGAATCACTCCAAGGTTGAAGATGACATGAATTTAGCAGTTTGCAGAAAACGACAGAAGGAAGTTACAAGGGCAGGAAAACTAAAAATGGAGCTGGCTTTGATACCATGTAAGGCCAGGAGGTAACGCATCAAATGATATTATGTTTATTCTTTTGGGCTATTCATAGTTATATACATGAGGGAGCGACTGTTGAGTTTCATCTCCCAATGACTCTTCATTTTCTCTTATTAATTATTTACATTATTTACAATTTTTTCACCCAATCCCTATGATTAGGTGTCAACAGATCCCACGTGTCACTATTTCAAACTTTGGATCTGAATTGCTACATGAAAAACTATAGTCCGTGAAATTTCAGCCACTTTTTATAGAATTCAAATCCGATGTCTGAAATGAAAGTTATGATGACTTTCCCTAGGTCACCTATTTGAGGCATAATTTTGGAGCGTGTAAAAACCCTAACTGCCTCAGATCATATCTCCGAAAATATAGCAAACCAATATTGAATTTTTTACACGAAGTTTTATTAGCTTTTGGCTCCATGTGGTAAAAATTTTAGCTTCTGACGCGTCATAGAAAAAAAATTATAACGAAAATTCCAAGATGACTTGTTTGAAGAAGCGAAACCATAGAATTGAAAGCTCTGATACCAAATGTTATGCAACCAACTCACAAATGGATAGATCAATGACTTAAAAAGTATCCTCTTAGAGGGGGAAACCTCCTTTACATTACATAGATGAAAAATTATTGGATGATTCAAATGACAAAACCTCCTTTCTATATATAGGAGTCTAAGGGGTCACAATATAATTAGAGTTGACATAACAATAATAATGTAAGGGCACAATAATAACGATGGTGGGCTTCTATGCGGCACAATAATAACAATATGGGGACTACATAGGCACAACAATAACAATAAGGGGGATACACTAACAATAACAATGAGGGAATACACTAGTATTATAGGGACCTAACATATAAGAAGGAACTCAACCTCACTTCGGCACACTCTCAAGCAAGTTCGATCTCCTCAAGATAGAAGCTAGAAAAGGACGAAGAGGAAGAAGATGAAAAAGATCAAAGTTTCGAGTCTCTCTCTCTCTCTGTATTGTTATGGTTTCTATAGTTACTGGGCAAGACGAAATTTTGAAGTTTCATTGAATTTGTGAAGTTGTGAAGCTAAATCAAAGTTGTGAAGCTGCATCGAAGTTGTGAAGATGCATAGAAGTTGTAAAGTTACATCAAAGTTGTGAAGATGCAGCTAGGTTGAAGTTGTGAAGGGTTGAAGCTATGAATCTTCTTGAGAGGTCAAAGTTACAGTAGAATCTACTGGTCAAAATTGTAGAAGAATTTGTTGGAGGTCAAAATTGCAGGAGTTGCTAAGGAACTGCTAGAAAGAAAGCTCTTCAAGGGACTTGGTCTTGTAGGGTCTTGGTCAAGGGTCATAGGTCTTGGAATTTTTCAATTGAAGATTCTATAAGAAGAGAAGAATTCTTGTGGGTTTTCCTCTCAAGTGGAGAGGTTTTTCCTTGGATGATCGCTTATATCTTATGTCCTCTTGTGTCACTATTCGTTATGGTTTGGTATTTGTTTGATGAAAAGAAAACATTAATAATTAAGGTGAAAATAAATCTAATAAATATAAGAAAAAATACATCACAAGAAACTAACGAAGTAAGAGAAATCACATAATCTAGTTTCCCTAGATTTCTCAACATGGTATCAAAGCTAAGGTGACAAGACAAGGAAGGACAGCTTAAATAAGGACACTCAAAGTTCGAGGCACAAGAATATCTTCAAGAGAATTGTTATGAATATAATTCATAACAAGTAAATAAATAAAATAAATTTAAATATTAAATAATCAAATATTGATTATGATAAATAGTCATTAAGTTAAGTGAAAAGGCATGTCTAAAAGACATGCCTAGTCACGAAATGACACCTTCTTAGGTATATATATGTGGGTCCTCATTGTAGCATTCATCACTTGTACATTTTTATATATAATAAACTATTATTACAAAATAAATCTCGTATATTTTTAAAATTTAATTGAACAAGCTACCAGTTTTGATGCTTCAGTGGTATCGGAGCTATGGCGCACAATATAATCATGCGAGTCTTTGAATGTTGTTCGCCACACAATGTGCCATTACATTCACATCCTGATTGCGTCAAGTAGTTTATTAAAATTCAAGAAGAATTTCAGCATTTAAAGAAATAATATGTAGAAGTTAAAGCATGTCGAAGGGAAATTGATAATAAGGAAGATAAGAGTGATAGTGGAGAAACAAAACTAGGTGGAGGAGAAGAAGATTTTGATCAGAATGATGAATATGAAAATGATATCAATCAAGATGAAGATTCAAATGAAGTTGATATTAATGTGGATGAAGTTAATGGTGTAGTGGATAGTCTTGACCATAATGAAATTGGAAGTGGTTCAGATTCCCCTGGTTATTTCCTATCACGTACATTATCTGGTCAAGTAGTTGGAGTAGATGTATCAAAAAAGAGTCCATTTGAAATTGTTACTGAAGAAGTAATGAGGGAACGTAAAGAACTTCCAGAAATAATGTCTCTTGATGAATATATAGGTTCAAGGGAAGATCAATCTAATGAAGATGAAAAAGTTATTAACGTGATTTAGAATGAAGAATCTACAGAACGGGCAAGCACCCTTCAAGGTAACTTGGAAGAAGGAAAAGCTAGTTTATTATATGATCTTTTTGTCTCTTGCAAGAGAATGATCATTGGAGAATGGCAAAGTGAAACTTGGAGTAGGAAAATTAATTATTTTGATGGTTTGAATGAGAGACAAGAAGGAAATGTAGCTCAATCGTCATCTTATGAAATACGTTAGGAAGGAATTATGGAATTAAATCTGTTTGTTGTTGAAACAGACGTGGTCGTTTTCAAAAGTGATGAGGAAACCTCAACAAAAGACTGGTCGAAGTATGTCAAAGTTAAGGGAAGAGTAATACTAAATGTATTTGAAATTTTTCCTCAGGATTTACCTTTTTCTCGAAGTCGTACAATCATGGTGGTTTCAATTTGTTGCAAGGATGGTTCCACAGAGAACAGTTCAACAAGCATTCATAGGGTTGTTGATTCTTATAAGAAAGGGGAGAGGGTAGGATAGCAGAACCTTCTTCGGGAGTTGAGATATATGTATGCCCCACTAATCTTAGTACAATGAAAGTTCTCAATAAATATGTTACACACGAATATTTTGAGAATATAAATGAGCAGAATGGTTTGATTGGATGTGTTGTGTGGAGAAGAAATAATGTAACCTCTAATATTATGCATAAAATGTCAAAACAACAATATATAAATGGAAAAAAACTTGCATTATCTGGTCATTTGTTGGATTCTCCAACACGCCCTGGTGTCTTAGATTCAGTTCCATATGGAACTGACAACCCAAATTATGTGATTAATTCTAGCCTTGAAAAACATTATGTTCAAAGTATATCACCGACTATGAAATCTGCACTAACTACTACATTATTTGAAGATATTACATCTAAAGATAAAGATGCTTCAGAAACTGATATTCTACCTAGATTTGGTTCCTGACCACCTTCTGGTCAACAAACAAATGTACCCAAGATTATTGAATCGTCTGATTTTAATGATGATGATTTGATTGATGATGTGCCCCCAGGATTTGGGCCCACAACAACAATTAGTATAAATGGTGGCTATACTAAAAATTTGGATGATGACGATCTTCCGGAATTTGATTATGGAGTGTCTGTACTTTATCAACACCAAATACCCCTATCAAATCAGTTGCCTCCAAAAATTTGTAGCCTGCAGTCCTTGTCTTCTACCCAGTCTCCAAGCTATGAAGAGTCTATTAATGATCTTGTTCATCGGCACACTGATGAAAGGGATGAAGGGAGTCCGGAAGCCGTTGCTACTACACGATTAGCTAATAAAACTCAAGGTCAAGATGCTCTCGCCTTTGTGGAGAATGTTATGAATTCTGCAAACAAGGGTAGTGATGATTTTTCAAATTTCAACCCTCGGACGTCATTTACGTTGTTAGCACCTATATTGAACCTCAAGCTGAAAGAAGGCAATGCCAGGGTAAGCTTAGCCACGTAGCTAGCCCTACTAGGCCGGGAGAGGGCTCTCTTTGTAAGGATCTCGGCCAAGATGACTTGATCAAGAAAATGATATTAGGCTAGGTATAGTAGCAAAATATTTGATTTGATTTGAGTTTGAAGGGTTTTGCTGGATCAAAAGGAGCCAAATAGTTAGGGCAAGGAAATTAGGTCAAAATTGCAGGGTATTCGATGGGGCAAGGTAGGCACAAGTCTCAGCACTCTAAGGTTTTATGGGTGAAGTGATTCAAGATAGGTGAGAAGCTAGAAAGAGCATGTAACCAACATAGATTCTTCCTAAACTAAAGAAAACACAGACTGTGAAATGTCTACCCAAAACAGAGCATAAAAGTTATGGATTCTGCCTTTCAAACTTGTATACATTCACATAAAGAGTATGAAATGACAAAATGGAGTCAAAAATACATTTTAACACATGAAAACATAAGAAAAACTAAACTGAGCATCATACCACATGGATCCCAAAGAAATAGCTGCAAGTTTTCATTAATCTCCTGCTGTAACTGGTACAAAATGATGTCTATCAAAGCCTAAGCATCCCATTGAGTCCAACCCTTTACAATGAGAAAGAAGAAGAAGATATAGACATTGATTCAACCTCCTCCCATCCTCAGGGGTCGAATCCCTAGGATGAGGAACTAATCCATCAAAAACTGAACAAGAAACTAGAATCTAGGCAACCTAACAACTTGCCTCTAAAAGGGAGGAAACTGATTCATTTGTCCTCAAGATAACTTTTTATCTAATGAATCTACCTTCTAGTAACTATTATCCATCCTATTTACATGCCTAGTTACCATTTACATCATTAAAAACATCATCCATGAGAGAAAACTCAAAATTACAGTCATGGCACAGTGAAGTGAAAATTCAGGATAAAATTGCCCTATGCATAGCATCCAAGCTCTATGCACAACGCTTTTTGTAGGACCATTTTTGAGGTCTTCCCGGTGTCCAAATTGAGCTCATGATAGCTCATTGGAAAGCCTATCAGGTCTACTTTCCAAATCTTCCTTTATTTTCCCATTTGGAGTTGATTTGACCCCTAAAAAACTGATTCTCCTAAGACTACATCTATGGCTCAAAAAGAAGGAAAAAAGGTCATTTTGAGTGCTTTTTGACCTTTTGGTTGACCAAGTCCACTCCAAAAGCTTAGAAAATGCATAGGGTGCATGTACTCATAATTTTGAATCAAAAAATGCTGACCATTTCCTCATTGGATGCCCCTAGGAATAGAGCCAAAATTATGTGTAAAAAATTGCTAAATTCTCCAAAAGGAAAAAATTCTTCAAAACTTACTCAAAATTTGTGGAGAATACCACCATCAAAGTGTTTTGGTTAGCCAAGGAGGATTCATCAAGAAACCTAAGCCTATCACCCTCCTTTTTGTCTTTGAGTGCTTGTTTTAGCCTTGTCTTCATTTGCTTGACCCTTATGTTGCAAATCTTGTTGCGGGTCCTGTTATGGCGAGCCATGTGCATAATGATTTGATTGTCCATGTTGGCATTTTGTAGCAGCTTCTCCAAATGAAAATTGACCCTGTCAAGCCAAGTTTCTCTATCCTCGTCAATCTCCTTCTCAAGTCTTTGTTTTGTAGTCAAGGTGGTTGTGGTTTATTCCTCTTGCATTACTGACTTGCCTTTGTCACCTTGCCTCTTTGCTTTGAGAAGTTCCAGCTCCATAAGGACCTATTTGTCACTTAGCTGCTTGTTCTCTTTCTCAAGGTATGAAATGACATACTTAGCTCTTTCTAAGTTGTCCATCAATGCTTGTATCTATGCATATTTTTCCCTTATGGTTATATTTTCATTTGTTGCCTCATCTTGAGCCTCCAAGTCAACTATCTCAATGCCATGATGGATGTGTGGCTGTTCTGGTTCATCAACTTCCATCAAATCAAATTCCTTTTCCTCTTCATCATTTAGGTTTTCCTCCAACATATTTTCCTTCCCTTTATTCACCTGTTGCACCTGTTGTACCTTTTGTGTTGATGAAGAAGGCAAAGCCCCTTCCATATTTTGTGGAGCAAGCATTTGCTTATGAGCTGATGAAGAAGGCAAGGCCCCTTCCACATCAAGTGGAGTAAACACTTGCCTATCCACTGCAAACAACTTTCTAGCCCCTCTCTGATATGTTTTGTAGGCTTCTGGATCCTCAACAACTTTAGTCTCTCTAGCCTTCTCACTTTTCTTTACTTTGGCACTGTTGGAAGGCCTTTCTGCTTCTTGGGGCACCAGTGGAGGAATATGAGGACCATTGAATATTTAATTGGCAATAAATGTATCCCAAGAGATGTTGAGGAGGTTGAGATGATGTAGCACAATCATCTTAATCAAGGAATAGTGATAGATACTACTCATTTGCTGGGGGTATGGCTTTTTCTGTACAATGTAGGCCATCTTCTCAATGTTCCTGAATAAGAAATATGGGATGTTCAACATTTTCACTCTTGTGAAGTGCATAAGAAGCCTAATATGATAGGTGTACAATCTAGAAAATATGCCCTCACATGTAAAATACTTCATAATGATCCTCATCATAGGGGCATACTTGTCTTCAAGGAACTTGAAAGGAAAGGTCCTCTTCTTTTCATTCCTGTACCTAGATTTGATGTATGGCTCATAGTAGTGCTCATCCAAATCTTGTGCCTTATACCATTTTCCCCCACATTTGGAATCCTTGTAGCATCAGCAATGATGGAGGATGAAACTGTAAATGTCACCCCGGTAAGAGTTACCTTGTTATCACGGAGATTGGCTACAGAAAGCTTGGTCAGCTTAGAATGATGTTGAACTCTTTCTACCTACTCAGAAAACTCATAACACCCTAGATGCCTGAAACAAGAGACAGTCATATGAGAAGCCTGTAACTCTCTGATGTTTGATGGTTCCTCTCTGATGATTCTGCCTCCGTTATGTGCTTTTCTCTGATGCTAAGGTTCATCTCCCATGCTTTCACTACCACTGTTTTCCTCCTCCTCATAATCTCTATCCTCTTTATCCATGTTTGTTGAATCTTGAAGCTTTGAAGCCCTAGAGAAGGTAATCAAGAAGTGATTTATGGTGAATAGGGATAGGGGAAGGGGAGATGAGCTAATGCAATGTAGTATGAAATATATATGATATGAGAGTGAGAAGGAGGGTATTTTTTTTGGTAGGGATTGTTTAGTAAATAGGGTTTTAAGGATTTTGTTTTGGGGATTACGGTCTAAGGGATAGGTGGAGGGTTTTTTTTTAGGGAATTAGGGTATAAGGAATAGGTGGAGGGATTTGTTTGAGGGATAAGGGTATAAGGGATAGGTGGAGGGATTTGTTTGAGGGAATTAGGGTATAAGGGATGGGTGGAGGGATTTGTTTGAGGGAATTAGGGTATAAGGGATGGGTGGAGGGATTTGTTTGCAACCTAGGGTTTGAAATTTTAAAGCGCAAACCAACTTCAAAATCATGAACTGAATGTCGGGAGGATAGTGCAAGGAGTGCACTTACTTGTTTAGAAGTTCTAGGTGGAAAAAGAGAAATTTGGATGATTGATAGGGTGGTTTTGGTGCTTGCTGGACCTATGCGTAGCGCCTTGTACAGGTGTGCAGCGCTCTGGCTCTATGCGCAACGCCTTGTAAAATTGCACTAGCAAATTGTCCCTATGCGTAGTGCTCCATCCCTATGCGCAGCGCTCTCTCCTCTATGCGCAGTGCCTCCTCAATCTGCCCTGTGTGCAGTGCCTCCTCTTTGTTCAGCCACCAATTGGCTTCAATTCCCTTCTCTCCTTCAACTCTCTTCTTTCTCTTTGTCAAATGAATATGATGAATTTGAAATCTTATATAGAGGGTGATTTTGATTTTTCTTTAGAAAAGCCCACTTTCTAATGTTTTTTGGAACTTTTTCTTTGTCTTCAAATCTCTGTTTAATGCTTTTCTTTCTGTATCTCTTTTCAGGTGCATTACGCTTTGATTGAACTGATTTCTTCAATGATTTCATTTTCTTGCAGCAAGGAGAAATGCTTGGGGCAGCTGGAAACACTTATTACATGAAATGACTTGAATTACATAAAAAAATATAAATAAACTAAAATACTTTGTTTTCATCTCAAAAACATGTTTTTGAGATGAAAATTACATTAGTGAAATAAGATCTTTGTAAAATAACCATGACTTACTAGCAATCACTCTTTGTTTATTGGTCTTCCTCATACCTTTGTTTCCCTTTATTTACACTTGAAACTATACTTTTGACCTTGGAAATGGACCCTAAGACCTAATGGAAGGACCTTGGAAATGAACCCTAAGACCTAATGGAAAGACAACTGCCTTGACTCTAAAAATAACATAATTGAAACCATGACTGAATGCAGCATGGAGATGGGTCACCAAATGTACCTCATGAGGGAAAATTTGATTTTCTGAGAAGAAGACAACTATCAGTGGACCATTTTGACATGACCTAGTGGAATGATCCAAAATTTCAGTATGGGACACCTAAAATGAAAATGCGAAGAGCATATTTTATCCTTGATGGAAGTATGCATATACTAACACTAACATACGACAACAGTTCTAGTTTCATCATCTCAAACAAATGTCATGTTATCTTTTGGTGCATACTAAGAAGAAATCCCTGGGTAGATCAAACAACTCAATCCATGTTTTCAAGGCAGGAAATTCCTTGTGTTGGACAATGACTACACATTATTTGACCATTGATCTATAGTTGAACATCCTGTGGAGCTTACGCGTCCATACCTCCATGAATTTTTGACAGCTGCTTATGTGGAATATGATATAATCATATGGTTTCCAACCAGCACACCAGTTTTAATTGACTTTGATGATGGAGAAAGAATTGTGTTGGAATCTGTCAAGATGTCTATGGAATTTGAGGAACATACCATGTTTCCTTCCTGGGAAGCCACCAAAAAGGAATTATATACTAGTCCATGCAGTCGTGGCTCTATGGGTGAACAAGCTCTGGACGTGGATGTTGTGGTTACATGCTGTAGAAAGTTGACGCAGGTCCATGCAACAACAAACAGTCAACTCGAAGCAGGAACCATAGGTTATGTCGCTGGAGCCACGGGCCACAGTTTTTAAGAACAAGGCACAGAGGAGCCATAGTGGATGTTCGGTGAAAAACACAGGCAGGGTAGTCACGGTCAATGGATGTGACTCCAAATTAACCAAGCCGACTGTCATTTTTCTTAATCAAAGTTATATCAACGATAAAAATTATAAGGTATAGTTCATAATTTAAATGAATGAATTATATATATATATATATATATATATATATATATATATATATATATATATATATATATATATATATATATATATATATATATGTTATAATAATAAAAAATGCTAGTTTCAAGACAACATACTGGAGAATTGTACAAATGGAGGTACCAGTGATGTCAAGTTACATATGCCGAGATGACAAACACAAGATGAAGAAATTGTTAGCAATATAGCTTTGAGGGCAAAGCTTCTTAAGGAAGGGGCTATGTTATGAATATAATTTATAACAAGTAAATAAATAAAATAAATGTAAATATTAAATAATCAAATATTTATTATGATAAATAGTCATTAAGTTAAGTGAAAAGGCATGTCTAAAAGACATTCCTAGTCATGAAAGGATGCCTACTTAGGTGTATATATATGGGGGCCCTTAGAATTTTCTCTTAAATATGATGTGATGGATGGTGGATGGTATCCATAAAGTGCCATAAATGGGGTCATTTTTGCTGCAGTATGGAAGGAAGTGTTATACCACCATTCAGCCAGAGGCAACTACTTCACCCATTGTGTCTGTTTATCAGAGACAAAGAAACAAAGATATCCTTCCAAAAATTTGTTTACTATCTCAGTTTTCCCATCAGATTGAAGATGATAAGATGAGCTATGAGCTAACTGAGTACCAAGACAAGAAAATAATTTTTTCCAAAAATTTCCAGTGAAAATGGGACCTCTGTTGCTTACAATAATCTTTGGGTTTCCATGTAGCTTTTGAATTGTTTCCTAAATGTAGTAGAAATTGTACTGGCTTTAAATGGATGAGATAATGCACAAAAGTGTGCATACTTGGTAATTCTGTCAACTACCACCATGATGACACTCTTTCCTTCAGACTTGGGTAAACATGTGATAAAATCCATTGAAACCCCCTCCCAACATTGGCTTGGAATGGATAAAGGTTGTAATAGACCCGGGGTCTTAATTGTTTCAACTTTATTTTGTTGGAAAACCAAACATTTCGCCACAAACTTTTGAATATCTAATTTAAGGCCATCCAAAAAAAATTCCTTCTTAACCCTGTGGTAAGTTTTTAAAATCCTTAGTACCCTCCTAAGGGAGAAGTGTGCAATTCCATAAGAATCTTTTGTTTGAGTTGGGAATTCTTACCTAGGTATAAGCAATATTTGTACCATAACGAATCATTTTTCTAGCTAAATTTATCAGATGTACTGGGATCTTGTTGTAGATTTTGAATGAGTACCCACACTTCTTCGTCATTCTTCCATTCATCCCTTGATTTGTTTATCCAATCTGGTTGGATAATAGAAATGGCGCAAAGAAATGCTTCCACATCCTCATCCTTTCTTGAGAGTTCATCTGCCACAACATTTGTCTTTCCTTTTTTGTAGATGATTTCAAAATCATAACCCAACATCTTTGTGACCCGTTTTTTTTACCTTGAAGTGACTTCCCATTAGGTAGGGTCGCCATTTCTTAAGTGCATGTAGTATTTCCAACATTTCCTTCTCATAAATAGCTTTGTGTAAATACTTTCCTTTGAATGGATGACTTTTGAAAGCAATGGGTCTTTCTTCTTGTATAAAAATAAGACCAATTCCATTTCCTAAGGCATCACATTCCACAATAAAGGTTTTTGTGAAGTCCGGCAGAGCTAAGATAGGTTCTTGGTGCATTGCCTCTTTAAGATGTTCAAAGGCCTTCATTGCTTTTGGAGTCCATGAAAATGCATGTTTCCTCAATAATGTTTTTAGAGGTGCTGCTATTCTCCCATAATTCTGAACAAACTTGCGATAATACCCTTTCAACCCAAGAAATCCTTGCAGATTCTTTATGGATGTGGGGATTTTCCACTCCTTAATGGCTTTAATTTTTCTAGGGTCTACCTTAACACCTTCATGAGATACAATATGACCCAAATATTCCACCTCTTGTACTCAAAAGAAACATTTGAAGCTTTTTACATATAATTGTTTCTCCTCGAATAGTTTGAGCACCCTGTCAACATGTTGAACATAATCCTTCCAATACTTTTTGTAGATTAGTATATCATCAAAAAATACTAATACAAATTTTCTAAGGGTTTGAGAATGGAATTCATCAAGCCTTGAAATGTAGAAGGTGCATTGGTAAGGCCAAAATGCATGACCAAAAATTCATAATGACCCTCATGAGTTCTAAATGTTGTTTTCGGAATTTCTTCAGTCTTCATTCTGATTTGATGATATCCTGAAAGAAGATCCAACTTGGTGAAGTAAATTGATCTATGCAATTCATCCAATAATTCGTCAATGATAGGAATGGGAAATTTATCTTTAATAGTGATCTTGTTGAGCTCCCTATAATCCGTACACATGCGCCATGACCCATCCTTCTTGTGCACCAATACTACTAGAACATAGAAAGAACTTTGATTTGGTTGAATTATACCAGCCTCTAGCATTTCTGCAACCATACATTCAATTTCACTCTTTTGGGCATAGGGATATCTGTAAGGCCTGATGTTTGGAGGAACACTTCTTGGAATCAAATGAATAGCATGATCATGATCACGAATAGGTGGGAGGACTTTGGGAGTCACAAATGCCTTAGAATGATTATCCAAGACTTTTTGGAGATCTGGAGAAATAGATGATTTCGACGTGGGAACCTATATTGAACATAATTGTGAAATTATGCCTCATTGTTATTTCTTTAGAAGATTTGTCATTCCGTTAGAGCTTATTATCTTTCCCGGTTTCCCTGTGATGCCCCTTAATTCAACTTCCTTTCCTTCCGGAGAAAATTTCATGAAAAGTTATTGAAAATTAAAAGCTATTGTACCCAAGGCTTGTAGCCATTAGACTCCTAGTACAACATCAACACCACCCATTGGAATGGAAAGCATTGGGATATTCAATACATATTCTCCCACTGATAGCTTGATATTATGGCACTTTCCAGGGCAATTTATGGTTCCTCCACTTGAAACCATCACTTGACACTCTGGTGCTAGATATAAGAAGCAATTCAATTCCTTGGCTATCTTACAATAAATAAAATTATGGGTACTTCCCGAATCAATCAACACTATTACCTTTTTATTCTTGATATGTCCTTCTATCTTGATAGTTTGAGGAGTGGTAATTCCGGCCAATGCATTACAAGATATGGTTGGATTCATTTCTTCTTTCTCTAGAGTTTGTTCTTGGTGTATATCCTCTTCTTTTGATGTTTCTTGTTCCTTTTCTTCCTCCTCTTCACCATCTAGGTAAAATAATTTCTTCTCAGCACACTTATGACCTTTAGTGTATTTTCTATCACAACTATAACAAAGCCTTTTTCTCTTTTTTCTTCCAATTGTTATGGTGTCAACCTTGTAGGTTGTGGAAGGCTAGGGGAAAAAACACTTCCATATTTATAGTTGTGAGTGGTAGGTTTCCTTGTTGCCATAATTTTACTTTCCAATTTTCTTGTCAACTTGAAAGCCTTATCCAATGAATCAGGTTCCTAAAGGTGAACCTCATGTTGGATGTTATCCTTTAAAGTCCCTATGAACACCTCAATCCTATGCTCCTCTGGAATATCTTTTACCCTAATATTCAATTTTTGAAGTCCTCAATGTGCTCCATCATTGAACCCTTTTGTTTGATATTTATCAATTCACTAAAAAAAGTGTTTCTTTTTGTATCCTAATAATGTGCTATCATTTCTTTTGTAAAAATTGCCCAGGTGACAATTTTTTTATGAGAGCAAAGCCATCAATACCATACAAACTGATTTGGTTCGAAATGTAAAGTTGCAATACATACCTTTTGTGTGTTTTGCACATTATGGAGATCGAAATATTGCTCCATCTGTACTATCCATGTTACAGGATCCTTGCCATCAAAATTTCTCATATCAATCTTTGGAACATGGTGGTTCTTCAATCCACCGTTAGAATCTATGAAATCATGATTAACATTTATTTTGTTCTCATCATGAGTTTTATTTATTACCTTTTCGCAATTAGGAAGCCTTTATTGTAGCAGCTTTGTCAAACCTTCTTTCCAACCTTCATGTCCTTCTTCCAAACTTCAATGTTGTTTTTCATACCATCCATGCCTTTCTTTAAGCCATCCATCTTATCTTCCACGCCTTTCTTTAAACCATCCATATTAGCTTCTGTTACTTTTTGTAAGAGTGAAATTTGATGCACTTGGTCTCGCAATTTTGAAATATCATGTTGCATTTCTTCCTCTTCTTCATGAGTCATGTTAGAGATTTTAGGTTGCTTACTAGATGTTTCCATTTTCTTTCTATAGGGCATCAATTAATGATAATTATTCTTCACTATGCCCTTTCAATTCCTTCAAACTAATTTTTCAAAACAGACTCATGCAAAATTTAAAAAAAACTACACACCCTTTTTCATTTTATAGGAGCTCGATATTGAATCTGAGGTATCTTTGAAATTTTGGATCTTCAATGTCTAAAATTACGAACTATGGTAGCCCTCTAAGTCCTCTTTCTAGGGCCACTAGTCTAATTGAAATTGGATTCTCCAAAAAAGTGTTATGCCCAATCTCCCAAGATGGCATGATTATACATTTTTTCAGTAGATTGAACTTGTACGACGTGCCACGTGTCATTGTTTCAACCTTCATCCCTGCAAACGATGCAAAAAAACTACAGTTTGTTCGCTTTCTGTAACTTCTTATGCAATTTCATTCTGATACTTAGAGAGAGAGTTATGACGATTTTCCCAAGGTCACCTGTTTGGGATGTAATTAGGGAGCCTGCGAAAACCCTAGCTTCTGTGGATTATATCTCCAAAATTATAGTGAGACAGGGTTTGAATTTGGACCCAAGCTTCAGAAAGATTTCCACTCAAATGGATTTTAATTTCAGAGTTTGAACCTTCGTGGAAAATACTTTATAGTGAAAATTCCACGATGACCCGTTTGAGATGGAATTATGGAGCTTGCAGAAATCCTAACTTCCTCAGATCATATCTCCGAAAATATAGTGATACAAGATATGAAATTTGGACACGACGTTCAGAATGATTTTGGCTCAAATGGGTTTTTTTAGCTTCTGAAACTTCGTAGCGAAAAAATTATAGTAAAAATTCCACGATGATCTATTTGGAGCAGTGAAACCCTAGAATCCAAAGCTCTGATACCAAATGTTATGAAACCAGCTCACGAAAAGATAGAAAACATAGATCAACGACTTCAAAATAAAGCTCTTTGAGGGGGTAACCTCCTTTACATTACACAAATGAACAATTCTTGGATGATACAAATGACAAAACCTCCTTTCTATATATAGGAGTGTAAGGGGTCACAATATAATCAAAGCCAACATAACAATAATAATATAAGGGCACAACAATAACCATAGTGGACTTCTATTAGGAATGATAATAACAATATGGGGACAATAGGGACACAACAATAACAATAAGGGTTACAATGACAATAGTAATGTGGGAATCACTAGTATTATAGGGACCTAATAGATTCTTAACTATTCATTCATCCCAAAGTAAAAGTGTTGCAAGAATAGAAAGAGATTTCTATTGTACAGAAAGATTCTTCATGTAAAGATGAGCATCTAATCTAAGAAATAGAGAATCCCTTCTTCCTCAAATGACTGTCACCATATGAACCATACCTATATCTTCTCAAGATGGATGTTTCGGTTCAAGGGTTCCTGCAATAGATTCTAGTCTCCAACTAGGTTGTTCCCACAAGGGAATTGACACAGTTACAGATCCTTATAATGTGAACAGAGTTTTGTTAATACTCAGGGAATGTAAATAAGCCAAATGGATTGACCCTGAGTTAAACTCGCTTCCTGAAAACATTAGAAACTTGTACTCAAAAAATGAAACATGCTTGCATAAAGGAAATGAAACAACTTGCAGGAATAAACATTCTTGCTAAAGAAAACCACACTTGCAGGATTAAAACACACTTGCGAAATTAAACTAAAACACACATTTGCAGAAAGGAAATCACATGATGCGTTAAAGGAAAGAAATGCTACAACAATCTTAAATATATACACACAACCACACTATCAAACCTCGGTTCCAAGTAGCACACATTTCATGTATAAGACATAGATCCTCCGAAAATGTTTTATATATCAACCAAGAAGACATAGACCAAAATATTCAATGTGATTTCTTCCGAAAATGTTTTACATATCAAGACATAGATCTATTAACTAGATTCATAAACGAAATACTTCTTGCTCTGAACCTGCATAAGAATATATATAGCATACCTTATAAACAGAGGGAGAATGAGTTGGGTTGGTTGGGCCCTAGCCAACCAGCGCATCTCCCTTTTATGTAAGTTGGGGAATCGAATACTCAACAACTCATCACATAAAACTTTGAACCAAGGATTGATAATCTGGAATAGCTCCTTAGATTAAATTTAATAGTTGTAAATATATGTCATGAGCTCCTAGATCCAGCCTAGAGATGTGGTGACACACACAAAATTACAGTGCAAAAATTCTCCAGAGTATCGCTACCTAAATCTAACCTAGAAACCCTATTTAATATACATCGCTTGGCTCTCGGCCACAATAGAAAATAAAAAAAATTCTAACTTAAGCTCTCGGTTGTTAGCAGAGGCTAAATCAGGGGTGCTGGTCAAAACCCCAGCCTCCATATCCCGCGTTCTCCTCAACGCTCCAAGCCTAATCCAGAGTGCAACTGATCTTTGACAAGGAATGCGCGCCGATTACTGAACTCTCATGGTGTTTTGGCAGTGGATGCTACCAGATGTCCCTTAAGTAGAGGAATGTAAGATAGTACAGGAATGTTCCTGCACCAACCATTCTCCATAGCAATTAATACTTTTATTCTATCATGCTTCTTAGGAAGGAAAATACGTAAGTTGCAAATACAAATAAACTATTTTAACCTTTTTAATTAATGATTAAGTTCATATAACCCACAATATCAAAAGTCATGGAGTACAGGAATAGATGCAAGGGTTAGGTTCCATGTGTGAAACAAAAGGATTATATGGTGTAATTAGGGTGAAATTAGGGTTAAAAGCAGAACAATTTTGTTGACCAACATCCTCACATCCCCATCTCGTTGTGTTTCCTGACACAAACTTACTAACCTTCTACAAAAAAATAACATGGAAGACTCCCCTTAATCTTGAATTTGAATGTTAATCCCTATCTTTACTGTCCTTGATTTTCTACTGTAGGCTTTCTTGAGACGTTTCATTACTTTCTTGAGGTGAATGTAGCACTTGGATGCTTGGAACTTCCATATCTTCTCTTGTAATTTCCTTTCCCACACCTCTTTCATCAACTCTGAATTTCTGCTTTGTATCATCGTGTTCTGGTACTTCACAATCCAGTTTAACACTTCAACCTCGTAGATTCGTTGGTTTAATTCCTCAATTTCACTGTGCACATAAAAAGCAGTTTTTTTTTCTTTGGCTTCTTCCTGTGTTGGGACTCCTTCAACAATTGATTCATGGCAAGTACCAACATCATTAGGGGCTCTTTCACTCAAATGTTCTTTCTATCTCTTTTATGTACCAGGGTTTGATCTGAATAGGCACCATAACTTCTCACAAATTACACTGATTTTCTTGTAATTCTAAAGAGTGCCAAACCAAAATTCCGGGATATGTCTTAGGGGATTCACAATTGCCAAATTTGACTGCATGCTCTTATATTGGCAATCTCAATAGTCATGCCTTCATTATGAATGATTTGGTATTGGAAAGGTTGCAGATATGGGCATGATCCCAATGTAGGTGGAGTAATGATGATAAGTAAAGGTGGTGGTTATAAAAAGGATTTTTCAATGAAACGCAATGTATTATATGGTGTCATCCCAATCATTAATAATTAACAGGGTTCAGGGGCTAGTACTTGATTATGAAAATATTTCCACACATATCCTGATCACATCATGACTTCGAATGGGGTATATATAATACTTAGATTAAGATAAGGTTTAATGTCTATAATGTCTTTGTACTTTAAAAATATCATCCCTGTTAAGCAAAGATAAAAATAAAAGTCTACTCGAATATACAATTTCTAAAAAATTATTGCAATTGATAATTCAAAGCGATGTCTCCATTTATGTACATGATAGGGTTCCTGTACTGAACATAAGTATTTTTCCTGGACCATCTTCTATGTATTGCGCACGTTTCCAGCACTCGGGCATGCATTCTTATACCAAGGAGTTATGTGGTTCCTACACTAAGGAATATCATTGTTCCTGTACTGAAACACATGTTCCTACACTTCAAGAGTGTTGCGGTCTTCTTACACTTGAAAAAAAGGGTCTCTAACAAAATCTTATTAAAATATGCAGGTTGGATCTGAAAGATTTGCAAAATTTGAAAGGAGTTTTATTTGCCAATTCCTAGTGTTATCATGTTTTTTTTTATTTGATCAATAAATTCTTTAATAGCTCATCAGATCCTGCAATCGAGTTCATGAGGGAAGAGAGAAGCGGGACAAGATTTTTTTTTAGAAAGATAAGGAAATCATCATGGAATTTGAGTGTGAGACCAATCCAAGAGAGGGATATAAGAAAAAGGGATAGGGAAAAAATATCCAAGGAGAATAGAGGGAAAAATAAAATAGGATAGGGAAAAGTTATTTTGAAGAAAGGGAAGAACAATCTCAATAGGACAAAAAGAAGAATTTTAGAGGAAACTACAAAAAGGGAATAAGAAGAAGGCCAGAGTTTCACCTCAAATTCTGTCAAATAGTGTCAAACCAAAATAACTGCAGTGAGAATTGAGTGTTGCTTACACAATATTTTCCATGCTAATTGTCCCGAACTTGGATACGAGTTTGGTTCCGCTAATCATTCTACTGGACCAAAAATTTCAAAAAAACCTGCTTCTTCTCGGTGACAGTTAACATTGATGAAGTTCAATCAACATTCCCATTTTATTAGACATTGATCCACCTGCCAGCATGCTAGTTTTTAGGTTGGTCCTTCTGTGATCATGTCTGTAAACTGATTTTCACAACCACAGGTAAAAAACAAATTATTTAATTTTTTCCATTTTTTTATTTTTGGAAAAGGAGAAATCAGACTTGTAATAGGTTGGCATGGCCGCCTACCATCCTTAGTTCATACAGTTTTTGTACTTGTTTCATAAAATCTTCCCTTGTGAGGGGATGAAAATATAATTTTAGTCTATGTATGTTCACAAGAAATACTAGTTCTTGCCCATAAATAGTTTTAATTTCCACTGCCTCATTTTCAAAAAATTTAATCACTTCATAAGGTCCCATCTAGTGTGTATGAAATTTCCTTTTAAATGTTTAAATTTAGAGTCATAGAGGAGTACACAATCACTTGCTTGGAACTTCTTCTTTTTGATCAACTTGTTGTGCCACTTCCTGCGTTGTTGTTGCACTAACACATTTGTTGAAAATCATCTCTTTTGAATTCATCCAACTCAATAGTTGCAATAAAGGTTGGTGATGTGCTTATGAGAGATCTAGTCCCAATTGGATTGCAGTTCGGAATTTTTTTTATCTAGAACTCAATCGGAAAAAAGACTTGTTTCCCATATACCAGCTCATATGGTGTATGACCTGTACTATTCCTTCAAGTTGTTCAATAAGCCCATAAAGCTTTAGATAACCTGCTAGCCCAATCCTTTCTATGTAGATTTACTATATTGGTAAGGATGGATTTGAACACCTTGTTGGTAGATTCCACTTGGCCATTTGCTTGCGGGTGATATGGTGTTGATTTCATGTGTTGAATTTTATATTGATCCATAACATCTTGAACCAGATTAGAAACAAACTGCAGTCCATTATCAGTAAAAATTTCTCTAGGAACACAAAATCTAGTAAAAATTTCATTAAACAAAAATTCAACAACTTTTTCAGTAGTGAAAGAAACAAGTTTAGTCTCTACCCATTTGTAACAAAATATGTACAAACCAAGATATGTTTTTTATTTAAAGATGTTGGATTTATTGGTCCTACAAAATCAATAGCCTATTTTCAAAAAAAGGCATTTCATTGGCTTGGACAGGCTGACCGATTCGCTGACAATGATCACAACTCTTGACAAATTGTTTGGCATCCTTAAATAAGGAAGGCCAAAAATAGCCAGCTCGTAAGATCTTATATGCAATTGTCTTGTCAGCAAAATGGCCCCCACAAGGTTCATCATGAGCACATTTCAAAATTTCAAACACTTCTTCGTTTCTTACACATCTACGAATGATAAGATTTGGTCTAGTGTAAAACAAGTATCCTTGGATCCATGAATATTAAGCACTTTTTTTGGATAATATTCTGCTTTTCACGTGCAGATAAGTGAGGTGGTTTTTTTCCTATGACTAAATAATTAGCTATGTCGGAAAACCATGGGGAGTTTGTTAACACAACAAAAAGAGTTTGTTAAGGAAATCATCATCTATAGGAATTACTTCACCAGGATTATTCAATCTAGAAAGATAATCAATTACAACATTAGATTTTCTTGGTCTATCAATAATAGTAACATTAAATTCCTGTAACAAGAGTAACCACCTAGTCACTCTACCATTGGTCAATGGTTTATTCATTAAATATTTTATAGTGGAATGATCAAGTATGTACAAATACTTTGTATCCTGTAATATAGTGTCTGAATTTATTAATAGCAAAAATCACGGCTAAATTCTCCTTCTCAATGACTGTGTAGTTTAATTCAGTAGGTGACAAGTTTTTACTGATGAATTAAATGGCATAAGATTGTGGGTTCTCTTAATGTCCTAACCAATGGCAGTATCTGAGGCATCAAAGGAAATGTGGAATGGAAGGGACCAGTTGGGCCCTCTCAAAACTGGTGCCTGTACTAATTTTTCCTTTAATGTCTCAAAAGACTATTGGCAATTTGTGGACCAAGAGAACTCACTATCCTTAGCTAACAATCGGAAAATGGGGGTAGCTATCCTAGAAAAATTCTCAATGAATCTCCAATAATAGCTTGTATGTCCCAGGAATCCTCTCAATTCCCTTTGTTTTATGGGTGCAAGAAGAAGTAAAATAACCTCTATTTTAGCTCGGTCTACCTCGATACCTTTTTCAGAAATAAGATGACCAATAACTACTCTTAATTTTCACATTAATCTACATTTTTTATCACTCAAAGCAAGGTGAGCTTCTTGGCAATGAAAAATCATTTTCTTCTAAATTTTTGAGGGCTTCTTGGAATGAATCACCAAATACTGAAAAATTGTCCATGTAAATTTCTACACACTCAAGGTTAGCAAAAATAGCCAGAACTACTCTTTGAAAGGTAGATGGGACATTACACAACCCAAGGGGAAGCACTCGGTAGGAAAATGTCCCCCATGGACATGTGAAGGTGGTCTTGTCTTGATCCTCGAGTGCGATTTGGATTTGGTTATATCTACTAAAGCCATCTAAAAATGAAAAGTACTTTTTACCAGCAAGGGTATCTAGCACTTGATAAAGGGAAGGGGAAAATAATCCTTGAGAGTGACTTTATTCAATTCTTTGTAATCGATGAAAATGTGTCATCTCCCATCTTTCTTCGGGACCATCACCAATGGAGAGACCCATTGGCTATCAGATATAGGATAAATGAAATTAGCATCTAAGAGTTTTTGTAATTCTTCTTTCACAACTTCTCTTAGCGTGAGGTTCATGCGCCTTTAGGGTTGTCGAACAGTTCAGGCTCCCTCCTAAATGTAAATGTAATGAGTGCAAGTTTCAGGAGGGATGCCTTTCATGTCCTAATAATTCCAGGCAAAGGAATCGAGATGGTTTCACAACAAACTCACAAGCTGCTCTTGTTGGAATGAATCCAGGTCTAAGATATTGTGTAAGGATTTTCCTGGACTAATCTCAACAAGAGTGGTTTTGGGTTCGAGAGAGTAGAGAGGGGTCGCCAGAGTCTATGATGAAGAAGGTTGAGAACTGTAACTTTCTTGAAAATCTATACTAAAGATTTAACTAAGTACGTCAAAATTGGGCATTGTATCTAGATTTTTCAAGAAGTTTTGTATCTCACCCTCCTGGGTTGACTTGATATGATGGTGAATCAAAGAAATAGATTGAATCTCATCATCACTATTGTCATAGTCTAACCATAAGGTATCTCGAAGCTCCTGAATAGATCTAGCACGTGGATACAAGGTGAATTTCTTCCTAGAATCTCTATGGGAAATATAAATATCACCAGAGTGGCACCCAATATAAGCATTGGCTGTGGCAAGCCACGGTTAAATCAAGGTTTGTCTTCCAACAGGATTTTTTGGCTGAAGCACAATAAAATCTGCAGGGTATTCCCAATAATTGATTGAAACAACCACAACATCCAACACACCTTCTGGCTTGATTTTAGATTTGTCTGCAAGTTCAAGCACAGTAGGGGTAGGACGAATATGAACCAACCCAATTTGATCCATGTTTTGCCTAGTCATAACATTAATGGCCCCCCCCTAGGTCTATTAACAGATTGGGGACAAGGATATTACTTATCTGGACAGAAACAGTCAGGTTCCCAGGATTAGTATATTTCTCCATTTGTGCACATCATGACATCAACTGAGTTTCTCTTGCAACGAACTGAATGGTTTGAGGTTCTACTCTTTTCCTTCCTGACTTCTTAAGATAGAGTTCCCTAATTATTTTTGTATAGATGGGTATCTCTTTAATAGCCTGAAGCAAAGGGACCTTTATGCAAAGATTCCTAAGCTCGAAAGCCATACTAGATTTGGGAGTGGGCTCATTATTATCCATAACTAGCCTCTCTGGATAGAGAGGCCGGTTTGAAGAAGAAGATGGTAACTCTGAATTTGCAGTAATGGGTCGAATGGTGACATTTTCTTTCAAATGATCAGGAGTTTCCTCCTCATTTTTCTCCTCGACAATCACCATAGGTTGCTTTTGTTTTTTTGGTTTTACTACCCTTCTTGATCTCAATTGAAGTTCATGAATCCCAACTAAAAAGGTCTAATAAATGGGAGAAGGGAGAGGTCCAATGGAATGAATAAATTGTACCACCTTATTATTGAGATTTGGTACTGGTTGAGCAAGCAGTTGGGGTGGTTGAAAAGGTGGTGGTAAAGGTAATCATGGCATTGATTGATTTTGCTGAGTTAAGGTTGGTAATGATCGTTGTGACATTTGATAAGGTGCATATATAGTAGGATATGATTACATAGGTGCAGGATAGGAATACTGAGAATGGTTTGATCTCCTCCATCCTTGTTGCCAAGGTTGGGGAGTTTGCCCATACTGAAAGTGGTTTCCATGCTGCCAAGATTGAGAGTGATTTGCATTCTGATAGGAATATGATGGTGCATTATAATAAAAAAAAATTGGTGGAGGTTCAAGAATCATACAGGTACCTACCTGAGGCCAAGTTTTCCGCGTTCCCATGGCATGCAATGGCTTAGGTTTAGATTGCTCTCCTTCGAATGCTGCTTTCAATCCTGGTATAGAAGGGCACTCCTCGATAGTATAAATCACACATTTATTAGCACCTTTAACATCAAAAAAACATTCTCTTGAAATATGCTTTTTCCTACACTTTGGACAATAAATAGACAACGAATCTTATTCCTCTACCAATTTCTGTTGAAATTTCAAAGAGTCTATTTGTTTGCTAACATTACTCATAATTTCAATTTCATGTTGTCCATTTTATTTTCCAAACCAATGATCATAGAATCTGTAGATCAATTTTATTCTTTCTAATTTGACTACCTCTACGGAATCTAGATTGATTTCGTGAGAACTTCCTGCACAAGTCACAAATCTAATCAAAAGTATTTTGAGCATTATCCCCTAGTCCTAACAAATTCAAATTATTTATAGCATCATTAGTAATCCCTTGCAAGAACAAGGTTTTGATAGTACGTAAGTCAAATTTATGTTTTGACCTTTGGAGGATATATAGAAACCTCTCTAAATAGTCTTCCAAGGTCTGGTCATCACCCTACACAATAGTGAAGATCTCATCCTGCATTTCTCTAGTTTTACAATATTCCTGATATTTGGTCAAAACGACTCTCCTTATCTACTCCTAAGAAGTTATAGTATTCCCTCCTAATCCCATGAACCAGCGCAAGGCTGAATCCTTGAGAGATGGAGGAAATAGTTTTAACTTTTGGGCATTTGTAGAGTAATCATAGCTTCTACATAATATATCAAATTCAAATAGGAAATAATTTAGATCCGCATGTACCTTACCATGGAAATGAGGAAGAGATAATGGAGGAATTTTCTTCATTTGTATAGTTGCTTCTGAATTCATGATTGGAAACCCAAAGGTGGATTGTTCCTCATTTTCCTCATTCTTACCAGTCCCCTCAGCATGATCTTTGTTATTAGTCATTTTTGTACCTCTAATCGAACCACTCCCAACAAGAATGAGAAGGTTGAATATGGCTCAAATTAGTCTTTCGATTCCCACTAGTTTCCTTCTTCCCTTTTATGGGTCGTATCACAACCGAACTACTCTTACCAGAGTCCAGGTTGACAGTTTTTGCATGATGATTCTGTGTCTACTTGGACTTTTTGCTTGCAAAAGAAGGCCCAATATGAGAAAAATCTTCAAATTTATCAGTGTTTCTCTGACCCTTATTGGGCTTCGGAGCCCTACCCTCTTAGGCATTCATATTAAAATAATCAACCAAAAAAATGACAAAACTTTAAAATTACAAGAAAAAGAATCTCAAATCAAATGATGCAAATAAATAAATAAAATAAGCACTAAGAAATCCTTCAAGCAATAAAAGCACACTTCAAAAAAAATTAATAGCAGACCTACCCCTACTGCAAAAATCATAAAGTTCTTACCAAATCTTAAACGCCTCCCCGACAATAGCACCAAAATATTGGGTGCTGGAGTTGCAATTCAACAGACTCCTTCAACACTTAATTGTCAACCCGTGGCTACGTAAGCTTAGAGGCGTAGCATAGGAAATGCCCAGAATAATGGTATAAACCTTCACCATATCTGCTTCTATCTTTCCTAATTACGCTTGCAGAATCAAAAGAATGAAACAAAATAACACCAAGAGAATTCTGGTGTTGGAATCAACAAAAGGAAATACTTGCAAAAACTTAATGAAAGGAACTTGAATTGGCAGAAACAATTATGGTAAATAAAAGGAAGGACAGAAAATATCTGTGACTGAGTATCAGTGCATTAAGAGGAAAAAAATTGACTTATAGTTATGGATTTTAGAGAGTGTCATTATTGATCGGAGAATGATAAAAAATTGATCCATCATCTTGAAGAATCATGATGGATACTTATTTGAAACCTCTCCGATCAATAAAAATGACTTATAGTTATATTTGCCTCTGTTACAATTTTTCCATTCTTGGACTAAATCAACATTTCTGCACCGCAACAAGGTTCCTACACTAAAACAAAGTTCCTACACTGGAACGATATTCTTGTACCAAAACTGTATTATGTTCTTGCACTGAGTACTTTTACTTAATACTATAATTTTGGGTTCTTGCACCAGGAACCACTGTTCCTGTACCAGGATATTGATTCCTGTACTGAGATAGATGTTCTTGTTCCAATAGAACTAGCATTCCTGTATTAAGTTCCCAAATCACTTTGCATAAAATATAAAGGGTGCTAACTATAAATCAATTGAAAAGTGAATCAGACCAAGGGAAAGAATTGTAAATGAACAACATGAAATCGAAAGATTCTTAACTATTCATTCATTCAAAAGTAAAAGTGTTGCAAGAATCGAAAGAGATTTCTATTCTAACATAAAGCTTCTTCATGTAAAGATGAGAATCTAATCTAAGAAACAGAGCATCCCTTCTTCCTCAAATGAATGTCACTATATGAATAAGACCTGTAGCTTCTCAAAAGGGATGTTTCGGGTCAAGAGTTCCTATAATAGATTCTAATCTTTAACTAGGTTGTTCCCACAAGGGAATCGACACAGTTACAAATCCTTATAATATGAAAAAAGTTTTGTTAATACTCGGGGGAATGTAAATAAGCCAAATGGATTGACCCTAAGTTAAACTCACTTGCTGAAAATATTAGCAACTTGTACTCAACAAATGAAACACGCTTGCATAAAGGAAATGAAAAAATCTTGCAGGAATAAACACTCTTGCTGAAGCAAACCACACTTGCAGGATTAAAACACACTTGTGAAATTAAACCGAAATGCACATTTTCAGAAAGGAAATCATACAATGCATTAAAGGAAAGAAATTCTACAGCAATATTAAATAGATACACACACCCACACTATAAAACCTCAGATTCGAGTAGCACACAGATCATGAAGAAGACATAGTTTGCTAACTAGATTCATAAATGAAATACTTCTTGCTCTGAACCTGCATAAAAATATATATAGCACACCTTATAAACAGAGGGAGAACAAGCTGGGTTGGCTGGGCCCTAGCCAACCATCTCGTTTCCCTTTTACGAAAGCTGGGGAATCAAATACTTAACAACTCATCACATAAAACTTTGAACCATAGATTGATAAACTGGCATAGCTCCTTAGATTAAATTTAATAGTTGCAAATATACATCATGAGTTCATGGATCCAGCCCAGAGATGTGGCAACATGCACAAAATTACAGTGAAAAAATTATCCAGGGTATTGCTACCTAAATCTAACCGAGAAACCCTATTTAATATACATCACTCGACTCTCGGTCACAACATAAAATAAACAAAATTATAACTTAGGCTCTCGGTTGTTAGCAGAGGCTAAATCAGGGGTTCTAGTCAAAACCCCAGCCTCCATATCATGCATTCTCATCAACGCTTCAAGCCTAATCTAGAGTGCAACTGATATTTGACAAGGAATGTGCTCCGATTACTGAACTATCGTGGTGTTTTGGCAGTGGATGCTTCCAGTTGTCCCTTGAGTACAAGAATGGTGGATAGTACAAGAACATTCCTGCACCAACCATTATTCATAGTGATTAATACTTTTATTCTATCATGCTTCTTAGGAAGGAAGATACATAAGGTGCAAAGAAAAATAAATTGTTTAACCTTTTTAATTAATGATTAAGCTCATATAACCCACAATATCAAAAGTCATGAAGGAGTATAGTAAGAGGTGCAAGGATTAGGTTCCACGTGTGAAATAAAAGGCTTAGATGTTGTAATTAGGGTGAAATTAGGGTTAAAAATAGAACAATTTCGGTGACCAATAGTGATATCATTAGGAACTGGGCTCTACAAGATGAAAACATCAAAGGACTAAGGAATAACTTCATACTTTATGAGGGTGTCATAAATATGAGACCAACTGCAAGAGATGGGGGAGATAATGTCCGATAAGGAAATGATCATTGTGGTTCTCAATGCACTTCCTAAGGAATGGGGAAACTTCGTATTAAGCATTTATGAAAAGAAGGAAGCCACTCCTTTCAATGAATTTTGGTCATTATGTAAGATTGGAGAAACAAGGTTGAAGGAAAAAGGTGTCGGGGGATGAAATGAACAAATTCAAGAATTTACTACCTTGGATAAGAGAAAAGGAAATTTTGGTCCTTAGAAAAAGAAGAATAATATGTCAAAGATCCAATGCTATGGTTGTCAAGAATATGGGCATTACAAGAGAGATTGTCCAAAATTCAAGAAGGACAACAAAAGAAATGAGGTTCATATCACTGCAGAAGTGGAAGAACCTCATGAGAAGAAATTTAAAGGGATAGACTCTCACTATTAGGGTTTCTCCAACACATAGCAAGGAGAAGTGGGAGGTGAAAATACCTCCACCATGGAAGTCAATATGAGAATCATTATGACGAGATGCATCTTAGTATAAGATGGCATCATAATAGAATCCTATCGTTGAAGCAAGATCTTATGATATAATTAGAAAATATTGAAATAATAGTTGAAGTAGAAGTCTACATGGATGTAGCAGTCATCATATAAAGTAAGTAGCTCTTGGTAACCTCATTGAAATAATGTGTAGTGCATATGCTTGAAATAAAGTCATTTAGCATGACATTAATTCATCATACATCATCATCATGAGAAAATGATAAAATAGTTTATGTCAGATGAGGATAATTTAGATCCTCTGTTAGGATATTCATTAGAAGGTTCACCTCTCTTGGAGGAATCAAGTGTCTTGCTGATAATTCCACCTTGTATGGGATTCATTTTTAAGAAGGATGATGGTATGGTAACAAAGGAATGCAGCATGTCAATATGGTTTAAGTAATCTCAATCAAGGAAAGGAAGATTTTGAAGGAATCCTAGATGACCAAAAGAAGGAAAGAGGTATGTATGCATGTATTTAACTGAGTCATATCGTCATATGGTTGCAAGGGTAAATGCTTTATCTAATGAGCATGATCAAAGAAAAGGGATCTCCTCCTTTGGAAAGATGCATGAAGGCATGATTCACATATTGACTAGATAAAATAAACATAATATGTTCTCATATGGAATATCAGGTGGTTGAAAAAGATGAAGGAACTATGGATGGAAGTTCCTAGGGAGAAATATGTGAAGAAATAAAGAAGAGATCTTGAAAGATGCAACTATGGTCACATAGCAAAGGAAATCAACATCTGATGACCAGAAGAATTATCCATGACATCTCCATAGAGAAGGCATGAAGACCCTGATAAGGTCTGTAAAGAAATGAGACCCTTGACAGTGAAATTATTGGATATGTGCTTATAAATGTGCAAGATGTTGATATTACAAGCAAGATGTCATGATGAAGACCATCACAAAAGGTAATTTTGATTTGATGTTCATTTTTTATTTTTGAACAACATCTGGAACGATTGATACAGGGCTACCGAAAGAGGGTTGTAAATGTCACCTACAACTAGAACTCATGTGGTTGGATGAAATATCCTAAAGGAAACATGAATTGGAAAAGAGGTAGTTGTATGAATATGTGGATTAGAAGATCACTTTCTGATAAAGAAAAGGATTACACAACTGACATGGTTCGTGAAGGAAATTGATGGATGGTCGATGCCCTGTGAAGAAGTCCCAAAATATGAAGGCTCCATAATGATAAATATGAAATTCATGACATCAAAAGGAGGATCTCTTCAAGTAGCTGAAGGTATCATGATCTCCACCAAAGAACACTAACCTGCTAAAAACACGTCCCTAGTTAAGAGGGAGCTTGGGTATACTCCTTTTATAGGAATGGGTATATCTTCCCTACGAGGGATAGATAGACACATCATTCTTGTCTTCATATTGTGAAGAAAGGATGGAGGATTAGGTAAAGAATTTGGCATCTGATACTCTTTGAGGATGAGGTAGGGCATACAAGATAAGAGTAGTCGAAGAGGACCGATATTCTTTGAGGACTAGGAATCCAAGATAAGAATAGTCCTGAAAGGACATACCCTGTGAACACTCGGGTGGGGTATGTGCCTTAAGAGACAATGATGATGATGTTTGTTAGTCATTGGTCTCACTATTATTGTGCTCTGATCTTGTGGAGAGATAGAGTTGTTAGTCAAGGCCTTGCTATGTGACAATTTTGGTTGGCATGATGCTAAACAAATGGGTTATCAATATAACTCTTCTTATGAGAATTATTTAGATTGAGAATTTCCAAGTACCTTGTATGGATTATGAATACCCCTCTAGTTAAGAGGCACTGTTGAAATATTTAAATAGGTTCAGTCTTCATAATGACATATGTAATCATGATTTTATGTATTTAATGTAAAAAGGAAAATTAATTTATTATTGTTGTTCTTGTGGCATTGGTTTCATGCTCAAGGAAATTTATTTTATAGGTAAAGAACCCATTTAGTGCTTCTAGGTTTGTCATAAAGTCAGTTGAGTCATTTTCATGTATTAAAGACCCATTGGGCATGTTACATATTGTAAAGAAAAATTTATTGAGTCAAAGTACAGTCAAAAGACCCTCCAAGGCTTGTCATGGTGCAAAGATCAAGTCAGCCTGCATGAAGGGACAAGTCAGCCTAAAGATAACAATTGGTACCCCTCAAAAGCTGAACTCATTTAGACACACTCTTAAGCAAGTTAGATATCCTCAAGATAGAAGCTAGAAATGGAAGAACAAGAAGAACAAGAATAAGAATAACAAGATGGAAGTTTTGGGTCTCTCTCTCTCTCTCTCTTACTCGCTCTCTTTTGTTAGGGTTTCTACAGTTACTGGGAATGACGAAATTCTAAAGATGCATCGAAGTTGTGAAGTTGCATCAAAGTTGTGAAGTTTCATCAAAGCTGTGAAGTTTCATTGAATTTGTGAAGTTCCATCGAAGTTGTGAAGCTACAACTAGGTTGAAGTTGTGAAGGTTGAAGTTGTGAATCTGTTGGAGAGGTCAAAGTTGTAGTAGAATATGTTGGTTGAAGTTGCATAAGACTTTTTCGAGCGGAAGAATATTTTGGAGGTCGAAATTGCTAGAGTTGATGAGGAGCTGCTAGAAATAAAGCTCGTCAAGGGACTTGGTCTTGGAGGGTCTTGGTCACAAGTCATAGGTCTTGGAAATTTTCAATTAAAGATTTTATAAGAAGAGATGAATTCTTGTGGGTTTTCCTCTCAAGTGGAGAGGTTTTGGCCCTGGTTGATCGCATATATCTTGTTTCCTCTTGTCTCACTATTCTTTATGGTTTAGTAGATGTTTGATGAAAATAACACAGTAATAATTAAGTTGAAAAAGAATCTAATCAAGATAATAAAAAATACATCACAAGCAGTTTTCAAAGTAAGAGAAATCATATAATTTAGTTTCCCTAAATTTCTCAACATCTTGTGCTATGTGTAAAACATATGTAAGCACATAATTATATCACATTATTTGTACAAGGCATATGGATTACCACCTATAATCATCACTATTAGTTATTCCAACCATACACATCAACATGCATACAAATATTATGTCTTCAAGGTCATGAACATAAAGAAACATCAGATAATGATCTTGAATTGGATGCATTCCCATGGATTCCTACCAACTATTCTCCATAACTTCGTCGCATTTACTTTATAGTCATCTACATATATGAATACAAATAGATAGATATATATAATTATAATGTATCATGGTTATAGTAATAGTAATTATGATAATAATTGATATGAATCTTTATTATGGCTTGAATATATATTAAATGATAAGATGTGTGGTGAATCACGTTTTGAATTTTGACATTGTAAATATACAAAGTGTTATTTTGTCGACACCTAACTAGAGTGATCTTGCTCTATTATTGTGCATTGGTCTTGGAATTATGCTAGAAAATAGACAAGTCTTGAAATTGGATATGAATAGAACCATTCGTTCCTGTTAATGAATACTTTTTGAGAAGCCTAATCTCAATTTGGCAATAATTGTAGACATAAAACTTTAATTTCACAAAGAAGGATTGGTAAAGGTGAGATGAATGGGTCATAGGCCTAACATATATGGATGATATTTGTATCAACATAGATTGACCCCTTCCTTATATGGAATCACATAGTGGATGCTTAGTCAATTGAAAAAACTACTAGAAGTTGGAGATTTGGTCGATATTGACCTCATGATTGGGAAAATCAAGGGAAAAAAGCATTCAAACCAAAAGATGGATGATCCTCTAGAAATAGGAAATATGATATTACAATCAATGCTTTAGCTAGAGAATCAAATGGTCGAGATTAACACTATATTCCATGATTTGTCATATGAATAGAGGAAAGAGAAACAAGCATGTAAATTCATTTGAGCAGGGTTATATGAGGAGATAGATTCGAAAGAAAAGAAAAAGGAATCGAAGATTGAGACCCAAATTGAGACTAGAGAACACAACCACAATAGAACTCAAGTACCTTTCCATGTAGAGGTGAAGGTGGACATCAAACCACATTAGGGATAAGTCAATCCCCTCAAATTGAGTTAGTGGTTACAATAGATGGAGGTGTACTTCAATGTACAAAATTTAACGGAAAATAGAGAATGAAATTTGCTTTCTTGAATCTTAAGGGACATGGTTTGGTACGGTTGGAAAGAAACACTAACAAAGTAAATCTTGAAGATGTACCACAAGTGATTGATTGGGAAGTATTCATGGGTTTAATTAAAGCTCACTATACCCAACTAATCACGAGGAGTATTAATAGATCATGTGGCATTATTCCAAGCAAAGGTCAAGACAATTTTTGCAAGTGTTCACCATTGAGATTAAGAAGAGTGACATTTGGATAGGAATCACCCTCTAAAGCCTTAAATGTTGTTGATATTCTTAGGAGTCTTGCACTCTTTGATTCATAGGTGGTTGATTTTCTCAAACTCAAATACATTGTTGAATCTATTGTCCAAGTCTAGTACATTAAAGGAGACAAATACAAATAATTATTTAGGTTGCACAAGAAAACAAAAACTTGAGAACAATAGAATAAGGGTAAGAAACAGAAGTGGGTTACCAAGAGGATTGTAGAAAAAACTCAAGAAGTAGGACCTCCCATCAAACACTACATCCCTTATTATAAAAAAATTCACATTGAGGAATAATGTTGGAACCTATACCTCAAGAAACACCTTAAGCATATCCAAAAGAAGGGAAAGAAGGTGGATCTATTAGTTGTAGATGAAAAAAAAATGGATGTTAATTTTAATGTTAAAGGAAGAATTAGTTGCACTTATATCCATAAGAGGAGATGACCATCAATAGCCCAAAGGAAGAGATGGAAATGATCAAGTTGTTTCATGCCAAGATCCAAATGAGGAAAAATAAAATATCAATGAACAATGATAACCCCATGGAAGAGAAGGAGACAATCAAGTTGTTTCACATCAATACCTAGATGAGGAAGACTAAGGTTAGTTGTTTGTTTGGATTGTATTCATAGTTGAAGTTGATTTCTACAAAATTACTTAAAAGGGTTGACCTAGAGACTCATCATAATATGCAACCATATGCCTTAGGTTGGGTGAGACATGATGTGGCATTGAGAGTGGTCAATTAGTGAAAATTTAAGTCTTCCACCAATGAATTTTTTTTAGATGAAGTCTAGGCATATGTGGTTCCATTGGATGTGTGTGGAGTTATGGTTGGGAATCTCTAACCATTACATGAGAGATGACATCTTCAAGAGAAAGGAGAACTATTACCAACTAATTAAAGATGCGAAGGCTTTCACCATAAATTCACACAAGAGCAAGCCTATCTCTTTATCAATGCTCATTAGGAAAGGAGATTAACTCGTAATACTAAATACTAAGGAAATTGTCATAATTATTTTAAGAAAAGGAACATTTCAAGGAGAAGGTATTGAGGTGGAGGTGAATCATCCTTGGAAGTATATGGCAATGAGAAATTCAAACAACTTCAACAACTAATTGAATCCTATAAAGAGTTGTTCCAAGAAACTTAAGGATTTTCACCTAAGAGAGAAGTTGAGATAAGATTCAATTGTCATTGGATTCTACATAGCCAAACATCAAGTTTTATAAACAACCCAACTTAGAGGTATATGAAGTGAACAAAAAACTACAATAGTTATTGGAACAAGGAGTTATAGGCTATCACCTTGTGGTCCAACAGTCATTACAGTGCCCAAGAAATATGGAGGTTGGAGGCTATGCATTGAATACCATGCCCTGAAAAAAGTCACCTTTAAGGACTAATATATGATGCCCCAAACCATTGACTTTTTATATTAACTACCAAAAGACAAGTTCTTCACCAAGATGGATCTTAAATGCAGTTACCGTCAAGTATGGATCTAAGCAAAATATGTGTGAAAGATGGAATTCAATATAGGAAAAGTTTGTATGAGTGGTTATTTATGCCTTTCAATTTATGTAATGCACTTGTATCTTTCACGTGCTTGATGAATGATGTACTATTCCCTATATATTAATTATTTTGTAATAGTATATCTTAGATTATATACAAGTATTCAATAATAGTTTGCAAGAGTACATCTCATATGTGACATATGTATTAAAGACACTAAAAAGAAATCCATTGATCCCAAATTTCAAGAGACATGAATTTGGAAAAAGACTTGGATTATCTCATAATCATGGCGAGTGGAGAATTGAGGGTGGGTCCCAACTAGATTGAAACCGTTGTAAAATGACATGTTTCTACCAACTTAACAAAGTTAAACATGTTCATGGGAGTTACTTAATTCTTGAGAAAGTTTGTAATAAACATTCCAACAATAGATGCACATTTGCATGCTATGATCACAAAAGGGAAGATCTTCCATAGGGAAAACCATAACAATGATCCTTTAAATAAATAAAGAGGAAGATCATAAACCACAAGATAGAAGAATCTAGTTGATATGAGAAGTTCACACTTTCTGGATAGTTAGGGTTTTTGCATGACAAAGATGGTGGAAAATCTACAAAGGCATGTTTGTTAGTTGAGCATGCAAGAGTTGATGTTGAATTTTTTTTATGGGTTTCATTCTTTGTAGCACTAATAAGAATAGCAATGGAAAACTTGAGTTATACATGTTGCTACCCAAACCAAATAGACATTGAGGGAGTATCCCCATGGATTTTTATAGAATTTTACCCATGTTTGTAAGAGGTCATGAGTACCTTTTGTGATCATGGATTGGTTCAGTAAAATGTGTGTTCTTGTTCCTTATAAGAAGGTTATCACAAGGTAGGGACCCATTGAGTTGTTATGTATTCATGTTTGGGTATACTTTGGATTGTTGGCTCCATTATATTTGATCAAGTTAGTAGGTACTCCACTTTGAAAAATGATAGATACCAAGCTAAGGTACTTCACTACTTTTCATCCCCAAAATAATGACTACACTAACTTGTTAAGAAAACATTGGTATAATTTATAAGAGGCTATGATAGAAATAATTTGAAAATTTGGAATGAACAACATATGTAGATTTAGTTCTCATATAATTGGTCATTCCATTCTTCCACAAATAAAACACCCTTTAAAATTTGTTTCTCCAATTTACCTCCCTCGCCTTTTAACCTTATGTATGGGTAGTAAAAGAAAGAAGAAGAGGTGCAGGGGGAGATAATAAATGTGAGTATGTTCATGGAAATGATTTAGCATATATGCTTCAATTCGTAAGAATTTATTGTGAAAATCTAAACACCAATATAAACTTTGATGTGACTAGCACATAGAAGACCACAAATTCTTCATTAGAGATAAGTTGTGGAATTACCTTCATAAGGAATGCTTGTAATGTGTAATTAAGAAACTAAAATCCCTAAGGCATCGACCATTCGAAATTATTATGTAAATGATAATTCTTTTTTCTTTTATATTGATACTTCCTTCATATATGCATATCATTTCAGTGGTAGATGTGGAGTATTTGAGGTTATTCAAGTCTTTTACACTAGCTGGAGAATAACGTTGTTAGGTTCTTGCCACCATAAAAGTATTTACATTACACATCCTTGAAAAATTATAAAATATACATTTTTTCAAAGAACAGATTGGGTGACTTGTAGAGGAGAGCAAGAGATATGGAAAATTAGCCTTAAGGGGAAATCCAAGGAAAAAAAATGGTATGAGAGGAACCAAATGGAAATCAATTTCCTTGACATTTCCTTGGAATATTTTGGGGACTAAAATACTCTCACTAGGGAGGTGTAATTTGAAATGGATTTGTAATAATCAAATAGTTATGGCTCAAATAAAGGAAAAACGCTAAAAATAAATAGAAGCTCTTGGCTACAGAATTTGATGAAGAGGAATGAAGTTGCAATTAAAAACACGAAGGACTTCATGCTAGTTTAATCAACTACCACTCTACAAAGTGTTATGTTTCCAATGCAAGTATTAAAAATAAAAATAAGACAAACAAAAGGAACCCTGAAGGAGAATGTTACCGGTAAAAGGACAAAATTGGAGAGTGTTGACAGTGGTGGATGTCAACAACATGGAATGGGGATCTCCCTAATGTGAAGTCTCAATTAGACCCCACACCATTTGGTATAGGATCCCAAACTAGAAATACGATCAATTGTCATAATGATGATCTCAGAGATGTGCCTTGGCTACAATAAACACAAAAGAAGATATACACATAGCTTTGGTGACATCAAGTAAGTAAACTTTGTGAAATATCAATTGTAATGCATAAGAGGTTCTTTCACGCAAAGGGAAAGAGAGTGAGCCTCTAGAAGAAAAGTAATAGTACTATCCTAAAAGAGACACACACGCATATGAAAGAATTGTTAATTAACCTGAAAATTACTTGAATCACAAGATAATAACGATCATGAAAGCATATACAACACACATCCAACAAGATACATACTAAAGTTAACGAAATAGTTCATTGACATTAGCATGAATGAAATAACATACATCATAAATATTTAAAAAATAGTCTTACAACATCCACGATATATGCATGAAAGTGTGTTGGCACTAAGATATTTTGATCATTAAATGAATGTTACAAGTATATAATTACAATGATATGTGTTATCACACCAAAAAATTATCACCTCGCCATTTCTAACTAAGTGGATCGAAATACACCATGTAGGATTAATTTTACCATAGTAAAATCACTTTCACCGTGGAAAATGATTTAGTAAACCATTTTTATCAAATTATCTTCTAATTAAAAAATAAATAAATAAATATTAAAAAAAAAAAAAAAAACCATGAGAATAATTGAATAAATGATTATTTATTTAATTTTCTCTAGGAATAATTATTAAATCATTGTTTGATAATTATTCTTTGTCACATTTAACTAAATCTCCTAGGAATAACTAAATAAATCACTATTTATTTATTATTCCTCATTTCCATTATTGGAATAATTGTTAAATCACTATTTAATATTTATTTCAATTTCACACCATTCTTAATCCTTGTGAAAAAATTAATAAATCATTTTATTTATTAATTATTTCTAAATAAAGATATTTGACCATTTTAAATATCTTTTCCCTCTCCAAAAAATATAATAAAGTATTCCTAGTGATTAGATCTTGATTTGGTCAATATTATTTATTATTCTTCATTTTCAAGATTAATTCAATAATTTGTTATAAATAAGAGGGTTTTCCATTCGTTCTTCACCATGATCATTATCATCATCACCATTATTCTCTCTTTTGTTTTAAGCTCCCATTTGAGTTCTTCACATTGTTCTGGATTTTTCACACATTGAGAGCGAGAATCTTACTAAAGCATCAAGGACATCAAAGGACCCATTCCACAGAGGGGGATTTGCAGACCCTTTTCTAGATCCCCTTCGCCAGGTGTCATCAATAAAAGATTTAATCATTTTAAAGTCTTTCCATTTGGGTTATTGCATTGGATATCTATGATGTTGTTCGCTGCTTCAGATCATATATGTTATTTTTGTTATAGGTTTTTCCACGTTTTATTATAGATTTGAAGCGTAAGAAGCCACAAATTGTTGTTAGGGTAATGTGTCACCTATTGACTTAAGTGAAGTGTTTTTCGTACACCTTCCAAGAAATTTCACACTAACAAATGGCGACTCCACTGGTGTAATAGCTATGTTCTTGGGAATGAAGTTTCAATAAATTTCATGGTTTTAGATAGCTATTTTTAGCCTTTCAATTTCTATTTATAGTATTATTTCATTTTTTGTCAAATTTTTAGATTCTGGTGGTTTTCTGGTTCTTTCGGTAGGTCATAGGTACCAGCCAAGTAGGAGACAAACAAATCTATGTGAGATCTTCAGACCGAGAGTCCTGGGAGAAAAATACACTTTTAGCCCCAGATCTATGTTCCAGATCGCACATTTTGGCCCAAAAATTATGTTTTCCCTTGTTCCAGGTCAGTACCTACGTTTTGGTAATTTTCTGGATTTTTTTCACATTTTTTTTATAGATTTTACAAGAATATTGTGTGTAGACTAGGAAGGGTACTTCACCTTTGTTTTGAGTCTCCCCTAGGCCTAGATTATCTTAGTTGTTCTATTTGAGGAAGGAAAAGTGCCCCTGGGGTTTAGAGTACCCATCCACATTGTTAGGAAGATATTGGTTGAGTGGGGAGTCTAGGGTTTTAGCAGTTTCAGCCACTGATTTTCAGAGTCTAATCTATTACTTTTTAGCACTTTTGGATAGGTTTCTTTTACATTTTCTCCCTTTATAGTTTAGGTTTTCCTTTCTCCCTTAGGATCCCCTTGAGTATCCTAGTTTTTGGAGCTTCATGCCTATCCTTTGCAACATTTTTCACCTTTGTTTTTTGTTGTTTTTTTGCACCATTTATAGTAGATTAGTGTCTCTAGATCTCAATCCCTTCGACATTATGTATTTTAGGAATTTTATGTGTCTCTGAGTAGCTTTTTATCCCTCTCTTACTTAGCTGATTGATAACATTTTTGGGTTGGGTTTTGTGTGTTTAATTGGTTGTTTATTTTTCTGTCATTTTCATCATTATTTACAGTATTTCAGCACTTTATTTTTAGTAGCACGGGGCATCATCAAACATGCTCAATTAAATCATCCACTTGACACATTATTTTCACACACTCACACCCTGAGCAAACGTGAGCTTGGTTAACACCTCCAAGCCAAGACTTAAAGCATTTCACTTTAATAATTCAACCTACATAGATTAAGCCCACTTGGGCACTAGGTGGGATAGGCTTCCAATATCACTCGCCAATTTCTTTCATTGAGATATAGAAGTTGACATACGAGGGAGCTTAAAATCCTTCACCATCCCACGGTCCAATGCCAAAGTGCATCAGAAACCCGATTCAGAAGGGGTTAGGCTAGGTCATCGTGTGAGTGGTTCTCCTCAGGGCTACCCACCCTGTGGGAGGGAATCCCATGTGTTGGTTGACTACCAAGAAGCTTAAGACTCAACCACCCCCGTGGGATGAAGGTAACCATAGTGACCAATCTTAGGAAAACAACTTATAAGACTGGTTATGGGAAGAAATTGGTTCTCTACCCTACCTTTCTCTAAACATCTTTGCCTACGAGGATGAGATTCCATCAAGTAACAAGTTATTTGGAAGGTCATATGAAACAATAGATTTAGGATTGTTCGAGGATTTAGAACACCTATAGGATAGAAGTTTTTTTCTTTGATAGGACATGTTTTCTTGTATTAGAGTAACATCATTAACATAGTTAGTTCACACTTGGCACCACTGCACTAGGTGTTTGTTTGTATTTTGTTTCTCTTTTATTCCTATCATCACCCTTTAGTCCTTATTGTCATTATTGTCTTGACATCATTTCACCCCCTAGGAGTTTGTCGCGGAGATTTCGAGGTATTCACCTCAATTCCCGTTATTACATATTACTCCTCCCCATCAAGTTAGAGTACATCCTCCCAGTCCTCATAATTTTGATTCTGATTCTACTGATTCATCAAATTCTTCATTTGATTCTACATCTTCTCTACCTCGTACCGCCACGATGTCAGACACCAACTTGGGTGTAGGAAACCAAGGTGGTAACTGAGGTACCAACCATGGTAACCCCACCAGCGGAACCCCCACCGATGTGGTCACTCCTCCTCTTCCTTTTATGGCTGGTTTGAGTCTCCCTGTTTTCAGCCATCTCATCAATTATCATCTTCTTCGTGATCCCAATTGGCTAGCTATGCCTACTAAACTCCCTTTAGACATCCCAAAGTTTGAAGGTAATCTTGGAGAAGATCCCACTAATCATGTCCACTCATTCCACCTGTGGTGTTCATCCAATTCTATCACTGAAGACTCCATCCATGTTCATCTATTCCAACGCACTCTTACTCAAGCTGCTACTAAGTGGTATGTCGATCAACCCACAGCCACTTATTCCACTTTTATGACTCTTTCCAAAGCTTTTCTTTCATATTTCCAGTTACCTCTCCATTATCACACTAGTATCGAACTATTGACTTCTTTCGATCAAACTTCTACCACTCGCCTATCTGACCATGCTCAAGAATGGCGTAGAAGGAGGAGTGTATGTCGAGCTCTTGAATTCGAAGACCGTGTCTATATGGATTGGTTCCTTAGATTGCTTTCAACACCCATTTCTAAATATGTCACGTAACGCTTCCCCTAGTTTCAGGAATATGTGCTCCAAGTAGCCTTAAAATTTGATCTGATCTACTCCCAGTAAGGTTATGTTTATACTGTCATCCCCGATCTGCCTCGACCTGGTGCTACTAATGCACTGAGGGCATATCATATCGCGAATGGAATAGTTGGAACCATTTCACAAACTCAACCATATGCTCCACCTTTAATGAGTTATCGTCAACCTCAGGGAGGGACCAATTCCTCTTACATTTATCCCTCCCCCACTCTTCTGCATGGCAACTCTTATCCAGGTCCTAGCATACCATATGCATATCTCCATCTGCATCAATAAATTCTGGGGCTAATTGTTGCACCACCTATTTATCCCAATGATTCCCCATCTCCTTATTACACGTATGCACCACCTAGTGCTCCATCCCCTCCGACACCAGTGCCCCAACCCCCCATGCTTTCTCCACCTCTGCCACAACAAAAACCTCCTCCACAAGGTCAAGTGTATGCTCAACAGAGCACGACCAATCCCCCTAACCCCAAGAAAAGGAACAAGGGGAAAGTTAACTGGAACCAGAAATCTCAAGGTAATCAAGGTAGCCAGGGTCCACCACCCAATGCACCTCAGGGACCCTAGCCTAATCCCGTAACCCAACAACAGGGCAGACAAACCAAGCAAAACAAGGGTCTTCATATGAACAAACCTTGTTCCTGTTGCGACGTATATGGCCATTATACTCATGAGTGTCCCTTTTACCTCTAATGCATCAAGTAGTTTCTTCTCGAGGACCGCAAACCCACAGGTCCTCCTCCCCCTCTTGCTTCATCTCAACTGGCAGTGCTTACCAATCCTTTTCCTCACCAAGGATATCTTACTGCTCCGCTAACTCCACCATCTTGTCACTATGATTATAATATTCTTATGATGAATTTTGATGAGGTCAATACTACACAAGTCAACCTCCAGACTCGATCGTGCCAATATGACAAGCCACCCACTAAGTCAGTGACTGAGTCCCAACCCCAAGTTTCCACTAAGCCTCTATCATCATCCAATGGTACCTTACAGATCCCTCCACCTAAGGTAGAGGTTATTCCCAAGATCCCTAAAGGTCCATTACATCGAAACGTTGCTTCTACTAAAGCCACCCATACTTATAGCATAGTAGATGACTTGGCGCAGTCTCTTGCTACCATGTCAATGCTAGAAATTCTCGATACGTGCCCATCCCAACAAAAATATCTACTCTCTGCTTTGGGTGTTGTGGATCCCCAAGATGATCATATGATTGTCTTTCATGTTGACAAGTTGGAAAATCCTCCCCTACCTTCATCCGTTGCATTTCAAATACCAGTCTCCATAAGAAATGCCATTGTTCAGTGGTGTATCATAGACGAAGGCGCCTCCACCTGTGTGATGGATACTAGTGTTTAGAAGCAACTTGGTTCCTTGGACCTTTCCCCATCCACCATCACTCTTCGTGCTTGGGTAGGTCATCCCTCACAACCCCTTGGCCTACATCGCACTTTTCCTATCACTGTTGTCAACAAGATTGTCTCTATTGACATTGAAGTCATCGATGCTCCCTTAAACTATAACATCCTTTTGGGTCGTAGTTATACCTATGTTATGTCAGTTATTACATCTACAGTTCACCATAAGATGTGCTTTCCTCATAATGGAAAGACCGTCATTGTCTATTAGTTGACGTACTATGATCCCAAATCCTAGACTTCACCTTAGTCCAACATCTCATCCGTGATTGACAATAACATGGTCTCATCCCTCACCAATGTTTCTCCTAGAGTCTAAAAAGACTCCACTTTGCTTGGTGCTTATTATGGTCCACCACCTACTCCTTTTGAGCCTATCTCATCTAGTGTTTGAATGCTCCAAGCATCACGGGTCGCCCACAAATATTCTGGTATCACTTCATAGTAGCTAACACCTCAGCAACCTGTTGTTCCCAACTCAACCCAATCTTCTGATACTAATCCTCAAGGACCATTTCCTTCTACTGGTATCTCTCCTAATCCTTTTCCGCCTAGAACCATTCCCCCATCTCTTAACCATCTTAGAGCCATTCCCCTAGGCCATTATCCTTTTGGTAAAATACCGTTCTTATTTCCACCCCCCAAGAGTTTATTCTACACCTGTCATGGCCACATTGATTTTTTCTAACATTACCTTGGGGATCCTAGTCTGGTACACTCATCCTCCTGCAAACACTCCCCCAGTCAACTCAAACCTTAAATTTCTTTGACCCCAGTCCAATTTTTTGTTCCTACCCCTCCCTTTGCTTCAGTACCACAAAAACCTCAACAAGAATCTACTCATGTTGTGAAAGCAACTGGCGAGGGGGGAAAAGGCCAAGAAAAGGGAACCAAAGAGAAGGCACCTATAGCAACTCCAGCTCCTCCTAAGTTGCCAAAGACTATTCCTATATGTTCTTTGTGTGATTTTTTTAGTCATGCCACCAATACTTGTCCTAAGCTTCCTTATGTCAAGAATGTGGTCTCTGATACCTTCCTTGATTCTAACATTCTTGAGGTCCATGTCACCTTACCTGAGTCAACTAAGAAGAACAGATCATTGTGCATGAATCACCCCTGTGATTTGTGTGATAATTATGCACAGTATTCTCACCATTGTCTTCGCCTCGAATATTTTCATAACACACTTCAAGTGCTTTGCGAATTTGAGGTCGATTGTAGTAAGTCCACCTCTCCTCTACCTGTGGATTCTAGTCCCACTCCTACACTGGAACAGAAGGTCTCTCAACCACCCATTGTGATCCCTCCCTCTGATGTTGAGATGAAAAATAGTACCGATATCATTCTCTACCTTTCGTCATCCATGAGATCGATGCATTGGAACTCCATTGATGTCTCCTATTTTTATTTTTTTGAAACTTCTTCGATGAACACCCCGGTCTCAACATCGGTAGATCTTCCATCTACTAGTCATATGTCTCCCAACCTTGATGATGTGTATGTGAACCTTGTCTCTCATGAAGATTCCTCAGGTAGCACTTCTTCATCATGTGGTCTCCCTTCCTGTAGTTCCGTCATATTCCATTCTAATGAAGACATCATAGAATCCATGATCACCCCTGATTATCCTTAGGAAAATATGCACCATCATGTGTACTTCCTTTCGCAGCAAACCCATGATCAATATGTTGTGGTGCCCAAAGACTTTATCGATGGTGAGGCCCATTGGTTCAACCACTGCTTACTTTGAACCCAGAAATTCGAACCACATCCACATTGTGTCCATTACATTTCCACACAATGTTTGGGTAAGGGGGCATCCATTTTTTAGAGTGTGGGAGTAGTAATTCTCCCCAACCATCCTAGTGCATCTAGTAGTGTCGACTCTAGTACCATGATTCTTCCCCATTTAGAAAACCCTCTAGAGTCTCATATCACTTCAAATAACGATGGGGATGATCCACTTGATCATTCCTTCATCTTACATTAGTAACCCAATCTCTTAGACATTATTGTTGGTCAACCACCATGTTTTATAGGTGAGCATCAATCCATTATATCTGAATCCACTCTTTGGTATAGTGACACCATGTATGCGAACCTAGAAATTCAGTCCATTTGATTCATATATACAATGCCAAATGAGATTGGTATCCACCATTTCCTTTCTCTATTTGTATCTATCCACTCTTCCCACAGGAAGACATCCATAACATAAAAAAATGGTGAACCATCTCATCAAAATGTGTTTGGAGTCCACTACTCTCAATACATCTGGTAAGCCCATAGAATACTACAACTATCCATATAAATTTGGGGGCACATATGCCTGTACATCTCCTCATGATCCTCTACAGGCTATTGTGCCAATAGGGTAGAATGCTTGAATCCATTATTTGAGCACTTGGAACATAATGACACTCCACATACTCATCTAGCTAGGGGGACTCATTCCCACCTTTACATACTTGATCAATCCTCTCCACCACATATGCTGGGGGGAAGTATCTAATGCTTGGGGGCATGAGAAAACCCATGGATACCTTATCACTTGCTTAATATAAGTCTCGGCCTAGATGCCAACGATCTAGGTATGGTCAATTATCCTCTCATTCCTTGGATAGTTTGTCCTACCAGCCTCTCTGGTGAGTCATATATACATTGCATATCGTAGCCGATTAATACCATATTTTTCTACATTCTACTCTATATGATGCCACATTTACTGTCTAGTCCCCATGTTTATCTTGGTGGGAAGGGATGATTCTAGACCTCCTCTAGTAGTTCATTCATGTGATATTTCTTACTTTGATTCTTCACCAGGAACCATCCTTCCAAGAAGCATTAAGGCCATTTTAGATGAGTAAGGCCACCTACATGAAAGTTACAGATCCTAATTCTGATGGTCAGTTTGTCTACTACGATCTCCATAAGATTTAGGGCCTTCTCCTCCTCTCCAAATTATCGACAACTCACTATGCAAATGAATTGGATTTGGGGGCAAAAGCCCTTTTATAGGAAAACCCCTAGTTTTTCTGTCTCCCATTTAAACCAAACCGTAGGTCTGTTTGACGAACCATCAGCACCATTGAAAAAGTCTCACTGAGTTTTATAATGGGTCTCCCTTTGTTTTTGGTAATTTGACACTTCACCAGGAAGCCATTTTTTCCATGAAGTCTCACTTTGTTGCTTATTAAAATTGATTTTCTTCACTTGAGCCACCCATACTCTGGTACCACTTTACTTTTGCATTAGTTGACTCACCTATCAATTTTTGTAATGAGTGACCATCATTTACTCATGTTCTCATGGTCCCCTTTAGGCCTCCCCTATGTTGCAGCATCATCAAGTCACCCTTGTTCGGAGCATCCAAGATTAGTCACCCTTGTATATATGGAGTCTGTTTCGAGTCCCCTTGAGGCCATTTATAATGTTCGATACATCATTGTGTCACATCCACCCCATTATATTCATATTTGGCCTCCAGCTCTACTACTCCATCTTTACCAAACCCTTGTTTGAGTCATTGATCATCCCCTCCAGAATCAAGTCAGTCACTTCCAGGCCAACCATACATATCATTCTCTGATGAGAGAAGTTGTAGTATGCCACTCATCTTGTTTTCCTCCATCATCATCCCTAGTGTCAGTCCATCAGTCACTCTACTATGATACCTCTTTCCTTTGTTAAGGATTCCTTATTTCCTTAACTTTGGTGGGCCCTCTTTTGTCAACTTCAATGCATTTATTCTAAAAGAGTGGTATAGAGAACGATATACCTTGGTTGCATGTTTCATATTTGGTCAGTACCTCGAATTAAGCAAAGGGAATCCTCATTTCCCTTTGACTTGGTTGTTTCTCACGTGCTCAATGCACACGATTGAGAATTGTACACTTGATGGTTTAGTGATCCAGACGATTGTACTAGTGATCCCCAGGTGTGTGTGAGATTTTATGGACCTCATGAGGGGGTGGCCCTTCAGGTAGCCCCCCACATTCCCAAATGTCCACAGATGTTGATCCAGCCTCAGATACAGTTCTGCAGATGTGATGAGTTTGGTTTCTACCTCTTGCAGTTCCTACAACATACATGTCTCCTTCAGATGATCCATTCAGATCTTCAGAGCCCTTTCCTGCTCAGCAAGGATTATGTGGTTTCGATCCTCCCTCACCATGTCAACTTGAGGGGAATTATGTCTCATGTACTGAGATGTTATTGTATTTAGTCTTGGCATATGTCTTTCTAGGCACATTATGTATATGAGATCCATTGCATTATTTTATGGCCCAATGATGCCAACATATCATGTATCATGTACTTTGTATGTCAGCCCCACATTGTTGGGTTCACCATTTTTATTTGTACATAGTTATCTCGGCAGGTATGGGTATGCCTCCCCCACCTCCTTTGAAATCATGTACTCCCACATAAAAGGATACTTCTACCAGTTTTGTAGGTCTCACCCCTCCACTTTTTCCTTCCTTGCATTGTTTCATCTATCTTTATCTCTCTCTTTGACTCCCCTTTGGTGTCTTGTGGAAATGTAACCTACAATGTATTTCGATTATACAATTTTCTCCTAACACTCATATGCTGGGGGAAAATATTTTATCACCAAAAAATGATTACCTAGCCATTTCTAACTAGGTGGATTTAAATACAGCATGTAGATTTAATTTTACCATAGTAAAATCTCTTTCACCATGGAAAATAATTTATTAAACCATTTTTATCAAATTATTTTCTTATTACAATTAAAAATCTCCATGAGAATAATTGAATAAATCATTGTTTATTTAATTTTCTTTAGGAATATTTATTAAATCATTGTTTGATAATTATTCCTTGTCACATTTGACTAAATATCCTAGCAATAATTAAAAAAATCACTATTCATTTTTATTCCTTATTTCCATTGTTGGAATAATTGTTAAATCACTATTTAAGAATTATTTCAATTTCACACCATTCTTAATCCTCACGAAATAATTAAAAAATCATTTTATTTATTAATTATTGCTAAATAAATATATCTGACCATTTTAAATATCTTTTCCCTCTCCAAAAATATAATAAAGTATTCGTAGTAGTTAGATCTTGATTTGGTCAATATTATTTTATTATTCTCCATTTCAACATTAACTCGATACTTTTATAAATAGGAGTGTTTTCCATTTATTCTTCACCATGATCATTATCATCGTCACCATTATTGTCTCTTTTCTTTTGAGCTCCCATTTGAGTTCTTCACATTGTTCTGGCTTTTTCACACATTGAGAGAGAGAATCAATTACTGAAGCATGAAGGACATCAAAGGACCCATTCCCCCAGAGGGTGATTTGCAGACACTTTCGTAGATCTTCACTAGGTGTCATCAATAAAATATTTATTCATTTTAAAGTCTTTCCATCTGTGTTATCACATTGGATATCTATATTGTTGTTTGATGCATTAGATCGTATATGTTATTTTTGTTGTGGGGTTTTCCGCGTTTTATTACATATATGAAGCGTAAGAAGCCACAAATTGTTGTTAGGGTAATGTGTCACCTAGTGACTTAAGTGAAATGTTTCTAGTACACCTTCCAAGAAATTTCACACTAACAATATGACACTAGCCCCAATAGTGGAACATGAAGCTACTACTTGCTTCTCCAAAGAATGATACTCACTCCTATGTTAGACTAGAGAAGCCAAGGCTATAAATCTCCAATTCAATGCCCTTTGCTTAGTTATGATGGTTTATTTATAACATATGAGATGACCTTTCATCTCCCCTTGTGACCTTTGAGCCTCCCTAATGACCCTCAGACTTATGTTTTCTTTATTCTAACTAATGAATCTTCATATTGCACATTTGACTCTTGGAATTCCACTTACATTTACACTTTTATTATTTTCTAAATACAATAAGACAAAACTCTACACATAGGACAAAAATGTGGCTAGATCCTAATAAGACAAAATTTTATACATTATGCTTGAGTTTGAGGAAACTCTAGCTTGGAAAATTCTACTTGAAGCTCTGTTGAAACATATTGGTACCAAGCTTTGTACTGTGTAGCTATGTCCTCAAACTTGGATGGAAGATCTAGCTTATATCTGACTCTTGCCTCCATAGCATCTAGATATATAGATTTGGAGCCATTTTGAACATTGTTCCATAATAAGAATAACTAAATTTTTACCTTGGCAAGTCTGACTACATATAGTTGCATGTTCTTCCTTGTGATTTCCAAATCCTCATTGGTAATGACTTGCTTCAAATTGTTTAAGTATTCTTAGATTTCTTGTCTGATAACATTTATTCCCTTTGTCTATGAAAATTCTCCAACAAAAGGAATCTTGTGTGCTTTGACCAAGGATTCCAAACCATTATATAGTCGTGCATAGGCAGTGATAATCTTGGCCACATAAGTACCAAGCTACTTGTTACTTTGTGTAAGCATTCTAACCTCATCCTTCTCCAATTTTTCTTCCTATCTTGTTTTCCTAGCCAATTCTTATAGTGGACTCTTGTACTTTGTGCCCCATTCCTAGATCACGTTGATGGTTGCATGAATCATCTTCATAAATTTCACATTCTACCATGTTTTATTTTGCACTGCATGCAAGGGAACTACTTCCTTGTTGAGGGTTATCATCTCTTCACACAGTTGCCTCATGGTGTCCCCCAGTGATTTAATTTCATAAAATATCTTTTCTTGATACCAATAAGATGGTGTTAAGTAGTGTCATAGACACATGGTAGCACATGATAGTTGTAGGAAACTTTGTAGAACCATGATCTTTTGATGTTCTCATAGAATTCCATATCCCCTAGATCTTCTGTGAACTCATTTGAATTGAATACATCTTTGATAGTGATCCATGTGATATTAGAGTCTTTGTCGATAAAGCATTGGGTGTTCGACGAGATAGGAACTCCTATCAAGCTATTGTCAATAACCTCTTCAGTACTGCTCTTTGTGACCTGCTTTAATGACCATTTCATTGGAGGCATGGTGTTTTTTTATGATGAAAGACTGATATTTTATGGATTTGCAGTATCTATTGTAACATATGCACTCATGGTGATACAAGTTAGTTTTGCAAGAGATCAATTAGACAATTAACTTATAAGAAGAAACAATTACTAAGAAAATGGATTGCACAATGTTAGGCACCAAAGGGGCTGACTAAGAACTGGAAATGCACACTACATAACTTCTGAAGGAGGATTATGCAATTCTTATCTGCAGGGGAGATTGACTATGGACTAGATCTACGCAATGCACAATTTCTCCTGGGAGAGAGGACCTGCACTGTGCAGTGCACAATTGTATCTAGTAAGGATGCCTCAATTTTGCTTATGATTTCATAGTTCATAGTTGGGAAGGGCAATGATTATGCAGTATGTAGTTTCAAATAGCAAGAGGGGGCCTCTGCTAGAAGGAATTACGTAATGTGAAGATGAGGAGGGAAGAAAGGCTGTTGTCTTCTCTAGAAGAAGGGAAGACTCCATATCTATGATTAAATGGAGGAAGGATGTGGATAAACCCTAGAATCATTCAAACAGTCTCTAATTATCGATAAAACAAGATAGTGACAAGATAAGGACATGAATACATAAATACACCCAACAACAATAATTATCAGTAGGCGAAAAGACAAGGAATGTGATGTGACACTTGAAAATAAACTCAAAAGATTGAAACGAGACTTGTATAATTTAATAATAGTAGAAAAACCACTTTTTATAAGAAGAATGAGGGAAAATGATTCTGGCAACACAAAAGTGACAAAAGTGAAAAAAAAAACCTCAAAAAGTGACACTTGAGAAACTTTCCTGGAAAAGCATTGCAAATGGAATCCAAAGCTCCTTATGCTCGTGAGGATGGATAGAGCTCTAATGGAAAGTGTGAGAATGAGATCTATGAGACTCTATTATATACATTAGCACTCACGAGATTAGGTTTATGGTTTTTGACACACATGCCTAAAATCTAGGAGCAAATGTTAGTTAACTGACACATGTCCGAAGATCAAAAATAGAAACTTGTGCCACACTGCTTCATAGAAATGTGAACTCCCTATTTTATTGGAGTGCGCAGTTGATTGATTTGGGGAACTGCACAATTCATTGGCTGAAGGGACTATGCAGTTCAATTTGAGACAAGGGATTGTGCAGTTCAATTTCTTATTGGATTGTGCAGTTTGCATGCACATGGTGATTGCACAATTTCTTGGCTCAAGAGAATTCACAATTCACCTTGACAAGGGGTTGCATGGTTCACAGTGATATAGGATTTCACATTTCCAATGAGCAAGGCATGAAATTAATGTTGATCAAGGCAAGACTTATCTCGTGTTCAAGAAACGTTTTGCTTATCTCCAGAAATTGAGCAACTATTATCAACAAGGCCTAATTTTTGTCATGGAAGCATATTTACAACAACACAAGCCTAACATGAAAGAATAAGTCATTGCGACACTTAATAAACAAGAATGCTTGATGCCAGTTGAAACGACAGTTCTTATGGTCAAAGGAAGGCTCCAAATCAAAGCGTAGAAAAAATTTTGGAGGGGGGTTGTAGTAGCTACAACACTTGGCGACACATTGGTAGAACTTCATCTTCTTTGTATGGGTCTAACTTTAAATATCGAGTCTATATTTTAGGAAGTATTGTATCAACTCGTCGATCACCATAGTTTCCTTTTTTAGCTAGATTAAAGATATAGTTTCTTCTATTCCTTGCACCAACCAAAAACTTTCATGAGCAAGTAAAACCTAATTTTTTTCGATTAGGGGTTAGGAGTATATAATAACACGAGCGTAAGATGTAAGGGTATTAATATCATCTCTGGTGTTTCTCCACTACTAGTAGGATTATTCAATACCTTGATGGAGTCACTTCAAGGAATCACAAGCATTACTTTGCTGCCAATGAGCTTATTCAGTACCCTAACAAACTTGCTTGCTTCACGTCTCTACCCAACAATTATTTCTCATCTTTCACCCATTGTTTATTTTATGCCTTTATGCTTATTGAAATTTTAGCAATGTTTATATCTCCATAGGCGAAAGAGGGATACCGAATTATTGAGATCAAGAGAGGTTGTTCCTTGTTTTAGAAAGACTCTTAAACATATACCTCTGAAGTAGGTTTTCTCACTTAAGTTTCCTTATTTCCTATTGGCTTGAGGGGGCTTGGACCCAGGTTCAGAGTTAGTTGCACTAACCAACAAAACCCTACACTACCGACCCTTTTGGTAACAACTCGTGTAGCGCAAGCTACAGTATTACTCAAGGCAGTATTGGGGGATGCTAGAACTAGGTTTCTGCATCCAAAGGGTTATGTGATGTGTTTCTATCAAACTTAGGCCTCTATCTCAACCTTCATGAACCCTAACCCTTAAAACCTAGAAATTGCAGAAACTAACAATTAGCAGATTTATACCCTTGATCGATTACGCTAAACATTCATAACATCATATAAATAGACAGATCTAAGTCTTCGTGTTATGCAACCAACTCACAAAATAGAAGAAAAGATAGATCAACGACTTCAAAATCAGCCTCTTCGAGGGGGAAACCTCCTTTACATTACACAAATGAACAATTCTTGGATGATACAAATGAAAATACCTCCTTTCTATATATATAGGAGTCTAAGGGGTCACAATATAGTCAAAGTCGACATGCCAATAATAATGTGAGGGCACAACAATAAAAATAGTGGGCTTCTATGGGGCACAATAATAACAATATGGGGACAACATGGGCATAACAATAACAATAAGGAGCTACAATGAAAATAATAATAAGGGAATTAACTAGTATTATAGGGACCTGACATGTCCCTCTCCTTCAGAAAAGTGATATCCTCAACGTTGGATAGTTCTGGATGCTTCTGTATAAAATTCTCATCCTCCCATGTGGAATCTTCAGCGGGTAAGTTCTTCCACTTGATAAGATACTCTGAAATTGATCGATTTTGTAGCTGTCGAGTTCTTGTTTCTGTGACTGCTTTAGGTTCCAATGTGATTTTTCCTTCCTTGTCAAGTTTTGGCAATATTGTTTGAACTGGGATCTTGTCATCTATAACCTTCTTTAATCATGAAACATGGAAAACTGGGTGCACTTGGGAAGCTATAGGAAACTCCAATTTGTATTCCATAGTACCAATATTTTGCAACACCTTGTACAACCATAATACTTTGGTGATAATTTATTATCTTTCTTAGCTTCCTTCAAGGACATTTGGTTGTATGGTTGTAGCCATAGAAATACCCATTCACCTACATCAAAACTTCTTTCACTTCGATGTTGATCTGCTTCTTGTTTCATTCTATTTTTTGCAAAGTGAGTTTATCCTATAAGAGTTGGAGAACTTCTTATTGATGCTTGATGTGATCTTCCACTACTTGAACCTTAGAATTTTCTCTTAAATATGATGTGATGGATGGCGGATGATATCCATAAAGTGCAATAAATGGGGTAATTTGTGCTGCAGTATGGAAGGAAGTGTTATACCACCATTTAGCTAGAGGCAACAATTTGACCCATTGTGTCTGTTTATCAGATACAAAGTGACGAAGATATCCTTCCTAACATTTGTTCACTATCTCAGTTTTCCCATCAAATTGAGGATGATAAGATGAACTATGAGCTAATTGAGTACCCAAACAAGAAAATAATTATGTCCAAAAGTTTCCAGTGAAAATGGGATCTTTGTCGCTTACAATAATCTTTGGGTTGCCATGTAGCTTTTGAATTGTTTCCGTAAATGTAGTAGAAACTGTACTGGCTTTAAAGGGATGAGATAATGCACAAAAGTGTGCATACTTGGTAAGTATATCAACTACCACCGTGATGACACTCTTTCCTTCGAACTTGGGTAAACCTATGATAAAAATCCATTGAAACCTCCTCCCAATGTTGACTTGGAATGGATAAAGTTTGTAATAGACCTGGGGTCTTAATTTTTTCAACTTTGTTTTGTTGGCAAACCAAATATTCTGCCACAAACTTTTGAATACCATATTTAAGGCCATCCCATAAAAATTTCTTCATAACCCTGTGGTAAGTTTTTAAAAATCCTGAGTGCCCTCGTAAGGGAGAGGTGTGCAATGCCCTAAGAATATTTTGTTTGATTTGGGAATTATTACAAAGGTATAAGTGATCTTTGTACCATAGCGAATCATTTTTCCAGCTAAATGTATCATATGTACTGGGGACTTGTTGTAAATTTTGAATGAGTTCCTGTTGAGTCTTGAAAATGTCATTCATTTCCATTACACTTTCACTATTATATCCATTATATCACCTCCATTTCACCTCCATTTCACTACTATGTTACTACATTCATCCCACTTTCATTATCATTGGGCCACCTTTATGTTTTTCCAATCTTTATTATTTCTAAGCCTTTTAAGTGAATTTATGGTTAAACATTAGAAAATAATGTGCATATGCTTATACCTAACAAATGGGTTGATATTGTTGACATGTGTAGGTTGAAAGGAGGCTTCTAGAAGACTCTTATGTGGCACTCTAAGGCCAAATTCGAATTTGAGTGGAAAGAATCATGGGATCATGCGGATATGTGTCACATCTCCTAATTGTATTGTAACTCTAAGAAGACATGTGTCTTATCAGTTCCTATTTTAATTAGGACTCTAGAGGTAGAGGGAGAGATTCATGGATTCTCATTAATGAGATGGCTTCTCATCTTTTTGTATAAATAGGAGATCTCTCTCCTTCCTTTGGGAGCTTAGCTTATTAGTCTTTTAGCTTGTGAGTTCTTTAGCTTGGAGTTTGTAGTTCTTCCTTGATGGCTTTTGAAAGCTTTGGAGAGCTTTGTTGTACTTTGTAATATTGAAGAATTTGAATAAATCTTTGATGTTCTCAACATGGAAGGAGATGTGAAGTAGATTTCATGGAGCATATTAGAATGTAAGGTAGAGTAGATTTCATTTTGTAATTTTGCTTTGATTTCATTATGTCATTTAATTGCTTTCAAGTTTGATAGATTAGATTTTTCATTCATGAAATTTTAATTCATGCAAGTGTGTTCAACCAGTTGATTGTAGGTTAGTAATGCACATAGCTTTTTAACGACTAATGACATGACAGAATCATCTTGTCCTTCTGCTGATTTTTTTTTTTTTGAGTTCTAATTCCAGCATTGTTATTTCAATCAGTTTTGTTTTGCTAATTTACTTTCCTGCAATTTATATATCATATTGCTTAACTTGTTCATGATTGCTTCCCATAAGGTAGATTGAGCTGAAGGGTAAAGGATCAGAAGAGTTGAAGTAGTGTGATTAGTTTCCTTTATGCAATTTAGATATCATATTGCTTAACTTGTTCATGATTGCTTCCCATAAGGTAGATTGAGCTGAAGGGTAAAGGATCAGAAGAGTTGAATTAGTGTGATTAGTTTCCTTTATGTAATTTAATTTCTTGCAATTTAGATATCATATTGCTTCCCATAAGGTAGATTGAGCTGAAGGGTAAAGGATCAGAAGAGTTGAAGTAGTGTGATTAGTTTCCTTTATGCAATTTAATTTCTTGCAATTTAGATATCATATTGCTTAACTTGTTCATGATTGCTTCCCATAAGGTAGATTGAGCTGAAGGGTAAAGGATCAGAAGAGTTGAAGTAGTGTGATGAATTAGTTGCTTTGCTTTCAGTCTTTGAGTTGCTTTAAGTTCAGTTTTTACTTTCTTTTTCATACAGCAGCAAGGATACTGGGTTTCATAGTCACTAGCTCATTGATTAGTTGTTGCATTCTATTTTGATTGAAGTAGCTGCATATTTACACTTTTGTTCAAGTACTAATTCCACCAATAACATGTTTTGAGATCTTTTGAAGTGCTAAAATTTTGGAAGTTACCATTAGGCACTTAGGCCTTAGGCCTTGTCTTGAAATCTCTATCCATACTTGTCCTTTAAAAGTATTCTTAAGACCTTAGAATAGGATTTCCATTTGCATTAGACACTTTAGGAAACCAACAAAAACAAAACCCCAAAACAAAATAAAATCTATAAAACAACGAAGTAAGAAAAAGGTTAACTAAGCACATATGGTGCACCACACTTCATCAGTTTACGATACCCGGATTGATAATTTATGTAGAGCAATTTAAGACGTTAAATTGACTAGACAGTTCCCACACTTCTTCGTCATTCTTCCATTCATCCCTTGCTTCAGTTATCCAATCTGGTTGGTAATAGACATGGCGCAAAGAAATGATTTCACATCCTCGTCCTTTCTTGATAGTTCATCTGCAACAACATTTTGCTTCCCTTTTCTATAGATGATTTCAAAGTCATAACCAAACATCTCTGTGACCCATTTTTGCTGCTCTTCTGAAGATAATATTTGTTCTAAAAATTATTTAAGGTTATCATGATATTTTTTTACCTTGAAGTGTCTTCCCATTAGGTAAGGTTGCCATTTCTTAAGTGCATGTATTGTTTCCAACATTTCCTTCTCATAAATAGCTTTGTGTAAATACTTTCCTTTGATTGGATGAATTTTGAAAGAAATGGGTCTTTCTTCTTGCATTAAAACAACACCAATTCCATTTCCTAAGGCATCACATTCCACAATAAAGGTTTTTGTGAAGTTTGGCGTAGCTAAGACCGGTGCTTGGCACATTGCCTCTTTAAGATGTTCAAAGGCTTTTGTTGCTTCTGGAGTCCAAAAAAATGCGTCTTTCTTCAGTAATGTTTTTAAAGGTGTTGTTATTCTCCCATAATTCTTAAAAAACTTGTGATAATACCCTGCCAACTTGAAAAATCCTCGAAGATTCTTTATGGATGTGGGGATTTTCCATTCCTTAATGACTTTAATTTTTCTAGGGTCTACCTTAACACCTTCATGAGATACAATATGACCCAAATATTCCACCTCTTGTACTCCAAAGAAACATTTGGAGGTTTTTGCATATAATTATTTCTCCTCCAATAGTTTGAGCACTCTATCAACATGTTGAACATGATCCTTCCAAGACTTACTGTAGATTAGTATATCATCAAAAAAATAATAACACAAATTTTCTAAGGAAGGGTTTGAAAATGGAATTCATCAAAACTTGAAATGTAGAAGGTGCATTGGTAAGGCCAAAAGGCATGACCAAAAAATCATAATGACCCTCATGAGTTCTAAATGTTGTTTTCAGAATGTCTTCAGTCTTCATTCTGATTTGATGATATCCTGAACGAAGGTCCAACCTGGTAAAGTAAATTGCTCCATGTAATTCATCCAATAATTCATGAATGACAGGAATGGGAAATTTATCTTTAGTAGTGAGCTTGTTGATCTCCCTATAATCCGAACACATGCACCATGATCCATCCTTCTTGTGCACCAATACTACTGGAATAGAAAAAGAACTTTGACTAGGTTGAATTATACCAACCTCTAGCATTTCTGCAACCATATGTTCAATTTCACACTTTGGGGCATAGGGATATCTGTAAGGCCTTATGTTTGCAGGAACACTTCCTGGAATCAAATCAATAGCATGATCATGATCAGGAGTAGGTGGGAGGCCTTTGGGAGTCTCAAATACCTTGAAATATTATTGTCCAAGACTTTTTGGAGATCTGGAGAAATATATGAGTTTGATGTGGGAACATCTAGCGAACATAATTATGCAATTATGCCACATTGTTCTTTCTTTAGAATCTTTGTAATGTCATTAGGGCTGATTATATTTCCCGGTTTCCCTATGATATCCCTGAATTCAACTTCATTTCCTTCTGAAAAAAAATTCTAGAAAAATTCTTGAAAATTAAAAGCTGTCGTACCCAAAGATTGTAGCCATTGGACTCCTAGTACAACATCAACACCACCCATTGGAATGCAAAGAATTGGACTATTCAACACATATTCTCCCATGGATAGCTTGATATTATGGCACTTTCCATAGAAATTTATGGTTCTTCCATTTGCAACCATCACTTGGCACTCTGGTGCTGGATATATGAAGCAATTCAATTCCTTCGCTATCTTACGATGAATAAAATTATGGGTATTGCCTGAATCAATCAACATTTTTACCTTTTTCTTCTTGATGTGTCCTTCTATATTGATAGTTTGAGGAGTGGTAATTCCTACCAATTGTTGACACCTAATCATAAATATTGGGTGAATAAATGTAAGTGATGTAAATAAATAATAATAAATATGAACAGTCATCGGGAGATGAAGTGAACAGTCTCTCCCTCATGTATATAATAAAGACCAACCTAAAGGAATAATATATGAATTGATTTGGTGGAGTAGTAGCCTGGCCTGACATGGTATTAGAGCCAGCTCCATTTTTGGCATCTCCTTCTAGTCCTGTAACTCCCTTCTGCCATTTTTTGTAGTCTGACCACTGCCCCCTCCACAGTTGCTGCCCATTAAACGCTGCCACTACTTAAACGCTGCAAATATCTGACATTATTCTCCGCCTTCTGTTGTAACTCCTCTCTCCCATGACAGGGTCTTTGATTCCATGGATGTGCACTGATTTCTTTGTATTTCCTTTCTCGCTCTCCCTCTTCGGATTTTTTGTCATTTTCTACATATCTGGTGCCAATCATCATTTTCTTCTTTCCTCATAGCATCCTTTGAATCAGCGGCACTTAGAAATTCCACAAAGGCTTCGCTTGTGGCTCTCCCATCATAATGAGTTACAATGTGTACATTTTTCTCTTTCAGATCATATTCCTTGAAAAACTCAATGATGTCCCTCTTCGACATCGAGAAAGGAAGGCCTCTGAGCTTCAGAAAGCTAGTATGCTCCATATGATCCTTCTCTAAAGAGCCCTTCGAGCGGTTGGTTAAAGCCAAAATTCGTTGGGTAGCAGTTCCAAGTTTGAACCTCCCACGCGCCCTGGTTCGAGTAGCTACGTAGATCAGGAGCAACATCATTTTGGATTCACCGACTTTGGCTGCAAAAACATTATAGTAGTCTTGCTTTTTACAACAAAAGACCTCATTGTGATGCCGCCGATGTAGTTAGAATACTCTTATTAAGTTACAAACTTGGTGTGGAGGTGCTCACTGTCTTGCACAGTGGAAGCCTTGGTGGAAGCCTTCCCATTTTGGTGCAGTTCCTCCATTCTTGACATGCTGGCACCACAATATTTCCGATATATATAACACTGATATATATTTAAATATTTTCTCCAAAAGGCGGTGTTTCATATACATAAATGCGCAGGAGGTATTTAAATAAGTTTGTGGCTTTTGGATGGTTTTAATACACCTTTTTTACATCATTTTAATACATGCGCGCTGGTAGCCATACTGTTTACCCACACCGCCTCAATGGTTGTGTGTGTTTTTTGGAGAATGTTGAATGTTGTTGCAATAACCATATGGGTTGAGCTCTTGTAAAAATCGATTAATGTGTTGGTTGGGATATAAAATATTGTTTATATTTTGATGATCGTGTGCACAAGAACCTGGCCTATGATTTTTTTTACAGCAAAATCACATTTTGCCAGCAAAAGTATTTTTTTAAAGCAGTACACAGATTTATTTTGCCAACAGAAGTTTTTTTACAGTATGCATTCAATCATATCTATTGTGGGAATAGTTCTTACTGCCAAGAAGAACTATCCTGAGTGGTCTCGCATGATAAAACACACCCTTATTTTCAATGAGTTGTGGAAAGGAGTGTGTATTGGAAACGAAGACAAAAAGCCAGAACAGCCTAACTCAGACAAAGAGCTCGCCATTTGGGAAAATAAGAATAGCAAAGCTTATGCATTAATTGCAGCATCTGTAAGTGAAGTCTCCATTTCCAACTGCTTTCAAAGCCTTACAAAAGCTGAAAGAAATCTATGACTCACATTCTGCACTTGAAGTTGTTCAACTCATGATTAAACTCTTCACTCTTGAATTTCAAAATAATGATCCTCTTTCTCTTGCATCCGAAGTAAAATATATAATGAATGATATCAAATCCACTAAGGTTGAATTGGATATTCCTCTTATCAATTTTCTCAAGGCACTTTATCCTACTTACTCTAATTATCTTAAGTCATTGCAAGCAAATGGAAATCTCAAAGATATTACCTTTGACTCTCTTGTGAAAAAAAATGTTGAAAGAGAGAAAGCTTTTGGAAAGAAGACAACCCCTGAATCTTCTGAAGAGGTTGTGTGCCTTGCTCATAAAGAAAATAATCATGCTCAAGATTCTTCCAGAGGAAGAGGTGGTCGAAGACGAAGAGGAAGATATTTCAAAGGCGGGGGGGGGGGGGCAGACGCTCTCAAGGAGAAAAGACAGATTTGCACTGCATACGCTGCAAAAGAAATGGATCCCATGATGCCTCTACATGCAAAATACCTTGGGAAAAAATTGAGCAGCAAAGAAATCAACCCAAAGGTAAAAATAATGACACAGACAAAGGTAAAGCACCTGAATCTGCTCATTATGTGGTGGCACAATGTAATATTGGAGCAAATGAAGATTTATTTAATGCTTCACTTGCTTCTTGGAAAAATTATTGGTTGCTTGATTTAGGAGCAACTTGCCACATGACTCATAGAAAATATTTTTTGAAGAATTTACTGACAATGTTGATGGAGCAATATACTTTGCAGACCAATCAAAAATCAAGCCATCAGGGCTTGGCAAAATCAGGCTTAAATTGCCTGGTCTTCCAGACTTCTTCTACATCATGTTCTATATCTCCCACAGCTGAAGAGAAACTTGATGTCCTTTGTCCACATCTGCCAGGAAGGTCACTCCATTCATATGTTTGATGGCAAGATTGAGGTGAGAAAAGCATCTGACCACTCACTTGTCATGAGGGGAATAGAAGAAGAAAGGCTTCTCAAGCTGCAAGGTACCTATGCTCGTGCACAACATTTCTCATACAATTCTCATTATGAAGAAGGTACACTTCCATCAAGTTTATTATGGCATGCTAGATTTGGATATTTGAACTATGATAGCCTCCGCTTGTTGAAGAAAAATGGTGTTGCTAGTTTTCCTACAATTCCTAGGAAATTTAAGCGATGTGATGCTTGCAGTCTAGGAAAGCATAACAAATAGTATTTTCATGATTCACATTCAAGAGCACATAGAAAACTTGAACTCATTCATTCAGATTTATGTGGTCCAGTGCCTGTTCCTTCTGCAAATGGAAATAAATATATGATGACATTTATCGATGACTACACCAGAATGTGTTGGGTTTATTTATTGAAGAACAAATCTAATGCTTTTCAAACATTCAAGAACTTTCATAAATGGATTGAAAATGATGCACAATCTCATATTGGATCTATTCTCACTGATAATGGAAAAGAATAAACATCAAATGAATTTGAAAACTATCTTCACCAACATGGGATCAAACATCAAACGACTGTACCTTATAATCCCCAACAAAATGGTGTAGCTAAAAGAATGAATAAAACAATCTTAAATATGGTACACTCCATGCTTTTCTTCAAAAATGTAAAAATAATGTTTTGGGTTGATGTTGTTTTATGTTCTACATATATAAAGAATAGATTTCCATCTAATGCTATCAGAAACAAGACTCCCTATGAAATGTGGTATGGGAACATTCCTTCGGTAAAGCATCTCAGGGTCTTTGGTTCCACCTGTTATGCCTTGATACCAAAGGTACATAGAAATAAACTTGGTGCAATAAGTCATAAGTGTATCTTCCTGGGGTATTCAAACACCTCCAAAGCATACCGTCTCTATGATGAAGTCAATAAAAAGTTTGTTGTATCTAGAGATGTAATCTTTCTTGAATCATCCAAAATTGACAATGTTGTTGAGAAACAACTTGATCGCTTGGATAGATTCGCAAATGCAAAATCATTTCAAGAATTTGATAATCGGTTTCCAGATCTTGAAGGGGGGATTCCTATTCTAGATCAACATGTGGAATCTTCTTCTGAAGAACTCTCTCCCCAACATGAAACTCCAACAACGGATGATGCTTTAAGTGATGTGATTGATAGAATTGGGAGACTCAATCTTTATTTGGTCCCAACTCAATCAACGGAGCAGCCCAGACCATCTGAGAAAGGTCCCCCAAAGTGGCTGACAAAGACACTTGAAAGTGTTCATCCTGATGAGGTTGGAAAGACAGGAATTATAAATTCAAACCGACAAAATGGAGGTGATGTAGATGACTCTAATTCACTTGTTGATATGGATGTTTCTTATGATTGTGAATTGAACTTTTCTACATATTTTGAACAAATTCCTTTAAATAAGTTTCTTCTCATGATGAATGGAAAGAAGAGATGCAAAAAGAGTATGATGCCCTCATAAAGAATGGCACTTGGAAGCTAGTTGATCCTCCATTAGGAACCAAACCAATTGGCTGCAAGTGGGTCTACAAGAACAAGTATAAAGCTGATGGCTCACTTGACAAGCATAAAGGCAGGCTTGTGGCAAAAGGTTTTGCACAAAAATAAGGGGTCGATTATGAAGTTACTTTTGTCCCCACAGCAAAATCAGCTACCATCTGGACACTCTTTGCCGTAGTAGCTCAGAATGGTTGTAAATTCCATCAAATGGATGTAAAAACTGCTTTCTTGAATGGAGATCTAAAAGAGAATGTTTTTATGTCCCAACCTAAAGGATTTGTTGTAAAAGGACATGAACATAAAGTATGCAAACTTGTGAAATCCTTGTATGGCCTCAAACAAGCACCGTGAGCCTGGTATGAGAAACTAACTGAGCATCTTCTAAAACTCAATTTCAAACATTATGATCTTGATGATGCAACTTTATTTCTCAAGAAAGTTGGCAAAACAATTGTATATCGTGTGGTATATGTAGATGATCTTTTGATGACAGGGAACAATGAAAGCTATATTGAATCCATAAAGAAGGAATTGGGGAAATTTTTTGAAATGATCGATTCAAGCTATGTTCATTACTATCTTGGTATTGAAGTAACTCAACATCCGAAGTCCATATTTCTTTCTCAAAAGAAGTACATTGGAGATATTTTGAACAGGTTTTGCATGATAGAATGCAATCCTCTTACTACTCCAATGGAACAAAACTTAAAGCTCACATCTATTGAAGGAAAAGAATTTGAGGATGGAACAAAGTATAGACAGCTTGTAGGAAGTCTCAACTACCTAACTACTACCAGACCAGACATTTTGTTTTTTGTTGGAATCCTCTCCAGGTTTATGCAAAAGCCTTGTGAAGGACATTCGTCTGCTGCAAAAAGATTTCTAAGGTACTTGAAGGGAAATCAAGACTTTGGAATCAAGTATACAAAGGTGGACGACTTCAGTTTGATTGGATACTCTGATTCAAACTTCGATGGAGACAAAGAAACTGGGGTATCTACTTCAGGATATGCTATGAGTCTTAGATCAAGAGCTGTCTCCTGGAGATCACGCAAACAATCAATTCCAGCAGATTCCACAATAGAAGCAGAATATGTGGCAGCAGCTGAGGCAACAAAATAAATTGTGTGCTTAGGAAAATTCTTGAAGCTTTGCAGGTAAAACAAGTATAATCAACTCCACTCATGATTGACAATACCTCTGCAATAAAGTTGGCCAAGAACCCAAAGTTCCATGATCGAACGAAGCACATCAATACTAAATATCATCTGATTGGACATCATGTTGAGGCCAAAACAATCCATCTCCGTCATTGTTCTACTAATGAGCAAATTGCAGACATATTCACCAAAGCGCTTGGAAGAGAAAAGCTTGAACGATTCAGAATGATGCTTGGACTCACCAACATCCCTTCAGATTAAGGGGGGAATGTTGACACCTAATCATCAGGATTGGGTGAATAAATGTAATTGATGTAAATAAATAATAAGAAATATGAACATTCATCAGGAGATGAAGTGAACAGTCTCTCCCTCATGTATATAATAAAGACCAACCTGAAGGAGTAATATATGAATTGATTTGGTGGAGTTACTGCCTAGCCTGACACCAATGCATTACAAGATATGTTTGGATTCATTTCTTATTTATCTAGGCTTTGTTCCTAGTGTGTATCCTCTTCTTTTGATGTTTCTTGTTCCTTTTCTTGTTCCTCTTCACATTCTATGTAAAATAATTTATTCTCAGCACATTTATGACCTTTAGTTTATTTTCTATCACAATTGTAACAAAGACCTTTTGCACTTTTTTCTTCCAATTGTTTTGGTTTCAACCTTATAGGTTGTGGAAGGCTAGGGGCAACAACACTTCCATCTTTATAATTGTGATTGGTAGGCTTCCTTGTTTCCATAATTTTTCTTTCAATTTTTCTGGCCAACTTGAATGCCTTCTCCAATGAATCAGGTTCCCAAAGGTGAACCTCATGTTGGATGTTATCCTTTAATGTCCCCATGAAAACATCAATCCTATGCTCCTCTAGAATAAAAAATTACCCTTATATTCAATTTTTGCAAGTCCTCAATGTGCTCCACCATTGAACCTTTTTTGTTTGAGATTTATCAATTGGCTAAAAAATGTATTTCTTTTTGTATCCTCATAATATTCTATCATTTCTTCCATAAAAATTTCCCAAGTGACAATTTTTTATGAGAGAGAAGTCATCGATACCATAAAAGTTGATTGGGTTCCAAATATAAAGCTGCAATGCATACCTTTTGTGTGTTTTGCACATTATGGAGATCAAAATATTGCTCCATCTGTAGTATCCATGTTACGGGATCCTTGCCATCAAACTTCCTCATATTGATCTTTGGAACATGGCGGGTCTTCAATCCAACATTAGAGTCTATGAAATCATGACTAACATTTCCTTTGTTCTTATCATGAGTTTCCTTTACTACCATTTCACCATTAGTAAGAATTTCCAGTAATAACTTTGTCAATCTATCTTCAAATATTCCATGATGCCTTTAAGTTTTGCTTCTATATCATCCATCTTAGCTTCCATGCCATTCATCTTAGTTTCCACGCCATTCTTTAAACCATACATCTTAGCTTCCATGCTTCTTTAAACCGTCCATCTTAGCTTTTGTTACTTTTTGTGAGAGTGAAATTTGTTGACTTGGTCGCATAATTTTGATATATCATATTGCATTTCTTCCTCTTCTTCATGATTCATGCTAGAGCTTTCAGGTTTCTTACTAGGTGTTTCCATTTTCTTTCTTCGGGGCATCAATTAATGATAATTATGCTTCACTATGTCCTTTTAATTCCTTCAAACTAATTTTTCAAACCAAACTTAGGCAAAATTTTAAAAAGACTACACACTTTTTCTGGCTTTGTAGGAGCTCGATATTGAATCTGTTGTATCTCTGTAATTTCAAATATACAAGGTCTGAAATTTTATCCTACGGTATCCCTCTAATTTTTCATTCCAACCCCATAAGTATGATCCGGATTTCATTCTCCAAGAAATAGTTATTCCAAATCTCCCATGACCACCTGATTATAGACTAGTTTAGTTGAGCGACCTTGCACGAAGTGCCACATGTCACTATTTTGACCTTCGGCTCTGAAAATGATACCCAAAAACCTATAGTCCATCCTCTTTCTATAACTTATTAGGAAATTTGAATCTGATGCTTAGAGAGAAATTTATGATGATTTTCCCACGGTGACCTGTTTGAGATTGAATTCGGGAGCCTACAAACACCCTAACTTCCTCAGTTCATATCTTCGAAAATAGAGCGATACAAGATTTGAAATTTGGTCACGAGGTTCATCATGAGGTTAGCTCAAATGGGTTTTAATTTCATATTTTTAATCTTCTCATACAAAACTTTATATATAAAATTCCATGATGACCTATTTGAAGCAGCGAACCCCTAGAATCCAAACCTCTGATACCAATTGTTATGCAACCAACTCACAAGATAGAAGAAAAGATAGATCAACGACATCAAAATCAGCCCCTTTAAGGGGGAAACCTCCTTTAAATTACACAAATGAAAAATTATTGGATGATACAAAATGACAATACCTCCTTTCTATATATAGGAGTCTAAGGGGTCACAATATAGTCAAAGCCGACATAACAATAATAATGTAAGGGCATAAAAATAACAATAGTGTTCTTCTATGGGGCGCAATAATAACAATATGGGGACAACATGGGCATAAAAATAACAATAAGGGGCTAAAATGACAATAATAATAAGGGAATACACTAGTATTATAGGGACTTGATACTTCGCAAATATATTAAGTACTTTTCCTGATTAATTGTATTCAACTGATCAAAAATATAGTAAATTCAGATAGAAGTAGTAATATACAAATACACGGATAATTCTTCAAAAAAAGCCTTTATTTTTCTTAGATATTCAATTACAATCCTTTCCAACCCTACAACTGCACGCGTACTTAGCTGAGGACTTACCAACGTCTCCGCGCACATAGTTGTAGGAGCCTTCCCCTTCGCCCAACTACAAAATAGACAAAACAGACCCAAATCCTTCACTTCTATGCTCTTCGTTCTATTGCTTCCTATGACTCTTCTATGACTCATTTCTATATGATTCTTCATTACAATACCATGGTTCGTGAACCAAGGGCAGGTCAAAAAACATCTTTACTCTTAACAAATTAAGGGGCTTTGACCTTCTAAAAGTCCCTTTGACTCTTGTCAACCTGCGTACCCGCGCTGCGGTCCTCAAAATGTGGAGACTTTACAATATTTAACAAAAATTTACAAAATTTGACCCTAGGGGACCCTGTCCTAACATTTCCCTTCTCTACTCGGTCGATTTGACATGTTAAAACCAACTAAATATAAAAAGGTTGACTTAAGGGAGAATATCCTATTAAAGATATGAGCATTGTATATCTACTAAGGTTTTCTTTAAGAAAAAAACATATTTTCCATCTAAGCATCTTGGATTAAAAAGATGCAAGGCCCATGCAAATAAGGGGGATTAATAATTAACCAAATGTTAATAGTTACCCAATGTCCTCTTGAACTTTTCCATTCTTGTTCAAAGCCAAACCACACAACTTTCATACAAGATTTATTACAAACAATCTCAAAATAAATGCATGAAATGGAAAAGAAAATGAAAGTAACGACAATCAAACAAACAATGAAAAGAGTAAACAAAACCTACTCCTAAACTAACAAGGAGAGGTCAGGTTCATGTGAAATGAAATTTCCAATGTAACCATCGAAGCATCTCCTGACCTATATAGGAGAGGGAATGAACAATAAGAAATATCTTCAAGCAAAGTGAACAAAGAGAAATATGGACCAATAAAGCATGCTCCAGGAATTGAAGGTCAGAAACATTAGAAAAAAGTATAATAACAAAGCTTGTGTTAAAAATATTTCATTGTGTATTGATGGTCATACACATCTTGAAAGTGTCTCATGGAAGTGCATTCATTCGAACTTTCAGTCTTGGAAAACATCAAGAAAGATCGAAGCTTGTTACTAGCAAATATGCTTTCCAAGTAAGACTCTTCTAACCATTCGACGATCAGATCATGATAAAAGGGTGAAGAATGTTGAAAATGAAAAAGAGATTCATTTTTAACATGTTCAATCAATTCATGATTATTTTCCTATGATGAAATATCAATCTAATCATATTCAGAAATATTACCAAGATCATGAGATCCTAACATATGGAATCAGAAAACGCTGAAGTGCCTCAGCTTCTTAGAAAGTTTCCAGAAAAATAAATGTTAATTCATTAAATATCGTTGGCTTGGAAAGATCAATAGATGAAGCTTCAAAATTGCCACTATATGCATTAATGAATATATTAAGAAAGTCACTAACTAGATCATATTTCATATTAAAGTCTAGGGAATTTTCATGATTGGATGAATTAAATGAAGGATTTGCTTGAGTACAAGGAGTTGTATACTTGGCTTCTTCACATACTAAAGGTGAAGAATGAGACAAATCATGAATAGTGGAATCAATCCTTTCCTATTTCAATTGAGAATCAACATCACACCACTCCTAATTGCAATTAATGCCAATAATATTATTATATGAATCATTGAGAGAAAGAACTTGTGGAACAAATTCATTAATAATGTCAGGAAAGTGATTCAATGAGGAAGAAAAGGAAATATCAAGTGAAATATCATATACAATGATTGATTCCTATTCACAATCTGAGGCTCACACATAATCATCATAGAAGATATCACAAATATCTCGTTCTTCAACCACATCATTTTGAACTTGATCCTCATGAGATTCAAAAGAGGTTTATAAAACAGGTTGATCAGGCGAATCAAGATAAACAGGATCAGAGGGAGTAGTTGATGGAGAGTAAGAGATATATCCTGAAGAAGTAATATCATCAATTAAATCAAATTCGAAATTTAAACATGGATTCAAATATCGATTATGAGAGGAATATGGACATGGGATTGGATCACATTCTAATCTTCAAGTTTTCCAATCTCAACATTGGTACATGGGATTGTTTCATTTGATAAATAAATGAGAGAAGATGAAGAGTCACAAGAAAAATCAGATTCTTCCTTTGAAACTTTAAGGGTTCCATGACCAAGAAAAGTTGGGAGACTTGTAAGAGATTCATATTCAAAAAAATATACACTAGATATTGAAAATTTTCCTTCATTAAATCCTAATCTTTATCTTCCTTAGAAACCTCATAACAAAAGTGAAGAAAGTGATCAAGGAAGTCCTCTAAAGATTCATCAAATTTCATTATAAGGTGAATAATTTTCTTGTATACACTTTGATAATCATACTTGTCAAAGGCTTGGTGAAGCTCCATGACAAGTTGTTTGAAAGAGTGAATAGAAGCAATCGACAATGTATAACACCATTGTTTAACACAACCTTCAAGAGTTAGAATGAACAACTTGCAAGCAACATCTATGAAAATTTCATTTATCATAGCAACCAAAGATTATTTTCTAATTATTAATTTATTTAACAATTTATCTCTTCTCTGCTATGACAAATATCAAATAATTCACACCATGATTTTCACAAATAAAATGTGGAAGAAAAGTAGCATTATAAACTGAGAAAATTCTAACACACACACACGCACACAATAAATATGACACCATTATTTTTTGGACAAATGTCCCTGGAATAACCTAACTCGAGAAAACCAGTGCAGCAGATGAGGGTTTTATTATTATGCAATAGTGAGAAAAAGTGTGTACAATATTCCAAATGTTGAATATGGCAATCCTATAGAGAAAAGTACTGGCAAAATTCTAGTGAGGAATTTTCCTCACCCCACAAGAAAATTCAGGCTCTGACTATAACTCCAAGTGAGTCATCCAAACTACCTCTATGCATGTCTATGTCACCCTGGCGCAGTCCATTCCCATGCACAGCCTGAATCAACTTATCCTGTAGTCGTCATGTCTACCACTAGCTGAGAAATTGTCTCTTCATCCTTCTAGAACCATTTCCTGACCTCTGGAACTAAAATTGGGCTTCTCTCCAGCAAAATCGAAATTCCCTTTAGAGGCTTCTGCATAGCCCCTGCATTAGCCTCATTGTGGTTCTTCTACCTCTCTGTAAATTCACTTGCTGGATCTGGAAGACTTCCTCCGACCTCACTATCCCTACCCCTCACTGTCTCTACTTCCTCCTGAAGCTTCAAATCTCTAGTAATTGACTCCTATTACTCTCAAAAATTGAATTCTCCAAGTGATAAGTGATTCTGGTGCACTCTCCATCACCACATCGATCCAATGTTATGTCTTCCTATCAAAACTCCAATAACCAATATTAAATCTAAATCAATGGCTCAGATTATTTATGGATCGATATATGTGAGTTTCTAGAGAATTCTCACCTTGACTTAATTAATTCTAATTAATTAACTATATTCCCTAAGTTTAGACTTAAGAAGCATTTAAAACTCAGCTAATAATGTAATTAAGCCATCTCTGGGTGGAATTTCAAGAAACTATTTCTGGGTTTTGGAGATCTCATGTATACTCTCCACCAAATTTCATGGCTAGAAAACATCGATGCTACAGAAACTAACACTCCCTCTTAGTGAGGAATGTATTATGGCGTTGCACACCCTGCTACAACACTCTATCTTTGTATCATCCTCTGTCACGTTGTTGATGTCTAGCTATTGCTAACCACCAATGACTACGCAACTCTGGTGTTGCATCTATGTTGTTGTTGACCCTTCTATACTTCAACCAACACTGCATCTTCATTGCAACTCCCTCTCATCTTTTGTTGCTACAACTGCAACTACTACAACTGAAAAGCATCCAAAATATTGAATCAACTGTGTTCAGTATGATGCATATGTCTCCCAAATCTCTAATTACTACTAGCATATGCACTGTCACTAAATAATCTACACTATTGCTGACTCTGCTACTAAGCCACCTGCTCTATTGTCATTCTGGTATTGACTGCATCAACTACCACTGATCCATCCTACTACTAAAGACTGTGTGCACTTATAGCTAGGTAATGATCCATGAGGTGGACTTCCTCAAGGACCTTTTCCAATATATAGCTATCTGAGGCTATAACCCCAAGTCACCCCACCTCACTCCTAGAGGTATGGCTACCAACATTGTGAAGTCTTCCTCCAACCTGGAGGATGACTTGTTGATCTCACCTAGTGTTGCCTACTAGTCCTAATTCTCCAACTTGTCCTTCTTCCTGAAAGGACACTGTGTTTTGTAGTGACCGAGCTCACCACATCTGAAGCACTTGACCTTTTACAGGTACTTCTTCTTCTTTCTTTGCTCCCCCTACCCCTAACTAGGACCCTTTGATGTGAGGGCCACATTCTCCTCCTCCTTCACCACCTTCGGCCCACTGCCACTGCTCCCACTGATGGATCTCTTCAACAAATATTGTCTCAATTCCTCCTGCTATAAATCGGCCCACATTATGTCCCATCATGGTAGTGTGTATCTACCTAATATACTTTGTATGAAGACTGTCCAATCCTCTGAGACACTATTGAGTGTCAATCGCACTAGCTCTGAAGGTTGAGGTGTTGCCCCAATAGCTAAAAGCTGGTCTCAAACTTCCTGAATCCTGGTGAGGAAGGGATTTATACCTTCCCCCTTTTGCATCCTGATATATCTCAGCTTCTCCTCTAGGAACATCTTTTGTTGCTCAGAAGTACCATGGTATAATGTGGAGATAGATTCCCATGTCTCTTTGGTCATTCCCTTGGCTGCTATATGTGAGACTATATGATCCCAAACTTGATCATCCAATATCAACTACTTTGCCCGTGTCATATCCTTCTTGTATTTTCTCTGCTGAACTGTATCCTAGGAGTTGCCACTACATTACCAATGTAGGATTTTAGGCATATTCATCTAGAATGAAATACACCCTAAACTTCCATATGACATAGTTGGATGATCCCTATCCTGATCTATAAGCCTGACAATGGCCATCTCAAAAAATTGTCGAAAAATCCCCCTTTCTCTCTGCTTTGTTGCTACTCTACTACTCACACTCTCTCTTGAAATGTGTGGATCTTATAGCTACTACTTCGAATCTTCCTGGGAAAATCAAACTTCTGACACTCAAAGTTCCCTAAGAGAAATTTCCCCTTTGTTGTGTTTGCTTTTATTTTCCACCCGACATTGGTTTTGCTATTGCAAAACCCTCTATGTTCAACCAAGGAATCCGCTGAGCGAAAATATGAGTTGCAACTGCTCCCTCTGACTGGTGGAGTCACTCTTTTGGGCAATTTTCATTTTCAGCACCCCTACAACCGAAAATCGAACTGTTGGCCTAACAATTTGATCTACCTATCTGAGCACTGTGTTGCCTCAAGAATTTCAGCCTACTACTCCCTTTGAGCAGCAAAATTCTTTCTCCACTTCTTAGCTTCCCCGGCTGATCAATCATGCGCTGATAACATGTGAAAATTTCATCTATCACATCAACTGGAGATTATTTTTCTAATTGTTAATTTATTTAACAATTTATCTACTATCTACTACATCAAATACCAGATAATTCACACAGTGATTTTCAGAAATAAACTGCGGAAGAAAAATAAGCACTAGAAACTGAGAAAATTCTAGCACACACACACAATAAAAATGACACTGTTATTTTTGGACAAATGTCCCCAAAAAAACCCAACTTAGGAAAACCAGTACAACAGATGAGGATTTTATTACTATGCAACAGTGAGAAAATCTGAGTACAATATTTTGGATGTCGAATCTGGAAATACTACAAAGAAAAATATTGGCCAAATTCTAGTGAATAAATTTACCCACCCCACAAGTAAATCTCGGCTCTGACTATAGATCCAAGTGATCTATCCAAACTACCTCTGTGCATACCTGCATCACCCTAGTGTAGTCCCTTTCCACACATAGCCTCAATCAGTTGCTCATGAAGTCATCATGTCTGCCACTCGGTGAGAAGCTGCCTCTCTGGCCTTCTGGAACACTTCCCTGACCTCTCGAACTGAATATAGGCTTCTCTCAAGAAAAATCAAACTGCCCTTTAGAGGCTTCTATGCAGCCCTTGCGTCAACCTCACTATGGTTCTTCTGACTCTCTGCAAATGCACTTGCTGGATCTAGAAGACTTCCTCCAACCTCATTGTCCCTGCCCCTCACTGTCTCTTCTTCCTCCTAAAGATCAAACTCTTTGGCAACTAATGGTTGCTACTCTAGAAAATCAAATTCTCCAAGTGACTCTAGTGCACTCTCCATAACCACATTGTTCCCTTCTTATACCTTCCTGTTGGGACTCTGATGGCCAAGATTAAATCTAAATCAATGGCTTAGATTATTTCTAGATTGATCTATGTGAGTTTGTAGAGAATTATCACCTTGACTTAATTAATTCTGATTAATTAGTCATATTCCCTAAGTTTAGACTTGGGAAATATTTAAAAATAAACTAATAATCTAATTAATCCATCTCTAGGTAGAATTTCCATAAACGATTTCAAGGTTTTGGATATCTCATCTATTCTAGCCTCTCCATTAAATTTCATAGCTAGAAAACATCCTATGCTACAAAAACTAACAATATCCTCACAATTAACCTCGAAAAAAATCATAAAATTCAAGGTGGAGGGTGTGCTCAAGAATGGTTGTTTCACCCTCGCCATTAAACTTTATATTAGACAAGTTATGGATTATCTGTGTGGGATATTTCATATCTTCAACTCTAGAAAAACATCTTGGGGTTAAGATTTGGGAGGAAGCCATTCAAGATGAAAGATGGAAACTAGACTTCACAGGCTCAACTTGTCATCTGGCCCTCCTTCTAGTGCCAAAATCTTGTTTACAGTGTTGGATGTTGACAATAGGGAAGGTGTGTCTCCCTGATGTGAAGTCCCAATTAGAACCCACATCGTTTGGTGTACGAGCTCCAATCAGAAATACGATCGGTTGCCATAACAATGATCTTAGAGATAGGCCTTAGCTGTAATAAACACATAAGAAGATATACACATAGCTTGGATGACAACAAGTAAACTTTATGAAATATCAATTGTAATGCATAAGAGGTTCTTTCATGTAAAGGGAAAGAGAGTGAGCCTCTAAAAGAAAAGTAATAGTACTATCCTGAAAGAGACACAAACACATTCAAAAGAATCATTAATTAACCTGCAAATTAGTTCACAAGATAATAATGATCATTAAAGCATATACAACACACATACAACAAGATACATACTAAAGTGAATGAAATAGTTCATTGACATTAGCACGAATAAAATAACATACACTGTAAACATTTAAATAAGAGTCTTACAACATCTACAATATATGCATGAAAGTGTGTTGCCTATGAGAAATTTTGATCATTAAGTGAAAGTTCCAAGTATATAATTACAATGATATTGATCTATATTTGCATTTCATAATCTCCATTATATGAACTTATTTACTAACAATGCATGCTCCACACAAGTATTTAATAGTTGCAAATCTCACTAAACAAATATTAGGACCATATTGAGATTAATGCAACTTTAGTTGATTCAACATTGCAATATTTAATTCCCAATCTCTATGTTTTCTCAAATTTCATGAAAAATACAATGGTAACATACTTTAAGACAAATAAGGTATTTTAACTTTAGAATATATGTACTTAACAAGATTGTGTTTGCATTATGATACAAGTGTTGTCCTTGATGGCAACTCACTCATAGGTCAGTTCAGTTTTGATAAAAGGAAATTCGCAGTGTAACAGGGCACTGGTACAGAAGAACAGGAAGATGGAACTAAGGGCTTCTTATCAAAATAAAGAAGTTGAAATAAAAGGATGGTGTAAAGAAGTTTAAGATGTATACGCAGATCCACTTAGTCAAAAAAACGTATACACACTGGTTCATAGAATAAAAAGAGCGTATGCGTATACACGCACATTCACAAGAATAAAAGCGCGTATATCAAGGAAATTCAAGAGTAAACAATACCAGGGTTCAAGACCATGGTATTAGCCCACAATATTGAGTCAAGTAACGACTATTTGATCCCGTCCAAGAATACCATAGGTCCTAAGTGCTTTTGGTCCAAGGTAATGAGAAAGGCCAAAAACTATATAAGGAGGAGAAGATCGAAAGGCCAATGTGTGCAAGTGAAAGGGTTTCTCATGAATACTTCTATTTGAAGTATATTTTACGTTGCAGGGGCTATGTTTGTAATTTGATCTGAAATATTTTGTGCACCTTGAATTCAATGTTGGATCAGGATCATGAGACGTGAAATGACTTATCATTGAATGATCTGATATTGGTTGGGCTAGATATGATTGCATACACTTGTTTTATTCTTTAAATGTCATGATCTGGGTTTGTCTGAAGTCTGAAATAGAAGTGAAGTTGTGAGTTAATATTTGCATACCTATACATTGTTTCGCCTTAGTAAAAGCACGTATACACGCAGGTTCAACTCTTCCAAGTAGCGTATACAAAAGAAAATCCTATTCTTTAGAAATAATTGATTTATCTTATCAGTTCTATTGTTTTACTGTTGTCAATCAATGAAGCCTTCTTAGATATGAATGTAAATCTGAATGCATAAGGAGTTTGGTGTCTGATTGATTGATTGTTTGAGTGAGAAGGGTTGTCTCTGCTACTGCCTGTCTAAAGAGCTCTGTAAATTGACCGTAGATGTTTAGTATGTTATTGGTTGGTACATACTTGATTTAGAAAGTTTTATGTTTCAGTAGTTTTGAAGGTATATGTAGGTTCAGATAAAGGAAGTAGCATATACATGCAAGTTGGGTTCAATAAAATAGTGTATGCATTCTAATGTATGATTTTTTAGGTTGCAATTGGTTCTGAATGATGATGCGGGTTTATGGGTTCAGCACAATGTTCTGGTGACATTGATTTGATTGTTCAAATTAACTGATTGTTAGTTGATGCAGTTTGAGTTTCAAAGTTTTTTATGGGTCCAATATGAAAATTTGATGAAACGAGACCTTCATTTGTATTGTTGTGTACCAGGAGCATCTAGTCTGAAATTAATGAAAGGTGGTCCCTAGAGGAAGAGAGAAGATCATAGCCTTCTGTAGGTTGGCGTCTAAATACTAGTAAACACATCAGCTAGTGCAAGAGTTAGGGGGTTGTAGCTCCCTTCCAGTGGAAGCTGGAAAATGAGAGAAGGTTGTAGCCTTCTGCAAATGGGTGCCTGCGTACTGGTATGATTCTGCACCAGTACAAGATAGTAAACAGATTTTATTAATATTAAAAGAAGACAAAGACGACAGTAGTAGGTGGTTTTTCTCCTGTATTGGCTTTCCACCTTAAATCTTGGTTTTCATGTGTGTTGCTTATGTGTGATGGTTTATTATGTTTTTACTGCATTGTTTAACAAGTTGCTGATGCACTGATTAAATATCAACACATGATAAATTGACTAAATCATAACTTCTCTGGGTATATGTTGGCTTCTCTAATCACAGTAGCATGTACATGCAAGTTCACTTCATAGAAATAGTATATATAAATCTATTTGGGAAATGAAAAATTATTGAATTGTAATACTGATTCATGCCCCCTCTAAGTATTATTTCCAACAATTGGTATCAGAGCAAATCCTTCAAAAGAAGCTTGATCGCTTGAAGGAAGATCTTTCAAGATGAACAATCACGAAGGCATCAGATCTACCAGACCACCAATCTTCAATGGGAACAACTTGGTATACTAGAAAATAAGAACTAGAGCATATCTTCAATCGCTTAGAGCCGATGTTTGGGAAATTGTGGAAGGAGGATATCAATTTCCAACAACAATACCTACAGACTCTGCAGGTAAGAACTTATACAAAACTAATTCCAAAGCAGTCAATACTTTATTGGGAATTCTGTCAAAATCAGAATTTGTCAAGTCATGCAGCTCAAGACAGCTAAAGAGATATGGGACAAAATCATTTAGAGCTATGAAGGAGACTCCCAAGTAAAACGTGCTAAGCTTCAAGCTCTCATAATTCAGTATGAAACCCTTAAGATGCATAGTGATGAGAGTATTGCTAGTTATTTTTTATGTGTAGATGAGATTGTTAATTGTATGAAGAATCTGGGTGAAGAGATAAAGGGGGCTACTTTAGTAGAGAAAATTTTGAGATATTTGTCTTCTAAATTTCAGTCAAAATTATCTACCATAGAAGAAAAACATGATCTTCAAACTATTACAATGGTTCAAATCCATGGAATTCTAACTACCTTTGAAATGAGGAAAGGAGGTCCATCAGATATGAGATAATTCGTTTTTAAAGCTTCAACAAAGGTAAAATAAAAGGAAGAACCAAATGAACTAGGATACATTTCAGAAGAAGACGATGAGGTAAATTTTGTCAAAAAGCTTCAACGAGGTTCCAGAAGATTCAGAGGTAAGCTACCATTCAAATTCTTTACTTGTGGTAGAGTCAGCTATTATGCTGCCAAATGTTCTCATAAAGATAAATATGAAAAGGGAAAGGAATATGCAAAAGGAAATAGAAAACAAGTTGTCAATAGGAGGAGTTACTATACTCATAAAGATAGTGATGGTTTATCTAATAGTGATGAAGATGAAACTGAACATGATTATAGACTTCTCATGGCCTATGACAATGATGATTTTTTGGATGCCTTAGAAAAGGAAGACTTCCTTGAAGAAATCACAAAACTCAAAATTTGTTTAGAAGAAAAGAATGTTATCATAGATACGTTGACACATCAACTCACTAAAAGAGAAAAACACAATGAAAATCTAGAATGTGAAATTGTGGGTCTACGAAAAGAACTTGAGAAGACAAAATCTCTTAATATTAGATTTTCTAAAGGATCAGAAACCTTAAATGAAATCATCAAATTTCAACGTTCTCCTCTTATAAAGACAGGTCTTGGATATACTGAAGAATCATCTCAATCACAAAAGTCGTCAGCTTCCACCAGAAGCTATCTTGATGCAGCAACGACCAGTGAATAGTATGTCAATTATCAACAAACGCCTAAAATTACTCATAAGGTAAATCATACTCAATTTAATCTAAGGTAAATCATACTCAATTTACTCTAAGTATGAATATCAGTAGAAGCTTCAACCAACAGATAAACAATGCCAAAAGATTCTATGATCGCAGAAACTTATTTAATGGGAAATGTTTTTCATGCCATAACTTTGGGCATAACGTTGATCAATGTGTTTCTTACAAAACCATAATGACTAGAGAAGCACGAAATCAAAGGAGTGTAACAGGAATCAAGAAAAGTTCCTATAATAACTTTTCTCCTCTTGAAGATGAAATAGAATGTTCGATTTGTAACAATTTTGGTCATGAAGAATCTGAATGCAAGAGAAAATTTCGTCCAACACTTCAAAAGGAGAAAAAATCATCAAATTCCAAGATATGGAGAAAGAAGGAATATCAATAAAAAAGATGTGGCACAGCTTTGTATGCAGAAGGACAAGAGAATTAGTGGTACATCAATAATGAATGTTCCAAGCACATGACAGGTGATAAAGAGAAACTTCACTCATATAATGCTTTAGAAAAAGAAAAGAATGTCCCATTTAGAAATGACACACCAACTGTCATTAAAGGTAAGGGCTCTACTTTCTTGAAAGAAAAGGTTAAAGATGGAAATGCCATGTATGTAGATGGTTTAAAGCATAACTTGTTAAGTGTTAGAAAAATGTGTGATCAAGGAAATGGAGTTGTGTTTTGTTCAAATGGATGTGTGGTTCATGAGCTTAAAACAGGAAAGACTGTAATCAAAGGTACAAGAACTCCAAACAATATATACATACTCAAAGGAGGACAGCAACAATGTTATATAAGCAAAACAGATGAAAAATAGATATGGCACAGAAGATTGGGGCATCTAAGCTTTTCTCAAATAAGAAAATCATGCAGGCTCAAGGTAGTCTGTGATCTTCTAGATATTAGTATCCCAGAAAATGCCATATGCAAACCATGTCAAGTTAATAAGCTAACCATAGTTCATTTCAATGAAAAATAAGGATTAGCAAGTAAGCCTCTTGAACTCATCCATACTAATTTATGTGGTCCAACAAGGAAAAAGTCACCGCGTGGAGAAGAATACTTTATTTTATTTATTGATGATTTTTCCAAGATGTGTTGGATAGGTCTACTAAAGCATAAGGATGAAGCATTTGAAAATTTTAAAGCCTTCAAAGCTTTAGTTGAAAATGAATCATATCGAAAAATAAAATGTCTCAGATCTGATCAAGGGGGAGAATTCATATCAGATGAATTCTTTGACTTTTGTGAACAACATGGAATAAAAAGGCAATTCTCTGTCACCAGAACTCCTCAACAAAATGGCATGGTGGAAAGAATGAATAGAACAGTTCAACAAATGGCTTGAGCTATGCTTGATGAATTCGGAACTACTGCAACCTTTTGGGGTGAAGCTGAAATTGCTTTTGTGACTATTCTTAACAAAGTGAAAATTTAGGTAAATAGCAATCAAACTCCATATGAACTTTGGTATGCTAAGCCTCCTACTGTAAAACACTTTAGAGTTTTTGGAAGCAAATGTTTCATCAAAAGGACTGATGAAAAAATTGGTAAGTTTGAACCCAGAGCAGACGAATGAATTCTTCTTAGTTATTCATCCATAAGTAAAGGATACAAATGTTATAATAAAAGACTTCAGAAAATTGTTGAATGCATTGATGTTGTAATTGATGAAGCATGCAAAGATCTAGAACAAATGAAATCAACAGAGGAATATGACGATGAGGAATATGGGGAATGATTTCTTGTATCAAATCAAAATGATATAGAAGAAGAAACCAATGAAGCACTAGAAGAAGATACAACAGACAGGGAAAAGACTCCATCCAGGGATGTTCAGAAGAATCATCCAGAATCTCAAATTCTAGGAGAAAAAGGGTCTGGAGTATAGACAAGAAGAACTCTTACAGGGACCTCAAGTTATCTAGCATTACTATCCTCCACATAACCACATAATGTAAATGAAGCTAGCAAATATGAATGTTGGGTTAAGGCTATGGATGAAGAACTTGACCAAATTGAAAAGAATGATACTTGGGAATTAGTTCCTAGACCTCATGATAAAAATGTTATAAGAAAAAAATGGATATTTAAGAATAAGTTGAATGAAAATGGAGAAGTTATTAGAAACAATGCAAGACTTGTTTGTAAAGGGTATGCTCAACAAGAAGGTATAGATTTTGAAGAAACCTTTGCACCTGTTGCCAAACTTGAAGCCATAAGAATGTTTCTTTCTCTTTCTAGTTTTCGAAAATTCAAAGTATATCAAATGGATGTAAAATCAACTTTTCTTAATGGATATTTAGAAGAAGAAGTTTATATTGAGCAACCAGAAGGATTCATTCTAGGAAATGATGCAAAACTCGTACGCAAACTCAAAAAGTCTCTTTATGGTCTCAAACAGGCTCCAAGGGCTTGGTATTACCGTCTTGACAAATATCTAAAACAACAAGATTTCACAAAAGGTTCTGCAGACAAAAACTTATATACAAAGATTGAAAATGATAAACTACTAATTATTGTTGTTTATGTTAATGATATCATCTTTGGTAACAATGAAGAATCTATGAGTCAAAACTTTGCTTCGGTTATGCAAAAAGAATTTGAAATGTCCCTACTTGGTGAACTTACTTATTTTCTTGGTCTACAAGTACAACAAACAAAAGATGGTATTTTTCTTTCACAAACCAAATATCTCAAATAGATCTTGAAGAAGTATGGAATGGAATATTCTAAACCAATATGTACTCCAATGGTAACAGGATGTAGTCTCAGTTCTAACGATGAATCACTAGCAGTAAACCAACCAACTTATAGATCTATGATTGTAAGTCTGCTTTATTTAACAAGTACCAGACCTGATGTTGCCTTTGTGGGGCCTGACCTAGGTTCAACATTAGTTAGCTAAACAAATCCCTACACTACTGGCCCTTTTGGCATCAGCTCGCGAAGCGCGGACCGAAGTCTCACCCGAAGCAGTATGGGTTGATGTTGGAACCAAGTTTCCACACCCTAAGATGGCTGTGATGTCATTTTATACCCTCTTTCCCTACTTTCACGCAAGTCAGTAAGCTTTAGGGCTCTGTTAGTCTACCCTTTATTCTGCCCTTCGGTACCTCTGCGAAGGTGTACGATCGATCTTCGTGCAACCTTAACCCATGATCCAAGTACTTTCACGCTGCTATGATAGTGTATTGTATAAGTTCCCAAGTTATATTAAGTGTTTGGAAGGTTCATATACATGGGTTTCATGAAGGATTATCACGTATATACATGGATTTCTATGGTTGTAGAAGCGTATATGTTTTTCGGATAGAAAAATACTGGGTAAGACTCTGATATGGGTGCTCAATCTGATATTGATGATTACAGTCTGATGATATGCTTTGATCATTGTTTTTTATCTAATTTTTTAGCCTCCTATTGCAAATAGGTGTTCATATTTCATAATTGACAGTTGAAAGTGCCAAATATGTCATGTTTTCATGCTGCAAGGTTCCATATTTCCAGAATGAGGCCAAAGAAGAGGCCATGAAAGTGTGCCAGTCTAAATGCCACTGTTGTATTCCAATCTTGATGAAGTTATTCCATTTTTGAAGAATTTTTCAGTTAAAAGAAAGCCAAACAGCTTAATCTTGGCTTCCCTAGGTTTCAATTCCTTGTTTTAGAATATAGAGAATGAATATCTGTCCAAACTGTTTAATCTTGGAAGATCAGTAGCTAGGTAGAGAAATAAAGGAGCCCAACTGCTTAATCTAGGCCCTTGGAAGATATAAGGGTACGTTTAGATAGGAGGGCAGTCAAAAGAAAAAAGGATAATCAGGGTCTGCAAGTCTAAGTGCACCCATGCAAAAAGAAGAAAAAATGCTAGGTAAGTAGGCTGGGTAAGTAGTTTTGTGGTTGCAGAATCAAGATATGTGATCCATTTCATGTTTTTAAGTGTTGTATCTATTCAGATCATAATTATGAGGCACTTTTTCATTTGGAGGAGCTCAAGCGAGGCATGTCTAACTCCCCCTTCTTCTCATTCCCCAAATCACTCACTAACATCCACTTGAGGACCTTGGGATCTTCCCAACCAGTCCTGTTACCACTTCATTTTTGTAAATTACTAAGTCAATCTTTGACTTTCTTCAGTGAAGAGAAGCCACATTTCTTGTGTAAAAATCATTTCTCCACAGTCCATTCACTTCCTATGCCTAAGTTTCAGTTCACAAACTTAGCCCCCTACACTTCACCTCACAAACTCATATTAACTTCTAAACATTATTATGTAAATCCCTATCTATTTCCCCTTCCCCTTACTAAAAGCACTAAATAGCTCCCCTATGTACATATTTCCATCCCCTGGCTCTATAGCCCTATAATATCTGTTTGGGGAAATTCTGAGTTCATTTGGGGCTTAGCATTAGCCTTCCACGTCCTAACCCTGGGATTAACTTAACATTTGGTTAAAGTTAATAACTTCTTTCCTCACCCCTCTATCGATAAACCTTAAATATTTTACCCTGTGCGCTCACATTTTCGGGTTTGGTTTAAATATTTTGATTAAACTTTACCCCCGGCGCACAAACCATGTATAAAACCCGCAAACCAAAGTCTAAACCCCCGCAGCATTGTATAAATATTCGAATATTCCAGCGGGTCCCGCGCACAAACCTGCCGCCAGCTCCGCGCTCTGTTAGCCCTCCGATCCGCCCTCCCAGATCCGACGGCTCTCGGCGATTTTGGAGCCGCCCCATCACTCGACAGTTAGCGTCCGATAGCCTGGCGGTTTTTCTGTCATACAGAGGGACGCGTGTCCACCCATGATTGCATCGAAGCCCCTCTGACATTTACCACCCTCGTACAGAGGGCGGTCCGACGAAACCACAAACCGCCTTATGTCTCTCCTCCCCTGACGACAGCACCAGGTCAGCGCCATGTCACCTCTGCGTCAACCCCCCCACTGCTACGTGTCACTGCCACCACATCACCCTGTCGTACTGCCACGCCACCCTGCCACATCACCCTGCCACATAACCTTGCCACGTCACCGCCATACCGGACCCACTGCTGACGTCATGTTTATGTCATGTTGACGTCATCACCGAAAAAAGGCGCGAAGGGTGAAATCGTAGTGAAGGATGCCCATAATGAAAAACTGAGGCAGTTTTTGATGCGCGATTAGCGCTAAGCGCTAATCGTGCATCGCTAAGAAAAAATGGTCAAAATGGAAAGATGCCTGTGGCTAGGTTACCAGCAGGCCTGAAAATGCACTGTTTGACAGGATTTCTTCATGAAGGTTCAGAAAAAGGGCGATTTGACAAATTCAAGAGTATTAGAGGAAAGACGAAGCCCAAATTAAATTAAAAGAGTACCAGTGAAGCGGCAAAGAGTATCAGATCGGCAATACCAAAGCAGGTGAACATTAAAGACCCCCAAAGCAAAGTCAAAGAAAACGGTGAAGCCATCTAAGGCTCTCAGATCACAATTAATGCACATCAAAGTCACTCGAGAGAAGGGTATCAAAGCCCAATGCACAGTTATGGCTAGATGAACAGCACAGAGCCAAAAGGACACCATATTAACTCATTTTGATTCTGCTGCCTCCAGCGCAGCTCAAAGATATTTTCCTGCATTAATTTCAGAACAAGATTAGGTTAAAGACCTCAAAGTCACTCGAGAGCAGGGGATAAAATCCCAATGCACAGTTATGGCTAGATGAACAACACAGAGCCAAAATGACACTATATTAACTCATTTTGATTCCGCTGCCTCTAGCGCAGCTCAAAGGTATTTTCCTGCATTAATTTCAGGAAAAAATTAGGTTAAAGAAGTTATTTCCCTCAGACCTATTTTAGGTATGTTGTAATAGATATTTTAGATATTTTCCCTATATAAACCACCCTAATTCATTGTTTAAAGGGTTGGTTGGCTAATATTCCTCATGCTGGACTTGCACTGTATTTTTGAGAAGCTCTATAATCAAAGACTGCTGGAATGCTTTGGATGAAGAAATGACTGTTGTGTTATTAATGGTTAAGGAGTGACTGTTGAATTCCTATGCTACTACATGGCTCAATAAGTTTTTCTACCTCTGTTTACAGTTTTATTATGTTTATGCACAATTGTGTTACCATCTAAATAGCAAGAAAGAAGAATAGCTTAGGTTTTGCTTGACTGCACCTTATGCTTAATTCTTGTTATTTCTATATGTTTTCCTCAAAAATGGTTATGAATATGCATACTTAAATGATCATGTTTACCCTGTTTCTTTCACATATGGTTGTTTTTTAGGAATTCTTTACTGCTCCTAAACAAACTTTCGTCCACCTTCCCTCTATGTTAGCTAATGAAAGATTCTTAGTTGCCTTTCATTTCTGACCTTCATTCCATCTTTATTCCAGCGTGATATTGTTCCATGTGTACCTATCCTGCTCTATATTCCTCTTGCGACCAAGAAAACGCAATAGCAAGCCCTAATCCATGACTCCATGCCCAATGGTTTGAACTTCTCACATTATGCATCCCAGCTCTGCTTGAAAACATCTCCTTCCCACCAAAATCAAAACAAAACCCTTGTAAACCATAACTAGCCTAAAATCAACCCAAAACAAAGTTAAATTATAAAGACAGAGCCCTCTCTGACTGCAGGTAGGCTAGGACTTGCAGCCCAAATATTGGTTTGTGGTTACCTCGGCCATATCCCTTAAGGAGCTTAGGGACAACCTGAGTGTTAACATAATGGTGACTCCACTAGGGATAATCTTCAGATAATTTCACAAATCAAGTTGGAAAGCTCCAATGGGGAAGAATCTGACCTTCAAAAGTTTCTTTCTAACCCATTTTTCTTAGAAAAATCCCCAAAAAACAAGTTAGAAGCTGGCTCCCAAAAGGAATTCACGTTATACAAGGTCAAATCCAGACCTAAATTCCCTAGCTGCTTTTGAAATCCCAATATAATCCCAAGGAACCTCAGTAAGCTAGAGCGAAGAGAAGATTTTGCTGATTCTAGTCCTGAAACAGTCCAGCCAAGCTTTGTTCCAACCCCTGTCAAAGTTTTATTTCGTTCAAACCCTACTTCCCCTAGTTCATCATCCAACTCTCAAAGCACCTTTTCCACACCTCCATTCACTGTGCATACTCCTGTTACCACTTTTATTACCGTGGTTCCAGTCGTTCCATTTATCCATGCTACTCCACTTATCCCTGTAAATATGGCTAATAGATATGCACCGTTGCAGTTTCCAGCAAATCCAGGGGCTATGCCTCAGGATTATCAAACTAAAATCACATATTTTGATGGTACTGGTTCTTGCACAGCCCTGCAACATACCAAGAAAATGCAAGACTATTTTGAGAATTATGAGATAGATGATGACAGTGTAAGAATGAAGATTTTTGTCCAAATTTTAACAGGAGATGTAAGGCCCTGGTTTAGAAGCCTTGCTGCAAATTCCATAGCTAACCCAGAGGCCCTTTACCAAACATTTCTTAATAGATGGGAAAAAAGAAAGATCCCTTGCACATATTATCTGAATATGACACCATTAAAAGAGGCCCTCAAGAGGCTGTCTTAGACTATTGTGCAAGATTTAACAATGTTTATAATGCAATACCACAGAACCTCAAACCTCCACCTAATCTTGCTTTGTATAAATTCCCCGATGGTTTTGATACTGATATGGCTTATCAAATAAGGGAAAGAGACCCTCAAAGCCTCGCAGACATGCAAAATGTTGCTGTTAGTGTGGAGGCAAACCTAATTGCCAAAAGAAACAAAGCTAGAACTGAGAGAAGAACCACCTTTAAGGAAGAAACCTCAGCCTTAGACCAAAAGCTGGATGCTATTATCAGTGGCATGCACAGGCTGGGAGATAGAGTGGAAAGCGTCGAAAGGAAGTCTACATGGGAAGGACAACAACCCAATACCATAAGGAACCCAAATTTCAGAAAAACTCAGAACACAAACGCTGGTAGGTCTAGCCCAGACCAGGATATAAGGCCTCCTTTCAAAGAAAACTATACAAAAGTATCCACATCTAGTGAGCATACAGAAGACACTCATATGAACTTGATGGATTTGAAGGGTGAGCAACAAATTTTTCTAACCCAACAGGACCAAGATGAGCATGACTTTAATCAATTTCAGACTCATTCTGGTGAGTCTTTTGACTTTAAACAAGGTTATGATTCAGCTTCGTATGAGGTCCACAAACAATATAAAATGAGAACTAGAACAATTGATGTGCCTGAGGCCATCAAACAGAAAGAATCAAAGCAGCCTAAGAAGATCAAAGAAAAGGCTTCCCTCATAGAAACTACTAATAAAACAGTCCCAAATCCAAAAGAAGTGACCATAGAGGATATCACAGATGTTCAACCCTCTGAGAATCAGCCTTTTGTATCTTTTCCCTCAAAGGAAAACATAAACAGCACTCCTGAAAACCTTTCCAAATTAGAAATAGTTCAAGAAATCAATGAAGAACAAGAGCGAATCGTTAATACTCCCATGGAAAAAGGGAAGCCTGCCTATCACAACACTAAAACCCAATCAGAGAAAACATTTGATTTAGAGGCAGAAATAGGTAAACTTAAGATATCCATCCCTCTATCTGAACTTGCTAAGCATGATGTATATAAGCAACAAATCCAAAGATCACTTCAAATGTCAGAGACCAAGGATGATGTCAATGTTTTAGATGATACACCTGAGCTGCTTTTCGGCCTAGAAGTTAATGGAAAATCAGCGTATGGAACTGTTCTACCCTTTTATGTAAGCCTGCACATACATGATAGAGTCTTGCACAATGTTATGTTTGATTCAGGAGCATCGCACAATCTTATGCCCAAAGCAGTTATGGAGAAGCTAAACCTTGAAGTCACAAGACCCTACAAAGATCTATTCTCCTTTGACTCAAGTCAGGTCAAGTGTTTAGGCTTAATCAAGGACTTATGTGTCTCCTTAGTCCAATACCCAAACAATACAATCCTCATGGATGTGGTGGTTGTTGACATTCCACCAAAGTATGGCATGCTATTATCAAGATCTTGGGGAGAAAAACTCCAAGGATCTCTCCAATTAGACCTCTCTTATGCCACTATATCTGTCTTTGGACAACCAAAGAGACTATATAGAGAAACACTCATGAAATATATGGTAAGTAGTGAGGATAAGCCACAAAACTTCCTAATCTATGCAATCCATTCTGATATGGATTCCTTCATATTGATCAATGATGATAGCTGCCCACCCACTGATGAGAAGCCTTTGCTTTTGGAACAAGAAACATGCATCAATGAAGAATCGGTTGCCCATACTTATGAAACTGTCAAAACGACCAATGCAACCAGCATACTAGAAGAACCTCCCCAAACAGAAATTACAAATCTGCCCAAACCTAAAATGGTTGAAACTCTTAATACTAACCACAAGCAAGAAATCACATGGTATTTAGAGTTTGATGGCTTTGTTAACAAGTTAGGAGCAGGGGTAGGGGTATGGATTCACAATACACATAACAGCCATGCAGAGGGTCATGCTTACAAACTAAACTTCAAATGCATCAACAACATGGCAGAATATGAGGTTCTCCTTTTAGGCCTTAAACTGCTCAAAACTCTAGGAGCCGCAAAAGTTTCCATTCTAGGTGACTCCGACCTCATCATCCAACAAATAAAAGGAAACTTTGTCACAAATGACAATAGGCTGAGATCCTATAGGTATGCTGCTACAGAAATACTCAATTCCTTCACTGAAACCAAGCTTGCCAAAACTTCTAGAAGCCATAACATACATGCTCATAGTCTAGCTACTTTTGCTAGCACTTGCAAGCTGCCCTTTGAGCCTAATCACCACTTTACTACTGAGACAAAGCACAGGCCTGCTATCCCTAACAATATCAAAGATTGGCAAGTGTTTGAAGACGATGCTCAAATCAACAATTTTCTTACCTTACAGCATCAGTTTTCAGGCCTAAACATTGACATGGATGCCATGGATGATTCCTTACAGTGAACAAACAAAAATCAGCAGGCTGTAACGGCCAAACAAATGCTAAACCTAACTGTTTTTGACAAAGCAAACATACAAGAGCTGAAACAGATGCATTTCGAGGAAATAGCCAAAGCAGAGGCCGAGATCATTGATTTAAAGAACAACTTTCTGCCCGCTAGCCTCACTCCATTAGAAGACATGTTTGATGCTAATTATGTCCCCAAAAAGCCTAAGATGCAGCCCTTAAACACTGCCATAGAAGAATACAACATTGGGACAGCAGAGAAGCCCAAAATGTTTAAATTGTCCAAAAATCTGCCACCTGATAAAAAACCAAAGTATGTGGACCTGTTCAAAGAGTTCCAAGATGTATTTGCATGGAGTTATGAGGACTTGAAGTCCTATGACACCTCAGTTATTCAACATACCATCCCTATAAAACCAAATCAAAATCCCTTCAAGCAGAAACTAAGGAGAATCAATCCTGTGCTTCTCCCTTTGATTGAAAAGCAAGTGAAAATAATGTTTGAAGCAAGTATCATAGCACCCATTAGATTTTCAGAATGGGTATCAAATCTTGTTCCCACAAGAAAGAAAACAGGTGAGATTAGACTTTGTGTAGATTTGAGAAACTTAAACCAAGTCTCCCTTAAAGACCATTACCCCTTACCAAAAATGGACCACATCCTACAAAGAGTAGTGGGTTCATCTAGAATCTCTTTGCTAGATGGATTTTCAGGTTTCAATCAAATACTTGTTCACCCGGATGACCAAGACAGGACAACCTTTACAACACCGTGGGGAACATTTAAATATGTCAAAATGCCTTTCGGACTTAAAAACGCTGGTGCTACCTTTCAAAGGGCAATGGACATTGCCTTCACCAAAGAAATCCATGATTTCCTGGTTGTCTATCTTGATGACCTTACTCCTTTCTCCAAATCTGATCAAGAGCACCTAAAACATTTGAGACAAGTGTTCCTAACATGTAGGAAATATGGTATTTCCTTGAACCCCAAGAAGTCTTTATTTGGCCTTGAAGAAGGCAAATTACTAGGCCATATCATTTCAAAAGATGGGATTAGAATCGATCCAGAAAGAATTCAGGCCATCCTTCAAATCCCATATCCAAGAAACATAAAATAGTTGCAAGCGTTCCTTGGAAAGATCAACTTCCTAAGGAGATTTATCCCAAATCTAGCCGAGCTGATAAGAATGTTAAGCAACATGTTAAAAAAGGATGCCAAGGTAAAATGGTCTCTTGAAACCAAGCAAGCCTTTGAGAGTATCAAAGCTACCCTAACCCAAGCCCCAGTCCTCACAAGTCCTCAATTTGATAAGGATTTTATCATATTTCCATTTGCATCTGAACACACCATAGCTGTTGTCCTTTTGCAAAAGGATGATCAAGGAAATGAAAAGCCGATTGCATTTTTTAGCCGAGCCTTAATAGATGCCCCTTTGAAGTACCAAATCATGGAGAAGCAGGCCTATGCCCTTGTTAAAGCAATCAAAGACTTCAGAGTTTACATTTTATATTCACATGTGATTGCTTATGTGCCAAATGCTGTTGTAAAAGACATATTAACTCAAGAGGGATTAGAAGGCAAAAGAGGCAAGTGGATTGCTAACATCCTTGAGTATGACATAGAAATAAAACCAACCAAGCTCATAAAGGGACAAGGTTTAGCCAAACTGATGTCCGAAACAAATTTTCAAGCCTTAGACATTAACCAGCTGGACAATGAACAGGAGCTGGCGACTCCACAGATCAGTGAAACCTTTTTGCAATCCCCATGGTATGCTGATATATGCTTTGTATTGTTAAACCTGTTTTCTCCCCCAGGATTGTCCAAGACCAAAAAAAGATTTTTAAAAATGAAGGCCTCAAAGTTTTGTGTCGTAGATGGTGCATTATTTTGGAAAAATCATGAAGGCGTATTGCTTAATTGTTTAAGCATGAATTAAACTAACAATGTCATGAAAGAATTCCATGCAGGGGACTGTGGAGGACATCTATATTGGAAGTCCACTGCTGATAAAATTTTAAGGGCTGGTTTCTATTGGCCCTCTCTGTTTGTAGATGTAAAGAAGTTTGTTATCTCATGTCACAAATGCCAAATCTTTGAGGGAAAAAGAAAGCTGTTACCTTTTCCTCTTAAGCCCATCTCAACAGAGAAGCCTTTTCAACAATGGGGTCTTGACTTCATTGGAGAAATCCATCCCTCTTCCTCAGGCCAACACAAATGGATTCTAACAGCCACAGACTATTTCACCAAGTGCATTGAGGCCATTCCATGTAGGCAAGCTAATGACACCACCATTATCCAATTCCTCAAATGCAACATACTTTCTAGATTTGGCTGCCCTAAGAAGATCATCACAGACAACGCCGCTGCCTTCAAATCCAAAAAGATGATCAATTTTTTCCATAAATTTCATATCACCTTAGGCCACTCCACAGCCTATTACCCTCAAGGTAATGGCTTGGCCGAATCATCCAACAAAAGCCTGATTGACATCATTAAGAAAGTGCTGGAGGAAAACAAGAAGAACTGGCACAAAAAGTTGGTAAATGCCCTATGGGCAGACATACTCTCAACCAAGAGATCCATTGGGATGAGCCATTATGAGCTAGTATATGGTATGGAGGCTAGATTTTCCCTCATCCTTGGGCATCCCTGTTATCAAGATGTTACAGGAAATTCAAGCTGAGCCAAATGATATACAAGGGAGGATAAATCAAACAATTCATTTGCAGCAAACAAGAGAGCAGTTCTATGACAGAGCTCAAATTTTGCAAGAGAAGCTCAAAGGATGTTTGATAAAAGAACAAAGGCTGAAGATTTATGTGTTGGAAACAAAGTTCTAAGGTGGGACTCACGAAGGGAAGACAAGGGAAAGCATGCAAAATTCGATTTCCTTTGGAAATGGCCATTTGTTATCTCTACTGTTCAGGGAAATAGCACATATTTCTTCAAATCTACAGATGGCAGCACAGCTGAAGAAGGCCCTGTTAATGGCCAAATGTTAAAGAATTATCATGATCCCTTTTGTTGAATATAACGCAGCTCCGTATATATCCCTTTGTATATTGATATTTGTATATTATCAACACTTTATTTTTTGTACAGCATGTAGAATATTAGAACAGAGCAGCAAAGTTCTTTAAAGGCAGGTTCTCAGGCAGAGGTGCATGTAATGATAGAGCACGTAGAGGAAAGCAGGCGGCGCTGCTATTGTATAAAAATTCAGTTTATAAGAATGTTGTGTTCAGGTTTCAAAAGTTTCAATCATTTGACAGCCAGCACAAGGGAAGTTTCAGTCTACAACAACAATAGAAAATCAAGGCAGTCTGACCTGCTGTTCTTGGCTTTTCACAAGGAAAAGCCATCCCTAAGTGGAGCCACTATTAGCCTCCTATTGCAAATAGGTGTTCATATTTCATAATTGACAGTTGAAAGTGCCAAATATGTCATCATTTCATGCTGCAAGGTTCCATATTTCCAGAAAGAGGCCAAAGAAGAGGCCATGAAAGTGTGCCAGTCTAAATGCCACTTCTGTATTCCAATCTTGATGAAGTTATTCCATTTTTGAAGAATTTTTCAATTAAAAGAAAGCCAAACAGCTTAATCTTGGCTTCCCTGGGTTTCAATTGCTTGTTTTAGAATATAGAGAATGAATATCTGTCCAAATTGTTTAATCTTGGCAGATCACTAGCTAGGTAGAGAAATAAAGGAGCCCAACTGCTTAATCTGGGCCCTTAGAAGATATAAGGGTACATTTAGATAGGAGGGCAGTCAAAAGAAAAAAGGATAATCAGGGTCTGCAAGTCCAAGTGCACCCATGCAAAAAGAAGAAAAAATGCTAGGTAAGTAGGCTGGGTAAGTAGTTTTGTGGTTGCAGAATCAAGCTATGTGATCCATTTCATGTTTTTAAGTGTTGTATCTATTCAGATCATAATTATGAGGCACTTTTTCATTTGGAGGAGCTCAAGCGAGGCATGTCTAACTCCCCCTTCTCATTCCCCAAATCACTCACTAACATCCCCTTAAGGACCTTGGGAGCTGCCCAACCAGTCCTGTTACCACTTCATTTTTGTAAAATACTAAGTCAAGATTTGACTTTCTTCAGTGAAAAGAAGCCACATTTCTTGTGTAAAAATAATTTCTCCACAGTCCATTCACTTCCTATGCCTAAGTTTCAGTTCACAAACTTAGCCCCCTACACTTCACCTCACAAACTCATATTAACTTCTAAACATTATTATGTAAATCCCTATCTATTTCCCCTTCCCCTTACTAAAAGCACTAAATAGCTCCCCTATGTACATATTCCCATCCCCTGGCACTATAGCCCTATAATATCTGTTTGGGGAAATGCTGAGTTCATTTGGGGCTTAGCATTAGCCTTCCGCGTCCTAACCCTGGGATTAACTTAACATTTGGTTAAAGTTAATAACCTCTTTCCTCACCCCTCTACCCATAAACCTTAAATATTTTACCCTGTGCGCTCACATTTTCGGGTTTGGTTTAAATATTTTGATTAAACTTTACCCCCGGTGCACAAACCATGTATAAAACCCACAAACCCAAAGTCTAAACCCCCGCAACATTGTATAAATATTTGAATATTCCAGCGGGCCCTGCGCACAAACCTGCTGCCAGCTCTGTGCTCCGTCAGCCCTCCGATCTGCCCTCCCAGATCCGACAGCTCTTGGCGATTTCGGAGCCGCCTCGTCACTCGACAGTTAGCGTCCGATAGCCTGGCGGTTTTGCCGTTGTATAGAGGGACGCGTGTCCGCCCCTGATTGCATCGGAGCCCCTTTGACATTTACCACCCTCGTACAGAGGGTGGTCCGACGAAACCACAAACCGCCTTCTGTGATCCAGGTGGATCTTGGTGGCCACCTGGACCCCCACCATTGTTCTTCTCAGCATTTTCAGTTTCCTTAATTGTAGCACAACTTACTATTTTTAGCAGTTTTTCGGGTCCTGAACTTCCGGAGCCATTTTGAGACCCTAAACGACGTTTTTTGGGGAATCCGGGGGCAACATGGGTCCATGGAATGGACCAATGTTGCCCATTCCAACAAGGGTAGTGCTCGGATAGATCTTTCTAACGAGCTATTGTATGCGTCAAACGGAGATCGTATGCCAAAGTTACGACCCCAGGAAGTTGATGTACCAACTTACCCCAAACGGGGCCCATAGTTTGGCGTTTCATCTTCTAGGGTTAGGTTTTGGAATGTTAAGGGTTTTTCCACTGTTTATCAACAATAAATAGGCCTTCGAGCCTCATTGTAAGACAGTTCAGAGGCATGTAGCCACCACATCTCTTCTCAGAGATAAGCTACCATCGCCCTAGCTGGGTTATTTCCATTACTGTTTGTAAGCATATTTCAGTATTCTACATTAATGAAGTAAAGTATTATTCCCGCTGCATATCTATGTTTATGGTTATCTCTATTTTTATGGTTATCGCATCTCTGTATTTATGGTTATCTCTGTAATCTATTGCGTTCCTGCTTAAATCCGGATCAGTGGTATCAGAGCGGTCTGCTTTTTCTCTGTTTTTCTTTGCATGTCCCCAACGAGGTCGGGATATAAGGAGTTAGGGCTTGAACTGGTCGAACCTTTACAAGACCAGCCTCGCAAATCCCGACGGCCTCCCATGGCAGACGAGAAGAAAGACGAGGGGGCAGGAGATCCTATCAAAATCTTGCTCGAAGAAGCCCTCGAGCGACAACGGAACGCGATGATGGACAGTTTCGCCCAGATCCTTCAGCGGCTACCCAGAAGCGACGCTTCAGCTTCTAGCAGCTACTCTGGAAATGCCACGCACTTTAAGGTACAAGTTAATTTTGAAATCCCCATCTTCGAGGGTAAAATAGACGCAGATGCGGTAGATAAATGGTTAAATCTGCTAGAAGGGTATTTTTCTGTTCATGAATTTTCAAGTCGAGAAAAGATTGTTTTCGCTCTTCTCAAAGCAGCCTCCCACGTCAAGGATTGGTGGGAAACCTACTGCGAGCAGAAGGATGAAACTACCGGCCCGCTATTTTCAGCCGCACCCACTTGGGATTCATTCCGCGATGCCATCAAGGAGCAGTACTACCCTGTCGGAAGCTATGAGGATGAATACATAAAATGGACCACGCTGCGGCAGGGAAGGGACCAAGACGTGCCGGAGTTCACCAATCTCTTCCATAACCTTCGCACAAAGTTGGGTATCAAGGATACGGAGCAGTATTTGATACTCAAATACCGCGGCTGCCTGCACAAGTACATTCAGGAAGAAATACAATTCCTGAACATCCCCTCGCTCGGCATAGCATACCGATATGCCATCAAGGTCGAGCAGAGGTTTAAACAAAAGAAGCGAGACTTTGGATCTGCGACTCTGAAGCAGGGGAAAGGTGCCCCTAAAACGCAGAACAAAGGGCAAAGCCAAGGCGGGGCAGCCCAAGACAACCCGCCAAAGCTGCAGACAAAGAACGACACCGCGAAGAAGAAAAAGGACACGGGAAAATGGTGTGAGTTCCATAAGAGCTCCACTCACAACACCAGTGAGTGTCGGGCCAAGCAGTCACTGGTGGCCGAGCTAAAGGGTCCAGAATCAGATACCTATTCCGACTCTGAGTCAGAACTTGACAAGGGGAATGAAAAAGGGAAGCAGATCATTGACGCGGATCCCAATGCCACTGTTGCTACCACCAAGATCCAGAAAAGTGAACCCGAAGATCCAGAGGAGGAGGAGTGTCTCTTCCACTCCTAGATGTGGGTAAAGGGCTCCCCGCTACAGTTCATTGTCGATAGCGGGAGCCAAAAGAACCTCATTTCGGCAGAGGTCGTGAAGCGGTTGGGCTTATCGACCACAACACACCCACAACCATACACCATCGGGTGGCTTCACCAAGGACGGGATCTTCGCGTGAGCCAACAATGTCGCCTTCCGTACAACATCAAGCCCTTCACGGATGAGGTATTGTGTGACATCGCTCCCCTTGAAGTTTGTGATGTATTATCAGGACAACCATACTTGTGGAAGCGACATGCTGTGTATGAATCAAGGCCCCAGGCTGTTATTGTTACAATAGGGAATAAGTTGTACAGGATACCAGAGGTAGCACCGCCTACCGCCATCTCCTTGATTACTGCAAAACAATGTAGTAAGCTCATTTCCAAGACTGGGAAGTTTGTTTTCCTGATGATACGCCCTCAAGGAAAGAAGAAGCTGGTGGCCACGACCTCCAGACAGGACCCCTCCGCACAGCAACTACAGATGGATAAGGTCGTGAAGGAGTACGAGGACATCTTCACCTCCCCCGCAGGGGTTCCTCTGCACTTTCAGGTCAAGCACTCCATCGATCTAACCCCAGGTGCGTCGCTACCCAATCGACCAATTTATCGGCGTTCGGTTCTAGAGAACGATGAAATCAAGAGGCAGATTCAGGAGTTGCTGCAGAAAGGTCACATCCGTCCGAGCTCATCGCCTTGTGGGAGCCCGATCGTGTTGGTACAGAAGAAGGATGGGACTTGGAGACTCTGTATTGACTATCGGGCGTTGAACAAGATCACTGTTCGTAATAGGTACCCGATCCCACGGATTGATGACCTCTTGGACCAACTAAAGGGGGCAAAGTACTTCAGCAAGATCGATCTGAAGTCAGGATATCACCAGGTACCGATCGAACCCTCTGATGTGTGGAAGACTGCCTTCAAAGCCAAGGAGGGCCTCTTCGATTGGTTGGTCATGCCTTTCGGATTGACGAATGCTCCTGCAACCTTCATGAGGCTAATGGATGACATCTTGCGGCCATTCACCAACTCATTTGTAGTGGTATACTTGGATGACATTCTGATCTTTAGCTAGAGTTGGGAAGAGCACCTCCACCACATCCGACAGGTTCTTCAAACACTGCGACAACACAAGCTGTGTGCCAATTTGGAGAAATTCACTTTTGGCATGACCCAGGTTCAGTATCTGGGATACATTATTGATGAATAGGGGGTGCATGTGGATCCGGCCAAGATCCAAGTCATTCGATTGGCCAGCCCCGACCACTCTGACAAAGCTCTACAGATTTCTAGGCCTTGCCAACTTCTATCGCAGGTTCGTGTTGGGGTTTTCTCATATCGCTTGGCCCTTGAGTCAAGTCACCAAGGGAGGAGCAAAAGCGAAATTCTTTTGGTCTGAATCTCAACAGAAGGCATTCATAGAATTGAAAGATCGCCTTTGCACGGCACCAGTGCTCACATTACCAGATTTACAACAACCATTTGAGGTCGAGACGGATGCCTCTGACTATGCTATTGGGGCAGTCCTTACTCACCACGGGCATTCAGTGGCATATCACAGTGAAACACTTTCAGACACAGTCCGGAAGTATCCAACCTATGATAAAGAGATGTACTCCATTGTGCAGGCCTGCCGACAATGGAAGCATTACATTTTGGGGAAGGAAACAGTCATCCACACAGACCATCGACCCCTGCAGTTCATACAAACCCAAGGGAAATTGCAGAATGATCGCCATCAGAAGTGGTCTACATATCTGCAACAGTTCCATCTGAACATCAAGTACAAGAAGGGCAGCACCAATCATGTTGCAAATTGCCTCAGTCGACCACCAATCATGGCGTTAACCACTATGCTCAACTCTTGTGGGCACGAGACTTCTGATTGGCCACTTCGCTACAAAAGTGACCGAGAATTTGGCCACACATACCAGACACTCTTCGGGGGTCAGCATGTTCCAGATTTTCACCTCCAAGGTGCACTATTATGCCACCTGGGTCATCTTTGTGTTCCTTCAAGCGAGTGTGCTAAGATGATTTGGGAAGCACACTACAGTCGGGTTGCTGGACATTTCGGGGTTGAGAAAACAGTGGCAGTACTACAAAAGTATTTCTATTGGCCAAATCTTCGACAGGATGTCGGGAAGTACATCAGATCATGTATTGCCTGTGCCATTGCCAAACCAACCATCAAGAAGCAAGGCCTTTATACCCCGTTTCCTACCCCTAGTCGACCTTGGGAATACATCTCCATGGATTACATGTCAGGGCTTCCTTCCACCAAGCATGGAAATGATTGTGTTTTTGTGGTCGTCGATAGGTTCTTGAAGATGGCCATTATGGCGGCCTGCAAGAAGAATATCACAGCAGAAGCCACTGCTAAACTCTTCTTTGAACGAGTGTGGGTGCACTTTGGGATCCCACAGTCTATCATCTCAGATCGGGACAGTCGGTTCCTCAGTACATTTTGGTCTAGTCTCTGGTCAATGCTGGACACCAAACTCACTAAGTCCACAGCCTTCCATCCTCAAACTGATGGCCAGACCGAGGTTGTCAATCAAATGATTGTACACATTCTGTGCATGTACAACTCAAAGCATCCACGCACATGGGATGAGAGCCTCCCTTATGTTCAGCACAGCTACAACCGAGCTCTTCACAGCTCGACTGGCCACAACCCTTTTCAGGTGGGCTTGGGATTCCAACCACTATGCCCCATTGATGTGGCCCTGCCACTTGCAGCTACTCACACAGCTTCAGCTCATGTCCAGTCCGAAACAAATAAGGAAACCAGCTTCATTGAGCACATCCAACATATTCGCCAGCAGGTCCATGACATTCTGGAGAAATCAAATGCCAAGTACAAGCAGCGACATGATCAACACCGGGTGCCACACAAGTTTCAGGTGGGCGACAAAGTCTGGTTGCATCTGCAAAAGGAACGCCTTACTGGAGCCTATCGGAAACTGAGACCACTCCGATATGGTCCTTACACCATTACTAAGGCTGTGGGGGACAATTCATTTGAGCTCAGCATTCCCCCATTCCTTGGCCTACACCCAGTGTTCAATGTGGATCGCCTTCGGCCATACTTTCCACCATTGCTAGACACATCTGACATTGTAGAGCAGCTCACACCCACAGAATTAAACCCAGATTGCATGGAACAGGCTGCAACTGATCGGATCATGGACACACAGATCAATAACACTCGCCAACAGAATATCCAACTATATCGAGTTGTCAAAGCAGGCCAATTACTTCACCAGGGCAAGTGGTTCACCAGGGACCAAGTTCAGCAAAAGTTTCCTCATCTCATGGAGGAACTCAACGCAATGGGGAACATTGCTTCCTAAGGGGGGAGGAATGATCCAGGTGGATCTTGGTGGCCACCTGCCAAGCCCACCTGGACCCCCACCATTGTTCTTCTCAGCATTTTCAGTTTCCTTAATTGTAGCACAACTTACTATTTTTAGCAGTTTTTCGGGTCCTGAACTTCCGGAGCCATTTTGAGACCCTAAACGACGTTTTTTGGGGAATCCGGGGGCAACATGGGTCCATGGAATGGACCGATGGACCGATGTTGCCCGTTCCAAAAATGGTAGTGCTCGGATAGAGCTTTCTAACGAGCTATTGTATGCGTCAAACGGAGATCGCATGCCAAAGTTACGACCCCGGGAAGTTGATGTACCAACTTACCCCAAACGGGGCCCATAGTTTGGCGTTTCATCTTCTAGGGTTAGGTTTTGGAATGTTAAGGGTTTTTCCACTGTTTCTCAACAATAAATAGGCCTTCGAGCCTCATTGTAAGACAGTTCAGAGGCATGTAGCCACCACATCTCTTCTCAGAGATAAGCTACCATCGCCCTAGCTGGGTTATTTCCATTACTGTTTGTAAGCATATTTCAGTATTCTACATTAATGAAGTAAAGTATTATTCCCGCTGCATATCTATGTTTATGGTTATCTCTGTTTTTATGGTTATCGCATCTCTGTATTTATGGTTATCTCTGTAATCTACGTTCCTGCTTAAATCCGGATCATTCTGTCTCTCCTCCCCTAACGACAACACCAGGTCAGCACCACGTCACCTCTGTGTCGACCCCCCCCACTGCTACGTGTCACTGCCACCACATCACCCTACCGTACTGCCATGCCACCCTGCCACGTCACCGTCGTACCGGACCCACTACTAATGTCATGCTTACGTCATGCTAACATCATCACCGAAAAAAGGCGCGAAGGGCGAAATCGCAACGAAGGATGCCCAGAATGAAAAACTGAGGCAATTTTTGATGCGCGATTAGTGCTTAGCGCTAATCGCGCATCGCTAAGAAAAAATGGTCAAAATGGAAAGCTGCCTGTGGCTAGGCTACCAACATGCCCAAAAATGTGCAGTTTGATAGGATTTCTTCATGAAGGTTCAGAAAAAGGGCGATTTGATAAATTCAAGAGTATCAGAGGAAAGACGAAGCCCAGATTAAATTAAAAGAGTATCAGTGAAGAGGAAAAGAGTATCATATCGGCAATACCAAAGCAGGTGAACATTAAAGACCCCAAAGCAAAGTCAAAGAAAATGGTGAAGCCATCTAAGGCTCTCAGATAACAGTTAATGCACATCAAAGTCACTCGAGAGAAGGGGATCAAAGCCCAATGCACAGTTATGGCTAGATGAACAGCACAGAGCCAAAAGGACACCATATTAACTCATTTTGATTCCGCTGCCTCCAGCAGAGCTCAAAGATATTCTCCTGCATTAATTTCAGAACAAGATTAGGTTAAAGACCTCAAAGTCACTCGAGAGCAGGGGATCAAAGCCCAATGCACAGTTATGGCTAGATGAACAGCACAGAGCCAAAAGGACACTATATTAATTCATTTTGATTCCATTGCCTCCAGCGCAGCTCAAAGATATATTCCTGCATTAATTTCAGGACAAAATTAGGTTAAAGAAGTTATTTCCCTCAGACCTGTTTTAGGTTTGTTGTAATAGATATTTTAGATATTTTCCATATATAAACCACCCTAATTCATTGTTTAAAGGGTTGGTTGGCTGATATTCCTCATGCTGGACTTGCGCTATATTTTTGAGAAGCTCTGTAATCAAAGACTGCTGGAATGCTTTGGATGAAGAAATGACTGTTGTGTTATTAATGGTTAAAGAGTGACTGTGGAATTCCTGTGCTACTACATGGCTCAATAAGTTTTTCTACCTCTTTTTACAGTTTTATTATGTTTATGCACAATTTTTTTACCATCTAAATAGCAAGAAAGAAGAATATATTAGGTTTTGCTTGACTCCACCTTATGCTCAGTTCTTGTTATTTCTATATGTTTCCCTCAGAAATGGTTATGAATATGCATACTTAAATGATCATGTTTACCCTGTTTCTTTCACATATGGCTATTTTTTAGGAATTCTTTACTCCTCCTAAACAAACTTTCGTCCACCTTCCCTCTATTTTAGCTAATGAAAGATTCTTAGTTGCCTTTCATTTCTGACCTTCTTTCCATCTTTATTCTAGCCTGATATTGTTCCTTGTGTAGCTATCCTGCTCTATATTCCTCTTGTGACCAAGAAAACGCAACAGCAAGCCCTAATCCATGACTCCATGCCCAATGGTTTGAACTTCTCACACTATGCATCCTAACTCTGCTTGAAAACATCTCCTCCCCACCAAAATCAAAACAAAACCCTTGTACACCATAACTAGCCTAAAATCAACCCAAAACAAAGTTAAATCATAAAGAGAGAGCCCTCTCTGACTGCAGGTAGGCTAGGACCTGCAGCCCAAAGATTGGTTTGTGGTTACCTTGGCCGTATCCCTTAAGGAGCTTAGGGACAACCTGAGTGTTAACATGATTGACGAAGATGCCTTGATGAATGTTTTGTTGACAATGCATAGATAGGACAAATTCAGGGGGAGCATTAGCCTTCACAAACATTTTGCATTTTTGGCATTATGGGTGTTTATTTCAGCTCTGGTTTCAGATATTCATATCAATTTATGCATAGGTCATGTAAAAGATCTAGGGGTAATATATCTCTATCTGTCATAGTCTATTTTTTGAATGATTCCTATTGGACATATGATGTAATTTTGTATCCCCACTATGCATGGGATGGATGATGTAATATTTGTTGTATTTCAGTCATGTATAAATAATTGGTATATCCCCACTTGGTTGGGTGGATGATTCAAATGTGGTGTATCCCCACTTGGTTGGGTGACTGATGTATGTATGAGCCATTGGTCTTAGGGAGGTCATACTCACTTAGTTGAGTTATAGAGTCATGTTATTATTTTGAACCATATCTCTACAGACTTTGCATGTACTCAGGGGGAGCATGGACAACATAATGTATATCAAAGGGGGAGAGTATCTTAGTCTGACCTTTGCCCTTGATGTCAAAGGGGGAGAGTATTTTGGTGTTGCTTGTTATATCTAACAATTTCTACAACTTGCAGTAATCAACACCAACATGGTTGCAATCAAGTCTAAAGGGGGAGATTGTTGGCATTATGATACAAGTGTTGTCCTTGATGGGAACTCACTCACAAGTCAGTTCAGTTTTGATAAAAGGTAACTCTCAGTGTAACAGTTCTATTCAGAGGTAACATGGCATTGGTACAGAGGAATAGGAAGATGAAACTGAGGCCTTCTGATCAGAATAAAGAAGTTAAAAGAAAAGGATGGTATAAAGCAGTTTAATATGTATACGCAGGTCCACTTAGTCAAAACAGCATATACATGTTGGTTCACAGAACAAAAAGATAGTATACGTATACATGCACTTTCACAAGAATAAAAGTGTGTATATCAAGGAAATTCAAGAGTAAATATTACCAGAGGTCAATACCATGGTATTAGCCCACAATATTGAGCAAAGTAACAAATATTTGATCCCGTCCAAGAATACCACGGGTCCTAGGTGGTTTTGGTCTAAGGTATTGAGAAATTCCAAAAACTATATAAGGAGGAGAAGATCAAAAGGCCAATGTGTGAAAGTGAAAGGGTTTCTCAGGAATACTTCTATGTGAATTATATTTTATGTTGTAGGGGCTATGTTTGTAATTTGATCTGAAATATTTTGTGCACCTTGAATTCAATGTTGGATCAGGATCATGAGACCTTAAATGACTTATTATTGAATTATCTGATATTGGTTGGGCTAGATCTGATTGCATACACGTGTTTTATTATTTAAATATCTTGATCTGGGTTTGTCTAAAGTCTGAAATAGCATCGAAGTTGTGAGTTAATATTTGCAGATCTATACATTGTTTTGCCTCGGTAAAAGTGCATATACATGTAGGTTCGACTTTTCCAAGTAGTGTATACAAAAGAAACGCATATTCTTCAGAAATGATTGACCTATCTGATCAATTCTTTTGTTTTACTGCTATCTTTCAATGAAGTCTTCTTAGATCTGAATGTAAATTTGAATGCATAAGGATTTTGGTGTGTGATTGATTGAATGTTTAAGTGAGAAGGGTTGTCTCTGCTACTGCCTGTCTAAAGAGCACTATAAATTAATAGTAGATGTTCAGTATATTGTTGGTTGGTACAGACTTGATTAAGAAATCTATATATTTCAGTAGTTTTGAAGGTATACCCAGGTTTGGATAAAGGAAGTAACGTATACACTCAGGTTTGGTTTAGTAAAGTAGCGTATGCATTCTAATGTATGATTTTTGAGGTTGTAGTTGGTTTGGAATGATTCATGTTTCTGGATTCAGCACAATGTTTTGGTGACAGTGATTTGGTTGTTCAGATTAACTGATTGTTGGCTGATGCAGTTTGAGTTTTAAAGTTTCTTATGGGTCCATTATGAAAATTTGATGAAACAAGACCTTCATTTGTATTATTGTGTACCAGGAGCATCCAGTCTGAAAATTAATGAAACATGGTCCCAGGAGGAAGAGAGAAGGCCGTAGCCTTATGTAGGCCGGCGCCTATGTACTAGTAAACACATCGGCTAGTGCAAGAGCTAGGGGTTTGTAGCTCCCTTCTAGTAGAAGCTGGAAATTGAGAGAAGGTTGTAGCCTTCTGTAGGTGGGTTCTTGTGTACTAGTATGAGTCTGCACCAGTACAAGATTGCAAATATATTTTCTTAATATTAAAAGAAGACAGAGACGACAACAACAGGTGGTTTTTCTCCTGCATTAGCTTTCCACCTTAAATCTTAGTATTCATGTGCGTTTCTTATGTGTGATGGTTTATTATGTTTTTATTGCACAGTTTAACAAGTTACTGATGCACTTATTAAAGATCAACACATGATAAATTGACCAAGTCATAAGTTCTCTGGGTATACGCTGGTTTCTCTAATCACAGTAGCGTGTACACACAAGTTCACTTCATAGAAGTAGCACATATAAATCTATTTGGGAAATGAAAAATTATTGAACTATAATACCGATTCAACCCCCCCCCCCCCCTCTCAGTATTATTTCCAACAGCTTGATGGAATTCCCTTTTGTACATACACATATCTCATATATATGTACCATAAATCTCATAAAAAGAGGGAGAAAGTGAAATGGTCTATTATATATGGGTGACTTATATGTGACTACATTTGTTCATGATTTTGATGCATTCTACTTATCATTTAACTTGAAACACACCACTCAAATTTCATATGGGGAAATTGTAACTATTACAAATGGTATCAAAAGTTTTGTTCTAAAACTCCACAAGTGACCCGACAAAGTACCAATTAAATGCAAATTTACTTTCATTGCTTGATATTCATGAACTTAAATATAAAACCTTTAAGTATCAAATCGTGCATCATGAAAAATGTACCATGTTTTATAATGCAATTTTATTAGTATGTTTGCTTTGAACAACTTTATTATAAAACTTAATTATCAACTCACATCCATAGTAGCTCTTCTAGACTAGATGATAATCTATTCATGAATGCAACATGTACACCATGTTTTATAATGCAATTTTATAGTATGTTTTCTTTGAACAACTTTATTTTAGAAACTTAATTGTCAACTCACATCCATAGTAGCTCTTGTAGACAAGATGATAATATATTCATGAATGCAACATGTACACCATGTTTTGTAATGAAATTTTAAGTTATGATTGTTATGAATATTCATCAACAACTTGATAAAACCCAAGTATCAACCCACATCCATAGTAGCTCTAGACTTCTACAACATTATACTTGATTCATGAATGTAAAATACTTTCTTTGAATATTCATTGAACTTGATAAAACCTAAGTATCAACCCACATCCATAGTATATTTTCTACAACATTATAAGATTCATCATGCAAAATGTGTACCACGATTTATTTAATGCAAATTTACTTTCATTACTTCACATTCATGAACAACTTAAATCTAAAACCTTTAAGTATCAAAATCGTGAATCGTGCATAATGTACCATGTTTTATAATGCAATTTTATAGTATGTTTGTTTCAATAGAAATTGATTTTAAAACTAAAGCATCAACACAAATCCATAGTAGATCTTCTATACAAGATAATCTATTCATAAATTCAAATTTTACACCATGTTTTATAATGCAATTTTAAGTTATGATTACTTTAGACTTCTACATCGTGATAAGATTCATGAATAAAAAATGTACCATGTTTTATAATTTGCAATTTTATTATACATATATGATTGCTTCAAATATTCATTGAACAACTTGACAAAACCTAAGTATCAACCAACATCCACAGTATCTTCTACAACATTATAATATGCATCATGCAAAATGTATAAACTCCAAAATTTTAATTATTATAAAGATAAAAGTTATATTATGATAAAAGTTTATAATAAAAAATTATCGAACACAAATATACATCAAGGAGAAGCTCGCTCACATCTATGATCTATCATCATCCTCATGGATGCCCTACACAACATGTATAATATGCATATATACATAAGTTTGTGTACTTTCAAATTAAATTTTAATGTATTAAAATTAAATGAGAATTTTATCATCAAAACAAAATTATACAAGGTTTCAAATTCCACACAATACCTCCTGAGTGCCCATCATCAAAACATCCTGTTGGATGCCTTTAACAACATGCTCCTGAACTCTTTATTCATGGTCTTCACCTTGCATCGTGTCTAAATGGATGCTTTGTAAAACACGTGTACATGTATATATAAATTTAGTTTTATAAGAATGTAAAATTGCACATGAAAATGCACAAACTCGTAATATTAAAAAGTTTGAAACAACTTTTTGAAATTTCTAGATGATCCAATCCCCATATCTGACTCCATAACTAATGTCCCTAGAGAAGGAAAAATGCCTTCACAAACCTAAAATTTGAAAACATTAAAATTGTAAGATAGATATCGTTTTTTATTTTTAAATTTATAAAGTTTACAACTTGCTTTAAATTGTTAAATGACTTGCTTCAATTTATAACGAAAAATATTTGAGATATTCAATACTTGTGACAAGCCAATATCTTACACATCTTCTAATATGGAGGAAGAGATTCAAGCAATGCCGAAAATGCTAGATGGAATGGAAATATGTGAACATTTATGTAATTATTTATTTTACAAAAATGTCTTCATAATACCGATATAATAAAAGTAAATTATTAGTATGGACATTCTCTTCAAAAAAAACTAACATCTCTCAACATATCTTCGTTTGAACCTAAACCCAACAACATTATATCAAATTTTTCTTTCAACAATCAAGTTAACTGTAAATCGTGAACATATGAAACATTCATGTTCAATTACATCTAAAAACAATTACAAACTATATGTGAATCCAATTTAGCATAAAATTAGATCCTCGTAATTGACATTAAAACATCTCTTCTAAACATAACACATACCGATTCCACACCCTCTTCCTCATGACCAATTAGGTCTTTCTAGTCATCATGGCAAGCCTTTACATACATTCTAAACTCTTCAATATTCATGTTATCTATTTCCACATTTGATTTATATACAAAATTAGCATGTGCATCAGCTCATGCTCTTAATCAATTTAAATCGACATCAATTCTAGTCAATGCAGTCTATATGTTGTCTAGAATAGCATCCCTTGCTTCTTGACCAATCTCAGAAGTGGCATCCATTTCCGATTGCATATTTACCAAACATGGTGGTTGGGGTACCAAAGGAGGTAGAGGACAAGGCAATGAGGTATCTCTAAATGCACCTTCTGATTATATGTCTAACATTTTTCAATACCATACTATTTGGATGGAAGGTTTATATTATTAGGTTTCATACCCTCAAAAAATTTTGCATAAAAAGATCAGGCAAAATAATGTGGAACCTCATCATTCCATGGAAACTTTCCATACATTTTAAGGAACATGTCATACAAATGGTGGGATATTTCAGGGTACTTGAAATATTGCACCTTTAACATCTTTCTTTTTGGCCCTTCTATAAAATTAAACATAGATTTGGATTGTCATTTTGTGACCCTCCTACTCACCTCATCCCAACTATTAGGACTTGTCATTTTTGCCTTACGATGCCTCATCATATCCATAAATCCATCAGTTGTTGGCCCAAGGTTCTTTTAAATATCAATAAATGTATTTAGAGAATGAAAAACTATTTCTAATCTTTGTCGACTCCCTGCAGGGAGCTCCAACTTCCCAATATCATCTTTCAATTTTGAATAATGAGATGTACAACTCTGTAGTGTACATTATTGTACATTTGTCTCCCAAGGATGTTCATAAGGAACATCTGATAGATAGGTAATTATTGGCATATAGTCTTCTTCTTGAAACTCCATATTTGGCCTACCTTGAATTTCTTCTACATTTTCAACCCCTGCTTCAATGTAATTACATAAATATTAAACATTTAAATGTATTTATATACATGCAAAATAGAAATGCTTGTATATGCACATACAATTTATTTACGTGCAAATTTGTTTTAACATAAATAAATTTAAATTCCATAATTTACCAGATGAATGTGCATGAGCCGATTGATATTCACAACCACCCAAACATGATTAAGCACCATCATGTGAAGATACATGAGTTGATTGAGCTTGTTGACCATCGGGATAAGGTTGAAAACCCTCACGCGACGACCTAGTGAGAGATGCTTCTAAGAAAGATGGAAATTATAAATTAATAAAGTTAAATTGACAAAAATCAATTCAATATGTATGTACAGATGGTTCTACCAATTTATGATTTAAGTAAATGCACATAAACATATATATACCATGATTATTATGTAATGAAAGATGGCCTCCATTGATTCATGTGATACTTTCCTCGACCTAGTGAGATATGCTTCTAAAAAAGATGGAATTTATAAATTAATAAAGTTAAATTAAAAAAAATCAATGCAATATGTATGTACATATGATTCTACCAATATCATTTAAGTAAGTTTGCACATAAACATATATACACCACAATGATGATGCAACAAATGATGGTCCCCCCTTAGTTCATCTGATACTCTCCACAATCCACGACCAATTTCATTCGCATGCATAGAAGTTTGTGCTCGAGACTCACATGATGCTTTATCCCATTTATGCCTAAATCAATCAAGTGTTGACTACTCATGTGATGACGCAGGCCCTCGATCCATATATATGAATGTATATATATATAGCGATATGATCTTTCAAAAATCCTAAGTTACCTCATGCATTTAAAAATAGTTAAAATTACTATTTAAAAAGAACAAGAATTCAAAAAATTAATAAGACAAATAAATGTAACCATTTAAGGGTTTCCTCAAAATTATTTGGTGTGTAGTTCTCTTCGGCCCAAGATAAATATAAAAAAAAAGTAAATAATCAATATTTAAATGTTAAATTCAAATATACTCAAGACTAAAAACACAAATGCTAAAATGCACATCTTGAGAATTAAATACAAAATTTCTTAAAATGGTCACCCTGATAATTCACTAGGTAGTGATTACATAATGGGGGCATACTTAGTATAATGTTGAAAGAACGACATGGTCATTTAAGATGCCACATTTATAACTAAAAAACACACATATATCAAAGATATCTTACAATGTCCATTAATAAATTTTGATGGACTAGTTCTTGATTCCAATTCATATTTCACACACAAATCTTGGGTTGGCATTGCCCCATACAATACATCACTAGACAGCCTATTAAAACTTGCACAATGACTTATGTTAAATGATTGAAATTGACTAGCAATATCTTTTTCCTCTCTACGTAGTTATTTTAACTTCTCCTTTTTTATTTGGTACACACCTTTCATTTGGTTGCACACAAGTTCATAATTGGTCAATACTACAATGTCATTGGATCCATAGTCCCTAGTTGTTCCTAAGCCTTCCATAAGTGAAATATAATATGCTTCATTGTTTATTGTCCTTCCAGGTACATCCCTTTTCCTTTGGAGGACTTTGTTTGTCACAATATTGTATAACACATATATAATCAATGCTTGCACCAGATTGGGATAACAAGAAACTTCAATACATAATGTCCATTTTTCAACCATGTTTAATGGGGTTTTTGATCCCTATAAAAAAAATTCAATAAAATGAATAATATATTTCTTTTTTGCAAATTCCTTGGCCATAAAAGTCTGATCAAGAACTTTAGGGCGGAATGAGGGGAAAAATGCATCTAAAATCAAATTCTATCATTGAATGCATTCTAGGTACTGAGCAAATGGTTAGCATGGAAAGTCGGGAGAGGCTCTTGGTTTGATTGGGGGAAGATCCCTTGATTGAAGGAGAGAAGATTTATTTTCTCTCTCCGAATATGAAACATCATCAAGGAGATTGTTAGCAGCCTAGAGTTTGGTTTATTCTTGTATTAAGACATATGAGAAAGTAGTACAACTTTAACAGGGAGGCGTCCAATTGTACTTCCTCTGGAAACTTTATTGTCGATTGTTTGTTTCAAGTGGAGAGATCAAACTTGTAAATCTTTAGTATTGTAAAGTTCAAATTTAGTATTTATATAACCTTGTAGAGAACCAATCCATAAAACCCCGCAATTTTTAGTTTTTTCCTCGGCATTCTATTTCAATAAAATCTTCAATTTTAGTTTTTTCAATGAACATTTGATTTCGAACCAACTTCTTTCCCGCCATTTTAGAATCTTCATTCCATTATTTTAATATAATGTTGAAAATAAAACCCCACATTTTGGGCTTTATCTTCTACATTATATTAATGGAATTAAGATTCCAAAAGGGTGAGAAGGAGGCTCATTTGAAATCGAATGTTCCTTCATTAAAAAACCAAAATTGTGGAGTTTTAACAAATGATTTTTTGCATTGTTATAAAATTTATACTAAAAACTATTTTGTTAGATAGTACTAAAAATTGTCAAGTTTTATAGACCTCCATTTGAAGCAAATTGTTTGTGATAAAATTACTGATATGTAATAACCATATGTCCTACAAATTGAAAAAGTGTGATTGTTGGTGCTCTATCCAAATCTGAAACAACATCTAGAGCGAATTGTGGGTTGTATACTTTGACAAATATTGGATTCAGAGGAGTTTGGAATGATGATTCATAGGTTTGGATTCAGGCCGAAGAAATTGGGCTAGTGTGTGTGTTGGCTTCATAATGGAAGGATTTTGTTAGTGGGCTTACTAGATTTGAACTCTCGTTGTTGGATGTGGTTGATACTCTAGTTTGGTCTTGGAATCACTCTCCAGGGATGTTAATAACTAGTTTGGGATATGAGGCCTTAATTGTAGTCAATGAGGATGTATAGAGGAAATGGTGGTATCAATTGATTTGGAAATGGCAAGCCCCTTTAAAGATTAGGGTGTTTTTATGTTAATACGTCATACTAATTGTGGTTATCACTATAATGGGAATGGGTAGACAACTTCAAAATGTAGATTAAATCTCTTAATAGGTGTGTATTTCACAAAGTATCTAAACATGGTCAAGAATAAGCAAAACGTTGCAGAGTTCCATAGTTTCACTATAAATAAACTAATTTTTAAAATTAAACACAAAGATATTTGTATGAAAATTTTCAAATTTAAATATATAAAAAAATACAAACTACAACAAATTACAAACTCAAATGTAAAAACAAAAACAAAATTCCATAAATTTAAGGTAACACTCTATTCTTTCTTCACACTTCTACAGAACAATATTGACTTCAAGAAAATTTCACGAACTGGATCAAAGTACAAAGGTGTATTTTACTTGTAATACTATATTCTTTCTTTATTTAACCAAAAATGAAAACAATTAATAGGCATTCCAAATGTAGATTAAATCCAGATAAAATGCACATCCAAATGTATATTAAACCTATTAATAGGCTTGTATTTCACAAATTATCTAAACATGGGAAAGAATAAGCATTCTCATCATGATTGTGTGTAATAAAAGTCCTAACAAAAGCGTGTGACAGGATCAAGAGGTGAGAGTGAAAAATCCAAAATGGAATCCTATTGCAACAACTATAAATTATTCTCCTAATTGTTAATTTAATTTAACAATTTATTTACTATTTTCTACAAAAATATTGAATAAATCACATTGCAACCTATACAAATAAAAATGTGGAAGAATAAACGTTGGAAGAAATGCTAGCACACACACATAAAAATAACTAAATTATTTTTGGACAATAGTCCCAAGAAAAACCAAACTTGGTAAAATCGATGCAGTAGCTGAGGGTTTTATTATTAAGTAGCGTGAAAAATATGAGTAAAATATGGATGTCGAATACTAGCAATCCTACAAAGAAAATAATGGCAAAAATCTAGTAAGGAATTCTCCTCACCCCATAGGAAAATTTGGGCTCTTACTACAACTCCAAATGAGTTGTCTAAACTGGCTCTTTGTATCTACTACGTCACCCTAGCGTAGTCCCTTCTTTACTCAATTTGAAATAGCCTCTCCTTAAGTTGTCTAGCATGATTTTGTCTGGAAAATGTCTCTCTTGGTCTTTGGAACCTTTGTCCTGCTTCTGGCACTGAAACGCGTCTTTCCCCAATAGAATCAAAACTTCCTCTATAGGTTACTACGTTGCCCCAACGTCAGCCTCTCTGTGGCTCTTCTGCCTCTCTGCAAATCCACTCACCAAATCTGAAAATTTTCCTTAGGCTTCACTATCTTTGCCCCTCTCTCACTACTTCGATCTATGGCTCTCTCTTTGGAAACTGACTGTTGCTACTCAAGAAATTGATCTGCTAAGGAAATCAAATTGCTCAAGTGTCTTCTCCATCACCACATTGACCTCCTCTTATAATCCATTGTTGGAGCACCAACGACCAATATTAAAACATAATCGACAACTAGGATCATCTTGGAGTCAATACTTGTGATTTTCTAGGTGATTCACACCTTGACTTAACTAATATTAATTAATTAACCATATTCCCTAAGTTTAGACTTAGGAAATATTTAAAAAACTAGTTAATAATCTAATTAAGTCATTTCTAGGTGGAATTTCCATAAACAAATTTTAGGTTTTGGAGATCTCATGTATTCTATCCTCTCCAGAAATTTTTGTGTCTAGAACACATCCAATGCTACAAAAACTAACACTCCCTCTTAGTGGGGAATGTGTTCTAATGTTATTTCACACCCTGTAATAGCACCCTGTCTTTGCATCATCTCCTGTCACACTGTTGATGTCTGACCATACTTCCCACCAACCACTGCGCAACTCTGATATACAATGCATTTGTGTTGCTTCTAACACTGCCATATTGCTACCAACATTGCATCTACACTGCAACTCCCTCTCATCTATTGTTGCTGCAACTACACATCTGCAACTGAAAGAATCTAAAAGAATAAATCAATTATGTTCAGTATGCTGCATATGTCTCCCTTAGTCTTTGACTTCTACTAGAATTTGCACGGTCACTGAAGAATCTATGATGTTGTTGACTTTACACTATGCCAACTGCACTGCACTCCCCAACATCTAACTGCTACTAGTCTCCGAAATTGTCACTCGGGCATCTGACTACATCAATTGTCACTGATCCATCCTGCTACTCAATATTGTGGGCCCCTGTAGCCAAATAATTATCCACGGGGTGGACTCCTGAAGGCTCCTGCCCAATTGTAGCACTTTGGGGCTACAACACCAAGTCACCCAACCTCGCTACTCAACGTATATTGAAAAACATAACAAAGTCTTCCTCCAACCTAGAGGAAAGCCTATCGATCTCAGCTGAAGCTTCCTGTTGGTCCTGCTTCTCCTCCTTGTCCTTCTTCCTTAGAGGAAACTAGGTATTGTAGTGACCGAGATGACCACATCTAAAGCATTCAACCTTTGACAAATCCTTCTTCTTCTTTCTCTACTCCCCCTGTTCCTAACTGGGATCTTTTGACGCAAGGGCCACTTTCTCTTCTTCATTCACTTGCTTCTGCTCATTGTTGTTTTCACTAATGGAGCTCTTTAGAAGAGCTCACCTCAATTCCTCCTGTTGAAAGTTAGCCCACATATTTTCCCAATCTGGTTGCTTGTCTCTGCCAAATATACTTTGGAAAAAAACTTTCCACTCCTCCTAGACATTATTTAGTGCTAATCTCACAAGCTCTGTGGGTTGAGGCGTTGCCTCAATAGCTGAAAACTAATCTCAGACCTCCTGAATCTTGGTGAGGAAGGGTTTTATGCCTTCCCCCTTCTGCATCCTGATGCATCTCAGCTTCTCCTCCAAGTACATATTCCGATGATCTACGTCGTGGGGAAATGCCACAATGAGAGATTCAGGCCATATTCATCCAACAGGAAAGACATCCTCGCCTTCTAGATGACATAGTTGGAGGAGTTGTACAACCTATCCTGATCTCTCAGCCTGGTTGTTGTCATCTCAACAAATTATCAAAAATCACCTCTTTCCTTCTGTTCAGCTGCTTCTCTGTTATTCGTGCTCCCTTATGAAGTGAGAAGATCTTCTCACAATGACTGCTTATCTACAAGGAAAAAATTGAACTTCTTAAGACTAGAATTTCCCCGAGGAAACTTTTCCCTCTGTGTGTGCTTTTCTTCCTTCTACCTGAAGTTGGCTTTTCTCTAACAAACTACTACAAACACCACTGCGTCCAACTTAGAGATCTACTCCATGCAAATATTTAGTTTCTCCCTCTGCCTCTGGAATCACTCGATCTGGAGATATCGAATTTTTCTTCCCCTAACTCAGAAAAATTGAATCTCCTCGAGTAACTTGACCTCTTAGCTAAGTGACTACACTGCCCCTGGGAATTTTGATTTGGTACTTAACAATGAAATTCCTTCTCTCTTCACCTCTGATCTCTTTGTCTAATCAATTGTGCTTTGGTACCATGTGAAAATTCCAAACTGGAATCCTATTGCAGGAATTGGAAATTATTCGCCTAATTGTTAATTTAATTTAACAATGTATTTGTTTTTTGCTACTGAAAATACTAAATAAATCACACTGCAACCTACACAAATAAAATTGTGGAAGAATAAATGCTGGAAGAAATGCTAGCACACACACATAAAAATAACTAAATTATTTTTGTACAAAATTCCCCAGAAAATCCAACTTGGTAAAACCAGTGCAACAACTAAGGGTTTTATTATTGAGCAGTGGTGAAAAATATGAGTACAATCTGCATGTTGAATACTGGAAATCTTGTAGAGAAAATACTGGCAAAAAACTAGTAAGGAAATCTCCTCACCCCACAGGCAAGTCCAACCTATAACCATAGCTCCAAGTGAGTCATACAAGCTAGATCTACGCAACTACTGCATCACCCTAGTGCAGTCCCTTCTGCACTCAGTTCGAAACAGTCTCTCCTCAAGTTGTATGGTCTACTCCTATCTGGGAAAATGTCTCTCCTGGCATTTATATCCTCTTTCTAGCTTCTGGAACTGAAACTCATCTTTCCCCATCACAATCGAAACTTCCTCTAGAGCCTACTACGTTTCCCCAGCATCAGCCTCTCTATGGTTCTTTTGCCTCTCTGCAAATGCACTCATCGAATCTGGAAATCTTCCTCCGGCTTCACTGTCTCCGCTCCTCTCTCACTGCTTCGATCTTTGGCTCTCTCTATGGAAACTAACTATTCCTACTCAGGAAATCGAACTGCTCAAGTGTCTTCTCCAACACCACATCGACCTCCTCTTATAATCCATTGTTGGAGAAACAAGGGCCAAGATTGAAACATAATCGATGGCTAAGATCATCTGGGAGTCGATCCATGTGATTTTTTAGATGATTCACACCTTGACTTAATTAATATTGATTAACTAACCATATTCCCTAAGTTTAGACTTAGGAAATTTAAAAAAAAACTGGTTAATAATCTAATTAAGTCATTTCTAGGCGAAATTTCCAAAAACGATTATTTGGTTTTGGAGATCTCATGTATTCTATCCTCTCCACAAAATTTCGTGGCTAGAACACATCTGATGCTACAAAAACTAACACTGAGGTACCCAACCTCTAATGATCAGATCTCTTCCCTTCACTCTCTCTTCGAAACCTCGTGGAATCACACCATATTCATCAGTAGGCAATGCAAGGGAATCATTTGAATTTGTTTTTATTCACTTCTAGAAGCCGATATAGTTGAGTTGTTTGAGTAGGAGTTGTTCCTTAAAAATAGTGCTAAATGTGTGTAGGTAATAATGGTCAGTATGCCAAATGTGTTTTCGAATCATTGAGAGCTAAATTATAATATTTCCCATCTAAAATAATACCAAGGATTTCGTATTTAGTTAGCAGATCCTACTTGTTTGGATCTAAGAAAATTATTTTAAGGTGGAAGTGTATTCGAGTAATGTGGGTAGAATAAAAAAAAAAAGAAACAGATTTGTTGTTTTCTAGAAATAATAGACACACTTTGTTTTTCTTTATCATTGAATTACTAAATTTGTTGGGGTTGAATGAATTTGAACTCTATCATACATGGATTAATATATGATTTGTTTTAATATACATACGCTGTTAAAGTTTGTGCGCAGTTAAATGTTTGAGGCTTCAAAGTACTCTATGCTCCATGAGATGGCATAATCTACATTATGAATCCAAGGATTTTTGCTTCAAATTACTAAAGAACAATTAGGACAAATATACAAAATAGTGGTGTGCCAATTGGAATGAATTATTTGTAAAAGAGTTATACCCATTGTTGATTGGCCAGAATAAATCATCATGATCTGTTGGTGGAACACATTAAAAATGCATTTAATAGTGTACCATCGCAACTGATTAACAAATGATTTATGTAGAGAGGAAGTGCAAAGGGCCAAGTTCACAACTGTAATATCAATGCTCATTCTACGAGCATGAGTAAGACCTAATTAAGGAAATTACAAATTATTTCTTTTCAACACAAAGTTAAATTATCATATCAATGATGAGGTGTTTTTTTCAATGCTTATTGGGTCTATTTGGGTTTAATATTCTTATGTTAAAACTAGGTGAAGAATAGCAATTGAATCATCCTCGAAATCAATTTTGGTAGTCTTACTGCATTTCACTATTGATCAGAACCCATGTTGGCTTGCTTAGATTGATGTACCTATGTAATTTTTCTATTTTGAGAAAAATATTATCAATTTGGTTCAAGGTTTGTTTTTTTGAGTAGAGACACAAGTTCCTAGATCTATTACGAGTCATAATTCCATTCAAACAACTACATCAGCATGAATACTACTTGCATTATCCCTAATGACCCATATGAAGGACTCTTCACTTGCCTCTAGCCCTAGTTCCATATCCTCGATTTGTTTATTTGAAAGGTAGGTCTGGCTACCAAAGAAAATATAAATAACAAACTTCTCTTTCTAAATTTCAATATATAGAAGACATGTTGAATCATCGATTGAAGGTGGTTTCCCTCTTTCAATCATGGTTCACTCTACTTCGCTTCGAATACAGTAGGAGGAGGCAGAGGACCCACAAACCAAACATGCCTACCTAAAACTCTCTGCACATGTTCTATGTAAATGGCTTCTAGATCATAGAAAGTGTTGATAATAGCACCCCAACTTTTTAAATTCAAATTCATGGACCATCTCATGAATCTAGAGGCAAGGTCAAGCCTCTTACAGGCATAGGCAAGGCATGAGATTTGATACCTTGGAAAACTAATGGGATGAGGAAATTCAGGAATATGGATTGTATCATTATCTGATGATACTTTTTCATGTGGCATGTATTTCCATGGATAATAGTTGACATAAATAACAAAAGCACCGAATGGGTGATATATTGTCCTGTGTATACCCATCTTGGTAGTTGTGTTCTAAGTCCATCCAAGGAAGAAATTGTTGATAATGCAAATAGGAGGTTCAAATCCATAATATGGGTTATTATTTTTTTGTTGGAACCATTCTTCTATTGGATGAATGAGCTCCTTGAATGAATCTAATGAAGCTATGAAGAATGGGATGATATGATAAGGAAGTTGCACCATGTTTTCACATCAGGACAGTATCCCTTCAATGGGAGGCAGGGGAATGTTAAGAGATTGAATTTGAAGACCCTCTGATGAATCTCTCTGCAAAAAAGGATTTTAGATGATTCAATGAGTTGTGAGGATTGCTACAGAGAGGCCATGGGAAGTAATGGTGTGGGTGAGGTCGAGAAGGGAAATCATATGGCCCTATGTTGGGAATGGGAATGCAAGTACGTAAGGGATTTTATCCATGTTCTCTGCCATTGTAGTCTTGTCAAGTTTGTTTTAAAATTTGGGTTCCATTTTGGGTCTTAGAGTAGTTATAGTTGATGGAAAACCAGAGGGGAAGGTGGTCCTCTCATATTAATCAATCTTTTTAAATATTCCAAACTTGTAATTTAGTAAATATAAAATAAGTGAACTAATTTTGGAAGATTAGTGGATTCTCATACCAGATATTTCAACGGCAGGGTTGGGTGGACATGAGGATGAGGCATTGCACCCAACAGAGTAGAAAATCCAGCACCCAACAAAGATGCAAATCACAAAAAAAATTATATTCAAAACAAATTCATAGATAATAACTCCAAAATAACCACAAAAACAGTGCCAGACGACAACTATTGATATAAAGATTATCTAAGGTTGTCATTGATGTCAAACCAAGCAGCACCAAGGATGACCCTGAACTTCCATGGAACATTGGGCATCATCATTCATGGTTTCTCATCCCATAACCATTATAGGAGTACTCTACTCAAAAATATCTTTCTATCGGTATATAGCTCTCCTCGTAATTCCTCGCGGTTTGTATGTTATTCAGGATTGAATTTAGTAACCCCAATTATTGGGATAAAAACCCATGTTCTTGTGGCATGGAATTTATCATTGATTTTGGTCATTTAATAGTCAATAATTAATAAATTTTTAAGCTCTTAAAATCCCTCCAACAGTCTCTATAGAAGCCTCTCTCAACTCTATAAAAAGAAATCTCATATATCCTCCAAAAGTAGCGATCGTGGAATTTTCACTATAACTTTATTTATGAGAAGTCTTAGATGCCAAAATTAAAACCCATTTGAGCTGAAATCATGATGAACTTAGTGACAAAATTTCACATCTTGATTAGCTATATTTTCGAAGATATGATCTTTGGAAGTTAGGGTTTTTACAAGCTCCCAAATTTCATCTCAAAGAGGTGACCTTGGGAAAATCGTCATAACTCTATCTCTGAGAAGTGGATTGGAATTCTATAAAAAGTGGTGGATAGTACATGGACTTTAGTTTTCTATGTATCAATTTTAGAGCTGAAGGAGGAAAAAATGAAACGTGGCACGACGTACAAGTTATCTCTACTAAACTAGTCCATAATTAGGTCATTGTGAGAGATTGGGTGTAACTTTTCCTTGAAGAATACAAATCAGGTTAGGCTTGTGGCATTGGAAAGAAGACTCAGAGGGATACTATAGGACCTAAGATCACATATTGGGAATCTAAAAGCATAGAGATACATCAGATTCAATATCGTTCTCCTAGAAGGCAAGAAAAAAAAAACCTAGATCAAGTGTTGTCAAGGGTTGCAAAGGACCAGAATTTCTAGGGCAGCAAAGAGTAAGGTGTAGAAAAATGATGCAGCAAAGGTAAGCTCCAGGTAAGTATCTTCTATATATTCATGTTCATCTCTTAATTTCATTAGGTTCTTTGTATTCTAATTTGTTGTTTTTGTTTAGCACTGACATATGCTCTGCAGAATGAGGTAAGTTTTGCTACTATCATGTCATGGGTATTTCCTTGAAGACTTTTTGCAAGTATTATATATTCATCAAGAGAAGACTCAATGCAAATTCTAATGTTTTTAAGAATGAGAAATGGTAGCATGACAAAAGAAGCAATAAAGGTGCATAATAGCAGCAAGAATTTCACCACATGAAGTCTTCAAGTGGGCAGCACTGCATACAGTCACTGTAAAAGTATCATTGTACAGAGTCATTGCAAAATTTGTACAAGTGTCTATCTACCAATAGTTGAAGAGGCAGTGCCAGGAGGTCTAGGATCATCATTATGTGGTTGTGTCATAGTTGGGGTTATGGTCTAGTGTGTATTCTTCTTCTACATCATTTTATAGCATTGTAAAGTGGACCATTTTCCCTGGTACGGGAGTCCATTCTTCTTTTATTCTTCTATAGGGTGGTAGGGTGGTGCTAGGTTGGTGCATGAAGTCACCAACAGGTTCAAGCCTGTGAAAAATTTAGGGTGGTAGGGTGGTGTTAGGGTGAGTTGTAGCTCATTGGGTGTTGGGACATCCGTTTAGTTGACTACTGAAGAATCTTGGGCATTGGAGCATCCATCCAGTGGGAGTTGGAGAAGAATGTTTTTCTATATTCTAAGAAGTTGGAGCTTTCTTTTCAATTGGAGTTGAAGATTAAAGAATTATTAGAAAAGTGTTCATGTGGTTTTTGTCCCAGAGGGGATTTCCACCTTAAAAACTGTATGCATTTGTGTTCCTTTTATTTACTGCTATCGTTGTACAAACACTGATAATAATTGAAGATTAACTAATGCTCTGAAAGATTAATAATAATACTAATTGAAAGGAATATTGATTCACCCCCCCGCCTTTCAGTATTTCCAGCAATTGATATCAGACCTTGGTTCCTTCAATAGCAGTTTAACAACTGGAAGGAGATCATGGAGCATACCAAGAATGGTGCACCTCTATTTAATGAAAATAAGTATGCACTCTAGAAAGGAAGAATGGAGCTCTATCTCTTGGCGCAAAGTTACGAAGTATGGGACACTATTCAAAATGGATTTACCCCAACCGCGGATGCAGAAGGTAAGAAGAATTTGGTAGTTGATGCAACAACAAAGAATATTATTATTAGTGGACTTATTGAATATGCTTATCATAAGGTGTTGGGTTGTAAAACCACCAAAAATGTATGGGACAAGCTTGAGAATATATATGCAGGTGACTCAAATGTCAAAGAAGCAAAGCTTCAAATCTACATAGAAAAATTTGAGCAACTCAGAATGAAAGAAGATGCCAACATTGCTGCATACTTCCAACACGTTGATGAAATAACCAACACTTTGGAAGGACTGGGAGAGCCTGTTGATGAGAAGACTATTATACGAAAGATTCTTAGAACTTTACCAGGGATATTCAACCCAAAGGTATCGGTCTTAGAATACAGTGCAAATATGGCCAAACTCAGCAAAGAGGAATTACATGGAGTTCTCATACCATATGAAATGAGACTTGTGAAGAAGAGGGTACTTCACATCTAGAAACTATGTTCGCTACATCTAAGAAACAAATAAGGACAAACAACCTTCAAAGGAAAATACCTGCACCTACAAGTGTGAAGAAAAGGAAGATGATGAAGAAGGTTTTTCAGATGGAGAATATGCTTAATTTACAAGAAAACTAAAAATTGGCAAGAAGAAAGGATTCAAAAGTAACTTTCTATCTAAAGAAGATAGCCCATCATCTGATGAAGATAGTGACAGTGAAGAAGAAACAAATGAGGGAGTATTGTTTATGGGAAAGCACAATAAACAAGAGGTATCAAACAATGAAGAAGAAGGGTTGACCATAGAAGAATTTTCTAAGGAGGCAATAAAGCTTATAAAAGAGCTCAAGGCTGAGAAGATTCGTTACAATACTCTTGAAGAACAAGTTCAAGGTCTCAAAATTGAATTTAAAGAACACAAATGTATTGAAGAGTTACTTCAAAAGAAGTTGGAAGAAAGCAACTAAGAAAGGGAAGCATTAGAAGCCGAAGTAGTCTCGTTGCGTAAGGAAGTGAAGAAGGGAAACATTATACAAAACTATGCCAACAACTCAAGGGCGTTGGAAGAAATCAATAATATAGAAACACGAGACCTCAAGAGAGATGTCCAACAGAAGCAACAAGAACTCGACATAGCATTTGCAAAGATTAGTAGGATCACACAATAGATGCAGGAAGCAGAAATTGAAAGGAAGGAATCTGATCAAAGATACATATCCATTGTTGACCAAAAGAAAAAGGAATTAGAAACATCTTCAATAGAAATAAGCAAGCTCAGGATTGAAAATAAGCAAAAGGAAGAGATACAAGTTCTCAATAGAGAAGTAGAGAATACCAGTCTTCTCAAGCTATAGGTTGAAGGGGCAGAAAAAATAAGGAAGATCTTGAAAGTATGGTTTTAAGAAGATCTTGTCAAAAGCAAGAAGAACTTGATGCAACCCATGATGAGATCAACAAACTGAAGGGACCACAAAAAGAACACTTACAAGATAAGACAAATGAAGAAGCAAAAATGAAGGAAATTTAAGATGGTAAAGCTCCAGTTGATGAAGGTACAAGCTCCACGGCTTCACAGGATGATTCTAAGAAGGAAGTTGATCAAAGTGAAAATCCAAAGAAGAATGTTGCAACTCCAAAGAAGAAAGGACCACAACAAACTACAACATTGCCTCCAAAGAAGAATGAAAAATCTTCCAGGTATGTTCATTTATTTAATGGTTATTTCTTTTTATGTGCTAACTATGGACATATGGCTAGGGATTGTGAAATTTTTGATAGGTACAATCATTATCTGCAAAACCTTAGAAGAAATTTTGCAAGATCACGAGACAGGTTCCATGATGATTTTGTCAGAAGTGAATATGTGCTAGATGGGCCAAATATTGAATGTTTCAAATGCCATAACTATGGCCATAGCGCTCGCGGTTGTAGATATCAGATGGAATTGCCTATGGACAACATTAAATGCCTCAAGTTTCATAACTATGGGCACATGGCTCGAGATTGCAGGAATAATAAGGTCTGGAAAAGGAAATAGGTACAAGAAGACAAAGCAAATAACAAGGTTTCAGCAGTTATGCTTTTAGGATTTGTAAAAGAAAAAGGTGATGAGGAATTAGCAGTTTCTTTAGATAATGACTCGAGTCAAGATGGCCCATTAAGTGACTCACTATTTTGAACAATCTGGCTTGTTGACTCCTTAATGTTTGTACAGGAGGAGTCTATGCAACAGTATATGGCACAAGTCTGTAATTAACAGGAAGGTAGTTTGAACAAGATGGTATTTTAATTAAAGGTTCAAGGGGAGAAAAACAATTGAAGGATTACAGGTTGAAGGAATCAATTTTGAAGAAACATTTTGTCTTGTTGCCAGAATGGAAGTTATCATAATGTTTCTTTCCTATGCATGTTCAAGAAAAATAAAATTCTACCAAATGGATGCTAAATCATCATTTCTAAATGGCGAATTAGAAGAAGAAGTTTACATCGAACAACCTGAAGGTTTTCTACTATCAAAAAAAGAAGACCATGTTTGGAGGTTAAAGAAGGCTTTGTATGGTCTCAAGCAGGTTCCCAAAGCATGGTATGCTCGTCTTGATGGATATCTACATCAAAAAGGGTTCAAGAAAGGTACTGCTAATAGCAATCTTTACATACAAATAGATAACTATAATTAACAATCATTGAGGTATATGTGGATGATATAATATTTGGTATCAATGATGATCAACTAAGTAAGAACTTTTCTACAAATATGCAAAGTGAGTTCGAGATGTCTTTACTTGGTGAGTTGACATACTTCTTAGGGCTTCAAATATCTCAGCAAGAGAAAGGAATATTTATATGTCAAGCCAAGTACATCAAGGAGATACTCAAGAAATTCAAAATGGAAGATTGCAAACACGTCCTTACTCTGATGGTAACAGGTTGCAAAATGAACATAGACAACTCATCTAAGGATGTGGATCAGAGGTTGTACATATCTATGATTGGTAGTCTTCTATATGTAATAGCCTCCCAACCAGATGTTATGCAAGCAGTTGGATAAGTAGAAATATTCCAAGCAGCACCAAAAGAATCACATATTATTGCCATCAAAAGAATTCTTCGATATCTAAAGGGCACAACAAAATATGGCTTGTGGTATCCCAAGGGCAAAAATCTCATTATTCAATCCTTTATAGATGCAGATTGGGCAGGAAGCGTTGATGATCATAAGAGTACTAGTGGAGCAACATTCTATCTAGGTGGTTGTCTCATATCATGGTTGAGCAAAAAGCAAACCTCAATCTCGTTATCTACAGTGGAAGCAGAATACATTGCAACGGCAGCTTGTTGTACTCAAGTCCTTTGGATGAAACAAACTTTTCAAGATCTTCAAGTACAATTCAGTGAGCCTATTCCCATCTTCTGTGATAACACCAGTGCCATCAGCATCTCCAAGAATCTTGTCATGCATTCAAAAACAAAACACGTTTCGATCAAATATCATTTTGTTAGAGAACAAGTGGCTGAAAAGAATATCAAACTGGAATATGTTGGTACAAAAGAACAAATAATTGATATCTTCACTAAACCTTTACCTCATGAAGCATTTGAATATCTTCGCCAGAAGCTTGGGATTCTCCCAAGTTCTCATTAGATTTTCCTTATTCAGAAAATAAAGGGGGAGTGGAAGTGTGTACAGGTCCACAGGATGGTCGTGTGTCAGCGTGAGTTACCCTTTTCTATTGATATCAAAGGGGGAGAGAAGGCAGTAGGAAGAGGTGCCTTGATCGCAGGGGGAGTACTTGTGTTTCCATCAATGCTAAAGGGGGAGATTATTGATCTAAAGATGATCTAAGGTTGTCATTGATGTCAACCCAAGCAGCACCAATGATGACCCTGAACTTCCATGGAACATTGGGCATTAGCGTTCATGATTTCTCGTCTCATAACCATTATAGGAATACTCTACTCAAAAATAGCTTTCTATCAGTATATAGCTCTCCTCGTAATTCCTCACAGTTTGTAAGTTATTCAAGATTGAAGTTAGTAACCCCAATAGTGGGCTAAAACCCCATGGGGTTGTGGCATGTTATTTATCATTGATTTTGGTCATTGAATAGTCAATAATTAATAATTTTTTAAGCTCCTAAAATCCCTCCAACATTCTCTATATAAGCCCCTCTCAGCTCTATAAAAAGAAATCCCATATTTCCTCCAAAAGTAGTGATCATAGAATTTTTGCTATAACTTTATTTCTGCGAAGTCTTAGATGCCGAAATTAAAACTCATTTGAGATGAAATCATAATGAACGTTGTGACCAAATTTCAGATCTTGGTTCACTATATTTTCAAAGATATGATATGTGGAAGTTAGGGTTTTTGCAGGATCTCGAATTTCATCTCAAAGAGGTGACCTTGGGAAAATCATCATAACTCTCTCTCTGAGAAGAGGATTGGAATTATGTAAAACATGAAGGATAGTACATGGAATGTAGTTTTCTGTGTATCAATTTCAGAGCCGAAGGAGGAAACAGTGACACATGGCACGTCGTACAAGTTCTCTCTACTAAACTAGTCCATAATTAGGTCATTGTGAGAGATTGAGCATAACTTTGCCTTGAAGAATCCAAATTGGGTCAGACCTATGGCATTGGAAATAAGACTCAGAGGTATACTATAGAACCAAAGATCACATATTGGGGATGTTATGAAACCAGCTCACAAAAAGATAGAAAAGACAGATCAATGCCTTATAATTCAGCCTCTTCGAGGGGGCAACCTCCTTTACATTATACAAATGAAAAATTCTTCGATGATACAAATGAAAATACCTCCTTTCTATATATATGAGTCTAAGGGGTCATAACATAATCAGAGCCGACATAACAATAATAATTTAAGGGCACAATAATAACAATAGTGGGCTTCTATGGGGCACAATAGTAGCAATATGGGCACTACATGGGTACATCAATATAATAAGTGGGTTGTACTAATAACAATAAGGGGTTACACTAGTAGTATAGGGGCCTAACAGGGGATCTGAATCATAGAGATACATCAGATTCAATATCATGCTCCTAGAAGGCAAGAAAATAAAAACCTAGATCAAATGTTGTCAAGGGGTGCAAAGGACCAAACTTTCTAGGTTAAAAAAGAGCAAGGTGCAGAAAAATGATGCAACAGAGTTAAGCTTCAGATAAGTATCTTCTGTATATGCATGTTCATCTATTAATTGCATTAGGTTATTTGTATTCTAATTTGTTGTTTTTTTAGCACTGACATATGCTCTGCAAGATGAGGTAAGTTTCGCTATTATCATGTCATGGGTATTTCCTTGAATACTTTTTGTACGTATTATATATTCATCAAGAGAAGACTCAATGCACAATCTAATTTTCTGGAGAATGATAAAGGGTAGCATGACAAGAGCATCAATCAAGGTGCAAAACAGTAGCAAGAAGTTCACCACATGAAGTCTTCAAGTGGGCAGCACTGCATACAGTCATTGTAAAAGTATCATTGTACAGAGTCATTGTAAAAGCATCATTGTAAAAGTTGTACAACTATCAATTTGCCAAGAGTTGAAGAGGCAGTTTCGGGAGGTCTAGGATCATCATTAGGTGGTTGTGTCATAGTTGGGGTTATGGTCTAGTGTGTCTTCTTCTTCTACATCATTCTATATCATTGTAAAGTGGACCATTTTCCCTGGTACGGGAGTCCATTCTTCTTTTATTCTTCTATAAGGTGGTAGGGTTGCGCTAGGCTGGTGCATGAAGTCACCAACAGGTTCAATCATGTGAAAACTTCAGGGTGTTAGGGTGGTGCTAGGGTGAGTTGTAGCTCATTGGGTGTTGGGGGATCCATTCAGTTGACTACTGAAGGATCTCGGTCGTTGGAGCGTCCATCCAGTGGGAGTTGGAGAAGAATGTGTTTCTATATTCTAGGAAGTTGAAGCTTTCTTTTGAATTGGAGTTGAAGATTAAAGAATTATTAGAAAAGCGTTCATGTGGTTTTTGTCCCGGACGAGGTTTCCACCTTAAAAATTGTGTGCATTTGTGTTCCTTTTGTTTACTGCTATCATTGTACAAACACTGATAATAATTGAAGATTAACTAATGCTCTAGAAGATTAATAATAATACTAATTGAAAGGAATATTGATTTACCCCCCTCCCCCAACCCCAATATTTCCAATAACAATAACAGTCCATGACCGTAACAATAGTTCTATATCACAACACCATAATACTATAGCAAATATTTTGAAAGAACAACTAGTGAAAAATTTGTTAAGGCCTCATAACACACATATATATAATCACCTTTTCAGCTGAAAAAAGTTTTCTGAAAAATATTTTTTTGTCCCAAAAATACTAATTTTCGGATCCCCCCCCTCAAAGCCAAAATATATTGCACATTATTCGAGGCTACCATTAACGTAAACAGCCAAATTTCGAGTGAAAGTTATATTTAAACATTTAGTCAAACAAAAAAAAACTAGTTTGACCAAAAAATTATATATTTTGGCAGGATAAAATAATATTTCGGTTGAAAAAATACGATCATGAATTTTTCACAAGAAATTCTCACAAAATTGTAACCCAGCTTCACATTTTCACCTGTGACACTAGCCCCAATCATGGAACATGAAGCTACTACTTGCTTCTCCAAAGAATGATACTCACTCCTATGCTAGACTAGAGAAGCCATGGCCACAAATCTCTAGTTCCGAGCCCTTTGCTTGAGTTATGAGGGTTTATTTATAAATATGATATGAACTTTCATCTCCCCTTGTGACCTTTGAGCTTCCCTCATGACTCTTGGACTTCTTTTGTCTTTATTCTAACTAATGACTCTTCATATTCCACATTTGACTCTTGGACTTCCACTTACATTTACACTCTTATTATTTTCTAAATATAATAAGACAAAACTCTACACATAGGAAAAAATGTGGCTAGAGCCTAATAAGACAAAACTTTATACATTATGCTTAAGTTTGAGGAAAATCTAGCTCGACAACTTCCACTTGAAGCTTTGTTGTAACATATTGGTACCAAGCTTTATGCTATGATGCTATGTCTTAAAACTTGGATAGAATATCTGGCGTATTTTTGGCTTATGCCTTTTTAGCATTTAGATAGATAGATTTGGATCCAATTTGAACATTGTTCCGTAATTATAACAGCTTCATGTTTACCTTGGCATGTACGACTACATACAACTGCATGTTCTGCGCTGTGATTTCCAAATCCTCTTTAGTAATGACCTACTTCAAATTGTTCAAGTATTCTTGGATTTCCTGCTTAATAACATTTCTTCCCTTTGTCTCTGCAAATGCTCCAACATAAGGAATCTTGTGTGCTCTGACCAAGGAGTCCAAACCATTATACAATTGTGCATAGGAAGTTATAATGTTGACCACATAAGTACCAAACTCCTTGTTACTTTTCATAATCATTCTAACCTCAACCTTCTCCAATTCTGCTTATTGTCTTATTTTCCTAGACAATTCTGATGGTGAATTCCTATAATTAGTGTCCCATTCCTGGATCATGTTGATGGCTACATGAATCACCTTCAGAACTTTCACATTCTCCCACAATTTCTTTTGCATTGCATGCAAGGGCACAACCACCTTATGAAGGGTGATCAACTCTTCATACAGTTGCCTCAAGGTGTCCCCCAGTGTTTGAATTTCATCAAATATCACTACCCATGGCTCCTTCAAGTGAGAATTAGCATAATACAATTGTTGGTTCTTGGCATGGAGATGATCAATCTGTTGTCTTGTAGCAACTAGCTCCTTTACCAATTTCTTGTTTTCCTCCATCAAGAAGTCTGTGTTTACTTTTGCAGCTCTTGCAAAGGCTATATTTTTTGTTGCAACTATCCTCGGATTCCTCCTCGTATCAGTCACAATCACCCTCTCTGTATGAATGGATGCAAGATGAACTAGGCCATTAAGAAAATATTTATACCTTTCTTGTATTATTTTTTTCTTTAGCTGATCAAAATTCAAGTTGGAAATATCCATGACAATATCATCGTCTAGAAGAGCTATTCCCATTTTGTTGAATTGGATTTGGCCACTTGTAGGAGGAGGTGAAGGTTGACTAGTTATTTGTTCTACAATGGGCACCATGTCAGCCTCTTTGTTCTCCTCCTCCTCCCACTCAACCTCCATGTCTTGGACATGTATCTACTCCTCATTTTCTCATGCAAATTCCTCATCTTACTTTTTCTTTTTTTCTTCCTCCATCAATTGTCTCTGATGTTCTTCATCAAGTTATTTATGTCTCTCTTCTTCTTCTTTCTTCTTTCTCATTTCTTCATGTGCCTGCATGTCTTCTCTTTCTGTCCTTTCCTACTCTTATTTTTGTATTTGTTCCTCCTCCTGTCTCTTCTCTTCTTCCTATTGCTTCCTCTTTAATTTTTTTGAGTTCTTTCTCCTATTTTTTGCTGCATTGGCCACTCTTAGAATAAAAGGATCTACTTCATATTTTTTTCTTTTCTCTGCTTCTGGCCCTCTTGTACTTAATAATAACTGGAATGGAAATTTCCTACTACTCTCCTTCCTAGACAAAATCATGGTCATGTACTTCACTACGAGGGTTTGTCTCTTCTCCTAGTGCATGTGATTAGGAAGCATTATAACAATTCTTAATCTTCTCTTCCTCTTTCTGAATATAGGATCATAAGGCTAGGAAAAATGGAACTTAGCATAGTGTCTTTTGCACACTCCCCTGGGATCATACCTTTGAAATCTCATAACATTTAACATAAAATTGATAAGTTTCTCAGCTTCCACTTCCATAAATTTTAAGCTCTTGAGCTCATAGGATCCCACCTACAAAGGAAAGGAAGCCCAAGGTGCTTTCTTCTTTCTCTGTACTGCTTGAGATAGAGTTGTGATGAGATGATAAGCAACCTCCTACATGGCCACTTTATCTGTCACATACCTCAAAGAAATATGTGGAGGCTTCTGAAAACCTAATACTCTTAGGTATGTACCATCAGGTGAGGAAAACTAATATGTTACATATGCCACTATCTTCATAGCCTCATGGGACATGCAAGGAGCTTCTTTCTCAAAGATCATATGATACAAAACCATGAATAAATTCTCAAAAAATTTGTCGTACAATCTGAAAACAATTTGTGATACACATGGATAGGGAGCTATCTAAGGGTCCACTTCCATACTAGACCCAAGAATTCATAGCGAGTGTTATCACTAAGATTTTTTCCTCAGAAGTTATAAAGAAGGAATAGTCTGAGGTAACCACAAACCTAACCTTTTAGACTTAGGTTCTAGCCAACCTAAGTCCAAAGATGGCTCTCTCTTTATAATTTAACTTTGTTTTAAATAAGATTTCAGGCTAGTTCTTAGTGTTCAGGGTTGTTTTGCTGTGATTGGATGGTGGAATTAAGAAGACAGATGGGCAGAGCAAATATTCAGGCCATTGGGCTATGAAGTCAATCAAGAAAGGCTTAACTGGATCTGATCTATCACTAAGGTAAGAGCCCACAGGGAAAGCTAGCACATCAAAAGAAAATCTACAGGTTTCAATGGATGAAGTAGTCCTAATCAGGGCAAAGGGCAATGAAGAATCCTTCACCGGGATTAAGATGAAGAAAGGAAGGATGATGAGTAGGAAAGGGAATTGAAGAATCCTTTGCTATGGACCAAAGGAGGGGTAAACTACAGAAGTAAGGGAGCAATTAATAATTCCCAGACCAAGGCAGTTTAGTAGAAAACGTAAAGAAAGGATACAGTTAAAACAGAGAGCACTTAAGCTAATTCTATTGATATCATTCCTTGTTTGCCTTTAAGATTTTACAAGAAACACATATGAATATTCATAACATGAAGAGAATACAATATTTAAACACAAAGAGATAATACTTATTTGTTCCAAATGTGCATAAGAATCCAATGAAATGTCCTTAAATTTATTTCATTTCCAACAAAACTAGTCCAGTCTTGAGTACAATAGCTTCTTGGCTAAAAAATAAGATGTCTACAGAAATGTATTTTAATCCACCTTAATTACTTCAAATTTTGAAGTATTTATACAAAAAATGATACAAAATATCTCATAACCATATGAGAATTATTCTAGGAAACAAAAAATATCTTCAACACGAAAATAGAGACAGATGGAGAATTGTCTTCTAGCTGTCTCTTTTATTGTGACTGTGTTGGTTGTTGTAACTCGTATTTGGATCTTTCATTTGCTCTGTAGTTATGTGTTGGACTCACTTTCTATCTTCTACCTACTGATACTCTTTACCTGTTCTGCTTTGATCCTGTCTTACATGTTTTACCTGGCAGCCATGTTTTACCATGTATATTTACTACAGTAACGTATAGTAAATCAGTCAAGTTTGTCCACCATTCAATCTCAGGTAATTTCATCCTTATCATTTTCCTATAAATCTCATCAGCTTCTATGTACTTGGAAAAATTTGGCTTGCTTGTAAACAAGTGCTTGACTTCATGTTCTATGTAAAATAGATTCTCAAGGCCATCATATAGTACCTTTCCAGTGGGCAAAGATTTCACCCCTGAAGTACTAGCTTGGCTTTTGGCCAGCTTGTTTAACTTTTCAATGTAATCTTCCTGGGTCATCAGCTTGTCATTTATTACCATAGGACTGGGAAGTCCTTTTTCTCTTAAGATGCCATACTTTAGCATAAAGTTGTCAATGTCTGCTTGGATGCTCTCACATCTTTTCTCCAGATTTAGCATTAGGTTCCTTTTGGTGAGAACCTTTTTTATTTCTATGATTGTTGTTGTTCTGTCTTCTATCTCCAGTTCATCAAGATGAAATCTGTTTTTGTTGTTCAAAAATGTGATCAACTAATTGGCTTCTTCAGGTTTATTTCCCAATTCTTCCACTGTCTTGTGGATTGCTTCTGTAGCCATTTTGACTAATTCAATTTGTTCAAAAATAATTTGAATAGAAGGCCAAACATCATTGATGGAATCAATGATGTTATCCCAAAGAATTTCTTTCATATCTCCCAATGGCTCTTATAATGTTAAGTCTTTTTCAAGGGCTTTTATCCTGTCTATCATCCTTTGGTTCTTCTGAGCTTCTTCCTTCTGCTGTATTTGTGCAAGTTTACAATTGGTCTCTAAACTTGACACTTGTTCTCTGATTTTCTTAAGCTCAATGGCCTGGATACTCATTTCTTCCATGGCCTTGATGAATTCTGCAATTTTCTATGTTGGTGTCTCTGTGCTAGTTGATGTAGATGTGCCTGTTGAAGTACCTGTTACTGGCAACGCTGTAGCTGGTGGAAGTGTGGGTGCCAAGGAAGATGCCAAGGTGGAGGGCACTATTGTAGAAACTGTAGGTATTACAGTCTGAGGAGTGGTGGCCAACTCACACTGTTTGGACAGTATCAAATTATCCAATTCTTTCTCAAACTCCTTTAACTGTTCATTAAGCTTTAGGACCAAGTCCATAAGCTCTTCCTCCTTTTTGGTTTACATTACTTTAGTTGTCTGAGGATGGTGAAGAGGAGGAATCTTGAGCTGCTTTTTCAGTGTAGCTATGTCGTCATTTTTCTTCTTGATAAGATTCTCTGCTACTTTCACATCCTTGCGCATGTCCCAGCTCTATGACCAAGTCCTCTAAGGACTTTATCCTGGTGTCTTTGGCTTGTGAAGAAGCCTTCTCCAACTGGAATGGTGCTGACATGTTATTCAGTGAATTCTAAAGTTGGTTGGTTGTTATTGCCTTGTTGGTCAAGGTGGAATAGACCAGGTCACCAGTTTGCTTATGTAATTCAATTTGGTCAATAGGATGGATATCCTTTGCCAATACTTCAAAATCTATTTTTAGGTAATTTTCCATTGATTTAGGTTGCTGTGTGGTTGGCTTCAAAAAACTCATCTGCATTTTCTCTTCTTTTATGTCAAAGGCTGACATTAGCCTTGTTTGGTCTGTTGGGGCCATCTTCAGATAATGTGCATAACTTTGCACCTTTAGCCTTTCATTCCTTGCTTTGATTTCCTTGTATCTTTCCTTGATATCTAGGCTCTGTCCAGTAGGATCCCTGAAGTAGGATACTTCCACGCTCTGTAGCCTTTCCAACATTTGAGCCTGTGAGGTGGGAGGTTCTTGTGTCCCTCCTAAATGAGTGGCATGCATGCTTTCTGTCCTTTCTGCTCCTGAAGTTCCTGTTGTTTCCTCAGTGTATTCCTGCTCTAAATATGGATTCAACCTTTGCCTCTTAGCATAGGTTTGGGCAACATGCCTACTAGAAGGAGTGGCCTCCTCTCTGTCTCTTTTGAGGTTCCTCTCCTCATTTAGAGGAGTCTGAAAAATAGGAGGATTGCTCATGATTTGTTCAGGTTGAGAAAGTTCCTCTAAAATCTCAGGCTGTTTTGATTCTTCTTGTTGTTCTGAAAGCTCTGGTTGCTCTGAAGGCTCTGGTTGCCCTGATGGCCCTGCTTCTGTTGTCTGCCCACTATGTCCCTATGATTTCCTCTGAGACTGAGACTCTCCTGGCACCTGTACAGAGGAATCCTCATCAAGTCTTTTGTCTAAGTCTATTAATACATTATCAACAACAACCTCTATGCTATATCGATCTATCAAAGTGTTTTCCACCCATTCAGATTGATTAGCATATTGTTCAGTTTCATGGATTCTATGATGGATATAAGGAGATAATTTGTTCTTATGTCTCCTATTACAAATGAAGTCTAAGGGTTCATAATTCCGTATAAAAATCAATTTCAATTTCAACCTTCGAAGGATTTCATCTGCTTCCTTTCTTGCTTCCCTATTGTTACAAATGAATGGGCCCAGCTGATATTTTGTTCTAAGTTGGGCTTTCTTCTTGGCTTTCACAAAATGCACCTCATATGAATTAATCATTTTTCTGTAGTACTCCGGAGCAAACAATCTCATGGGGAGGTACTTTGGCAATTTGTGAGGTGGAAATTCACATCCATAGATTCTGATTTCAATGTGGTTTTGGTACAAGTACCAATCCCCCACTTTATATTGCTTTGAAAACTGTAGGACCTTCCTAATGTCTGCACTGATTCTTGGGGGAGGGCTTCCTAGTAGCATAGTTGTCACAGGGTACACAAAGAGTTCTATGAAATCAATATAAGAGTATTGAGAGTCAAATTGGTGGATTAATGAAGTCCAAAAGATCATTGATCTGGGGTTACCTCTGGTATCAAGATTTTGGAGGGCAATTATAAATCTATCAGCTTGGTAATACAAGAATAAATGATACAGAACTGAGGAATATTTAAACACTCTTTCATTTTCTAATCTCATGAATTGATCATGCATTTTGTCAGCAATAAACTTAGCATAATCAAACATGATGGCTAGTGGTTCACTAGGAGAGTAGATGGACATAAAGGATATTATGATTTCATCAGAAAATTCACTAGTGGTATAGCCTAGCACACTGGATATCATGTCTATGATGTCTCAGCCAAGGCTTGAGAATATAGTCCACAAGTAAGGGGGAGAGTCTTTTGGGATGTATTGTTCTTCTCTCATAAAGGTCTAGAATAACTGATCCAGTCTGATTGATGTGAGGGTAGGGTATCTATTCATCATATCTCCAATGGAAAGAGGAGTCAAGATTTGGCTTGGTTGTAATTGTAACGTTTCATTAATAGATTTGGAAGTAATGGTAAATAGAACAGATTGGTCAGGGGTTCTGACTGCCCTTTGGATAAGATCATAGTTCATGTGGCAATAATGTACAATCTCTAGGAAAATATGAACTCTGGGTAACTGGTACTTGGGTAAACTTGATTCCCAAAGTCCAATGGAGTCTACCTAGTTCAGGTACTATTCTCTATACTTGCAAAATAGTTTCAAAGGGGATTTTTGGATGGAAGTATCTTTAATCTGGAAATATTTATCTGCAAGTGGGAGATGGTCTAAATCCCTATGAGGAGTGGTAATTAGCATGATATTTAGTGCAATTGGGGCGTCCATCCTTGGTTCGTGTGGTTTCAAAGATGGGGACAAAGGGTTTCAGTGAAATTGGGAAAATTTGGTCTATTTCGAAGTATTCTAGGATCACCAGGCAGCTTAATTTACTAAAGTACTTAGTATTTAAAGCAATTTAGTTCAGGTTCGGCAAGAAAAAAGGGTTTCTCAGTGAAAATGGGGTAAATACCTGGTTTCAGCTTTTGAACGGATTCATGGCGACTGTGAGTTGTTTGTAGGAAGCGCACGAGTCTGCAAGGTGGTCTAGAGTTCAACAGCTTTGGTAAGTTGACGGTTGGTAGCAGGTTGACAGTTGAACGTACTCTATGCTTTGCATGGAAGTCAGAATGTTCTTTTTTCACGATAAAATGAAAAACTATAAGTTTTTTGGTTTTATGCATAAAGTCAATGACTTTGGTGGGTACATTGGAAAAAGGACAGTTGTCGTCAACGAGGGATGTGACATTTTGGTGTGCAGCGAAGGTGGTAAGCGGAATCCATCGCACCGCTTTGTAAGATAAGTGGTCTTGGGGGAGGTCGTCCGATGTCATTCATCAGGCGCCACGTAGTGGCGAGGTGAACAGTGAAACAGTTCACATCAGGCAGGTAAAGGTCAGCCTTCGAAGACCGCCCGATATGAGTGTCGATCGTTGGATCTAAAGGGGCCAGATCGCATGGTGATCATGGCAATGATTTGATCGAAGATTTAATGGAGGGGCCCAACAGGGTTTTAATGAGCGGAAGGACTAATTAACTGAGGGTTAGGGAGGCTTAATGACGTCAGGAGTGATTTGATTGGCCGGGATAGATTTAATTAATCATTGATTGACTAATTACCCTTTTTATTCGGCAGAGGGTTGTGGTTCTTAATTGGCCGCTGATCGACTAATTTATCCATTTAAGGGGCGGGATATTTATCATATGGGATTTAATAAGATATAAGGGGAAGGGTTTATTTTCAGGAGTTAATAAATATAATTAATATTAAAAGTTAATATGAAAATAAAGTGGGAAAGTGGATTTTGCGCTAAGTATAATGTGTTTGAAATTTATTTACATATTCGCATAAAACATTATAACTTAGGCTAAACGCGCATTTGTGGGTTTTTGTGAAAAAGGGGTTTTGTATGGAGGTGATTAATTTCCCTAGGTAAATTGTGATTTTACCTTAGGAAAAGGGATTTTTTAGATGAAATGAATGAATCATGGAGCGAGTGGATGTTGGTGAGGGGCTTTAGCACTTAGACCCTATAAGTTATTGGGCGAGGGTCCGATCCCTCCAGAATTTAGAGAAATTCTCTAAGCCCCTTTAACTTAAGGTTTTAGGTGCTTTAGCCTTTACTTATGGGAAATTAGTAAACTTAAGGGTAAAATGAATGGGGATATTAATCATTTGACTTTGTAAATGTTCCATTATCATCCATACTTTTAGAAACTTGATGATGAAAGTAAATGATATGATTTTATCCAATCAATCACCACAATTCTGCAACCATACAACTACTTACCCATTTACTCATCCGACCATTTTTTCTACTCTTTATTAGGGTGCACTTAAGCTGGCAAACCCTTATCAAAATATTTTTCTTTTCTTTTACAATAAAAATTTGTCTAAGTCTATCCTTATTACATCCAAGGGCTCATATTAAACTGTTGAGATCCTTTTATTTCCTCTACCTATCTACTTATCTTCCAAGATTAAACAGTTTGGTCAGATGTTATTCTCTATCTCTAAGAATGAAATTCAAAACATGGAATAACCAAGATTAAACTGTTTGGTTACCATGGATTGTGGCATAAATAACAAGTTGCACACAATCATTATTGTGCAGAAAAATAAATAGCATTGGCACTTGGACTTGCACACTTTCATGGTCTTTTTTGTTTTTCATTGGGGTTCATTTTTCATCTTTTTTTACCTTTTTACTCTTTTTGTCCTTTAATTTTTCTTTTAGGTCATACCCTCTTTACATTTTTTATTTTTTTTTTTAATATGGAAAACATTTGCAAAAAGCAAAGGTATGTACATATTACAGTTTTGACCTCATCCATTCAAAAATTATGACACCTGTTAGTATAGGAACATAACAGTGGCTCCACTTAGGGATGGCATTTCCTGGTGAAATTTCAAGATCTAGTAGATCAATGGCCTTCTGAATTTCTGTGATTTTACTCTGCAACTTTCCCTTTTACTTTACTGCTTTATTGATATTTATTGATAGTGAAACTTTTGAAGCTTAGGGCCTTCTCTTCGGGCTTCAACTCCAAAATTTACCATCCAATCCACACTAAACTTTGTGAAGGATATAATATGTACAAGTGATTAGTAAAATCAGTGACTGGGATCTATATAGTGCTTAAGCATTCGACCATTTACTAGTCCTCCTTCTACTTCTGCACCATCCAATTCTTTGAGAAAATAAGCATTATTACCTCTAAAAGCATAAATAATGTAAGGACCTTTCCATAGGAAGTCAAACTTCCCATGTTTCCCTTTATCTTCCCTTCTTGAGTCCCATTTCAAGACTTTATCTCCTAGATAGAAATCTTTTGCCTTGGTTCTCTTGTCAAATGCTTTCTTAATTCTCTCCTGCACAACTTGGGACCTGATGTACACTTCCTCCCTGGTTTGTTGCAAATGAATTGTCTTGTTGATCCTTCTCTGAATATCATTTGGCTCAACTTGTGCTTCTTAGAGTAATTTCATCACTGGAATTCCCAAATAAGATGGGAAAACAACCTCCATTCCATACACTAGCTGATAGGGACTGGTACCAATAGATTTCTTTGTGGTCAGCCTATCTGTCCACAAGGCATTTACTAGTTTCTTATTCCAGGTTTTCTTATTATCTTCCAACAATTTTTTGATAATATTCATTAAGCTCTTATTGGATGACTCTGCAAGTCCATTCCCTTGGGGATAGTAGGCTGTGGAGTGACCAAGGGTTATGTGATATTTGTTGTAGAAATAAATCATCCTCTTTGATTTAAAGGTTGCAGCATTATCTGCGATGATTTTGGTGGGGCCACCGAATCTGGACAGAATGTTGACCTCAAGAAACCCTATTATGACAGTATCAGTGGCTTGTCTTGAGGGTATGGCTTCTATCCACTTTGTAAAATATATTGTGGCAATTACGATCCATCTATGTTGGGTAGAGGAAGGGGAATGAATTTCACTAATGAAGTCAAGACCCCACTGTTGAAATGGTTTTTCAGTAGATATAGGTTTCAAAGATAATGTTTTCTTTTTCCTTCAAAAATCTAACATTTGTGGCATAAGGTTACAAACTTCTTTACATCAGCAAATAGAGTGGGCCAATGAAAACCAGCCCTTAAGATCTTATCAAATGTTGTCTTCCAATAGAGATGTCCCCCACAGTCACCTGCATGAAACTCTTGTAAAATTTAATCAGATTCTTCCTTCAACAAACAATTCAGAAAGATGCCTTCATGATTTTTCCAAAATAAAGCATTATCGATTATGAAAAACTTCAAAGATTTCATTTTTAAGAACCTACTTTTAGTCCTGGATAGCTCTGGAGGAGCTTGAAGGTTTTGTAGAACATATATAATATCAACATACCACGATGAATCTGTAAAGGCTTGGCTAATCTGTGGAGTCACCATTTCCTCTTCGTTATCCAGTTATGCAATGAAGTTTATGTCTAGGGCCTAACAATTTGATTCAGCCATCAGCTTGGCTAAACCTTGGCCTTTGATCAGTTTTGTAGGTTTAATTTTTAAATCATACTCTAATATTGTAGCTATCCACTTCCCTCTCTTTCCATCAGGTCCATCCTGTGATACAATGTCTTTGACTACAGCATTGGGAACATAAGCTACTATATGAGAGTACAAGATATAAACTCTAAAATATTTAATAGCTTTAACCAGAGAAAAAGCCTGCTTTTCCATTATATTATACTTTAAAGGTGCATCTCTTAGGGCTTTACTGAAGAAGGCTATTGGTTGTTCAAAACCCTGATCATTTTTCTGAAGTAGGACTGCGGCAATTGTGTGTTCTGAAGCAAAAGAAAATATGATGAACTCCCTATCAAACATTGGACTGATGAGAACTGGTGTTTGTGTCAAGGCCAGTTTTATATCTTCAAATGAATTTTTAGCCTCTAGAGTCCATTTAGTAGTCGAAACTTTCTTTAACATGTTGTTTAGTAATCTAATTAACTCAGCTAAATTAGAGATAAATCTCCTCAAAAAGTTTATTTTTCCTAAAAATTCTTGAAGTTCTTTGATGTTCCTAGGGTGTGAGATCTGCAAAATGGTTTCAATTCTTGTTGGGTCAATTCGAATACCATCTTTGGAGATAATGTGGCCTAGTAATTTCCCCTCTTCCAACCCAAATAAAGATTTTTTAGGATTCAGAGAAATTCCATATTTCCTGTACTTAGTAAAAACCTACCTAAGATGATCTAGGTGTTGTTGATCTGATTTGGATAATACTGTGATCTCATCAAGGTATATTACTAGGAAGTCATGGATTTATTTAGCAAAGGCTATGTCCATTGCTCTTTGAAAGGTGGCCCCTGCATTTTTAACCCAAATGGCATTTTCACATACATGAGAGTGCCCCATGGAGTAGTGAATGCAGTCTTTCCCTGATCATCTGGCTGGACAAGGATTTGGTTATAACCAGAGAACCCATCTAGAAGTGAGGTTCTGGTGGAACGTACTACCCTCTGTAATATGTAATCCATTTTAGGAAGAGGATAGTTATCCTTCAGTGAAACTTTTTTCAAATTCCTAAGTTCAACACACTATCTAATTTCGTTGGTTTTCTTTCTTGTATGTACCAAATTAGAAACCCAGTCTGAAAATCTAATTGGTGCAATAATCCTATCTTCATACATTCTTTTGATCTTTTCAATAGAATTCAGTAGAACGGGGTTGATCCTCCTAAGCTTCTGTCTAAAAGGATTTTGATTTTCTTGTAAGGGAATGGTGTGTTGTATCATAGGATTTCATGTCCTCATAATTCCAGGCAAAAACATCTTGGAATTCTTTCAGCAGTTCAATATATTTCACTTTTTCATTAGGAGGTAATGATTTTGAAAGTTTTATCAGTTTGGGATCTTCTTTAGAACCTATATTACATTCCTCAATGTCTGATTTCAAGGGTTCCATTTTAGGCTTTTTAGGAATGTCATTTGAATCAAATAAGTCCTCCAAAGGAGTTAATCCTTTGGATAAAAAATTGTCTTTAAGGTTGATGACTTCAGTTTCTTCATCAATTGCTTCATCAATTTCCATTTGTTTTAGGTTTTGAATGTCTGCTTTTGTAAACTTTGTGGGATGAAATCTATCTATCTGATCATCTTCTAGTTTGTTAATTTCTACTTCATTAGTCTAATCAAAATCTAATGCTATGTCTATGTTTATGTTGCTATTCACAAATTCCTCATCTAAATTTAATACATTGTTAATTTGTTGGTCATTCTCAAACACTTGCCAGTTCTTCAAGTTGTCAAGAATAGCAGGTCTATGCCAAACCTCGACAGTGCACTAATGATTGGGTTGAAATGGCAACTTGCAAGAACTAGCAAACATGGATAAGCTGTGAGCTTGCATGTTGTGTTTTCTGGGAATAACAGCAAGCTTGGTTTCTAAAAAAGTCTTTAGTATTTCTACCACTATTCCTCTATGAAATCCTAGCCTAGGATCTCTAGTCATGTAAACAGCATTAATTTGTTTAATTACCAACTCAGAATCTCCCATAATAGCTCTTATGGCTCCTAACATTTTGACCAGTTTCAGACCTAATAGAAGTGCTTCATATTCAGCCATGTTGTTTATACATTTAAAGTTCAATCTGTAGGCATGACCTTCTGAATGATCATTTTCCAAGTTGTAAATCCATTCACCTGCTCCTACACCTAGTTTGTTGACTGACCCATCAAATTCAAGATGCCATAGGATTTCATTCTCATAATTTTCACTATCTGGGGGAATGAAATCTTTCTTGACTAAAGTATATAGGTCATCTTTTTTATCTGAAATATCATGAATTTGGACATTCTAATTTTCTTTTAATACTGCAATTTCTTTTGGTTCTATTGTTATGCTTCTTGAATTGTCTTCTTGATTAGTTTCAGCATTGTAAAGAATGAAATAATCAATATCAGAATGTCTTGAATATATAGGGAAGTTTTGAGGTCTCTCCTGGGTACTCGCTACATACTTCATCAGAGTCTCTCTATAAAGTTTCTTGGGATGTCCAAAGACTAATATGGTAGCATATGATGTGTCCAGTTGCAGAGATCCCTAGAGTTTGGCACCCCAAGATCTAGACAACAACATACCATACTTAGGTGGTATATCAGCAACAACTATGTCCATAAGTATGGTCTTATCAAGGTACTGCACTAGGGAAATACACAAATCATTTATAAGCCCTAAGCACTTAACTTGGCTTGAATCAAAGGAAAACAGATCCTTGTAAGGTCTAGTGATATCCAAGTTTAGCTTTTCCATTACAGACTTAGGCATAAGATTGTGTGAAGCCCCAAAGTCAAGCATGGAATTATGTATAATTTTATCATGGATTTTAAGGTTGATATAGAAGGGTGGTATCCCTCCTTCAACTGGTTTTCCATTAACATCAAGTCCGAAAATTAACTCAGGCTAGTCATCAACTAGATTCACATTCTTCATTTTCAATGAAGTTTAAAGATTTACTAATTTGAGATCTGTAAGTTTCATGTTTGACCAATTCTGTTAGAGTTACTGAGATTTTGAGTTTGGCCACCTCTGCTCCCAAATTGAAAGGTAGAGGGGATTTGTCTGTTTGAACATTTGAAATTTGAGCACCAAAGTTCTAAGTAGACTTTTCTTCCTTTTCATTGTTTAAAGTGTTTTTATTTGGATTTTCTAATATTATTTCTGGAGGTTGTTCCACTATTCCCTTGAGGGGGACTGAAGTGGAAGGTTTCTCATTAGAAGGTTGGTTATCGGTTACATATTCAATGGTGGGACTAGGAGGGTTTTATCTGGTCTAGAAAGGATTTGTAAGGTTTTTGTAACTTGAGAATTTTGATTTGCAGCTTTTATTTTCTTAGGCTGGTTAGGCACTGCTTTTTTATTCTGGTTTGAATATCAGTGTTCTTTTTGCTTCTCAAATTGTATTGTTTATGTACTTCGAAAATAACAGATTCATACCCTTGATTATAGTCGAAAGATTCTCTAATTTGAGTTTGTAACTGTTGAAGCATGTATAATTCTTGATCATCCTGGGTTAGAAAAACAATTTCTTCATCATCTAAGCCCATAAGGTTGATTTGGGTGTCTATCTCAGGGTCTTCTTGGTTGGAATTTTCAGCGTAATTTTCTTGGAAAGGTGGTCTAATGTTCTGATCAGGCTCATTTTTACTAGTGTTCTGGTTTTGGTTCTTCCTAAAGTTTGGATTCCTTACTGGATTAGCTTGTTGGTTATCCCAGTGAGGTTTCCTTTCAATGACTTCTATTCTATCCATGAACCTTTCCATTCCTTTAGCTAAAGCATCCATTTTCTGATCAAAGGGTGAAGTTTCATCTTTCAGAGGTGTTCCTATATCGTTTCCAACCCTAGCCCTTTTGGATAGTAGATTAGCTTCTACACTAACTGCTACACTTTGCATATCTTTAAGTGTAGGAGGATTCCTTTCTCTAAGTTGAAAAGCCATATCTGTGTAAAATCTGTCTGGAAACTTAATCAGGGCTAAGCCAGGTGGAGGCCTAAGGTCAAGTTGGATTGCATTATATACATTGTTAAACCTAGTGTAGTAGTCCTAAACAGTTTTGTTTGGTCCCCTTTTAATGTTTTCATATTCAGATAAAATTTGAAGGGGGTTCTTTTTCTTCTCCCACCTATTTAAAAATTGTTGGTAAAGAACTTCTAAACTATCTATAATCTGAGGGGCAAAGATCTAAACCATGTTCTCACTTCTCCATACTGACAAATATTCTCATTTGGACATCTCCTATGTCAATCTCATGTAGTTCAAATAATCTGTCATTTTCTTAGTGTGTTGTTGTGTTGTGTAGGTTCCAATGCCATCGAATAAGGTAATTTTACTCTGATAATCTGTTGGTAAGGTGCCTTGAGGAGCAGGCATTACAAGGGGGGCATATTTGAGTGTCATAGCTCTAATTTGGATAGGATTGAGAACAGGAGTTGGGGTAACTGAAGGACTTGGGACAACAAAGGGAGTTGGTGTAACAGGGGTAGTGGGTGTTTGGATGGTAGTAATGGGTCGATGGGGGAGTGAAGGTACGAATGGAGATGAGGGATAATTTTCAGAGGGGTGGGGAAACGATGGTGAGCTAAAAGATGTTGAAGCTGTTTCAGAAAGTTCAGGGAGTCTATTAGTGGTAAGGGATGACTGAGGGGAGTTCAAAAGATACTGATCAATTGACAAGTTGGCTCGTTGGACTTCAAGTTCTCTTGTGAATTCTGGATCTAGGACTGTGTCCACAAGTTCACTCTCAGACTTGGTTTTGAATAAAGAAAGGTCAAAATGCTCGTCAAAAGGGATGTCTTCAATGAATAACCACTCAGCAGGCATGAATTGGATCTAAAAACAGGTCTAGGGCTTACTGAACTTTCTTGTCTTTTGATTATTCTCGGAATAAGGTTGGGTTTTCAAATACAGGGGGAGGATTTGGATTAGGGTTGGCCCTCATATAGTGAGTTCTTCCTGAAGCTATATTTCGAGCTTTTTAGGATTATTTTACCTTTTTATGAACTTTTTTTAACTTCTAATAACCCTTTAAGAGGCTTAAAATAAAAAATTTGAATTTCTCAAAGGTTTATTAAGACTGAGGGTTTTGAATCCCTAGTATGGTTGCCACTACGTTATCACTCAGATTTTTTCCTTAGAAGTTATCAAAGAAGGAATAGTCTGAGGTAACCAAAGACCTAATCTTTTAGACTTAGGTTCTAGCCAACCTAAGTCCAGAGAGGGCTTTCTCTTTATAATTTAACTTTGTTTTAAATAAGATTTCAGGCTAGTTCTTAGTGTTCATGATTGTTTTGTTTTGATTAGATGGTGGAATTAAGAAGACAGATGGGCAGAGCAAATATTCGGGCCATTGGGCTATGGAGTCAATCAAGAAAGGCTTAACTGGATCTGATCTATCACTAAGGTAAAAGTCCACAGGGAAGGCTAGCACAACAAAAGCAAATTTGCAGGTTTCAATGGATGAAGTAGTCCTAACCAGGGCAAAGGGCAATGAAGAATCCTTAACCAGGATTAAGATGAAGAAAGGAAGGATGATCAATAGCAAAGGGTAATGAAGAATCCTTTGCTATGGTACAAAGGGGTGGTAAACTACGAAAGTAAGGGCGCAATTAAGAATTCCCAGACCAAGGTAGTTTAGTAGAAAACGTAAAGAAAGCAAACAGTTAAAATAGAGAGCACTTAAGCTAATTCTGATGATATGATTCCTTGTTTGCCTTTAAGATTTTATAAGAAACACATATGAATATTCATAACATGAAGAGAATACAATATTTAAACATGAAGAGATAATACTTATTTGTTCCAACTGTGCACAAGAATCTAGTGGAATTTCCTTAGCTTTATTTCATTTCCAGCAAAACCAGTCCAATAGTGAGTACAATAGCTCCTTGGCTCAAAAATAAGATGTCTACGGAAATGTATTTTAATCCACCCTAATTATTTCAATTTGTGAAGTATTTATACAAAAATTGATACAAAATATCTCATAACCATATGAGAATTATTTTAGGAAACAAAAAATATCTTCAACACGAAGATAGAGACAGATGGGGAATTGTCTTCTAGCTGTCCCTTTTATTATGACTATGCTGGCTATTGTAACTCGGATTTGGCTCTTTCAGTTGCTTTGTAGTTATGTGCTGGAATCACTTTCTATCTTCTACCTACTGATACTCTTTACCTGTTCTGCTTTGTTCCTGTCTTACCTATTTTACCTGGCAGCCATGTTTTACCATGTAGATTTACTGCAGTAACTTATAGTAAATAAGTCAAGTTTGTCCACCATTCACTGTCAGTTAATTTCATCCTTATCATTTTCCTGTAAATCTCATCAACTTCTGTGTACTTGGAAAATTTTGGCTTGCTTGTAAACAAGTGCCCAACTTGTTTAACTTTTCAATGTAATCTTCCTGGGTCATCAGCTTGTCATTTATTACCATAGGACTGGGAAGTCCTTTTTCTCTTAAGATGCCATAATTTAGCATAAAGTTGTCAATGTATGCTTGGATGCTCTGACATATTTTCTCCAGATTTAGCATTAGGTTCCTTTTGGTGAGAACCTTTTTTATTTCTATGATTGTTGTTGTTCTATCTTCTATCTCCAGTTCATCAAGCTGATATCTGTTTTTGCTGTTCAAAAATGTGATCAACTGATTGGCTTCTTTAGGTTTATTTCCCACTTCTTCCATTGTCTTGTGGATTTCTTCTGTAGCCATTTTGACTAATTCAGTTTGTTCAAAAATAATCTAAATAGAATGCCAAACATCATTGATGGAATCAATGATGTTAGCCCAAAGAATTTATTTCATATCTCCCAATGGCTCTTGCAATGTTAAGTCTTTTTCAAGGGCTTTTATCCTGTCTACCATCCTTTCGTTCTTTTGAGCTTCTTCCTTCTACTGTATTTGTGCAAGTTTACAATTGGTCTCTAAGCTTGTCACTTGTTCTCTGAGTTTCTCAAGCTGAGGATACTCATTTCTTCCATGGCCTTGATCAATTCTGTAGTTTTCTCTGTTGGTGTCTCTGTCCTGGTTGATGTAGATGTGCCTGTTGAAGTACCTATTACTGGCAATGTTGTAGGTGGTGGAAGTGTGGGTGCCAAGGCAGCTGCCAAGGTGGAGGGAACTGCTGTAGAAACTGTAGGTGTTACAATCTGAGGAGTGGTGGCCAACTCACTCTGTTTGGACTATATCAAATTATCCAATTCTTTCTCAGTCTCCTTTAACTGTTCATTAAGATTTAGGACCAAGTCCATAATCTCTTCCTCCTTTTTGATTTCCATTACTTCAGTTGTCTGAGGATGGTGAAGAGGAGGAATCTTGAGCTGCTTTTTTCAGTGAAGCTATGTCGTCGTTTTTCTTCTTGATAAGCTTATCTGCAGCTTTCACATCCTTCGGATCATGTCCCAACTCTATGACCAAGTCCTCTAAGGACTTTATCCTGGTGTCTTTAGCCTGTGAAGAGGCCTTCTCCAACTAGAATTGTGCTGACATGTTATTCAGTGAATTCTGAAGTTGGTGGGCTGCTATTGCCTTGCTGGTCAAGGTGGAATAGACCATTTCACCAGTTTTCTTATCTAATTCAATTTGGTCAATAGGATGGATATCCTTTGCCAATACTTCAAAATCTATTTTTAGGTAATTTTCCATTGATTTAGGTTGCTATGTGGTTGGCTTCAAAAAACTCATCTGCATTTTCCCTTCTTTTATGTCAAAGGCTGACATTAGCCTTGTTTGGTTTGTTGGAGCCATGTTCAAATAATGTGCATAACTTTTCACCTTTAGCCTTTCATTCCCTGTTTTGATTTCCTTATATTTTTCCTTGATATCTAGGCTCTATCCAGTAGGACCCCTGAAGGAGGATACTTCCACACTCTGTTGCCTTTCCAACATTTGAGCATGGGAGGTGGAAAGTTCTTGTGTCCCTCCTGAAGGAGTGGTATGCATGCTTTCTGTCCTTTCCGCTCTTGAAGTTCCTATTGTTTCCTCAGTGTATTCATACTTTGAATATGGATTCAATCTTTTCCTCTTAGCATAGGTTTGGGCAACAAGCCTGCTGGAAGGAGTGGCCTCCTCTCTATCTCTTTTGAGGTTCCTCTCCTCATTTAGAGGAGTCTACAAAATAAGAGGATTGCTCATGATTTTTTCAGGTTGAGAAAGTTCCTCTGAAATCTTAGGCTGTCTGATTCTTCTTGCTATTCTGAAATCTCTGGTTGCTCTGAAGGCTCTGGTTGCCCTAATGGCCCTGCTTCTGTTGTTTGCCCACTGTGTCCCTATGATTGCCTCTGAGAATAAGACTCTCCTGGCACCTGTACAGAGGAATCCTCATCAGGTCTTCTGTCTAAGTCTATTAATGCATTATCAACTGAAACCTCTGTGCTATCTTGATCTATCAAATTGTTTTCCACCCATGCAGATTGATTAGCATATTGTTCAATTTCAAGGATTCTGTGGTGGATATAAGGAGATAATTTGTTCTTTTGTCTCCTATTACAAATGAAGTCTAAGGGGTCATAATTCCATATAAAACTCTGTTTCACTTTCAGCCTTCAGACATCTGCTTCCTTTCCTGCTTCCCTACTGTTACAAATGAATGGGCCCAGTTGATCTTTTATTCTAATTTGGGCTTTCTTCTTGGCTTTCACAAAATGCACCTTATCTGGATTGATTATTTGTCTATAGTACTCCAGAGCAAACAATCTCATGGGGAGGTACTTTAGCAATTTGTAAGGTGGCAATTCACATCCATAAATTCTGATTTCAATGTGGTTTTGGTACAAGTATCAATCCCCTACTTTATCTTTCTTTGACAACTGTAGGACCCTCCTGATGTCTGCACTTATTCTGGGGGGAGGGCTTCCTAGTAGCATAGTTGTCACAGGGTACACAAAGAGGTCTATGAAATCAATATAAGAGTATTGAGAATCAAATTGGTGGATTAATGAAGTCCAAAAGATCACTGATCTGGGGTTACCTCTGGTATCAAGCTTTTGGAGGGAAATTGGAAATCTATCAGCTTGGTAATACAAAAATAAATGATACAGAACTGAGGAATATTTAAACACTCTTTCATTTTCTAATCTCATGAATTGATCATGCATTTTGTCAGCAATAAACTTAGCATAGTCAAACATGATGGTTGGTGGTTAGCCAGGAGAGTAGATGGACATAAAGGATATTATGATTTCATCAAAAAAAATTCTAGTGGAATAGCCTAGCACACTGGATATCATGTCTATGATGTCTCAGCCAAGGCTTGAGAATATAGTCCACAAGTAAGGGGGAGACTCTTTTGGGCTGTATTGTTCTTCTCTGATAGAGGTCTAGAATAAATGAGCCAGTTTGATTGATGTGAGGGTAGGGTATCTATTTAGCATATATCCAATGGAAAGAGGAGTCAGGGTTTGGCTTGGTTGTAATTGTAACATTTCATTAATAGATTCGACAGTAATGGTAAATAGAACAAATTGGTCAGGGGTTCTGACCGCCCTTTGGATAGGATCATAGTTCATGTGGTAGTAATGTACAATCTCTAGGAATATATGAACTCTGGGGAACTAGTACTTGGGTAAATCTGGTTCCCAAAGTCCAATGGAGTCTGCCTGGTTCAAGTACTGGTCTCTATACTTGCAGAATAGTTTCAAAGGGGATTTTTGGATGGAAGTATCTTTAATCTTGAAATCTTTGTCTGCAAGTGGGAGATGGTCTAAATCCCTATGACGAGTCGTAATTGGCATGATATTTAGTGGAATTGAGGCATTTGTCCTTGGTTCTTGTGGATTCAAAGATGGGGGCAAAGGTTTTCAGTGAAATTGGGAAAAATTGGTCTATTTCGGAGTATTTTAGGATCACCAGGCAGCTTAATTTACTAAATTACTTAGTATTTAAAGCAATTTAGTTCAGGTTCGGCAAGAAAACGAGGTTTCTTAGTGGAAATGGGGTAAATACCTGGTTTCAGCTTTTGAACGGAGTAATGGTGACTGTGCGTTGTTTGTAGGAAGCGCACGGGTCTGCAAGGTGGTCTAGAGTTCACCAGCTTTGGTTAGTTGACAGTTGGTAGCAGGTTGACAGTTGAACGTACTATGTGCTTTGCATGGAAGTCAGAATGTTCTTTTTTCATGATAAAATGAAAAACTATAAGTTTTTTGGTTTTATGCGTAAGGTCAATGACTTTGGCAAGTACATTTGGAAAAGGACAGTTGGTGCCAACGAGGGATGTGACGTTTTGGCATGTAGCAGAGTTGGTAAGTGGAATCTGTCGCATCGCTTTTTGGGATAAGTGGTTTTGGAGGGAGGTCACTCAATGCCATTCATCGGGCGCCACCTAGCAGCGGGGTGAACAGTGAAACCGCTCACATCGGGCAGGTAAAGGTTGGCCTTTGGAGGCCGCCGATATGAGTGTCGACCGTTGGATCTGAAGGGGTCAGATCGCATGGTGATCGGGGAAATGATTTGATTGAAGATTTAATGGAGGGGCCTAACGGGGTTTTAATGAGCGGAAGGACTAATTAACTGAGGGTTAGGGATGCTTAATGACATCGAGAGTGATTTGATTGGTGAGGACAGATTTAATTAATCATTGATTGACTAATTACTCTTTTTATTTGGCGGAGGGTTATGGTTCTTAATTGGCTGTTGATCAACTAATTAATCCATTTAATTAATTTATTAATAAGGTTTATGTTTCAAACCTTGGGGGTGGGATATTTATCATATGGGATTTAATAAAATATACGGGGAAGGGTTTATTTTCGGGAGTTAATAAATATAATTAATTAAAAGTTAATATGAAATGAAAGTGGGAAAGTGGATTTTGCGCTAAGTATAATGTGTTTGAAGTTTATTTACATATTCGCATAAAACATTATAACTTACGATAAATGCGCATTTGTGGGTTTTTGTGAAAAAGGGGTTTTGAATGGAGGTGATTACTTTCCCTAGGTAAATTGTGATTTTACCTTAGGAAAAGGGATTTTTTAGATGAAATGAATGAATCATGGAGTGAGTGGATGTTGGTGAGGGGCTTTAGCACTTAGACCCTATAAGTTATTGGGCCAAGGATCCGGTCCCTCCAGAAGTCAGAGAAATTCTCTTTTCCCCTTTAACTTAAGGTTTTAGGTGCTTTAGCCTTTACTTATGGGAAATTAGTAAACTTAAGGGTAAAATGAATGGTGAAATGAATCATTTGACTTTGTAAATGTTCCATTATCATCCATACTTTTATCAACTTGATGATGAAAGTAAATGATATGATTTTATCCAATCAATCACCACAATTTTGCAACCATACAATTACTTACCCATTTACATCCTACCATTTTTTCTACTCTTTATTAGGGTGCACTTAAGCTGGCAAACCCTTGTCAAAACATTTTTCTTTTCTTTTACAACAAAAATTTATCTAAGTCTATCCTTATTACATCCAAGGGCTTAGATTAAATTGTTGAGCTCCTTTTATTTCCTCTACCTATCTACTTATCTTCCAAGATTAAACAGTTTGATCAGATTTTATTCTCTATCTCTAAGCATGAAATTCAAAACATGGAATAACCAAGATTAAATTGTTTGGTTACCATGGATTGTGGCATAAATAATAAGTTTCACACAATCATTATTGTGCAGAAAAATAAATAGCAGTGGCACTTGGACTTGCACACTTTCATGGTCTTTTTTGTTTTTCATTGAGGTTCATTTTTCATCTTTTTTGAACTTTTTACTTTTTCTGTCCTTTGATTTTTCTTTTAGGACATACCCTCTTTACATTTTTTTATTTTTTATTTTTATTTTTTGAATATGGAAAACATTTGCAGAAAGTAAAGGTATGTACATATTACAGTTTTGACCTCATCCATTCAAAAATTATGACACCTATTGGTATAGGAACATAACAGCGAACACATATTCCATCTAGTAAGTAAGTAGACATGTAAAATTTTGGTTGCTTGCCTTGACGTTGATTTTTCACCTTATTCAAATTGGTTTGTAGCTACTGGGATAATGTATGTGACAAGTTGAATAACCTCCCTTGTGTGATGATCAGATACATCATGTAAATCCATCCTTCGGGGAAAGATTCAATATTCCTTCATCCATAGATCCTCCAACACATGGCCATCACGTACTAGTAAAATTTTCTAAGAAACTTGGCCTTGTAAGTACTATCAAGCTTCTGGTGAAACTTTGTTGGTTCTCACCACCATGACTTGATCACTTCTTTGGTATTCAGATAACTCCAAGTTGCATATAACCAAGAATATAAGTGCTACTCCGGCTTGGGAAAGTTATAATATAAGTGAACGTTATGTGGCTGATAAGAGGCAAGCTACTTCCCAAGCATTACTTACCACTATTTTCTTGGTATCTAGATCCTGCAGTATCCACTTGATGACATCAACACATGGTAGCATAGGACACTTGCAGGTAGATTTGTAGAACCTTGATCCCTTAATGTTCCTATGGACTTCCCTATCCTCCAAATCTTATGTGAACTCATTTGAATTGAATACATCTTTGAAAGTGAGCCATGTGATAGTAGAGTCTTTTTCGATAAAGTATTGGGTGTCCGAAAAGATAGGAACTCCTTTCAAGTTATTGTCAATGGCCTCTTCTGTACTGCTCTTTGTGACATCCTTTAATGACCCTTTCTTTGGAGGCATATTGTTTTCTTATGATGAAATACTAATATTTTTTTAGATCTGCAATAATTGTTGTAACAAATGCACTCATGGTGATACAAGTTAGTTCTAAAAGAAATCAATTGGAAAATCAACTTACAAGTAGAAAAAGTCACTAAGAAAAGAGATTTCACAATGTTAAGCACCAAAGGGGGAGACTAAGCACTGGAACTGCGCACTATGCAAGATCTCAAGGAGGATTGCATAGTTCTTATCTACAAGGGAGCTTGACTATGGACTTGATATGTGCAATGCACAACTTCTGGTACGAGGGAGGGCTTGGACTATGCAGTGCGCAATTGCAGCTAGCAATGAGGCTTCACCACTGGTTGTGATTATGTAGTGCATAATTACAACTAGCAATGAGGCTTCACCATTTCTTGTGATTATGCAGTGTGTAGTTGAGAATTATAGTTATTACGTAATGCGCAATTACGACTGGAAAGACGGGGCCTCTGCTGGAAGGAATTGTGCAATGTGCAGTTGAGGAGGGTTGAAAGACTTGAGGATTACATAGTCTTCTTTGGAAAAAGGACAAACTCTGAATATGTGACTAAAGGGAGAAAGGATGTGTATTGGCTCGAGAATAATTCAAACCAATCACTAATCATTGAGAAAATAAGATAGTGAAAAGATAAGGACATGAATGCATAAATACACCCAACAACAATAATTTTTGCTAGGTGAAAAGACGAGGAATGTGATACGATACTTGAAAAGAATATCAAAAGACTAAAACAACACTTGTAGAAGTTAATAATAGTAGAAATGCCACCTTTTATAATAATTATGAGGAAAAATGACACTTGCAAATACAAAAGTGACAAAAGTGAAAGCAAAAGCAGCAAAAACTGACACTTGAGAAACTTACAAGTAAAAGTAGCACAAATGGAATCCAAAGCTCCTTCTACTCGTTAGGATGGCTATATCTCCAATGGAAAGTGTGAGAATGAGCTTTATGAGCCTCTCTTATATATATTAGCACTCACAATATTACGGTTAGGTTTTTTGACATGCAAGCCTAAAATCTAGGAGTGATTGTTAGTTAACGAACACATGTCAGAAGATAAAAAATATAAACTTGTGCCACACTACTTCATAGAAATGCACACTTCCTATTTTTTAGGAGAGCGCAGTTGAATAATTCTAGAAACCATGTAGTTCATTGGCTGAAGGGAATACGCAGATCACTGAGACAAGAGATTGTGCAATTCAATTTCTTAGTGGATTGTGCATTTTCCTCTCACGTGATGATTACGCAGATTGCTTTCATATAATGATTACATAATTTTATTTCACATGGTGATTGTGTAGTTGCCTGGCTCAAGGGATTGTGCAACTCATTCCAACAAGGTGTTGCATATTTCACTGTGACAGAGGATTACATAGTTCCAAAAATGAAGGCATGCAATTAGTGTTGATCAGGGCAAGGCTTAGCTTGTATTCAAGAGGTGTTTTTCTTGGCTCTAGAAGTTGAGAAATTGTTGTAAACAAGGCCTAATTGTCGTCATGGAAGCACAGTTAAGACAACACAATCCTAACATGAAATAATTGCACAAGAAAATAAGAGCTTTCCTATTCTTTAGGAGCTAATTTCCTCACAAACTGCACAAGGAAATAGGAGGAGTAGGAGGCATACATTTGGCTAAGTATTTTTCAAAGCAAAATCAGGAGGAAGATATCAGTATTGCAGTGCAGGTTGAGCTTCAAGGGATGAATTTGTAATTATATATCTATATTCTCGTTTGATATAATACAAACAGAGGAGGGGTTTTTCCCAGTTGGGTTCCCCAATAAAAATATTGTGTTCATTGCGATTGGGTGATTGCATGTGTCTTATTGTATGTTTTCCCTTCCATAGATTGAGTATACGAAATTTGTGTCTATTGTTTTAAGTCTTAATTCATTAGCAACTACAAATTTCGAGCTATTTCTACAACCCATGCATTATTATTGAGAAGGGATTCTTAAGTATGGTAATGAAGGAATGTTGAGTAAATTCATATATTATAATTTGTAATGTTCTAAAGAGTCAAATTCCATTGTAATTTCTAACATTGTTAAGAAATAAAACTGAGCATAGTCATTCAATGTTGTAGTTTTTACTTCATGTTTGTCTAAGGTAATTTCTATTGTCTCCATATGTTTAATTAACTATGTGGATGAGATTTTTTTATTAAATGCTCTAATTAGTTGTACTTCAATGTCTATTCCATTAAAGAGAAATGTAAACTGATATGCATAGTTGTGGAGTACTGAAGAAGGTATGTTTTTATTGATTATTTTGTCATCTTTTCTTTAGAACTTGTAACCTCTTTGCATCATGAACTAGGTAGATAATAAGAAATCATGACAAAATCTATAGGATTTATACGCAACACGAAAACACTAATAATTTCTATTTCTTATGCAGAAAAAAGGGAAAAATGAAAGGTTGTCGTCCCAAGGAAAAAGACAGAGCAGAGTTAACTATTGTCCCTGTGGCAGGAAACCATATGCAGACAAGGCGATCCAAATTGAAGAATATCAGCCAAGGAAAGGAAAAGGAGATATCGACTCGGCGTAAGAGAACAAAGGGATAACTGGAATTAACAGTTTGGCGAATCCCTCAGGATCCTCTGATCCTGAGGGATCGCAATCTTAACTATTTTTGCATCATTGATATCTCTGCTCGTCTGTTATAAAAAGGGGCAACACTGCTAGCCCAGGGGACGGCTGTTGTTACTCTTATGTAATTTCTCTTTATGTTTAAAAATTTGATCATCGACTCCCGTTGAGAAGTGATCCACTGTAACTTTGTTTGGATGCTTTAATATAAATCTCGTTGTTGTTCCATATTTGATCCTAGAATAATCTCAAGAAGTGTATCCCTAGAGGCTAAGGGCCCGGCCCTGGCGGAACACTTGCTCTTGTATCATTATCTTTAGTTCGTGCATGGTTTTCATTATCAGCTTTGTTTGGTAATCTAATGTGTTTTGTTATTTTATATCACAACTCTGTTATATTTACAATATCTCTCTCCGTAACAAGAATATGGTATTGTTCATTCTGACTTTATAACGCATTGTTGTTCCTTTAAATCATTGATGTAACATTACTGTTCTTTACAGAATGCTATTGTTGTTCAATTACAGAGTAACCGGGCTGTAATATTCTTAAGTTCGTATTACTATATGAATCTATGGTTTATACTTAATTACAATTGTTTTTCAATTGGCATTGTTGTTCCATTACAAATTGCGATCGTTATCCGTTATAGCTGAGATTAATACTTGTGGTATCAGAGTCATATTACTGTTTCTCTCAATATCAAGGTGTGTTGTGTGTGTTATTTAATTTGGTTTACTGTACATTCACAATTGGCTTCAAGCGTTGTTCTATATTTCATTGCTAATTGGTTGCCGTTCTATTTCCATTTGTTGTCTGATTTGTTCTTAGAGTAAGGATTGCTCTCTGATTTCTGTATGATACGTTTGTTGCATTTATTCCTGTAGATTAAAGTGTTGTTGTTTATAAGAATCAGTTGTTGCTACATTTTCTAGTTTTTGTTCCATTTCTTAGTTGTTGTTCCATTTCCTGTTATTTGCATTGCCATTGTGTTGAACGATCTGAAACTGTAGTGAGCATTAACATTCATTGTCTAGTTCCCAGGTTGATGATCTGTTCCTTTATTGTCTTCAATTACATCAGTTTACAGAGGGATGAGTTATTGTTATTGTACCCTTGATTGATAATTTACTTAGTCTTCTGAATGCATGATTGAAGTCTTAAAGTGTTTTGATGTAAGTAGATTTTCTTTTAAGCATCCATTTACTCTTGTATTTTCTTGAGCACTATACTACTAGCATTACTTTGACAAATGACCGCCTCAAACTGAGTACACTCTTTGAGATAACAAATTGTTCCTAGATTGATAAGTTAATGTGAGGTAATTAGAGGTGAAAAAGACCCTTTTTACAACTCGACATTTTGGCGCCGTTGCTGGGGAAGAGTGTAGCCATTTGTTTCTTTTTCAGAGTAGTGTAAGAACTTGTTAGGAAAGAACTGGGTTTTAAAAACGAAAGGTAAGAACCTGTGTGTGGAGTATGTAATAGCCTTGCTCCCCTGCCCGCTTTCCTACAGATTTGTTTCTATTTTGTTTGGGTAGAACTTAGCAGTTGATTTGTGTGCATGACTAAGCAGAGAAAGCTTGAAAAAAATCCTAAACTTCTACCCAAGCCCGATAAAGCTAAGGGGCCGGTGACCCTTGGCCGATCGACCTTTATAGATGAAATCCTTAAAAAAGTAGAATCTCAGCCTTCAGTAGGACCTAGAAAAGTTGCTTCTAAACAACCTACTAGTTCCCTTCAGGCCACAGGATCACCATCTGTAGCCTTTGCTGAGGTGCATAGTCAAACTGAAGAGTAAGATTGTCAAGAAATTGAAAATTCTAGCCCAAAATCATTGCAAGAATGGAACCTTAGCAATCTTTGTGAAGGAAGAGGAGAAACATGAGAAGCTGAAGAAACAAAATCTCCTCTTGGGGTAATACAGCCATTAAGCAGCCCAGATAAGGGAAGTGCTGCAAAAATCATTTATAACAAAGTTGAAGAAATTCAAGAACCTAAACCCTCCCAAACATTAGACACTCTCGTCATCCCCGATAAGGAAGTGTTGTTAAGGCCATTCCCATTAGAGCCATTCCCCCTCGACAACCTAGGAATACCCTCCTAGACATCCCAAAAGGTTATTGGCATATATTTGACCAAATGGCCCAGAACTAGCCAAACACCCAAACCTCTATATTGTAATACCCCATTGTGGACACTACAACTAATGCAACTATGAAAGCAATTCCTCTCCAGCATATCCCTACATTCCATGGTCTTACATTAGAAGATTCGGATGCATTTTTATTTGAATTTGACGTGTTGTGTAGAGGATATGACTATACCACCGACCCCCAGAAACTGAAATTATTTCCCTCTACATTAAAAGGGGCTTCTCTAAGATGTTTTATGGGATTAGGTGGTGGTGTTATAAATAACTGGGACCAAATGAAAGAGTATTTTCTAAAAAAATATCAAGACTATTGCAGGTCTAGAGAGTTAAAAGATGAAATATTTCAGATGGTAGCTAGACCAAATGAAACATTAGAAGAATATGTAGAGCATTTCTAGTACAATCTTCAAATATCTCATTATGCATCATTACCCTTACCTGATAATGTATTAAAAACAACATTAATTAGGGGAATGAAGGAACAATGGATTGAAACACTAAACATTATGGGGAAAGGAGATATTTATCAAGAAAATTTTGCTGACATTATTGATTTATGTATCAGGAGCTTGAGAGGCAGCACAAGACAAAAACTAGCAGAACATGATTGGTTTACAAGAGATAATAGAATTTCGGCAGAAGGAGTAACTCGTGCAGAAATTGGAAATTTATTAGAAAATTTTAAAACTGACATATTGGGGACACTGAAAACATAACTTTATATTATGCAGGCCAAACAAAAACAAGTAGAAGCATAACAGAATTTGGCAATCTTCTGTCCCAGATACAAAAAGAAACACAGTCATAAGGAGTGTCCATTAGATGCAGTCCAAGTTTGCGCCATCTGTATAAAAGACCACTCCAAAGAACGCTGCCCCTCACTTCCTGGATTGAAAGCAATATACAAGGAAGTAGAAGAAGAGCCGGAATCGGTGTATCTACTTAATCAGCACCGTCAATGGAAGCTACGAAAAACAGGTATGTTTTCAGACCTAGCTTCTTCTTTTCAGCCTCCACAATATCATGCTCAACAATATAATACAATGTGGAAAAATCAACCTCCCTTCCCGAATTGGTCACAGCAATCCTTTCCTTCATCATCTCCATGGCCGAATCAAGCAAGCCAACCCAATTGGCCGAATTTTCCCTATACCCCACCATATTGGCAAAACAATGCATATATAGCACAATGGGCTCCTCCTACTTCACAGAGTCAAGCCTAGCAGACAAACTGGAAAAGACCGATGAATCAGCCAGTAGGAACCATCCCATTCCCTCAACCTACACTACCAGCATTACAACAAAACCTCCAGCCTAACTTAAGAGCGCAACTCCTAGCCCAACCCAACCCCAATCCAAATAATAGACCAGTCCAATCCATTCAAATAATTGAGACACTAGAGATAGGAACCGATCTAAGGGAGTGTAATGATCTTCAATTAAGATCTGGGCGTATCATTGAAACAGAGGGAGATAAAACCACAAGACGAGGAAGTGACCAGACAACAAATGCATAATCCAGCAACCACATCCTCTCCTCCATTCCCAAAACACTTAATTATACCTCGACCTATACAATACTCTGATTTTTACATTCTAGGAGAGCTACAAAACTTGTACATCAAAATCCCACTCCTCCAAGCCATTCAAGACATTCTGATATATGCAAAGACTATCAAAGAATTATGTATAAAGAAATCAAGGAGGAAAATAACAAGAAACCCAAAAATCCAAGTATTTGGCACTCTATCCAATTTATTATCAGGGAAAGAAACACCCGTTAAATACGAAGACCCAAGAAATCCAATAATAACCGTACAAATCAATGAACAAACCTTCTCAAATGCCTTAGTTGATCTAAGAGCTGCAATTAATATCTTAACAACCACCACTTGCCAAAAAATGGGAATTACATCAGTAGAACCGACCTCCACTTTATTAGAACTGGCTGACTAATCTGTGGTTTGGCTAGAAGGCACACTACATGATGTCATGGTATATGTTGACTCCTTGGAGTATCCGGCCGATTTTCTGATAATAAACCCCAAAAACCGACTTGATGGACATCCATTGATTTTAGGCAGACCTTGGCTTGCAACTGTCGATGCTTATATTGGCTGCCAACGAGGCATTATGACGATAGCTAGGGGGGCAAATATCAAGAATCTAGCTTTATATCCCCCAGCGCAGCCAAGTGTCACAATAATAAAAACTAACAAGCATCCTGTATCATACCTTACCGAAACTATTAGATCTCCATTAACCATAGAAGAGGCCCTTGATTTCAAAGACCAAATAGAAGACGATGCCATTAACAATTTTATTAGCCAAACTGAAGTCAGATCCCACATACAAAGTCACATGATAGAAGTAGCATTTGATAATGAATTAGAAGAAGATCCTCTTAAAGAAACGCACGATCAAACAATACCCACTACCTCTGTCTCAAATAGTAAAATTGTAGAAATTGACCTGGGAAATATTTTAAACATTAATGCCAACCTGACTTTCGAACAAGAAGAGAAGCTCATCCAACTACTGAGGAAATACAAAGAATCATTTTCATGGGACTATCCTGATATGAAAGGAATTGATTCCCAGTTATGTACGCACCACATTTACATAGAAAAATATGTGAGACTTGTTCACCAACCGCAAAGGAGACTTAATCCTCATCTAAAATATGTTGTAAAAGATGAACTTCAAAAACTTTTAGATGTACACTTCATCTACCCTATCTCCGATAGTAAATGGATCTCTCCACTTGTTGTGGTACCAAAGAAGAATGGGAAGTGGATAATTTGTGTAGATTACAAAGAACTAAATAAAGCAACACAAAAAGACCGCTTTCCCCTTCCATTCATTGACTAGATATTAGACACTCTGGCAGGAAAGAAATTCTTTTCTTTCTTAGATGGCTTCAATGGATACAATCAGATTCAGATTGCCCCTGAAGACCAAGACAAAACCACTTTTACTTGTCCTTGGGGAAAATTTGCCTACAGAGTTCTACCTTTTGGCTTATGCAATGCTCCTGCCACATTTCAAATCGCTATCCGTAGCATCGTTTCAGATTTAATAAATGAAGGACTCGAAGTATACATGGATGATTTCACACCATACGGAGACGATTTTGACCCAGCATTGGACGCACTGGAAAAATTTCTGCAGTGCTGCATTGCCACCAGGCTTTGTTTGAGCCATGAAAAATGCTATATGATGATGACTGAAGGACTTATTCTAGGCCATTATATCTCAGCAGTTGGCATACAAGTAGACCCAGCCAAAATTCAAATAATTTTGCTAATTCCCACTCCTACCACTCAAACAGAGGTACATAGTTTTCTTGGATTTTCTGGTTATTATAGAAGGTTTATAGAACATTTTTTCGCATATTGTTGTACCTCTATATGCACTAACAGGTAATGTTGACTTTCTTTGGGAAGAAAAATGTGACCATGCTTTTCAGGATCTGAAGAAGCTTGTGTCCACAGCCTCAGTCCTTCGAGGACCAAATTGGGACCTACCATTCCAAATTTCATCAGATGCCTCAGATACAGCTATTGGAGCAGTCCTTGGGCAGGAAGAAGATAAAAAACCATATGCAATTTATTATATTAGCAAGAATTTATCCCCTATTGAATTGAATCACACTGTTACTGAAAAGGAATTTCTAGCTGTAATACATGCTGTCAATAAGTTCAGGCATTACATTATTGGATATCCTGTTATCTTGTATACAGATCACTCTGCCATAAAATATTTAGCAAATAAACCAATCACAAATGGTAGAATAACTAGATGGACAATTTTATTACAGGAATTTGATATCACAATCAAAGACCGCCCTGGAAAAGAAAATCCTGTAGCTGACTTTCTCTCGCGAATGCCAAAACTAGTGGACGCAACAGCAGTTGAAGATCAATTTCCAGATGAGCATTTGTTTGTTTTCACTGTTAAAACACGCTGGTATGCTGACGTTGTGAATTACTTAGCAGTAGGTAAATTACCAAAACATTTGACCCCCAATGAATGAAAACAGATTGTCCAGCGAAGTGCTCGATTTTCTTGGATTGGGGGCTACCTGTTCCATACAGGGGCAGATATATACATCAGGAGATGCGTCCGCGAGGATGAAATTTTTGACATTTTGAAAGCTTTTCACGATGGACCATGTGGCGGACACTTTGCCGATCAGAGAACTAGACATAAGGTGCTCCAAATAGGGTATTATTGGCCTACGATCTTCAAAGATGCAAAGAAGTTCGTTCAAGCTTGTGACAGTTGCCAAAGAACAGGATGCCCTGGTCAGTCTGACGAAATGCCCCTGAATCCATAACTGGTTATTGAACCATTCGAGCGATGGGCACTCGATTTTGTTGGTCCAATTAACCCATCCTCGAACCAGAAAACATATATTCTGGTGGCAACAGAATATGTCACCAAATGGGTTGAAGCAGAGGCATTGCTGAGAGCTACAGAGGATTCCGTCATACAGTTCCTGTTCCATATATTTGTGCGATATGGGCTTCCAAGAGACATAATTATGGATGGTGGACCACAGTTTGCTGGTAACAAGATTGCTGCAACACTAAAAAATTATCATATCCAGCATAAAATTACTACTCCATACCACCCACAGGAAAACGGTCAAGTAGAAAGCAGCAATAAAATAATAGAAGCAATCTTGACAAAAACCATTGCGTCACATAGACGCGATTGGGCTGCAAGATTACCAGAAGCCTTGTGGGCTTACAGAACAACATGGAGAAGCACTACTGGCTATTCACCATACCAATTGGTATTCAGAAAGGAACCCATTTTTCCCATAGAATTCGAAATCCAAACATTGCGAACAACACAAGAAGTTGGTCTAGATCTAAACGAGGCACAAATTAATAGATTACAACAGATCAATGAGCTAGATGAGATCAGGCTCTCTACCCTTCAACACACTACATTAATCCAACAGCAGCGAGCTAAATGGCATGACGCTCTCATTAAAAAGAAAGTCTTCCACGAAGGAGATTGGGCGCTCTTATACGGTTCCAGGTTCCAGGATTTTCCTGGGTAGCTTCAGACTCGTTGGTTAGGGCCATACGAAATCCAAAAGGTACATGATAATGGCACCCTTACCCTAATCACCATTTACGGATCTGGACATACCTTCAAGGCAAACAGCCACCGAGTTCGACTATACCTCAAACCACTTACTCGGGAATCCTTCTACCAGCAACTCCGCGAAGATTCCAACATGCATATTTTGGTGGAGGAAGAGAAATCTTCCTCACCTCTGGTTCATTAAAGTGACTTAACTGTTTTTACATTTTGTACATAATTCTTTTGCTTTGTTAGCATAAATTATTCTCTGTACAATATTTTTTGCACTTTGCTGTTACTTTTCGAAGAATCAGCAATTCTATTGTTTTTGTTGTTCCTTTTAGCAAGGAACAACACCTTCACTATCTTGCTGATTCCTTTCTTTCAATTTGCATTTTTCTGTTGTTCCTTTTTCAAAAGGGATAGCACTATTGTTTTTTTTGTTCCTTTTCCAAAGGAACAGCAGTTATGTGCACTTTTTTTTTTCTGTTGTTCCTTTTCCAAAGGAACAACACTTTCGTTTTGTTGTTCCTCTTCCGAAAGAACAACACTTTTTGTATTAGTTGTTCCTTTTTCACTTTGCTGTTCCTTTTCCAAAGGAACGACACTTGCGTTTTTGTTGTTCCTTTTCCAAAGGAACAATACTTTTTGCGTTTTTGTTGTTCCTTTTCCAAAGGAACAACACTTTTTTGCGTTTTTCTTGTTCCTTTTCCAAAGGAACAACACTTTCGGTTTTTGTTGTTCCTTTTCCAAAGGAACGACACTTGCGTTTTTTGTTGTTCCTTTTCCAAAGGAACAACATTTTCGATTTTTGCTATTCATTTTCCAAAGAAACGACACTTTCATTTTTGTTGTTCCTTTTCCAAAGGAACAACACTTTTGGTTTTTGTTGTTCCTTTTCCAAAGGAATGACACTTGTGTTTTTGCTGTTCCTTTTCCGAAGGAACAATGCTTTTGGTTTTTGCTGTTCCTTTTCCAAAGGAACAACACTCATTTTTTTTGTTGTTCCTTCTCCAAAGGAACAGCAATGGCATTTTCTGTTGTTCCTTTTCCAAAGGAACAACACCTGTACTTTTTGCTCTTCCTTTTTGAAATAACAACATTCTCGTATTCCTTTTATTGATGCTTGTTCTCCTTGCTATTCCAATTAAAGGACAGCTACCGTTCTTCTCAATATATGATAATTTCGAGTCTTTTTGGAGCACAGTTATACACTTATGCAATGGATACAAAACTAGAGCATACCGAAATCATTAAATCATATGAAATCACTATTTTTACAGGAAATTGCTTTGAATTGATAACAGGAAAGAGGGAAGGACACAATTATCCATCACTTTTTGCTGTCATTATCCTACTAATACTGATATGGTTTCTTATCTTTATCATGGTGGTTCTTTTTTTTTTAATTCCCATAATCTTCTTTCATCATTATTAAGGAATAAGAACAAAGAGTATATTTTTCTATTGAGATGTTAAGACTTCTTCCACCATTCCTACTTGTTACCGGGAAAAGTCTCTATTTAGAACTGCTCTATCCCACTAAGGTGTGACAGTTGCCTTAGAAACAAACAGAGAAAAACTACTTTTGTATTTCCTTTATGAACTATAAATAGAGAGGAGTAGAAAGAACCAACCTGTGTCTTGTGCTAATCCTTTGATCCAATCCCTCTCTTCTTTGACAGCTTCCAGCTACCTACTCCCTTACTTGCCCAGCTTCACCAAGTACCTGTAAGATCACAGAAGAAGAAAACTATACAAAGACATGGATCTATATTCATAAACAACTTAGGATCATATTTAAGTTAACCATACAAATGTAAGAAGCATCAATGATACAAAAGCATGGAGGAGAAACTCAAATAGTTTTTATTGATAAACAAGAAGATCCAGGAGGAGTTACAACCGATGGTTCCTGACCCAGCATCAACCTCCCAGCAAAGAATCCCCTCTTCACCTCCAACAAAGCATAGATCACCCAATACTCTGATGTTTGTCTCAAAACCAACAACAATTCCTTACAATGTGCAAAATTCCAGCCTCTCGATCTCTGGGGTGAGGGATCCATATATAGATATGTGTAAGGAGGATGAGTCAGCTTGTGATTTGATTAGTGTCTTCTCTCTGTCAGTTCTTGCTTCCACTTGGAGACTGAAGGTCTCTTACTCATCCTTGGTCGAATTCAGTGAGGCAAGTGTCATAGGAGAAGATTCTGGAAGCTTCCATTGTCTCTCCACCTCGCGGAATGACACTGCCATTTGTCATTTCTCACCCAACGCACCATCATAGTGCATTTAGGTGCGTTGCAATGCACCTAGCCAGTGTATTTAGGTGCTATGCAACACACCTAGCCAGTGGAGTAGCTGAAATGATCCTGTTTTGACTTATTCTGAGCAGTTTCTGGTGGAGGACTTCTGGGAGAAGCTGTAATTTGTTGACCTTGTTCCTTTAGGGGTTAGAACAACACTTTTAGGGACTTAGGAGCCCTTGGTTTATGGACATTTCATGCTTGGAGTTGTAAGGCACAAAAATTTCTATAACACTACTCTTAAGGAGTGATGAACCACCCTTTGTGTATACATAGGAGAGTACTTTATAAAAAGAAAAAAGAGAAAAATGTTTATATAACTTATGGGTTGTCAAATGCAGGATAGGGGGTCTCATCAAGAGCCATCCTACCATGATCATAAGGAAGAAATTGAAGTGGCATTCCCACTATGGCCACCACACCCAGGATATGATCCAAGAGGCACATCAGAAAAAATAAAGAGTCCTTGGAACAGGAGGTCTCATCACGAGCCGGTCCGCCCACCTTTTACTCCTTCCTGGTGAATGGCATTATGGTTTTACTGGTTACTAAGCCAGCATAATGGCCTCCATTTTGACATTGTATAGCACTTCCTAAGCATACACAAAGGATCATGGTTCCATGGGTGAAACAGACAACTCTGTCAAGGTTATGGACACCTGTCGGCAGCAGAGCTCTGTTAATGGTATTGAAGTCACATTTTTTATACACCAATAGTAATCATTAACACCCTTCTTTGTATTATACCTTTGTAATATGTCACATGAGATTATGTATATCATTTCCCCGAACCATTAAACACATGAAAATCCATTACAGCCAATCATAACAATGTAAACTTTGAAACGGGAACTATAAACTCAAAACGGGAACTCTGGCCCAAAAACCCCAAAAAAACCACAAAAACAGTGCTCAAAACGAAAAGTGTGTATACTGGAACGATGTTTTTTTTTTTTAGGTGTCAATTTTGCGGCTGTTTTAAAAATGGCAGTGACTACGAAATTTTCTACGAAATTTTCCTGCAAAATATAGCTTCAGAACGAAAGTGTTGATACTGGAATAATGATTTATTTTTTTAGGGTCAATTTTCATACTTTTTAAACAATGCTAATAAAACCAATTTTTTGTCTCAAACAAAGTTAAATTTTAAGGAAAAACACATTAATGTTTCTGGTAGAATATCATTTTTCTTTCCTAAGTATAAATTTAACATGTTTTCAACCACAAAACTAAAAAAACATGACATTATGAACAAATTATATCACTGAATGAATTCAAAAGTTTTTATTTGTACACTGATTAAAACAGACATTATATCTCTAATTTGATATTGCATTGTAGATATTTAAACAATAAAATTTATCATACTTAAGACATAATCCAAGAACATAAAAATGCTTCATAACTTCTCATTTAACAAAATATGGAAAACATTAATTTTATTTGAAGATACGATGCATACATCAGTTATATAAACTGTCTTAAACAATTATTCAAAATCACTCATATTTTCTTGCACACCATCAGAATTCACATCTTCAGATGAGTGACTGGATGCTGACGAAGATGTTCCATATTCTTCTCTGTCATCAACTAGTGCCCCATCTGAGTCCACATGCATGCCCAAGATTCCAGGTTTCAAAAGTCTTCTAGATCTACGACTGGTTTCAGCAGAGTCCCATGTCAACACTGTTCCTTCTGGTAACAACCTTTTCAGAATCTTTGTCGTCTTGAAGCGAAGTGTCCCTCTCTTTGTTAAATTGAAGTCATAAACAAGTATGTCAACATCCTTCAATTGTAATATGTCTGTGCGGCGACGATTTATATTTGTACCCTTTCTTTTTCTTTTTCCACCAATTGTTTTGTCAACTACCATCTCTGGCTTATACACACCATTGAATGGGTGTGTATTTTTGGCATACCAATGTACTTCAACACCTGTAACATCCTCATTTTCTGTAAAGACCTTTATAACTTTAGCAACCCAAAATGGATAGCCATTGGGATCTCCATCTGCTAGCACTGCAATCATGCAACCCTCCTTAATATCCTGTACTGAACCCCTATAAAGGTCTTCCATGGCTTCACGTTGTGCACGAGATCTTCAGGAACCTATATACATCTCTCTTTCCTCTGCCTGTGAAGAATTAATAATACCTTGAGATTGTTGCTGTTCAACAATGTTTACTTCCTCATGTTCATTCGACACATTTTGTGGCCAAATAAATGGATTTTTCAAAGGTATATCTTCATTTATTGTTGTCGAAATGAGATCACTTTGATTATTGAAAAACGACTCCCACCAAACTGAATCAGCAATGTCAAAGTACTCATATGTATATCTAATACATTTTTTAATTTCTTCCAGGCAATCAGAATAATTTATAGCCCTGTTCTGTCTACGTGCATTCTGAACTTCACCAACTGATTGTAATAACAATATTTTTGATGCAAATATTGGATGATCTGGAATGAACTTCAAAAATTGCAATCCTGATGACGGTGCCCACTCTGCAGTAGTTGAATACTTCTTGCCCCATATTAGTGTTTTCCCATCAATTTTTTTGATACGAAATTGATGTTGGAAGCTAATGTCATTAAGTTGTTCAATGCATTTCCCCTCACCATATGATCCCAGAATAAACCTTCGCATGTCAACAGTTTCTTCCAACACTTCAAAAGCAGGCTCTGGCATGTATGATTTCTTAATACATTCAATTAGTGATGGCAAGCTCCCAACTTCCTTCCTCCTCAATGTGACTGAAAAACGACTGAACATCTGATCAATATGGTCATGAGTGTGCCCAACAAGAAGGAAACCAACCTTTACCTTTTGAAAAATTCTCAATTCAACAAGCATGTTTAGATACCCAAAAACAACCTGATTTTTGCTTTCACGGCAAGTGTTGTCCAATTGTAGATACAAAACTTCAGGAAGATTACCAGACCAATGAGAAATCACATCATGAATTATGGTTATGGTCAGATTTGCATCATTATGAATATTTGGAGCTGTGAAGTACACCCTTGGCACCATTTTCCCATTGAAGACCATACAACCGACCAAGTGAAACTGAATAAAATTTTCCTCTTGTAGATTTTTGGGTGTGCGAACAAAATGTGGTAAAAGCGTTTTCTTCTGGTCCATACCATCAATTATCAAACCCAAATATTTATTTGGATTATCATAACACTTCTTTCGATGCTTGTACAACTTCTTCCTTTCATTTGTTTGTTGTTCGCGATGCTCCTGAAGTTCTTTGACAATTAAATCTACACAACATAAAAGAAATTCATTAAGAAATATTTTTTCATAGTTGATGACTATACAATTTTAAAAGTAAAAGTTATGAACACTTACCTCTTTCTGAGCCTTCACATTTGTCCCTTTTTGATTTAAGAGAAGCACATGTACTGCAAATCCCCATCCTTGTCCCCTTAGGAATACGAACATTATTGAATTCTTTCTTCCATATCTTCACAAAATATTGATATGTAATAAAGTGGCCCTGTCCCTCAGCACTTTCTGCATATTCTTTGTATAAGTTGTAGATTTCTCGTCTTGAAAAATTATCTGGAATATGTATTGTCTCTCTATTTGGCATACACTCTCCATGCTTTGAAAAGAAATCTTTCATCCATGACATTGCAGTATTTGATAATGGCCCAAACTGTCTTTTATAACGTACTTCTGAATAAAATGTGGGATCCTTTTCCAAATTTTCTTGAATTCTCGAGAGATGAAAATTCCCAATTGAATGAAACATTTTGAAAGCTTTTCTACACAATAAAAAATTCCTGATATGATAATCATAACCTGACAATGTAGATTGCATGCAGCCAACTAAATATGAGTTTTGCATGCTTTTATTCATTGACAAATATCTCTTCCTGCTTTCTAATGCAAATGTGAAATCCATACGTTTCAAGCAATTTTTTTGGCAACATTCACTTGAAATGAGAGCACTGATAGAACTTCTTCTCATCAGATATTCTGCTCTACCCCTTGTATAACTAGAATAGCTTGCATTGATACGAAAAGGTCTGCTCCTACTCCTCGATACAATATTTCTTGGCAACATCTCCATCATTGGATCATAATTTTTAAAAGGATTTTCATCATCATTAAGAGGAATGTTATCCACACTATGATCATCATCACTACTGCTCTCATCACTGCTGCTCTCATAGTCCTTAGAATCAGGACTAAGAGGACATTGTGATATTCCAATGTTTTGAAAATCATCATCGCGCGCTTCATCACCGCTGCTCTCATAGTCCTTAGAATCAGGACTAAGAGGACATTGTGATACTCCAATGTTTTGAAAATCATCATCCCGCGCTTCATCGCCGCTGCTCTCATAGTCCTTAGAATCAGGACTAAGAGGACATTGTGATACTCCAATGTTTTGAAAATCATCATCCCGCGCTTCATCGCCGCTGCTCTCATAGTCCTTAGAATCAGGACTAAGAGGACATTGTGATACTCCAATGTTTTGAAAATCATCATCCCGCGCTTCATCACCGCTGCTCTTATAGTCCTTAGAATCAGGACTAAGAGGACATTGTGATACTCCAATGTTTTGAAAATCATCATCCCGCGCTTCATCACCGCTGCTCTCATAGTCCTTAGAATCAGGACTAAGAGGACATTGTGATACTCCAATGTTTTGAAAATCATCATCCCGCGCTTCATCACCGCTGCTCTCATAGTCCTTAGAATCAGGACTAAGAGGACATTGTGATACTCCAATCTTTTGAAAATCATCATCTCGCGCTTCATCACCGCTGCTCTCATAGTCCTTAGAATCAGGACTAACTGGACACTGTGGCACTCCATACTTTTGAAATTCATCATCATGCTCTTCATCACTGCTGCTCTCATAGTCCTTAGAATTAGGACTAAGTGGACACTTTGACACTCCATTTTTTTGAAATTCATTATCACATTCATCATCACTGCTGCTCTCATAGTCCTTAGAATTAGGACTAAGTGGACACTTTGACACTCCATTATTTTGAAATTCGCCATCATGCACGTCAAAACTGCTGCTCTCATAGTCTTCAGAATTAGGACTAAGTGGACATCGTGACCCTCCATTCTTTTGAACTTCACCATCACACTCTTCAAAACTGCTACTCTCATAGTCCTCAAAATTAGGACTAAGTGGACATTGTGACACCCCATTCTTTTGAACTTCACCATCATGCTCCTCATCACCGCTTCTTTCATAGTCCTTAGAATTTGGACTAAGTGGAATCTGTGACTCTTTATTAATTTGAAATTCTCCATCCCCTCTTTCATCAGTGCTGCTCTCGTAGTCTTTAGAATCGGGACTAAGTGGAAGAATTGACTTTCTATTCATAGTGGAAGAATTCCCGCTATATTCATCAATATGAATAGAGTTGTTACGCAATGAAGATGTTGATGGTGTATAAACCGAAACTTCACCATCAGAGCAATCCATCACTCTCAAATAGAAAATGTTGAATGATACAAATGGAGTCTCCTAAGAATATTATATATCTTAAAGAATGAAATATTCCCTCCAAAAATTTTCGCGAAAATATTTCCCTCCAAAAATTTTCGCGAGAATATTTCCCTCCAAAAATCTTCGCGAAAATATTTCCCTCCAAAAATTTTCGCGAAAACATTTCCCTCCAAAAGTTTGTTAGATTTATTTACCTTTATTATTTTATTCTACAATTGATTGAAAAACGTAAACTAAATTTTTTTTATGAAATAAATCACTAAAATTCAAATTGTAAATCACAACTTGTACATTAATTATTCTAATAGTTAAAGTATATAATATTTACTTAACAATTTTTTTTTTTAAATTTTTATAATATATTCTCAAACAAATTAATCCCACATTCAATCCGTTGTAAAACAACTTTACAATATTCGCTCTATAATAATGTAAAACAAACTATCCCACATTAATCATATGGAAAAACATCTTCGTAATTTCACTTATATAATAAATTTCGCTATCACTATTACTCGCCTCACATCTAGGTTTTCTGAAGTCCCTTGAAAGACTCGTGAATTTGTGGAGCAGCGATATTGCTATCAACAATATATACAACGAAGAATTGTCGCAATTGAAAGGTAAGTGCAATTATTTTTTCGAAATTTTCATATTAAATTATTTTAATGAAGAATATTTTTTTTTTTAAATTAAAAAATTTTCCAAGCCAAATTTTAATATTGCTATCTATCCCACCCTGCCCGCCACACCTCCCCCCTTCTCCAACCCCCTCCCCATAACTCCCTCCCCCCCATAATTTTTTTTTTAAATTAAAAAATTTTCGGTACCCGCCCGCACCCCGGGCCCACCCGGCACCCACCCGCACCCCGGCACCCCCGCCTACCCTGCCCGGGCTGCCCCACCCCCCTCCCGCCCCTCCACCTCCCGCGCCCCCTCCCCACCTCCCCGCCCCGCCCCACCCCTCCCGCCCCTCCCCCTCCCGCGCCCCCTCCCCGGCCCCGCCGCCCACCCCGCCCGCATAGGGCCACCCCCGGGCCGCCCCGCTCCGCCCCTCGTGGGGCAGCGTGGGCGGGAGGGCCTGGCGGGGAGGAGGTGGGGCGGCCCGGGCGGGGGAGGGAGGGGGAGGGGGAGGGGGGAGGGGCAGCCCGGGCGGGGGTGGCCGGGGTGGGGACGGCCCGGGCGGGGGAGGGGGGTGGGGCAGCTCGGGCGGGGGTGGCCGGGGGGGGGTGGTGGGGACGGCCCGGGAGTGGGAGGGAGGGGGAGGGGGGTGGGGCGGCCCGGGCGGGGGTGGCCGGGGGGGGTGGGGACGGCCCGGGCGGGAGGGGGAGGGGGTTGGGGCGGCCCGGGCGGGGGTGGCCGGGGGGGGTGGAGGGGGCCGGCCCGGCCGGGGGAGGGGGAGGGGGAGGGGGGAGGGGCGGCCCGGGCGGGGGTGGCCGGGGGGGGTGGGGGTGCCCGGCCGGGGGAGGGAGGGGAGGGGGGAGGGGGGTGGGGCGGCCCGGGCGGGGGTGGCCAGGGGGGGTTGGGGCGGCCCGGGGGGGGGGAGGGAGGGAGGGGGAAGGGGGCGGGGCGGCCCGGGGGGCCGGAGGGGGAGGGGAGTGGGGCGGCCCGGGAGGGGAGGGGGGTGGGGCGGCCCGGGAGGGGGAGGGGGGTGGGGCGGCCCGGGCGGGGGGCCTGGGGGTGGGCTAGGGGGCGGGTCGGCGGAGGAGGAGGGCAATTTTGATTATATAAATAAAAATTTTATGGTATATTTTTTTTGTTAATTTAAGTTATTATGTTTTTTTATTTACTAATTTATGTGTTTTTTTTTAGGAAAATGGCATCAAGGAAACTTTTTGTGAATCTTTCTGGACCAAAGAGTGTTAAAGGTGTATCTTCAAAAAACATTGGTGAACGAACTCCACCTGCGCTCATACCTACAAATATTTCAAGTGCTATAAGTGATAAGAAGCTAATCTCAGATTGGAAAAGTTTAAAAGAGGTGAAATTTGCATCAAGAGCCTGGTATGTGAAAGAAAGAGAGAGCACAACTGTGAATATATATCTATACATTGATACACGCAATAATAATGAAAATTTGGAGGTGATGGGAAAAGTCATAGATATGTGTTCGTTACCAAACACTGAAGTTGTTTACGTACTTACAAAATCTGCCAAGTCACATGAAAGGATTAAATACCGACTATCATATTCATTATATGACAGGAGAGAGGTATCTACAAAGTTGTGTAAACAAATCGTAAATGATATGACACAAAACATGGTAAGTATTGTTATTTGTATTTTTATTTTGCGTTTTGAAAATGTCTCGCTATATTTTTTAACTTTGTTTATATTAACATATGATATTTTGTTTGGCAGAATTTTGTTGAAAGTTGTTCAATTATGTTGGGAGGCATTCATTTCATAGAGCATGATATCATGAAAGTTGTCAGCCATTTTTACTCAGTGGCAGAAGAAGATATGCAAAACATGGAAAATGTAGTAATTGATGATGCTACAAAACTACATCCAAAGAATCAGAAAAAAAGGCCTCTAGTGGATAAATCTAGCAAGGGTAAACAAGTTACTTTTGAGGACGATGAAGTTGAAATTGACAATGAAGCATATGTTGCCATTACTGAAGATGACATTGAAATTGCGGAAGGTCGTAAAAGACCAAAAGTAACAATGCCCAAGAATAGATCTCTTGAGAATGTTAAGACGAAAAAAAGTAGAGTTGAAGATCTTGAAGTAGTCATTACCAGCAGTCAAGAACCTAGTGAAACTTCAAAAGAAAGCAGAGAAATCATTACACCAGGAGCTGATTTAGGTGATGGCATTATCAAAACAAAACAAAATGCCATTCGACAGAATTTGACAAAGAGTAACTTAATTGATGGTGGTCGTACATTTCAGTTAAATGTCAGACAAACCTATAAGGCAAGTGAAGGACAATGCCAATATCAAGTCAGAAAGCCACATCATCTGCATGTTCACAACTTGAAGACATTGATGAGGTACAATCCATATGCTCATGTGGTTAGTTATGTGCTTCTTGTTGATCCACTTCAAGTTCCCAACAAAGAAGCATTTGATAAGTCAAAATGTTTTGAATACAATTATTATGTGCTTGGGGGGAACCATTCTGTTGAAGCTCAAAGACAATTGATGGAGGAATATCCTAATAACCCACGTTTTGAAACAATGAAATGTGTCATTTATGCTGGTTTAAATGAAACAGAAGCAAAGTTAGTGGCATGGGATCATAATTCAGATAATGAATATAGGATGTCTATGACTTTGATCCAAAAGGTTAGATTTATTCATAGTGAATTCCTAGAAAAATGTGGTGGGGATAAGATCAATATTACTGCAGATTTCTGAAAGGAATGTTGTATGGAAATAGGCTATCAAATTGAAGATAAAGGCAGTTCAAAAAGTGGAAAAGACATCAGATCTAGCGATTTATTCAGAGGTGTTGATAACATTTTCCAATTGGCATTTAGAACTGGAGATATTTGGAATTTGATTGATGACATTTTTAGCATGTGGGAAGACATTCGCATTAAAACCCAGAGGGTCAGAAAGTCTAAGCCATTGATATGTAGCAACAATAAATCAGCGCCTGAACTGAAGCAACTTCCAGATGATATGACCATAACGCCTTGGAGGGCGATGCAAGGAGTGAAAGATGAAAAAATTGTCAAAACAATATTATCTCGTGTGAAGTCAGGGGAATTATCATTGGAAGAAATGTCTGAAGAATTTCAAAAGTAAGTTTGCTGAATTATTTTTACTTATTTCCAGGATTATAGTTATCTTTTAAATAAAACATGTTGTTATTGGTAGTATTTGTTATACATATCATTATATTAACTTTTTCTTACTTTATCTATGCAGTCACAAAGTTTACATGAAAATTCAGGAACAAATGGTTAAATTGTTGAATGAAGATAGTTGGGATGATGTTGTACGCAACTATCCAGATTCAAGTTCTACATCAACATTGAAAGCTTTTTATCTTGCATTTAAAAAGGTAACTTGATTTATACATTCAGTTTTAATCATCTGTGTACTATTTTTAATTTAAAACTTACACATACATTTGTTTGTTTGGTAAAAGATGAAGAAAGAAGATAACGGAGCACCAGACAGTTTCAAGACTTTTATTGAAAAAATAAAGATTGAAAGACTGAGAAAGCAACGTATTAAGAATTTTGAACTTGATCCAACTCTTAATCATTTCATTTGGAATGGGCTAGACACTATTCAATATCAAGTAATACAAGGCGACTGTGAAGACATTGCGAAACTCGTACCAAAAAGAGATTATGCCCTGGTTATTGCAGATATTCCCCATGGTTTCAATATTCCAAACATTTGCTATGATATTGACCCTTATACTTATCAAGCTTTTAATAAAGTGGTGGCGGGATTTAAGGAAGTGACGTCATCACCATTATGGAGATTTGTGACATTTCATTCAGACACACAATTGGCAATGTTATTGTCAAGCTTCAAGGGGAAAACAAATTCAAGGATGCAGCTTACATGGTAAGATGTTTAAAGGTATATTTGATTAATGTTGAAAAAATAATTTATGTACAAGTTAATTGAACTTTTTCTATTTTATGTTACAGGCAAAAGTCAAATCTTCTTGACAATGAAGATCAACAATGTATAAATGACTGTGAGTTCATTCATATTGATAGTTGGGCAAAACATGATAACCATATGTCTATGATTTTTAATCGGGTGGACAAAAAGAGTCATAGCCAAATACTGACTTATGATGTTGTTGTGAGAAAACTAACATATGAAGACAAAGAAATGAAAGGAGAGATAGTTAACATTTATCAGAAACCACAATTATTGATTAACTATCTTATGGACATATGTTCAAATGAAGGAGATTGGGTTCTGGATTTATTTTCTGGCTCAGGTACGTTTTGCCACATGGAATTGAATTTCAATATGTTCTTTTTTTTAATTAATATGTCATTGTACTAATTTACTTCATTATTTTTTTGTGCTTGATAATTAGGTACAACACTAGCATGCTACCTTCAAAAAGGAAGAAATTGCATTGCAATTGAGAAAGATCCATTACAATGCAATTTTATTCAGCAAAGAATTAATGCTCTTCAATTTCTTCCAGATGCACTGCAAGAAATTGGGTTGAAGAAAGGGGACTTTAGTGAATCACGTGTGGCAAAAAAGGCAAAGGAACCCCAACCACCATTACATGGAATGTATGGAAAGACATATATTGGGGGATTTGCAAACATGAAAGACCCATTAGAAGAGGAAAATGAGCAAAATGAGCAAAATGAAACAGAAAATATTGTGGAAGAGGACAATGATGAAACTCTAGAGGATGAAGAGTTTGGATTACGTGACATTGTTGATTAAATTTAAGTTATGCTTGTAACTCAAGCTTTGCAATGTTTTGACTTTGACATTTTATGAGAAGAATAAACACTCAATTAGGGTTGTTATACGTTCAATATTGGTAATATGTGATTTTTGCATTGATTTTAAAGTTAATCATTATTTTTTGAAAAAAAAAGTAGTTATTATTATTTTTTTGACATGAAATTCATAAAAAAAACTATTATTTGACCATTTTTAGTTAATATTTTTGTATAAAAATTGTGATTTTGACATGTTAATTCTAGCGAAAAATTATCAAAACGTTTAGTTTTTTTGTTATATTTATGTTAAAAATGGTTATTTTTTATGTCCATTGTTAAAAAATGTTGTTTTTTAGAAACAATTATTTCATGTGGATTGAAAAATTAATTAAGGATGTCTAAATATGTAGATTATCTAAAATTCAAATTATCGACTTTATAATTTAAAAACGCAAAACATTAAAAACCCCACTAAAAAAAAAAAAAATTAAGATAGAGAACAAGAAAATATGAATACAATGACGACTTCAAAAACTATCAAATTTAGAAAATAAATTTTTACATTTCACACACTAGAAAATTTAAAGTAAAAAAATAAGTCTTTCAAAAAAAGGGTGTGATGCAGAATACCCACTTTTTAAAATCGGGATGAAAATCACTACCATTCACTACCATTCTAAAACTTAATGCACATGAAAAAAATTAAAGTTCCAAAAACCATGTTCTTAAAAAAACATGTGTATTCTGCATCAACACTTTTGAAAATCGGGTCATTTTTTTGCCACCTCTACAAAACGGGTAACAGTATCAGTTCCCATTTCAAAGTTTACATTGTTTCATGACGAATTTGATAATGACCACATCGGACTTTTTGTGCACGTCAGTTGTCCTATCCTCCCAGCCTCGCATCATATCATAGCATTCTCCTATTTGTTAAGTGATCCTACTATATACCTTGATTTCAACAATCTGCTCCCTTTGTAAAACATGGCATTTTGGCATACATTGTTCCTTTATGAGTCTGTAATATGGCAGGTCGGCACGCCGCTCCCTCATTTGACCGGGGGGAGGCAGATGACCTCATAATTTACTGGTATACGTGTCAGACTATTATTCAGAAAACTGTTTACTTAAATATAGCAAGGCTCAATGGTATATCATTTTTCAATCTGCATGGCTTGTTGTTCCGTATTATGCTCTGTAGCAATTAGTAAGTTACCCAGGATTTAAACGAGTTCTGTTGTTTTGTTATTTCCTCCGTATTTCTAACAGTTTGAACAGCCTGTTGTTCCATTGCCGTATCTATGTTTTTACAGTGAGCTAAACATGGGAGGAAGGTCAATTCGGAAAGAACCATAGGTATTGATAGTTTTTGATGCTGCACGGGAAATCCTGGCAAGGGCAAGATGGCTAGTTTATCTTAAATGTTTACAAGAATCCAACGAGACCGTAGCAATAGAATTCTTTCAAAACCTGCAAGAATATCACTCCATAGTGAGGGGGAGACACATAGTAGTCACCGATGACATAATTGCAGAAGTCTTGGGATTACCAACCACTGGACCTGTGTGGACTCTAAATAAGGAGAGACTGTGAAAGATCATGAAGATCTTCCAAGATGAAGGCCAAAACCTAACAATCAGAGGAAAGGGAGTCCTACCAGTAGCATTGGGTGAGCCGTGGGCAGAATTGGTTAAGATCATCCAGAGTTACATCACCTGTGAAGGCAGGAAAGACGTGGTACGACCACGACACCTTAAACTCTTAGCTGTATTAAAAGAGAAATGCTCTGTGAACTTACCTGCATTTTATCTTCATTACTTCATGATGTCGCCCGAAGTATGAGGAAATCACAACATGTAGAATCGGTAGTAAGTCACAATGGGCTGATATGGCTAATAGTTAGCCAAAGTCTTGCTCAGCAATAGAGCAGTTGGGAAGAGCTAATTGCCATGATAGAAGGGGGACTGACTATGCCGGCCCCAAAATGTAAGCATACAACCAATACACCAGATAGACCATTGAAATGGAGGAAATCAGTCAGATTGGCACGGATTAGAGGGAGGCTGGAAAATTCCCAAGGGGATACTAGCCAACTAGTGGAGATAGACGATTCAAGGTATGAGTAACCCCCGCAATTGGAAGGAGAAGAGAATGAGAAATGATTTGAAGGAAATGAGGAAGGAGAAATGGAGGAAGAGGCCGAGCAGCCTAGGCAGGAGGAGGAAGAAACAGAGAAACGCGAAGATAGCCCATTGCAAGAGGATGAATTGGCCGAAATTTTGGTCAATATGGGCAAATATGCCCAACCTCTTAGCTCGCTAGGCCTCCATATTGAAGAAGAACCAAAAGAGCATTCTGCTCAGGACAAGAATGCACCCAAAGAAGTAGAAGAGGAGAATCATCCTGGTCATGATGAAGGTATGACAGGAGAGAAAAGTGATACAGAGGAGGAACAATCTGTTCCCAGCCAAACTACACCGGAAGAATTCCAGGAAGAAGAAGGGGTGGAAAAAGAAGTCACCCAGGAAATAATAGAGCCAACTAGGGTTTTTACTCCTAAGCAACCCAAACAAAACAGCGAAGGAGCACCCCAAGAATAAACCAAGGAATTGGCCAAGGTGATAGCCCAGGCCTGACTAAACAGAGAACGGTTCTTTCCAAGGAAACAGAATAAATTAGAAGACTACGAAAAGAACATCAAAGATTACTGAATGTGATAGCACGACTTCGAAAACAAATCAGGGTTTAGAAAATGAGAAAGAGAGCAAAAATGACTTCAGGGGTAAGACATGCAACCACTCCAGTGAGACCCCCCAAGAAAAAGGTTCAGAGGACCCAAGTTCAGCCTGTTGTTCAAAACCATGACGAAGAACAGTCTGTTGTTCAAAACACTGTTGAAGAACAGTTTGCCGTTCAAAACCCTGTTGAAGTGCAGACTGCCATTCAAAAGAAAAATGAATAGCATTCAATTGTTGCTCATGTTGAAGTGCAAACAGATGATATATCGGCCTGTGACAAGGAAGTTCAAACAGAGGCACAGTCCTCTGAAGGAATGCAGACTATAAACACGAGGCGACGCAATAAGAAGATTCAAGTAAATCTTCCACTTGCCACTACTACGTGGGATAGTGATCCGAGGACAATAACCCTACGAGAGGGTTTGATGCAAGCTCAGCAAGCAGTAGAAAAACTCACAAAACAAATGGTTTCTCGAGAAAAGTATGAAGAATTACAACAACAGCTAAGGAATGTCAATCTATCTGAAAGCCATGCTTTTGAAGGATGGCGAAAGGAAGAAGAGAAAGTCGCAAAGGTAACTCATAGGTTAGATTTAGTTATCAAGAAGATGAATACCTTATGCTCTTTGTACATTGACATCCTAGCATGTAGAGCCCCTGCTAAGAATTATGCCTTGTTTTTAATGGAACGATATTTGCAATTGAAAATTAAGGCTGTCAAAGCAGGAGCCCCTATACAAATTAATACTATTGATGATTTTATAAATTGTTGTAAGCACTATGGAGTAAAGGTTCAAAGATTATTGTGTGAATTCTATCTGCATAACCTTGTGTTAGATCAAGAGACAGAGCATAACCTCGGCCCTTTCATTGGGGATATCCAACTGCAAGCATTTATTTCGTTTGGGGTTAATCAAATTAAATGGCTTAAAGCCTATAATTCCTTCCAAAGACAAGAAAATGGATTAGACTTATGTGTAAGAGTTGAGCCTAGAGATCCATTACAGTTATGGAATAAGCACAGGAGTCTCATGAGGACTCCAGACGTGATTGAAGCATTAGGACCCATTCATACAGCAATCAATCGACAAGGGATAGAATACTTCTTTACCATCAAGGACCTTGCCATTGCAGCTGCTAAATTTCGCTATCAGACCTCTAATCCGAATATCCAACTCAGGGAACCATTTAATTATGAAAACGTTAAGCTAGCCTCTAATCGCTTGAGCCTCTATGGTGAACTTATCTTGAGGGCAGGGCCATCTTGGTTAGGATATAGGTTTAGGAGTCTGATTATTTGGCACCCTGCACCTAGGTACCAAGCCCTATATGAGATGCCTGAGGGCCAGACAGACCATCTTTTTGAAAACCTAGTTAGGCATCATGGATGTAGACTGCCACATGAGATCCCATCTCCAGCCTACTCTCTCACTGCCTTACATGTCAACTACAATGTTTTCATGAGGGCATGAAAAAGGCTAAGCAGGGGGGTGTGTGGAGTACTGAAGAAGGTATGTTTTTATTGATTATTTTGTCATCTTTTCTTTAGAACTCGTAACCTCTTTGCATCATGAACTAGGTAGATAATAAGAAATCATGACAAAATCTATAGGATTTATACGCAACACGAAAACACTAATAATTGCTATTTCTTATGCAGAAATAGGGAAAAACGAAAGATTGTTGTCCCAAGGAAAAACACAAAGCAGAGTTAATTGTTGTCCCTGTGGCAGGAAACCATATGCAGACAAGGTGATCCAAACTGAAGCATATCAGTCAAGGAAAGGAAAAGGATATATCGACTCGGCGCAAGAGAACAAAGGGATAACTGGAATTAACAGTTTGGTGAATCCCTCAGGATCCTTTGATCCTGAGGGATCGCAATCTTAACTATTTTTGCATCATTGATATCTCTGCTCGTCTGTTATAAAAAGGGGCATCACTGCTATCCCAGGGGATGGTTGTTGTTACTCTTATGTAATTTCTCTTTATGTTTAAAAATTTGATCATCGACTCTCGTTGAGAAGTGATCCACTGTAACTTTGTTTGGATGCTTTAATATAAATCTAGTTGTTGTTCCATCCTGGAATAATCTCAAGCAGTGTATCCCTGGAGGCTAAGGGCCCAGCCCTGGTGGAACACTTGCTCCTGTATCATTATCTTTAGTTCGTGCATGGTTTTTATTATTAGCTTTGTTCGGTAATCTGATGTGTTTTTTTATTTTATATCACAGCTCTATTATATTTACAATATCGCTCTCTGTAACAGGAATATCGTATTGTTCATTCTGACTTTATAACGCATTTCTATTCCTTTAAATCATTGATGTAACATTACTGTTCTTTATAGAATGTTATTGTTGTTCAATTATAGAGTAACCGGGTTGTAATATTCTTAAGTTGTTATTATTGTATGCATCTATGGTTTATACTTAATTATGATTGTTGTTCAATTCACATTATTGTTCCATTACGAATTGCGATCGTTATCCTTTATAGCTGAGATTAATACTTGTGGTATCAGAGTCAGATTATTGTTTATCTCAATATCAAGGTGTGTTGTGTGTGTTATTTATTTTGGTTTACTGTACATTCATAATTGGCTTCAAGCGCTGTTCTATATTTCATTGCTAATTGGTTGTCGTTCTATTTCCATTTGTTGTCCAATTTTTTCTTAGAGTAAGGATTGCTCTCTGATTTCCGTAGGATACGTTTGTTGCGTTTATTCCTATAGATTAAAGTGGTGTTGTTTATAAGAATCAATTGTTGCTACATTTTCTAGTTGATGTTCCATTTCCTGTTATTTGCATTGCCATTGTGTTGAACGATTTGAAACTGTAGTGAGCATTGACATTCGTTGTCTAGTTCCCAGGTTGATGATCTATTCCTTGATCGTCTTTAGTTACATCAGTTTACAGAGGGATGAGTTATTGTTACTGTACCCTTGACTGATAATTTACTTAGTCTTCTGAATGCATGATTGAAGTCTTAAAGTGTTTTGCTATAAGTAGATTTTCTTTTAAGCATACGTTTACTCTTGTATTTTCTTGAGCACTATACTACTAGCATTACTTTGACAAATGACCACCTCAATTGAGTACACTCTTTAAGATAAAAAATCGTTCCTGGATTGATAAGCTAATGTGAGGTAATTAGAGGTGAAAAAGACCCTTTTTACGGCTTGACAATAGCATCCTCCCCATGTAGTTGTACTTCAATGTGTATTCCATTAAAGAGAAATGTAAACTGATATGCATAGCCTCCTCCCCATGTTACTCTAATGGCCACAATATTTCACTTGCTATATCATCCATACAAGTGCCAAACGAGATCGACATATGAGGAAAAATAATTGTTGGTTGTAGTTTCTATTTCTAACATAAATTTCCAATTTCTCTACTTGAAATGGTGATTAATTCACTCTCTAGATATTGGTTAAGTCAGTGGGAGAACATCCAAACTTACCTTTACATGTAATTTTTTTGAACATTAAATAATTATTTCTACGATGATTTCAATTATGCATTCAATTGTCCATAAAACAATTATTAATTGGGTTGAATTGTTGGTATATATCCATAGAATTATTATCCATTTCATTGAATCATTGATCCATACTAATTACTTTCACTCTATGAAATTTCCATGCGATAGCATGGAACTCTATCACATTATTTATACAAGTAATAAAGAACATCACCTATAGTCATTGCTTTGAATTGTTCCAACCATATACATGAAGATGCATATAAGCATTGGGTTCTCAGGACTATGCACTATTATTTACCTATAATGACCTCTATATATAATATGGTTATAATGATAGCAATGACAAGAAGACTTACTATACATCTTGCTTATGGCTAGAAAGTATATTAAATGGCTAGATGTGTTATTTTCTTGTCATAACATGTGTTGAGTTCGGAGATTGTAATGATATAGTGTGTTATTTTCTTGTCATAACATGCATAGAGTGAACTTTCTTCATTTTCAAGTATCAATCATCACAATAAACTTTAAGTAGACAAGTCTTGAAATAAAATATGAATAGGCATTCATCTTTGTTAAGAAGTACATTTTGAGAAGCTTAATTTCAACCTAATATTGATTACAGAGACATAAAACTTTAATTTTATAAATATATTTAATAAATAAAAATATATGTTTTTGAGATAGATAATCTATAAAGCTAGTATTTATGCATCATGAAAATAAACAATAAAAATTTTATTGTTTTGAAAACTTGCCAAGTTCATTTTTTTTCAAAATCAAATATTTAAAACTTCATTATAAAATAAGAAATTAATATAATAATAATGCATTTATTACTTTTGAAATTTTTGAATTTTGTATTCCGCTTATAAAAATATTCATATAATTATTTTATAGCATTTAAAAATTAAAAATATGTATTGCGTTTATAAATCTTTTAAAATGTAACATTGTATAAGAAAATTAGAGATTAAGAATAATATATAATGATTTGTATTTTATTCTTAAGATACATTAGATTGGGATGAGATGATTTGAAGTAAATATTTCTCTGTAGCAAGGCGTTTAGCCCTATTTCATGAGGTAATCCATTGTTGCATGCACTAATAGGTTTCCTTCTAGTTCCCCACTTTTTCTACATGCATGGAGGACAATCTCGTAGATCATTCATTGGACTCCTTGGGGGAATTCAAATTTTGGCCTCCCATCCCTAAAGTATTGCTCGACATACTCCTCCCTCTCTACAGTCCTCACAAGTCCCTATATTTGAATCTCCAAGTCTTTTTCTAAGGCACTCACTCTATCCTTGCACCCTCACATCCCCACTGTCATGTAGTCATGGAGAAGTCTTAGGAAAATGACCCACTCTCTAATGACACTCCTCGCAACGCTTCCCTGAATGGACCCTCCTCACCTCCATCTTGTTTCTTGGGTTTCGATCCTATTACCCAAAATAATATCATTTTCCACTCACCAACTTACTTCTCCTACCACACCTAGGACTTCCCCCCTGTTTATTTTCTAAGTGGTTTACTTACTCTAGATATGCATTGCAGTAAATTTATCCTGAGACATTTACCTCAAATGACTATAGATATAAGTGAAGCTCTTAAACCTAGTTGAAAATGCATCAAATGCAAGGTCAACAAACCTAGGCTCACCCTAGGGAAGGATATCCAACTCAGCAATTTCCATAAAATGGATAACACATCAATGGTAGCAAGGTTTTCCTATAAACACATGTTAATGGCAGTACTGTGCAAGTGGATGAAATAAAATTTCCTTCCATTGCTAAGTTATACTCCACATTGTTTGATCCTAGCCAAAGGATGGATGGAATGGATATCAAAATTGATGGAAGGTGTAGAGAAAATTTTCATGGGACACTAGTTATGGGGTTCATATGCCATGTATGTAAATAAATGGTTGATAAGTTTAAATTCAAGCTAAGAGAAGTTATCCATTGTGTCGATTTGGGTAAGATTACTGGGTCTGCCTCTCATATTATGTTCACTCGATGTTTTCAAGGAGATATGAAAAACATTGGGTTTCTTCTACAAATTTGATCTCTCTTTCTAATATATAGGATACATGGGGATGGAAATAGTGTTAGTGGGCATTAATCTCTTCTTTGGAGTCTCGAACTCCATAACTATAAATTTTAGAGCTTGTTCCTAGCAAAATCCTAGATTATGAAGCAATACCCTTTAAATGCAGATGTTTTCATATCTATGGTCATCTAAGGAGGGACTTTCCAATAGGAAAATCTAGGAAAAAATGGGTACGCAAGGAAGACCTCTTCTTTGTCTCCTTGTTGTGGGTCTCCTCCCTGATTCAAAATAAGGAACACTTAGTGGAAGTGGCTCGGTAAGAAAACCCTTCTAGACTTATGTTGCGTGGTGAAAAATTTTCTTCCTAATGGAATCTTCTCTAGCTCTCTCTGACCTTCAGATAGATGACATTATGCATCAACCATCCTCTAAGGTATGGAATGTCATCCTCCCCCTCACTTTCTTGCATAAATGAATTATTTTTCCATCCTCTATTTTTTATCCCTCTCCCTCATGTTTCTTCCCCCCTCCCCCTAATCCACTCCTATCTCTCCCACACCTCTTGCTTCTTATTCTTTTCTTGCCCTCTCTGTTGGTATGTCCCCTCCTTCCCTGAATTGCACTCTTCCCCTAGTTGATATATCTCTCCACAATCAGCCTTCCCCTATACCATCTACCATTCCCTCCCCTCCACTATACAACCTTCATTCCATCTCAAAACCCTAGGCACCCTTGTCCTCAGACTCATTAAAATACTTTGTCCCAAATAAGAGTTTTGATCTAGTGCCCTTAGAGGCTATAGATCATAAGCCTTCCAATAGGGGTCATAAATCCCATCCCTATCATGCCCAAAACCAGGCATCCTCATAAATCCAAGCTCAGAAGAAGCATATCATCCTTGAGGCTCTTAGAGCTACAACCTCCCAATTGGATTCTTGATGATTACTCTATCTTTGAATCATAGGGGTTTAACGAAGCCCTTAAAAAAATGGCTCTAAAACAATTAAATGATGTCCATCAACCACATATTATTTTTCTTCAAGAAATAATTATGGATAGGGATAAGGCAGTATCGCTCCTAAAACCCTTGCACCCCCATTGGAACTTCACCACGCAAGACTCTTTTTGGCATTCAGTAGGTCTTTTCTTACGCTAGAACTCTCTAAGAATTTACTTTCTCTCAACTTGGTCATTTAAATCAGGATTAGTCTGTGATTTATTCTCTGCAAACCTAAAAAAATATTTTGAAGGCATAAATATTTATGGTCTGTATGCTAATTAAAATCCTTTATAGGAAAATTTATTCAACATTATAGAAATTATCTAGCATAATACCTTCATTGTAGGTCACTTAAATTTTACTTTGGGATACTTTGAAACCCCAGCCACACAGGACCCCCTACATTATTACTTCATAGATCATCTGGAAGGTGTGGGACTCCTTAATATCCTACCCCCTAAACTTCTTCCTACTTTGTCAAACAACCTATCTAGGAAAGCCAAGGTATCCAAAATACTAGGTTGATTCTTTATTATTGAATATCTATCCAACCAAATTTTTAATGTTTGGAAATGGGTCTCTATTGGCAGAGATTCAAACCATCATCCAATCCTCCTATAATTTTTTCCATCCCTGCCAAAATTCCCCCCCCCCACCCCCCGGCCCCCTCCAAGCTAAATCACCACTAGTTTCATGACCCCACTAAAACATATTTGGCATCCTTTTCACTTGGTTCTTAGGAATATCCACCAATCCAATTTAAAAATAATCTAAAGACAACAAGTCTTCTATCATACAATGGGTCAAGCATAAAAATGACATAGACTCCTAATCTCTTGTGGACATATAAAATGGTCTCTCCTCCTGTTTGGAAACCTCCTTGACTGAGGAGTGGATAAAAGAGTACCAACTCCATTTAAAATATCTAAAGTATAAAAAAAGGAAAATCCTTCTAGATCAAGAAAAGGAATAATGAATGTTTGGCTTCATGTAGGAGATATAAATTCGAAGTATTTTCACAATGTTGCAAGCTACATGAAAGCCATAAACACAATCTAGGAGATAAAAAGATCAAATGGATATGTATTTTCCTCCTTTCATGACATTTCATCTGAAGGGTGAAAATACTTCAAGAAATATTCGACCAAGATCAAAGGGCTACTATTGACCAAAATTTTAAAAGAAGAAAATATTTTTCCTAGATTTGTTGACCAAGACGAAAATGATATCCTAATGGAAGAAGTCATGAAACCAAAACTAGATCGAATTTTGCACAGGTCTAGAAAGGAAAGACTTATGGTATGAACGGTCTCCCAATTAAGTTCTACCCCAAATGCTACGATTTTTTTGGGATCAACCTGCTAGGACTAGTGGATTACTCCCGTAATACTAGGAAAATTTTGGCTCCCATTAACTCTTCTTTTCTTTCTCATATTCCTAAATTGAATTATTTGGATACCTTTTATGAATTCATGCCTATATCTTAGTGTAATATTATTTACAAAATCAAATCAAAGCTTATGGCATATAGACTAAAGGATATCTTATCAAATCACATCTCTCCAAAAAAAATTGGATTTATAGCCAACAAATATATTCACAAGGCCATTGGCCTCACCCAAGAAGGACTTCATTCTATTCACACTAGAAAATAGTAGGAGCTTTTTTCAAAGTCGACATCTCAAGAAGATTTGACCAAGTTAGTTTCCTTTACCTTAGACTCCTACCCATACACGTTGGATTTTGTTATTCCTTTTTCAATTGGATTTTAAATTGTATATCCATGACCTTAATTTCTCTTCTGATCAATGGAGTGGCTTCACCCTTCTTCCATGAATATAAGGGACTTCAACAAGGGTGTCCATTGTCCCCCTTACTTTTATTTCTAGTGGTTGAAGATATCTATATACTTGTAATATATGTAATATTTTAAAGGCATCACTATCCTTGTTCACTGCTCTCTGACTCATTTATTGTTCATGGATGATGTTCTCCTTTCCTTATATTGAAATTTGGTTCTAAAATCACTTCTGAAGTCCTTCGAGCTAGCAACACGAATGTAAATAAATATGGAAAATTTGTCCTTTTATTATTAGGGCACGATGTAAGCTCCCCATGTACAAGATATTTTGATTGGACTAAAATATATGGGTTTCAAGCTCAAGGAAACAACTATCAGAAAATATATTAGCACTAGTTATTGGAAAACATTGAAAAGAGAATTCGAAATTGGTGCAACAAATGGTGTTCTTTAGTTAGAAGACTTACCCTATGTAAATGTGTCCTCAAAGAAATCAATTTTATAGGGCTTCTCTGGCCTGGATTCCATTTGGAATATTACACAAAATCAGATAGCATACCTCTCACTACCTATGGGTGAGACAGGAGGGAAAAAACACCTTTGCACTCACGACTTGGAAGAATATAGCCACCATAAAATCCTAGGGGTGTGGGGATAGAAAAACCCTTTATGTTTCTGAAATTCCCTTGTTGTAAAAGGAGTCTGGAATCACTTATAAGGGATAATTCTCTAGGCACAAACCATCATCCAAAAATACATTGACCCACTACCAATTATTGGTTGGGTTTGATCTCCCAGGAAAATAGAAAACGATGGATCCATTGTATGAAAATCTTGCATTAAGGCCTTCCCCTCATAGTAAAATCCCTTTGTTGGAAAGTAGGGAATGCGGCACATGTTCAAATTGGAATTGATCCCCGAGGTGACTATCAATAATACCATATCCTACCTCCCCCACAAATACAAAAATTGAATTTTAAGGTTTCTTCATTCTCAATCAAATTTATGACTACAACTATTTGATAAATTAGCAAGCATGGGTCACTTATGAAGGATTGGGGATGGATATGGAATTGGTAAATTATTGGAATAGGTATATTATCACTTTTCAATGCTCTCATGTGACTCTCTTTGATTCTGAGGACCTATTGGTATGGACTCACAACCCTCATGGGTAATACTCTTTAAAGTGTAGTTACTTAATATTAGCAATGAAAGATCATAGATGGGACCCACCATGGTGGAGAAAAAAAATATGGAAGCCAAAATGTCCTCCAAAGGTAAAAAATTTCATGTGGCTACTTCTGAAAAGAAAAGACCCTATCTAGGACAACCTTTAGAAGTGCTCATTTCAAGGTCCAAGTATATGCCCCTTTTATTTCATGAACTTAGAAACCATAAATCATCTCTTCATACATTTCCCCTTCACTTCTAGTATTTGACGGGACATTTATAAACTGGAACGAACTCCCCTTTGTTGGATTGGGTCCAATATCATTGAATCTATATCCCTTTGGTTTGCTTCTCAAAAGGCACCCCAACATAAATCCCTTCCACTCATTGTGGCTTGCGGAGTATGGTTGGAAAGAAATGTTTCCATCTTTAATGATAAAAACATCTCCCCAACAAATATCATCATTCGCAATCTTGTCATCACCCACTACATCCCCAATAAACCCCAAATCTCCCCCACTTATCATTATCATACTCCTGATATCTAAATGGAATCTTCATGGAATTTTCTTGATGATGTGGCTCAAGGAACGAACTCATTTGGTGGAGCAAGGGAATATTACATCTCTCTATATATTCTTCTATCTCATTCTTCGCAAACATTGGTCATTCATAAAACAACTATGCTGAACGTTTTGCACTAAAGATGTTACTCCAGATTTCCATCTTAAAGAAAATTCCTACACTGCATGTCTATAATGACTCATAAAATGTAATAAACTGAGTAAATTAAATTTCCAAATTTCCAAAGATGAAAACTACACCCTTTCCCCGCTCTTTGAAAAGTTACAATATGGTATAACACATATTACTTAGATCTCTTTCCATCATATCTATAGGTACCGAAAAACAATAATCGATGTCATCTAAAATGCTAGATTGAATCTAGACAAAGGCTCATGTGAAGTCACAGAGGATAAAGTAGGCCAGCAAAAAAAATATTTTCTTGACGCTTGAGTCTAAGTGACTATTTTCCGTTGATATAGTAACATCTTTTTTTTTTTGAATTTTTTCATGAAAGTAATTGAAAACATATTTATGGGTTTTCGTTTACCAATATGGGCTAATTACAGACTCCATAGACGAGAGGAAGAAAAGATGTATCTAGATGTTCTTTTTGTAAAACATATAAGCTATTATCTCCCTCATAAAGAAGGGATTGTTTCTTTTTGCACAATATTTTTTTTTGTAGTGGCTACATAGCTTATGGAATACCATGCGACATATGTAGTATGTAATTTTAATTATATAAATAAAATTACAATTTTTTTCTTGAGAAAAATAAAATTATCCAAAATGAGAATTTTTATAGCTTTTAGAATCATGTGAGTTTTGTTTTATATATATATATATATGTATATAATTTTGAACTTATGGCTTCTTTTGGAATGTGAAAGAATAAAAATAAGGTTAGAAAAATATAATTAAAAATTCTCCATGCAGTGAATTTTTAATTATAGGTATTTAATGTAGAGAAATATCAAATTTATATCCTTGTTACAAATTTTACAATGGTGTTGGTTGATTTACTTTCGTAAAATAAAATTTAAAGATGTGACAGAAGTTGAAATATCATATGTGTGTGATTGTTCACCTAAAAATGTTGAGATTTGTAGCTTGGGAGGTACTCCAAACCCTAGGCTAGAGGGTTGTGGAGGAATGGGCACACAATTATGGTTTGTGGGCTTAGAACCTAAGCCTATGGGATTTTCACCCAAGCAAGTGGGTGTGAAATCGCGATGAGAATTGATGACTTGGCACATGGAGATTGAAGGGAAACCTTAAAGGAACAAGGAGCAATTTGAAGCACTAGAAAAGACCTTGTAGAAAGGGAGAAATTAATTTTTATGTGTTTCAAGTGGGCTTGCAACAAGAAATTCAAGTTGGATGGCTTGTAAAGATTCCTTAAAGGGATGGTCGTTGCACACCCTAAGGGACATAAAAAAGAGATGATGGAGAGTCATTGGAGACATCCAAGTGTAAAATATCAGAAGAATTACCTCTGAGGTAGCAACAAATCCTAGAGGATTAGAAAAGGTGAGAAAGGGAGTGTGTTCTGGGACTATTTTCTCTTGATGACTAGGCTGAGTTGGAGTAGCAGTAGCCAACAAGGAAGTCGATAACATCTATGCAAAATTTTGTGGTAGATCATCTTGAAAACATGCCAAAATATCCTCTAGTAGATCCGAGCTCTTGTAGCATCATTCTTGAAGGCCGAGAGGGTCTTGTTGAGAGAAAGGAGGTCATCATTTTTGCAAGCATAAACATCCATGGAAGAGGGTTGTAATAATGGTTACAGTGAGCCCTAACTAGAGGGCCAAGTTGTAGAATAAGGATAGAACGCTAAGACACGTAGGGTAGAAGATTACACATGTATGTTTGTTCTCTTGTTATGATGTTTTACTAGAGGATGAGGTCCTGGTTTAGGACAATTGGAAGATCATCCTAGTTCAGGGAGCATAATATTTACACCTCAGAGATAAGAAACAGTCAAATCAAGTCATGACAGCCTTGAACAATGTATAGTACATAAGGAAGGAAGGAAGGGCTTGAAGGAAGGACGCATATTGCATAACTTGGAGGAGTTTTGAGGAAATTTTAAGGTTTGTTATAGTAGGTCAAGAAGCCCTAACCAGTGAGCCAAAAAACTTAGACTCCAGGGAATAGAGCAAGTTGCAGCTCAAATGTAGTATGGTGTTACAATTTGTTCCTTGTTAAATGGATGAGGTCCTAGTAAAGGATAGTTTTGTGGGCTTTGTATTGAACACTAGTGGACAAATGGAGGGTATCATGAAATTGTTCAAAACTGGGCCCTAAGTGTAGTGGCTTAAGAAGGACTTTAGGCTTAATAGAAGTGGTATAGTTGGAGCAACCTAAAGAAAAAATTGTGGAGGATTGTAGAGGTTTTCTTCAAGCCCTAAGGAACAAGTCTATTGAAGGACTAAGGGATTTTTAGAAGTGGTAGAAGAAGAGCTCAATGGTCTGATTATCCAGGAGCATTTTTATCCCTAGACTTTCCTTGTGGAGAAGGACATATACAACAAAATTTGGGAATTCCTCCATGCCCTAAGTTCATTGTTGGAGAACGAAATTCCATGGTGATAGTGGGAAGCCCTCTAGCTCTAAGTGTGTCTTCCTCAAGCAGCACAGGAAGGCACCAATGGGAAGAAAGCCCCAAAAGAGTTTAGGAGCAGCAATGGGAAGTTGAGAGTTTTTCACAAACAGATTTGTGAACAACTCGATAGGAGTCTCGATGTGTTGATGTGTTGAAGGAATAATAGTCAACGGGAGAGCGGGTGGAGTCAAGTTTAGTGACCTAATCGAGTTGGTTCATTGATATATGCAGAGTTGTGTTGCTTCATATTGGAGTCGAAGGACCGAGTAGATGTGTTCAAGGTATGACCGAGAGGAGTTGAGAAAGCGTGCTACATCAGCCAGAGGTTCAATGTATCTTGTTTAGGGTAGATTGGTTGTCGTAGTGACCAACATTAAATCCTAGTTGTATATATTTGTATCATTGGATGTATGATGGTCAGTATCCATAGTGCGATAGCCCTAGATTGTTGTATTATTAGTTCCATTAATATAACGAAGTTGGGTTGTTGATTAAATTTGTAAAAAGTTGTGTACATTTTGTGCATTAACATATTTTCAGTTGTACATTTTTCCGTTGTGCAAAGTAGTTTGTTGTGATACTTGGATTGGTAACATCAGTGATTCTAATATTCTAATATAGACTCCAGTCTTATGGAAAAACAAAAACAAAATATATATGTGTGTGTGTGTGTGTGTGTGTGTGTGTGTGTGTGTGTGTGTGTGTGTGTATTTCATTTTCCTAATCATTACTAACAAAAACTAAAATAGAAATAGAAACATTACTCCTACTCATGAAATAGAAATTTTTGGTATTTATGGGAAAAATCTATATATCATCTTGGTTTAATAATGCCATTGCATGTAATTTAGTTTGTTATCAATATTGATAGTTAATAATAATAATTAATTTATAATATTTAAAGATAAAATATATATCAAAATATTATAATGTAATGTAAATAATATATATTTGTTAAAGTTATGATTTTCAAAAATGTTACCATATTAAAAGTGTTTCCCTTTCACATAATCATTATATTATATGTATTTAAAAAAAAAAAAATCCACCTTGATGGGGGTGACTAAAGAGAATATAATTTCCCAAGACATGGGTAGAAATTCCAATGCCATGCGACATTTATGATGGTAAAATGTATGAGGGACACCATTTTCGCCTCCAAATGGATGAAGGTTCTTGAAGTCCTCTGACATATAGTTGCTCTTATTCAAAGTGTGGACATTAGTGTTAATCAATAGGTTATGGGTTTTGGGGTTTAATTGCTACAGGTTCAAAGGGAGGCTCTCCAGCCAAGCCCTTCCTTGCTCCTGGACTAGTGCTGATTCTTTTTGGTGTTGAGCGGCAGAGGCAAATTGATTCAACCAAGCTTGTGAAACTACAGAATTTTATTTGGGACCCTAGGTCGTGATTTACAGAACCAGTATAGAGGAAAGTCATTAGAGAGAGAGGAGAGTCGACCTTGGAGGGTACATTCTTCACAGACAGTGCCTTTGGATGCCTACATTATTTTTTGTAATTTCTTTGGCTTAGTCAGTAACTTTTCTTAGTGTTTGGTTCACCTTGGTGGGATTTGCTACTCTGTTATTCAATTTGCTATTGGGAGGTTTCCACGCCCAATTTTGGGTTATGGTTTGATGTTTGGGGTGTCTTGGCACATTTCATCCTTTCTTTTAGTTCTTTTATTCCCTGGGGAGGGTGTTTTTTATGTGGCCTCCATTGTGTAGTTTAGTTTCACTGCTCTGTGTCACATGTAACATACCCAACCCCTCCTTGCACTTTGGAGGAATGGGATAAAAAAAAAAATCGACTGCCTTTAACTCGACACTTCCTCCAAACCAATGGAATCAAATCCTGGTTGAATCATCATAATTGCAATGACATGATCATAAGGGATATAGTCACAAAACTATTACAAACCCTTTTATCTCCATTCATTATCGCGACCCGTGTCCCTGAAACTCTTAGAAATGCAATTAAACTTCCCTTATGGTATTCTGACCTCCCAGTCCATCTCACCACTCATCCCCATTATACCGAATCCTCAACTATTTTTAAGATTCAATTAGAATAGTTACAATATTCTGGTCTTTCAGGATGGCCCATGTATCCTTTGCAAGGAAACCTCTCCATGCGATCACTCCCTTGCGAGCCCCACAACCTCTGTGCTTTTATTAAAATTCTTCTGGGCTAACAGTCCTAGGTAACAGATAAATTCTCTCTCAACCCACACGCCATCAAATAACATTCTAGGCAACCTGTCGCTCAATTTTAATAACTTATGGGATCCGAGCTCTCCGGGGTTTTTGGGCCTCCATGATAAACCACCTTCAAACAACTCCTTCTGTTGACTATTCATTACGGCCCCACGACTCCATTGATTGAAAAATCCGCGGAATGGAAATTTTTTCCATCATTGTCTCTTGATGGTCCATGGTCTCTTGGTCCCCATGACTCTATAGAAATGTAATTAAAATACCTACTGGATTTTCGGCTTATGAGTTCCCAACCTCTTCTCGAATCTTCATCACGGGATTCTGTTAATAAATGGTTTCTACTCCAACACTTGAAAGACTTCTCGGTGCTCAATTAAAACAAGTTACAGGATTCCAGGCTTTTGAGTTCCCTGTGCTTTCCAGCCACATCATCATACTCCCGACCAATCACGTAATGGGATATATGGCTACACCAATAGGAAGGTTTCCCAGTTAGGGTTTTGATCTCCAAACGGATAAGGATATCTAATCCTTTCCTATAATTTCACGGCTCCGCTCTTTTGGGTCGCAACGATTCCTTCCTCTCAATCCCTTCCATGGCTCAACTAAGGGATCTGGATCTGGCCTTATATAAAGTGTCCGAAGAGGATCTCTGCTATCACCCCAAAGACAAAATCTGTGACTGCACAAGCCTCCTCGAGCTAGTCTTCTTAATCATGGATCTGTATCAGAGGTTTGGTAGACCTCCAGATCCACATCAAGACTTCGTAACTATGTCAATGGATAACTAAGGCGATACATGGTGCTACCATTATTGAGCTTAGGTGGTAGATTATCTAATGGTTTCTAAACATGTGGGTCATCCCTACCTTTAGATAGGGAATTCCATGTATGGAGGTGTAGGAACTCCTACGTTTATTACCTACCACAAGCTTAGCACGAGTTCTTGAGAGATTCCCACCACTCCTACCACACACCATCAACACTCAAATACATGTCGAGCTTGTAAGCAGCTCCATGGAACCACATAAATCCTTCTGGTGCCTCACCGGCAACACTAAGACGCCAACAATAGATATCTAGCATGTTGAGAATGCAAGGCTGAAGGCCATTTAGGTAAATCTTATGGGCTCGACTGGCCCCAGGGGAAAATTCCCTCAACATTAGTGTATTGCTTTCCATGCGACACAACAACTTGTAACTTGGAAAACAATTAACTGTAAGAAAATGAAAACCCTGTAAGCGGAGGGTCTTTGATCCCACTAATTTCCAAGTTTTATTTCATGCCCTTATGTCCTTTTCTATTTCATATAACCTGTCAGGGAGTTCCTTGTTATTTATTTATTTATGTGTTTTTCTTAACACAGTTAAGCATTTCATTCAGATTTAGGTTCATCTGAGCATTATAGCTTAGTCCTTGTTATAATGTGGTTCATTACACATCTTATGCATCATATGTTCTATGTTTACCACCAGAAAGTTTCTCGCTCTGTATTTTACTTTCAAATTCAGGGAACTAATTGGTTTATTCATCATTTTCATTTATTCAAGAGAGAACACATGCACAAACACATTCAACACATTTATCTGTTACATTTCTACATAAATATTTAACCACGTGCATAAACATATACAACTCACATATAGTCCCTAAATCCAGAATCATCACAAACCAAAATGCATCATGATTCATTAATAGGTAAGAAAGAAAACATAAATACTTATCTTTGAAACTGCAGTGAAACTGAGTTTGGGACAAGGACTCTCCACCCAACCATAGATAGTTGCTGCCACACTTACTTGCAGTTGCCACCCCTGAGCCTGATTCCAGAGTCTAAGGGAGAATATTTCTTAAGGGCTTAAAAACACAATTGCCAACTAAAATAGGGACTCCAAAGGACCTCCTTCCTCAATCCCACTAGTTGACTGCTACTTCATTGCACACGAGGAGTTCAAAGGAACTCTCCCTCACCCCTAGGTGTACACACAATGATTCACCCCCTTATAGGGAGTCCAAAATCCACTGTAACATAGTAACCACAAGTCTTTGGTCTAGTATTCCTTTGGTGCTACTCCAGGATGGTCTCTTCTCAAGTTTTTATAGGGTTCCAAAGTCTATTATCCCATTAACCCATAGCTTCTAAGGGACCCAATCTATTATAGGGATTCATAGATTCCATCCCAACCCACAACCTCCAAGGACCCAAGTTGTTACAGGGCTCCACAGACCTTTGTCTCAACCCACAACCTCCAGGGACCCATGTTGTTATAGGGCTCAAGATACAATTGTCTCAACCCATAGCCTCTAGGGACCCAAGTTGTTACAGGGCTCTAGGGATCCTATCTCAACCCATAGCTTCCAAGGACCCCAAGATATTATAGGGCTCCATATACTAGAAACTCAACTCATAACCTCCAAGGACAGAGAACCAATCCCCTTCTCTTTTAATTAGTGATGCCTGCTAAAATCTCTCATTGAATCCTCCATTCTATCTCCTCTTTGTTTTCCTATGACCTGCATAAGTTTGAGTGGGTGTATCCCCCTTTCTAACTTCCTTCAAATGAGTCTCTCATGTTGTATTTATTGTTTTTTATGGATTCCCCCCCCCCCACCATGCTCGCTGCCTTGGCCTCCTTCTCAGCCACAATTATTGTTGTGTCCTTGCTGCCCTATAATGTGTAATCCCTCTTCATAAATATTTGTCCTATTTTCTTGTTGTTTTTTTTCAAGAAACATGGGCCTAAGTACTTCCTCTTGCAACCCATTTAATTCAAGAACCAATCCCTTGAATTCATGCACCAACCAACCTTTAATGATTATCCTACAATTCATGTTTCTTCCTCTACACAAGAAACCACAACATCCCAAGCAAGCAATCCTCCTCCCCAACTTTGGAATCTGTGTCCCTTTGACTCAGTCCCCTTTTCTTGATTTCAAATATTGCATAATATTTACAATATATTTACAATGCAACTTATGCGAGGACCTTGGGTGGGGCTATCACAGTCCCCTCCCCCTTGAGGGAATGTTTCCATTGGTGTTAGATTACTCATATGCAACATCAGAATTAAAATATAACACATATTGTTTCATGGATCTTTATACACACAACTCTATACAATATTTACAATTATACACACTTGTTTTAACCATCAAACAAGAAAGGATAATTAACTTTCATGGCATCATCCATTTCCCACATGGCCTCCTCTGGCCCAAAGTGCTTCCACTGCACCTTTAATTTCTCTATGGCTCGATTTTGGAGCATGAGACTCCTCCATCCTAGAAGGCACATTGGATTTGGTTGGAACTCTCCCTTTGGTTCCACTTGTAGCACATACCAATCAATCACATGATTAGAATCTTGTACATACCTTTTAAGTAAAGAAACATGGAAAACATCATGAACTCTAACTGATGGAGGTAAATCCATCCTATATGCTACTAGTCCAATCCTTTCAAGGATTTCAATGGCCCACATTACCATGGTGCTAACTTGGCACATGTCACCATCCTTAGGGAAATTTCTTGGGTTTAATTCTTAGGTAAACGTGTTCTCCAACTTGGAACTCTTTGTGTACCCTATGCTTATCTTCATAGCTTTTTTGTCTATCCTGTGCTACTTTCAAATTTTTCTTTATGATCTAAACTTGTTGTTCCATATCCTTAAGCATATCAGGTCTCACATGGACCCTGTTAACCAAATCACTTTAGCTAATAGGAGTTTTGAAACTCCTGCCATATAATGCCTCAAAGGGGCTCATATTTATGGACTCTTGGTGTCCATTATTGTATGTAAATTCCACAAGTGGAAGATATTATTCCTGTTTCCTGAGTTGATGCATCACATGCATCCTTAACACATCCTTAAGGATCTGATTAATCCTCTTTATTTTCCCATCTGTTTTTGGATGATAGGTTATACTAAATGCTAATTATGTTCCCAATACTACAAACAAATTAAACCTAGGATCTTTGTCTAACATAATATTCTTGGGGATTTCAGCTTCACAATCTCCTTTATGACTATTTGTGTTATGTCACTAACAGAATTGGTGGATTTGACTACCACAAATTGAGCTACCTTGCTAAGATTATCCACTACTACAATGATTTCATCATGTTGTTTAGATGTGTTTGGTAAATCTTGTAATGAAATCCATAGAAATTACCTCCCACTTCCATTTTAAAATAGGGATAGGTTGCAACAATCATGCCAGATGTTTTCATTCGGCCTTCACCTATAGGCATTCTATGAATTTTTCTATGAAATCAGCTACTTCCTTCTACATATTGGACTAGTGATAGTACTTTTTAATGGTTGTAAGTGTATTATGATACTCTGGGTGGCCTGAATAAGGCTTAACATGGAACTCCTTCATTATTATTCTGTTCATTTCATCACTGTCAGGCACACAAATTCTACCTTTGAATCTGACTAAGTCATCCTCAGTGAGGCGATATCCATTACCCTCGCCACTTTTCTGCAACCTTTCTTTTATCTACTAGTATTTTTCATCTTGTTGTCCAATGCTTTTGATTCTTTCTTCCAGATATGTTGCGTATAAACTTACAATTGCCAAGTAATTTATTTGGATTCTTCTGCTCAAAGCATCAAAACCTTGTTTTCCTTGCCTTTTATGTACTTAATTTCAAAGTCAATTTCATTGAGAGTGGCCAGCCATCTTTCTTGCCCAACATTCAACTTCGATTTCCCAAACAAATATTTGAGCCCACTATGATCTAACATGAGCATGCACTTCCTCCCAAGGAGGTAGTGCCTCCACATCTTTAAGACATGAATGATGGCAGCCAATTCTAAATCGTGTGTCACATAATTTTCTGGAATCATAGCACATGGCTTTCCCTTCCTACATTAAAACTCCACTAAGTCCCTCTTTGCAGGCATCTGTACACACCATGAAATTCTTGTCAGGATTTGTGATTCTCAACAATGGCACACTAGCAAGCAATTGTTTTAATTATTCAAAGTTTTCTGCACATTGTGAAATCCACTCAAATCTCTTCCCTTTTCTCTATAAGGTTGTAATGGGGTGGCCTATTTTGAAGAAATTTTGAATAAATCTCCTATAATATCCTGCCAATCCCATAAATGATCTAATCTCATCCACGTTCTTTGGATTTGGCCACTCCCTTATGGCTTTGATCTTTTCAGGGTCAACTGATACGCCTTCCTTGGAGATTATTTGCCATAAGTAATGTATTTGTGACTAGAATAAGTCACACTTTCTAAGCTTTGCATAGAGTTTATGTTCTCTCAACGAATGTAACGTTGCAGCCAGATGTTTTTTATGTTCTTCTTCCATTTCATATGTCATCAACAAACACAAAGATGAACTTGTCCAAATAAGGATGTAACACTTCATTCATCAAGCACATGAATGTGGCATGGGCATTAGTAAGTCCAAAAGGTACCACTACGAATTCAAAGTGCCCATACCTTATTATGAAAGCATTTTTATGAATGTCTTCCTCCTTTATCCTTGCTTGATGGTAGCCTAACCTCAAGTCAATTTTGGAGAATATTGTTGCCCCCTTTAATTGGTCAAAGATATCATCAATCCTTGGTAATGGGTACATGTTCATGATGGTCACCTTATTTAGTTGTTTTTAGTCAATGCATAACCTAAGGGTTCCATATTTCTTCTTTACAAATAATGTCAATGCTCCCCAAGGGGGCACGCTTGGCCTTATGTAACCCTTCTCAAGCATTTACTTCAGTTGCAGTTTTAGCTCAACCAACTCTAGGGTGCTCATCATATATGGAACCTTAGATGTTGGTGCTACTCCAGGTACCAACTCAACAGAAAAATATAACTCTCTATGAGGAGGCAACCCAGGAACCTCCACTGGAAAGATGTTCGCATAATGTTGCAAAGTAATTTACTATTGAAGCAATCCAACTTCCTTATCTTATGGTTTTCCATCAGCTTCCTCATTCTTGGAAACATGTACTACAAACAATGTGAATCCTTCTTTGTTGTTGCATTTGGCTTGCATAGTAGTGATCAACCTCACTCATACGGGATTTTTCCTATCTTGCAACACTCTTTTTATTCCTTGCTCATCCAAGCATTCTATTTCTTTTTCATAGAAATCTACCTTGGTCTGGTGTAAGTACAACCAGTCCATGCCCAGTAATATGCCATACCCACCCAATGGTAACATATTCAAGTGGGTTGTTGTGGGCATGCCACTAAGTTCAAATGGACATCACTTTACCCAATTGTTGATTCTTGTCATTGTCCTCATTTCCAATTGAACCACCCAAGGTTCTTTGTGCATTTCCTTTCCCACTCCACACTTCTCAACAAGATTTGGGTTGACATAGCTATAATTAGAACCTGGATCAATTAAAATAGAAATGAATTTCTCTTGTATCTTACCTTCCATCTCAGTAACAAATTCCCAGTGATCTGCTTGGTGGTTGTCCATTGTTGTGTAAATTCTTGGAATAATAAGAGTTACTTCACCCATCGTGCTCGTGTCCTGGGTGTTGTAAACCTTTGGTCCGAAATCCTGCTGATGTGGACAATATCTCCTCCTGTGGTTCCCACCACAGGTCTAGCACTTGTGTAGTTTTTGACCTTCAAACTTGGGCAATGCTGACGTTGGTTGCTATACATTTTTTTTAATAGCAACATTGGTTCTTTGCTACAACTGCGTTATTTGAGTTGGGTGTTTCCCCTCTTTCATTTTTTAATTTTTCTTGGACCAACTCCTCTTATGCCCAATGTTTCTTTTGGCCTGCTAGTTACTTTTAATGTCGGGCTTGTGCCTTGCTTTCTCATAGAAGTTTTTTAATTTCTTGATAGCATCCTTCAAGATTTGGGGTTCTAACAATTCAATTTTATCTATGAATTCCATAGGTATCCGGTTGATGAATGTGAATTTTGGATTTCTCATCCTTGAGATATGGCACATACCTCAACCGTTCCAAGAACTTTGTGACATACTCATCACTGGTTAACTAACCTATTTTGAGTTCATAAAACTCTTTTTCTTGAATATCATAGTAGTGTTCAGACAAGTATTGTTCTCTAAAGAGCTTCTCAAACTCCTCCCAGATCAACTCTTTCTCCGTAATGGCTCTAACATTCTTCAAGTCCTCCCACCTTATGTCAACTTTTCCTTTAAAGTTGTAAGAGGAAACCCTAGTCTTCATATTCTTAGAATAGTCATGTATTCTGAAAAATTTCTTCATTCCTAACAGTCATGTGCGTACTTTGATTTCTTCATATCCCCATCAAATGTAGGTGGCTTTTCCTTCTTAAATTCTTTAGATATATGATACTTTTCTTTTCTTTATGAATGATGGTGATGGAAAGAATGGTGATGTCTCCAGGCAACATAACTAGATGATTTTCTTGAACAATGCACTTGTGTGCTAGTTCCTCCTCTTTGAGTGCTCAAAGTATCACCCCCTAGCATAATTTCCTCACTCCCACCTCTGTGCCTCTTTCTATACCTACCACCATATGCTTCGTTGGTGTTCTCTTCTTATTCATGAAGGTTTTTCCTATCTCTATGTCTAGCCCTCCTTTCAGATTACCTTTTCCTTTGCCAATCTGAGAGACTTTGCAAGATGATTACATTGATCTCAGCTTGCCTTTCATGGGCCTAACCTCACATTATAGGCCTTAAATATTCTCACCTCATCCCTTGGGCTTCTCAAAGTGTCCATCCATTCTAGGGAGTGATTCCCTCCCCCTTTTCCAATCGATATCTCTTCTTCATTAGCTCTGATCCCATCACTTCCATGTTGTAACTTATTGGAACTATATTCAGCCATTTCAATCCTCATTACTATAAATTCTTTGTTTTATGCTGCTTAATATGTGTTTTTAATCACACAAATTGTTGGGAATTTCAATAATAAATAAACACAAAATCAGGATCATGAACTTGCATTCGTGGATTTGTCATGGAAATCCCTATTGTGAAACAACAACCTTGTTAATGTGCAATATCATTGACAAATCATATGCAACATTCATTCAATTTTTCAATGAGTGTGTAATTAATAATATCAACGTATTCACAACCATAATCCTACTCTCACCGAGATGTTATCCACCAGACAACTCACGTTAGCGCAATATTATTAGCAAGCAACACGCAATAGTTCAGGTTGTCTTTCAACACCAAAACAATCACTCAGTAAAATTTATTTATTTATTTATTTTATAATAATAATAATAATTATTATTATTATTTTAATCATCACTTTCACGTGACAAAACCCATCTAATCTAAGTATTGAATCTGTATGCTATGATACCACTCTATAACATACCCAACCCCTCCTTGCACTTTGGAGGAATGGGGTAAACAAAATGTATTGAAATGCCTTTAACTCGATGCTTCCTCCAAACCAACGAGATGAAATCTTAGTTGAATCCTCTAAATTACATTGACATAATCAAAAGGGATATAGTTTCAAAACCGTTCCAGCCATTTTTATCTTCGTTCAATACCATGACCCCAGGTCGTCTCACCACTCATCCCTGTTATCTCGAATACTCAGATATTTTTGAAATTCAATTAGAATAGTTATGGGCTTTCAGTGTTTTGGGATGGCCCACGTATCCTTTACAAGGAAACCTCACCATGTGATCACTCCCTTGTGAGCCCCACAACCTCGATGCTTTTATTAAAATACTTTTGGGCTAATGGTCCTAGGTAACAGAGAAATTCTCTATCAACCTGCGCATCGTCAACTAACATTCTAGGAAACCTAACACTCAATTTAAATAACTTATGGGATATGGGATCTTAAGGATTTCTAGTCCTTTAGGATAAACCACCTCCAGACATTTCCTTCCAGGATGACTGTTCATTGTGACCCCACGACTCCATCGATTGACAAATCGGGGGAACATAATTTTTTTCGTCATTGTCTCTTAACGATCCCTGGTCCCTAATTCTCTATAGAAATGTAATTAAAATACTTACAGGATTTAGGGATTATGTGTTCCTGACCTCTCCTCGAGTCTATGTCGTGGGATTTTGTCACTAAGCAGTTCCTACTCCAACACTTGACAGACTTTCCAGTGCTCAATTAAAACAACTTACGAGATTCGAGCTTCCAGGTTCCTCGAGCTTTCCAGCCACATCATCATGCTCCCGACCAATCACGTAAGGGGAGATTTGGTTGTGCCAATAAGAAGCTTTCCCAATTATGGTTTTGATCTGAAAAGGGATAAGGATATTCGATCATTTCCTATAAGTTTAGGAATCTGCTCTTCCGCGCCACAATGATTCCTTTCTCTCAATCCCTACCATGGCTCAGCTAAGGGATCTCGACCCAACCTTATCCGAAGTTTTTGAAGGGTATCTCTATGATCACCCCAAATATAAGCTCGACGACTACATAATCTTCCTTAAGCTAGTCTTCTTGACCTTGGTTGTATCTTAGAGGTTTGGTAGACCTCCAAATCCACATCAAGGCTTCACTATGCCAATGGCTAACTAAGGTGTTCCACGGTGCTTCCCTTCCTGAGCTTGGGCGGTAGATTCTCCAATGGGTTCTTAACTTGTGGGTCTTCCCTACCTTAAGATATGGAATTCCACGTATGGCGGTGTGCGTAGGGACTCCTGCGTCTATTACCTACCACAGTCTTTGCATGGGCTCCTGAGAGGTTCCCACCTCTCTTTCCATACGCCAACAATACTCGAATCCATGTCGATCTTGTAAGAAGCTTCATGGCACCACACAGAGCCTTTCGATTCCTCACCGACAACACTAAGATGCCAACAAAAAATATCCAACCTATTGAGAATGTAAGGTTGAAGGCCATTTAGGTAAAGTTGATGGGCTCAACTAGCCCCAGGGGAAACTTTCCTCAACATTAATATATTTCTTTCCATGTGGAACAACAACTTGTAACTTGGAAAACAATTGACTGTAAGCAAATTCAGACCCCACTAAGCAGAGGTATTTCGTGTAATCTTTATATTAATAGAGGGTCTATGATCCCACTTTTTTACAAGTTTTTTCCAGGCCCTTGTGGCCTTTTCTATGGCCTGTAACATGTCATGGAGTTCCATTGTATTTATTTATGTGTTGTTCTTAACACATATAAGCATTTCATTCAGATTCAGTTTCAACTCAGCATTATAGCTTAGTCCTTGTTATCATGTGATTCGTTACACATATTATGCATCAGATGTTTTTTGTTTACCACCAGTAAGTTATTCACTCAGTATTTTACTTTCAAATTTACGGCACTGCTTGGTTTATTCATAAGTGTCATTCATTCAAGATATAACTTATGCACAGATACATTCAACACATTTATCAGTGAATTTTTTGCATAAATATTTAACCACGTGCGTAAACTTATACAGCTTAAATACGATCCCTAAATCCAGAATCATCACAAACAATAATGCATCATGATTCTTTAATAGGTAAGTAATCAAACATAGATACATATTTTTGAACCTAAAGGGAAACTAAGTTTGGGACAAGGACTCTCCACCCAACAATAGACATTTGCAACCACACTTACTTGCAGCTTCCACCCCTAAGCCAAATTCCATAGTATGAGGGAGATGCTTGCTTAAGGGATTAAAAACAGCAACTACCAACTGAAGCAAGGACTCATGAGGACCTCCTTCCTCAATCCCACTGGTTGATCACTTCTTCATTGGCACACAAGAAGTCCATATGCACTCTACCTCACCCCTAGGTGTACACACAGTGATTCACCCCCTTCTAGGGAGTCCAGAATCCACTATAATTGTAACATAGTAACCACAAGTCTTTGGTTCGGTCTTCCTTTGGTGCTTCTCTAGGATGGCCTCTTCCCAAGTTGTTACAGGGCTCCAAAGTTTGTTATCTCAACCCACAGCCTCTAGGGGACCAAAGTTGTTACAAGGCTCCAAATATTCCTTCCACACCCATAGCCACCAGGAACCCAAGTTGTTACAGGGCTCCATATACCTTTGTCTCGACCCACAACCTCCAGGGACCAAAGATGTTGCAGGGGTCCATGGATCCTATCTCAACCCACAGCCTCCAGGGACCCCAAGTTGTTATAGGGCTCCAAATATTAGCAACTCAACCCACAACCTCCAGAGACAGATAACCAATCATGTTCTCTTCTCTTCTCTTCTCTTCAACGTTGCCTGCTGAAAACTCTTGCCGAATCCTCCATTCTGTATCCTCTCTATTTTCCTCCAACTTGCATAAGTTTGAATGGGTGTCTCCCCCCTTCTAAATTCCTTCGAATGAATCTCTCCTGATGTCTTTCTTGTTTTTCATGGATTCTCCCCCTCATGCTTGCTGCATTGATCTCCTTCTCAACCACAATTAATGTTGCATATTTGTTGCCCAGCAATGCATAGTGCCTCTTCATAAGTACTTGTCCTCTTTTATTTATTAATTTTTTTCAAGCAACATGAACCTGAGTACTTTCTCTTGCAGTCCATTTAATTCAAGAATCAATCCCTTGAATTCATGCACCAACCAACCTTTAATGGTTGTCCTGCAATTCAGGTTTCTTCCCCTACAAAAGAAACCACAACATCCCAAGCAAGCAATCCTCCTCGCCAGCGCTGGAATTTGTGTCCCTTTAACTCAGTCCCCTTTTCATGATTTCAAATATTGCATAATATTTACAATATACTTACAATGCAACTTATACGAGTACCTTGGGTGGGGTTGTCACATCACAACCACATTTGGGGCTTTTGACGGGTGGTTGTATTGGCAGTCGAGGGTGGTTGTATTAGCAGTGAAAGATGATTGTATTTTAGATTGATAAGTGTCTTAATAAAACGTGAAAGAATAAAACTTAATACAAAAATTGTAATTAAATCATTTTTATATAATATATTGATATTTAAAAAAAGGTCATGATTAAAAAACATGAATGATATAATATATTATCAATATTATTTATAAAAATTAAAAATTATAATTAAATTTATTATAATATTTCCATTAAATTATATGTATATTATATCTTTATAATAAAAAAATTGTTAAAAAAATTATAATTCTCTTTATTAAATATTTACTTAAAAAAATATTAGATTATAAGATAATGTTATATAATTTTTTTATTTATATTAATTCAAAATTAGATTATAAGATAATATTATATAATTTCTTACTTTTATATATTAATTCCAAATTATAATTTATATAAAATTTGAATTTTAAAAGATTTGATTTTTTATTAAATTATTGACTTATGATATGTCATTTTATACCAATAATTCATTTTATTAATTTAAAAATCGTTTAAAATTTTTATTAAATAAAATAATTTGTAATGTAATTAATTAACAATTTATGAGAAGTATATCATAATAACAAAATTGTAATTTAAGCATTTATAAAATAATAAAGAATTAATCATATAAAACTAATATTAATCTTTTACTTCGAAAGTATAATGTTTTATACATCTGCCATAAAAATAAATCAAAAGTTTGAATTCTTGACATTCATTACGAAAACAATGCATTTTATAATATAAAAAAGCAAATCTTTTAACGTGAAAGCGTAAAGATGTCTACAACAAAAGTAAATTAAAAGTCTAAATTCTTGACATTCATTATGAAATATCGTATTTTATAATATAAAAAACATGTATGCAAGGGATATATTTTTTACTTATGGACTCTTGCTTCTCTCATTGGTTAGTATAATTATGTTAGATTTATGTTTTCACTTGCTATACTACTCATTGTAACTTCCTTTAACTTATGATTGACCATTGTAGAGTTAAAAAATTGCAAAAACTCATTGTGAAGGCTTATCACATTGTTAATATGCTAGTTTAAATTTGGTAAAAAAACCATCTTTTTAATTAAAATTATACATAGAGATAGAGAATAGATTATGATATATAGAAAAAATTAAGTTGTGGTTGAAAATAAATTTGGCAATTTTATAATTAAAAAATGGTGGAATTCAAAAATTATATAGAATGGTTTTTAATTTAATATTTTGAATATACTAGGAAGTAATTATAAATAAATAAAAACATGAGTTTTTACAAATTGAGGTTTTATATGATCTAGATTTCTTAACTATTTTTATATTATTATAATTTTCATACTAGTTGTCTTGTTGGACAAGGTTATCCATATAAATTAATAATAACTATAATCTTGCTTACCTATTAAGAAGAATTGTGTTAAAGTTTACATCTCCAATAACCAAAATTATACATATATATGAATGTACAAATATGAAAGTTCACCTAAAAGGTCAACTATATTAGTTTGTCTCATTATTATTTTTCACTAAAACTTCTATGTATATTTTATTATAATTAACAATATGCATTGCTGTTACATAACCTCTAAATCCTTTAAAGCTAATAAACCTTTTATATCACCAAAAGACCAACTTGTCAATGAAACTAAAAATCTATTACATTGTGTTTTTATACTCCTAAAACCTAAAATTAAATTAAAAGTAACATTACTCATCAACCAATTCAATATAAACATTTTTTCATGGAAACTTAAAATCCATATTATTCACCGAATGGTTTTTACAGACCAGTGTTAATGTAAAAAGAATAAACATACAATTTTCAAACATCAATGGTTTGGGAGTGATGGTACAAATACTTACAAAGAAATCTTGGGTCACTAAAGATAAAGAGTCAATAAGTGAAAATTATTAGCACTGGTGCAAAAGACGGATAAACCCATGACATAGCCAAAAGGATGTATAAGTAGACAACATAGATGCAAACTTGTGGAGACTTCTAAAAGACATTTGTTTTGGATATAATGATGATTAATATAAAATTTATGTAAATCATAATATGGTGGTGTCAAGATAAGTAATCGCTAAGGAAGAAATCAAATTATGGTTTAGACATTGGCAATCATAGTTCCATCTATAATAAGTATTCTATATTAGTTATAGTTAGAGATTAAACTAAAACTATTGAGGTTTCCAATAAATACTTTAAATTTTAAAATCAATATTGTAAAGGGACTATCTTCAAAATTGATATTTTGTATATGTCGAGTAGGAAAATTAGGTTATATATAGTGATTATTTTATTATTGGTTTCTAATTATTTTGATGTAGCAATTTTTCTCAAAGTTTTCTTGTTTCATAAAGTTTATAACTACTATAGCCAACATAGAATAGTAAATTTAGAATCATTCAACTATACAATAGCCAACATAGAATAGTAAATTTAGAATCATTCAACTATACAATAGTGAGTGTGGTTATGTATTAAATGATTTGTACCTTCCCCAACCAATATCGCAAGGGGACATGGGCATAAGAAGCATGAGCACAAGCACAAAAGTTAGAGAGTATAAACCCTACTAAGGTTGATCACAACATTTTGCTTTCACCAACTAACCAATTTGTTTTTAACCATAATTTTTTTCTTCATGAAAATACGTATTTCGAACTTGGAGTGTCCACTTTGTAAATAATTCAATTTCTAGTGATATATCTCTATGATTTTTTCATGATTATGTTTACCATTTCACACAATTCTTTTGTTTATCCAGAAGTGTGAGCAATTTTCCTATGTGTGACTTGACAACCGATATTTGTTGTGAATGAATAACATGAGTTCCTTGTGTATTAGGAATTAGTTATTTGGTGTAGAAAATTTGTGATAGGTTAACCCGATAAAGCAATATAAATCAAAGAAGAATACTATAACCTACTTCTACTATCAATTTGCAGAAGCTTAAAGATCGAGTTGAACAATATAACTAGAAGAAGAAGAATCAATGGCACAATACACATGAAAATACTTTGGGGAAAGTCTCAAATAAAAAACCCCGCACTATTGTATTATCATACATGGTGGAAATGCATAGGCATTATACAAAGCCTTAGCTCTCACAGCTAGCCAGCTCTCAGTAAAATCCTCACAGATGCTCACAGGCAATCTTTGCTTCTCTCCAGCCTTCCTCTCTGCCCTGCAAGCTCCTATTTCCTTGCATTGTTCCTTGTGGATGATTAGCCTATTACCAAGTGGAAAAACAAGCCTTCAAAACTGTGCAATCCTCAAGGATGAATCCTTGACTGCATGCATGAGTTTTCTTGAGTTTTCTCCATGAGAAAACACATGCAACTGATAGTACACTGTCCTTGAACATTAATCTCAACTGAGTCTTTCTCAAAATAGACATGCATGAGTTTCTGATGAGGGAATCTTCAGTTAACTGGAGTAGCACTAGTTGAGTGCATTAATGCATCAACTAACTGTTAAGTCACTATTAATTCCTCAAACAGTTTGGAACTAATTTAAATGGACTTAACTCAGTAAACTAAGTTAACTGATTACAACTCAAATATAACTCAATCTTATCTCCTTAATTTAAGGGATAACTCTTGCATGACTTCAGAAAGACTTCTAACTTGAATTTCTCCAACTAATTAATTTAAAATAAATTAATTAATTATTTCCAAGTAGCTATTAAGACTAAATTCGATTTCAATTCACAATTTAATTCAAGGACAAATTAAATTGGAATATTCTTGTTGTCATATTTCAACACTCCCTCTCAACAAAAAAGGGATTATCTGCTACCCCGATCCTGTCTCTATGGAACTCGAATTTACACTTTGACAATGCCTTTGTCAAAATGTCAGCATCTTGCTTCTCTGTCGAAATATACTGTGGCAACATGATCCTCCTCGCTACACAGTCTCTGAGATGATGATACCAGATGTCGATGTGCTTGGACCTATCATGAAATACTAGATTCTCAAAGAGTTTGATACAACTTTGGTTATCACAATAGATCATAGTTGGATCCATCTTATGATCAAACAAACCAACTAGGATTTTCCGCATCCAAATGGCCTTACATGCTGCCTGACTTGCAACCATGTATTCTACCTCTACTGAGTTGAGTGCAACCGACCTCTATTTCTTGTTGTACCAAGAAACTGTCGCTGATCCAAGGTTGAAAATCCCTCCTAATGTGCTCTTCCGATCTGATGGACTCCCTTCCCAATCTGCATCAGTGAAGCCCTATAGCATCACTCCCTCTGTCCATTTGTACCATAATCCATATTGAGATTTGCCTCTAAGGTATCTCAATACATGCTTTGTCACCTTCCAAAACATCTTAGTAGGTTGAACCATTGCTTGACTTAGCTGGTTCACTGCATAGCACAAATATGGTCGTGTGTTCATTAAGTACATCAGTGAACCCATAAGATGCCTGTACATAGTAGCCTCTACCACTTCTCTTGAAGTAGCAACCTCCTTCCTCCAGGTACTTGCTAGAGGAGTTTGCATGGGCTTGCACTTCTCCATGTGGAATCTCCTAAGTATCTCATTGGCATACTTGCCCTGAGACACAAACAACTCCCCATCCTTCTGCCACACTTCCATGCTAAGGAAGTAATGCATGAGACCCATGTCTTTCATCTTGAATTCTCTTGCAAGGTCCTCCTTGCAAGACACGATCAACTGATCATCACCAGTCAATATGAGATCATCAACATAAAGTACGATGATCAAAAACTTACCTTTCACCATGATGTGGTACAGGTTCGCATCTGCTTCACTCTTTGTGAAGCCCAAGTTGGTGAAGTAGTTGTCTATCTTGGTGTACCAAGCATGAGGTGCTTGCTTTAGCCCGTACAATGCTCTCTTGAGTCGACACACATGCGACTCATGATCGAAGGTCTCAAAACCTTCTGGTTTCTCTATGTACACCTCTTTCTCAATCTGGCCATTGAGGAATGTAGTCTTCACATCCATCTGATGGATCTTCCAACTCATCTATGCTGATAGTGCCAACAGATTTGATAGGTGAGTACCTTGTGACAGGAGGAAAATTTTCATCATATTCAATCCCCTCGACTTATGAAAAACCACAGGCAACAAATCTTGCCTTATGCTTCTCCACACTACCAGCAGCAGCTTGCTTTACCTTGTAAAGCCAATGGGAACTCACAGCTGACTTGTTCTCCGGTCTCAAAACTATTTCCCAAACACTGTTACGAACTATGGAGTCATACTCCTCCACCATAGCATTAACCCAAATTGGCTGTTGCATGTTGGGTTGTGTTATATTCTTTCCACAACCAGCCCACGTAGTTAACTTGGGGGTCAGGGGGGGGGGGGGGCAGACTCCCCCCTTTGTTGCGCCGATTGCATAGCGGGGGGTCATAGGGGGTTTGAGGGGTGCAGGTAACCCCTCTCTATGGGGTCCAGGGCAGCACCCTGGGAAATTTTGTTTTTTGGACCCTATATTAGGTTGGGCGGACCTACGTGTGGTTTTGGGCATGATTTTCGCACATGGTTTTGGATGCGATGGTTTTGGGTCCATGGTATTGGATGCTTCGGCATGTATAAATATGTATTGTAACATTTAAAGGAACATAATGAAAAATCAAGTTGGTAGTCCCAGTTTTTGGATCCAGGGGAAAATCTCTCTGTATATGCGTTTTATGTGTTATGCTCTCGCATTGTTTATTTTCTGTATTTTAGAATTCGTATGCAGGTGATTTCTGTACGAGGTTAAAACCTACACTGCATTTCTTCCTCAAATGAAGATGGCTTGGTCTCAACACATTCCCTAGCAAGGGGCCATGTATCCAGTGTACCTCTTAGGTGACCTCCTCTCTTGGAGTCTCCGCTCTTGGAACCTCTGCATGTGGCTGCTCTGCATTAGTCTGAGGCTCCTCCTCCTTAGGAACCAACAGTTCCTCCACAACCTGTAGTTGGAGCTCCCTCTCAAGGGAAACTCGTATGGCCTTCTGCTCATCAAACTTTAGATCTCTGCAAACCACTGTCCTCCGACTAGTAGGAAAGTACACACGATAGTTGTGAGGTGTATCAATGTGCCCCACAAATATCCCCAACTCTCATGTTGGCTCAAGCTTCTTCCAGGCATCCTTTATCACATGGCAATATATCAATGAGCCAAAGATACTGAAGTGACCCACATCTGGTCTCTTACGGGAGAAATCTTCCTTTGGTGTCTTCATCCCAAGTATGTGATGTGGGCTTCTATTCTGCAAATAGACCACTGTGTTGCATGCCTCAACCCACAATTGAAGTGGTAGGCCTTGTTCATGCAACATTTCCCGTGTTGCCCCCATAATAGTTATGTTCTTCCTCTCGGCCACCCCATTCTGCTGTGAGTTATGAGGTGTCGTCAACTCTCGTTTAATTCCTTCCACTACACATAAGTCCTTAAACTCTTAAGGGACATATTCTCCACTGTTTTTTCTTCTCAAGGCCTTGATCTTATTCCCTAACTCTTTCTCGACCAAAGCTTTGAACTCACAAAATTTTGTGAAGGTTTGGTCCTTCGTCTGCATGAAATAAATCCAGCATTTACGAGAACAGTCATCAATGAAAATCACATAATACCTTTGCTTCATTGTGGATGTTGTCGAGAATGGTCCACACAAATCATTATGAACTCACCCTAAGATAGCTTCTGCTCGACTATCTCGATGATGAAAGGAAGACTCGGTGTACTTTCCCAAGGTACAACCTTTGCATTTGTCAACTTGCTCAATTTTAGCTTTGGGAAGTCTTGTAGATATCTACTGCATTATCTTCAAAGCCCCATGATGCAAATGGCCCAACCACCTGTGCCACAACTCGCCAATGTCTTGGCTTTGCATCAATTCTACTTTCATACTCAATGCTGCACAATCATCTACCTCTAGTTTATAGAGATTCTTCACCCGAATCCCTATCCTCTTGGTTTGACCCATGGCTAAGTGTCTTAGGAACGCCTTTCCTTTACTAAAGACAACATCGTAGCCTTTGTCCTCCAACATCGCGACCGATACCAAGTTCTTCTTCAGTCCAGGCACATACATCACATTTGTCAAGGTGAGTGGACCTCCACACTCCCTCTGAAAATAAAACGTACCCACTCCTGAAACACTATACCTTCCATCGTCACCCATCTCTATGCGCATCTTGAGGTCTTTCTCCTCCAAGGAACTGAATAAATTTTTATCACCGGTCATGTGGAATGAGGCTCCACTATCAAGATACCAGACATAACCCATCTTCGATGACACCATGCATGCGATGAGGGTAAATTACATTTTGAACTAAGAGGCTAATGCCTCACCTTCCGATCCTTCTGCAGATCCCTTCTTGGACTTCTTCAATGGGAAATTAGTTGCATAATGTCCCATATTGTGACAATTAAAGCATCTTACTTTAGACATGTCACCCTTCTTCCCTCCATGAGAAGAATTCGATTTGAAATGGGAAGCCTTCCCCTTCCCTTTCCTTGCCTTACTTGCTAAGGCCAAATTTTCTTCATCATCATTCTTGGATGAAGAACCATCTCATGTGCTCCTCCTGATCTCCTCCTACATAAGATCCGACCATAGTTGTTCCCAATCCAGCAATTTCTCCCTTCCATTCACAAAGTCCTGGTAGCTATTCAAACTCTTTGGAAGGCCAAGGAGAGCGAGGCTCACCATATCACCATTGGCAGTAGTTATTCCCACATTTCCAAGCTCATCTCTATAGGTGGTGAGCTTGTTCAAATATGTGGAAAGAGTATCGCCCTTCTCCATCTTGATTCTTCGAAGCTTATCCTTGAGTGCCAATTTCCTCTGGTCGCTACTATTCTGGTAGAGGTCCTTCAATGTCTTCCACATTGAAAATGGAGTACCCTTCCCATGGAGACTCAAGACAATATGGTCTCGAACTCCCTCAAGGATGATCAGTCTCACCTTCACCACACACTTCTTCCACTCAGCCAACTCTTGTGCATTAGTTGAAGCTGGCTTTAGGAATTCTTGATCAATGAACTCCTTCAAGCCATTGTCTTCTAATACAACCTCCATTCTATCTTTCCATGCTATGTAATTTGAGCTACCTTCCAAGGCATACTTGAGTCTCAAGCCATAAAATGCCATTGGCCAACCTTGAAGTATGATATGAATTCGATTTGCACCTATAATCCCGAGCTTCAAACTTCGAATTCTCTTCTCAGTATACTGTTCACAGCTCTGATACCATGTAGAAAATTTGTGATCGGTTAACCCGATAATGCAATATAAATCAAAGAAAAATACTATAACCTACTTCTACTATCAATTTGCGGAAGCTTAAAGATCGAGCTGAACAATATAACCAGAAGAAGAAGAATCAATGGCACAATACATATGAAAATACTTTGGGAAAGTCTTAGATAAAAAACCCCACACTATTGTATGATCATACATGGTGGAAATACATAGGAATTATACAAAGCCTTAGCTCTCACAACTAGCCAACTCTCAGTGCAATCCTCACATATGCTCACAGGAAATCTTGGCTTCTCTCCAACCTTCATCTCTGCCCTCCAAGCTCCTATTTCCTTGCACTGTTCCTTGTGGATGATTAGCATATTACCAAGTGGAAAAACAAGCCTTCAAAACTGCACAATCCTCAAGGATGAATCCTTGACTGCATGCATGAGTTTTCTCCATGAGAAAACACATGCAACTAATAGTACATTGTCCATGAACATTAATCTCAATTGGGTCTTTCTTAAAATAGACATGCACGAGTTTCTAATGAGGGAATCTTCAGCTAACTGGAGTAGCACTAGTTGAGTGCATTAATACATCAACTGACTGTTAAATCACTATTAGTTCCTCAAACAATTTGGAACTAATTTAACTAGACTTAACTCAGTAAATTGAGTTAACTAATTACAACTCAAATATAACTCAATATTATCTCCTTAATTTAAGGGATAACTCTTGCATGGCTTCAGAAAGGCTTCTAACTTGAATTTCTCCAACTAATTAATTTAAAATTAATTAATTAATTATTTCCAAGTAGTTGTTAAGACTAAATTTGATTTTATTTCACAATTTAATTCAAGGACAAATTAAATTGGAATATTCTTGTTGTCATATTTCAACATTTGGTTAATAGCTCTACTCACTCTAGCATAAAGAGGGGAGAGTGGATGGATGATGATCAAGTGAAATTATGTTTAGTAATAGATTGATTTGAGTGCTCTATATGGTAGTGTGTTGCATGCTTGAGATGAGGATTCCACATGGTAGCAATAATGTGTGGAAGGATAAGTTCATATAAGGTAGAGATCTTCATAAAAAAATTGATTGGTGAGAAGTCGTGGAATTAGTGACAAGCATATTAATGATGATGGAGAAGACAAGTTTATTAGTTAAATTGATGAGGAGAATATTTGCAATTGCAACAACCAACAATGTTTAAAGTGGAATTAGTGGTGGGAAAACTAACAATATTAGTAATTTCATTAATTTCATTGGTAATATTAGTAATTTCATTAATCTCATTGGTAACATTCACCTAGCTTACAAGGAACTCAAACTCTAATATATAAATTAGAGAAGTTTTGCAACTTCGTACTAAAGCAAGTATTTGAGTATTCGATGAAATCGTAGATGTTAAAAGGCTTCAGATTTACATGAGCTAATGGGAGGTATATTTCGCATGCTTTACATCCTTGTAAAATTGGATATTTCCAAAAACTCTCTTATGTGGTGGGTTTGGAATTTCCAAAGTGAAAGGAAACAAGGAAGACTTCCTATATCACAGGACATATTTAAACATGTTATATGAATGAATTTTTACTATGTGAGATATGAACAAGAGAACCAAATTAAGTGGTAATATATATTGTAAAGTAGGAATAGTAGATGATTGACTATACCACAAAGTGTCATAAGTCAACACTCTAAGAAGATAAATTAGATGAAGTTCTAAAAACCTAGAGTAGCATAGATATATCTTGAATTTGCATATTTCATGCACTGAAATCCCTCAAGGAGAAAATCCTTCCTCAATCTTTTTTGATCTAAAAAGAGTTTTTACCTCAAGGGACTTGATCATTCTCCATGCATAATAGATATGAATCTAAGACATGAATTTAAGTTAGTTCTTTATATATGTGTTTGTGCACGATATATGTCAACTTTGTGTTAATTAGAGAAGGAATTACACATCTCCCTCATTTTGACAAACAAACCAATGAAATGTTTAACCATAAAAACCTTTTTACTTTCAATAAATATATATATATATATATAAAACTTAAAGTAAATATTTATAGACATATATAACTTAATGTGAATATTAAAATATTTATTTTAATATTTATATTTAATGGGAGGTGTCAAATCCATATTAAACTTAAAAAGATTTACACATCTCCCTTAGGTTGCTTTGTAGAAAATACTACTTAAAAAGATTTACACATCTCCCTAGATTGCTTTGTAGAAAATACTTCTTAATGCTGCTAAACTAGATGAGTACATTAGAGAGTTAAGTGTAGAAATAAATATTAATTTTTTATTAATTTTTTTTAAATCCTTGCTTGGATGAAGCCTTTATAAAGAATGAAACATCTCCCTTAGATTGCTTGGTAGAAAATACTTCATTAAAGAGTGCTAAACTAGATCAGTACATTATAGAGTACATTAGAGAGTTACGTGTAGAAATAAATTTAAATTTTTTACTAAAATTTTTTAAATCCTTGCTTGGATGAAGCCTTTATAAAGAATGAAACTTAAATCTATAGAGTAGAGACGTGGCTCATGAGAACAATATACCACCATAAAACTCGCTAAAACAATTTATACAAAAATAACAGAAAAAAATTGATAAAACTATAGATAAGACAACATACGATTACAAAACAAAACCTGCTAAATCAATTTTTTTTTGATAAAACTCTAAATAAGATTAAAAACAATGACGTCAGTAAAATTCAAAATGTTTCTAAATTTAATATATCTCAAAGGAGAGATATTGGAAGCTTCATCCTCATTTTAGCACCATGAAACCAAAAAAGGAAATATGACATTAACAAAAAAGCAAAGAAAGATGGCACGCTATTTATAGTGTAGAAGAAGCTATTTTAAAAGTTCGTAAATATGGTTGGAGACAGATGGGTAACATCCGAATCCTGTTTTTGGTGAAATTAAATCATTGTTTGATGCAACATTGCACTAGCATAGACATGTACCTTAAATTATTTTATATAAATTTAAAATAATTAAATAAATAATTATGTTTAAAATATAAATAATTATGTTTAAAATTTAATTAAAAGTAGGATTTGGTTGCGAAAATAGAACGGGGGAGCAGGAATGGCAAGTGCTAGGGTTTGCTATCGCAGAGATCTGATGGTGGCCGCAGCCGGTCCAAAGACTGATGCAAAGGCAGAAGGCGATACAGGGTTTGGAGATACGGTGAGCGTCATTCTTCACGGTGCTGAAAGGGTCCTCTCCGTGGAATGGCGCAGACAAGGATCCCAAACCCTTCCAGATCAATATGGCAACATATCTGTGGGGTTCTCCGCCTCAAGGAATTATGCTTTTATGAACCGGAAACGACAGGAAATGCTCAGGATCTACACAAATAGAGACCTGCTCAAAAAATCCGGTCCGATCCATGTTTTGGGTTCTTTTCCGAACCAACTGTCAGCTGAATATGCCGAGGGTATTGATCTGCGTGAACGATCCTTACGGCAAGGTATACAACGGGATCAAGCAGTGAGGTCCTCAACGGTAGACCACCTCCGTGCATGGTTAAACGCGGAGGATTTCGGGGGGATGAGAAGCGTGGTGCCAAACTACGACTTTGAACAAAGCCGCCACCATGCCGTACTGCATTTCGAGACCAAGACGCGCCAGAACGCAAAGAGTAATGGCAGGGGGGATCTGCATGCTGCAGATCTGCTCCCTCTTTCAATGCAGTGGCCAAAACTCTTCAGATCCGGCCCAGATCTACCTGATCCAGTCAACATTCGAGACCCCAGGCAGCAGATCGGTGGCTCCAAGCACAGATCGAGCAGAGGGGAGGCAGATCTAGACATGCACAAAGAAAGACGTCCCAAAACGAGACCAGATCTGGAAGTTTGGTTACAGCCAGAGCAGGTAAGATCAACTTGTTTTCAGATTTTTATTAAACCCCCTGAGGGGAAAACCCGATTAGTATGGGTTCATGCAGAAGTCACCATCTTGCAGCTGAAACAACAGATATGGACAGAGATGGGGTATCCGGTTCAGATCCAACACTTGGTTAGTGGTAGGTGGTCCCTCCAGGACTGTAGAACGATGAAAAGCTATGAGATCAGCCCAGGAGCAACCATTGTTTTAAACCTGAGGCTGAGAGGAGGGGCTCTGCCTCAGGGACAGCCAAGCTCTTCAAGGGGAGACAAGGGGAAAACAACACCCCAGCACCAACCCAAGGGAGGCTTATCCTACAAAAACATATTACAAGGCAACAGAGACTCGGGGCCCTCGCCAGACCACGGTGGAAATAAGCCCAAGCCATACATTGTAGATCAATTGGGACAAACCCCAGCTCTGAACTTTGACTCTTCAGGGCTTGATGATTTCGTCAAGTCCTATGAAGAGCAGGCCCTTATATGTCGTTTTAACAGTTTTTGGCCAAAACCAATGGATCTATTCCACTGGATCTTCACCAATTGGACCATGGAATGTGACATACATCTATGTTCCAAGGGGTTTTTTATAGTAAGATTCACATCCAAGGAAGTCAGAGATACGGTCATCAGCACTGGGCCGTGGTTTTGGGGAACAGCAGGGCTATTTATGACCCCATGGTTTCCAGATTTCGATCCAAACAGAATGACTGTATCCATAGTACCGGTTTGGGTGCGCCTATACAACCTTCCCCTTCACTTCTGGAGTGAACAAGTCCTGGAAGGTATTAGGAACAACATAGGGAAATATATCAAAACAGATCTGGAAAGGATTAATGAAAGGATCTGCACCTTCGCACGCATTTGTGTGGAAGCAGAGCTAAGCAAAGGGCTGCCGGACAACATAAGGCTGATCTACAAACAACAGAATTGGTTACAGGCACTAGACTATGAAAACACAGCTTTCAGATGTAGGCTCTGTAGGCAGACAGGACACCTGCAAAGCACATGCCCAGAAGCCAAGAAAGCAAACAGTAAGAAGAAGCAGAAAGGGAAGCAGAGGAAAGGCTGGAAATTCTCCACCCCAGACTCAGAGGACGAAGAATCAGAAGCAGAGGAGGAAGAGCCTACTGCAGAGAATGCAGAGGTTACTCAAGAAACAGAGACTCAGAAGGGTACCACATCAGTCACAAAGGACTCACAGATTCACTCCAATCAGGCAGAGAAGAATCAGGCAGAGATGACAAGTGCGGACCAAAGCATGGGAGGCATTAAACGACATCACCAATCAGATACTTCAGACTCAGACAAAGAACCAGGTCCACAGAATGCAGAAACACAGTTAGTAATTGCTTCGATCGAGCCCACACAAGGAGAGTGGCGCAAGGTCGAAAAGAAAAAGGGGAGAAAAACTTGAAGCGTGAGTTTTACTCACTGCCGGGATTCAGTTTTTCTTTCTTTCTCTCTTCTCTCTTTCTCTTTTCTTATTCTTTGTGCACGTTAGTCTTCTAACGTTGCGGGGGGTGCGACAGCACTCGAGCCCATGTGGCTGTTTACGGAATGCTTAAATGCATCTGCTAGTGTAACTTTTCATTAATTTTTTAATAAAAGGTTACCGTTTTTTCCTTTGGAAAATTTTTTTTAATTAAAAGTAATAATAATTAATAAAATATAATAAAAAGTATATATATATATATATATATATATATATATATATATATATATGTTAAATTTAAAATAAAATAAAATAAATTCCAAATGTAAATATAAAAATATTTGGTTTTAATGATTAAATTTATGTTCTTATGATATGTAAGATTACTAGAATTGCCATTAGGGTATTTTAAGTCTAACATTTTGTGTATTATCAATTTTCTCAAATTTCTTATACATTTGTGAATTTATTACTACATTGGTATGATCAATTAAAAACTCTATTATGAAAGAGATTCTAGATATTTTGGGCTTTAAGAAAAGTTTATTCATTTTGAATTAAATAAAATTAATTTTTTATCATATAATTTAAAAATAGTTTTTAATTTTTTTATAATTATTATACTATATGTTATTATAATTTATTTATTTTTAAAATTTAAATCGAAAACATTATTTTTGGAGCAACAATGAATTTTTGTTGTGCGGGTACTTGTAATGAGGGTTTGTCTGTTAAGGTTAGTGAGGAGTTTTAATAGGACAGGTGAATTTTAGTGATCAAGGCCTACGATTGTGAAACAAGCTAGTCGATCTATCACTATTAGTGGTCTAGTATTGAAAGAGGAAAATGCATTGTGAAGGAATGGATGAGCTTGTTGACTTTTTGCTGGAGCTGGAAGGTTCTATCCCCATCTAGGTAGACATGGCAACTCAGATCCATGTAACTACAGACAGAAGGCTAGTTGGATTTTTTATTATGAAGTTTCTATAATGACTCCTCATTTTCCAGGAACATCGGAGGTCTTTGTCGCACCTCCTCAAAATATTCCATCAGTTCAAACTATGATTTCTTCTCCTTTTTTGCAAAGTTTGGTATCTTCTGAAACTTGTGTTTCTACTTGGCCAAATTTTTTAGATCCAAATACAATTTTCTCACAAGGTGATTTCCTTTTTGGGGTTTTCCCTAAAGGCTTCCTGAGATCTGAACATAGTCAATCATTGGGGTTTTACGATGGACCAGGGTTTACTCAGTCGAAGGGTTTTTTTATTGTGGTGGCATTGGGAGGTTTTGAACACTCCTAGGGATTGGAGGTGGTTGCATCTCCCACCCAAGACATTGAGGGTTTCCTTTGTGATGATCCAAACGCCAATGTGGTGGAACCACTAAGCAATGTGGAAAGACCCTTGGGGCAGAAGGTTGGACAGATCTTGCAAGTAGAAACCCTAATCTCTATAAAAGGGATTGAAGGAAACCCATATGCGGGAAAGAAAGGTAATAAATGATAGTGTATTCAACCAAAATCCAATGAAGCTAACATGGTTTTTGGAGAAGGCGTTCAGATGCGAGAGGTTGTGGAAACCTCGGAAAAAGTTGTGGTTGGACACTCCAGGGGATGTTTCCTTTTCCATATAATTTCTACATAATTGGATTGAGAAGGAATGGGGGAATGATCTGCAAGAAACCCCAAGTATTAGCACTTTAGCCCATGGATTGGTCATTCTAAAATTCTTTTTGACAAAGGCAGCCAATAGAATGATCAACAAACCCTGGAATATTGATTCCTCCCCAATGTTGCTAAAGAAATGGACTCCCCTTTTTTATGTCGAAAGAGAGAAAATGAGGAATGACCCACTTTGGGTCCAATTACCAAGTTTATCTCCACAATATTGGTCTATGGATGTGTTTAGGCACATTGAAAATAAACGGGGGACACATGTGGATGTAGATCAGTCTTTCGACGAAATGGAAGGATGGTAATTATGAGAATTATGGTAAGCCTTAACACCCAAGAGGGTTTATACCATGAGATAAAATTGACTTTTCGAGGGGTAACATACAAATAGATCTTAGACTATGAGGGAGTTCCTTTTAAATGTCAACATTTCCACAATCTATGGCATGTTTTGGATGAATTCCCCCTTCCTTATAGGGAAAAAGAGCTTCATAATCTTCTTGAGGTGGTGAATTCAGGAAGGGGGGCTTGACTGGTGATAATGGAAAGCTCCTGACTTCATCTCCCTTTGAAACTTCAAGGGTTTCAATCAAGCTAGTGGAAATGGAGGAGGATACAACCATAGAGGAATGTCTGAAGATTTCAACTAGAATGAAAAAGGACATGCTAAAGGACCATCTCCTTCCAGTAGTCTAGATTCAGGTACTTTCTCTCCTCCTTTTATTGTCTCTAATTTAGTTAGTTCTTTCTGTTCATTTGTTTTTGGTTTGGGTATTCCATTTTTTTTGCATATGTCCTCTTCTACACATCATGGTATAAATATTCTATCGCCTATCCCTTTCCCTCAAATCCTCTATCTCTCCCTCCTTCAATCCCTTCATCCTACTAATTTGAGGCCTCCTCCTCGTCATCCCCTTCTAGATATTTTCTTGAATCCTAATAAAAGCCTGATTATGCAAAGGGTATAGGTGGTTTGGGACCTTCTTCTCCATTAAATTCCAGTAGTTAAGGTAGAAGAACAAAATTAAATATCTCTCATGCTAAGCTCAAAGCTAGTATGGATGTCATGGCTAGGATCTAAAATACTATTTTTTGGGTTCTTAGAGCATCACGAGCCTTGGACACCCTTCTGATATGATTTTCTTATCTATTAACTATCTAGGTTTGGCTATTTCCTCTAAAAAAATAACATTAAAGAGTTTGATCCACTCATACCTGGTTGACATAATATTTCATCAAGAGACATTGGGTTGTGGAGATATAATTTCTTGAGCTTTGAAATCTCCCTTACTAGGATGGCAGTTTTTGGTTTTTGATACCAAAGGAATATCAAGTGGTTTGGCTCTGGGTTTTAGCCTAAAAACTATCAAACTTATTGGTTTGTGGGGCTTGGAATTGATCATGGGGGTGGAAATTTTCTCTTCCAATCTGGGCAAGGAACTGAATATCATCAACATATATGGTTTGCATTAGGATATGATAGTATTTTGGGATTCTCTTTTTTATCAGTATTTTATGAAAGAAGATAAACTTATGGTGTGAGGGGATTTAAATTATTCTATTAGGGCCTCCGAGACATGGGGTCCTCAAGCCCACTCAGATCCTTTATATGAATATTTTTTCCACAAGTTGGAGTAACATTATTTTTGTGATGTGGACCTACTAAAAAAAAGATATTTAGCGAAATAAGTGGACTGGTAAGGCAAGGATTGCAAGAAGGATCGATCATTTTCTATTGGTGGAGCCTCTATTGGACTAGGCCCCTTTGTTTCATGAATATATTAGTACAGGTGGGGAATCCAATCATCACCCCAATTATCTGGAACTAAAACAGGACCAGAGAAAGCCAGGAATCCCTTTCAAATTTATCTTAACATGACTAAAAGATGCATCCTTTCGTAACCTAGTTTCCAATAATTAGACACCAATCAATCCATCAGGACCAAATTAACAATGGTTGAATTTGCACATAGCTTTAAAAAGGTTATATAGGTGAAGGTCATATGATATTCTCAGAAAAAGAAGAGGGAGGAAGAGGAAATAAATTCTATTGAAGAGGAATTGGAGAGACTAGAAGCCCCTGAAAGGGAGGGATATTTATCTAATGAATCAAAACAAAAAATAAAAAATTAGCTTGAAATTTCAAAAAGAATAATTCTTGGGGAAAGGAGGAAATATGGTGGCTAAAAAATCTTGCAATCTGGCTCAAAAGAAGCAAAGAAAATACAAAAAAAATTAAACATCATGCCAAGGGGAGGAAAGCACAAAATACCATTTGGGCTTTAGATAACCCTGATGGGGGAAGAGCCTCATCCTTTAGTGAACTAGAAGCTATGGGGGGGGGAATCACTTTAGAAATTTTTTTAATTCCCCTTCTGAGGTGACTATTGAAAAGGTCATATCTCTCACCAGGGTCTTTCCTAGATTCATCAAAAATGAAGAAAATGAAAGCCTCATTGAACCTAATCAGAGGAAAATTACGTTTTCCTCCATAGCTTTCAGAGTGAAAAAATATTGGGTCCTAAAGGATGGTTTGTTGATTTCTTTATTGAGTTATAAGACATTATTGGTAATGATCTACTGAGAGTGGTTGAGGAATCCAAGATTAATGGAAAAATTCATGACCCTTTTAATGTGAATTTTATAGCATTAATCCCCAAATCTAACTCTCCTAGATCATTTGATGATTTTTTACCCATTTCACTATGCAATAGAATTTATAAGGTTATTTCCAAAATCATCACAAGCAGGTTAAATCCAACCCTATGAAATGATTTATCAAAGCAATTATTTTCTTTTTTGGAAGGATGACACATTCATGAGGTTATCGAGGTTTCTGAGGAAGGGCTCCATAGTCCAAAGAAAAAGAAGCGAAAAGGATTGGTCATTAATATTAATATTCTTAAGTCATATGGCATGGTCAACTAGATATATCTTCACCTACTAATGACCCACCTAGGTTTTGATGTTCCTTTCATAAACTAGATAATGAGTTGCATCACATATATCTCCTTTGTTGTACTCATCAATCGTGTAAAAACCTCTTTTTCTCAAGCTCATAAGGGCTTACGATATGGATTTCATCTCTTGCCTCTGTTATTTCTATTAGTCGTTAAGGGTCTTAGTAGGATCCTTTCAAACCCCAAAAGAAGGGGGGATTTACGAGGCATTGCTATGGTAGAGAACTATTTCATAACCCATATTTTGTGGATGGAATCCTTCTCTTTAGTGATGGATCTCGGTGAGTTGTGGAATCCTTAAAGGAGTGTATCTCTCAATTTTAAAAAGCCACTAGTATGTAGGTAAACCACCATAAATCATCTCTTTATCCTATTAGTCTTTCAAGGGATGAATCAATAAATGCATAGAATCTCCTTCCATTTCAAACTCACTTTTGATGAGGGCCTAAATACTTGGGCTTTAACCTAAAGCCCAATGACTATAGAAAGACAAATTAGCTTTGGTTCCTTGAAAATATTGAAAAATGGTTAAAAGAATGAAATTTCATATGGTTGTCCAGAGTCAGTAAATTGATTCTCACAAAGTTTTTGTTATTACTTATCCTTGTTTTTTGGTATTATATGTCATGGATTTTAAAAGGCATTATATCTTATGTTTGTGAAATATGTTGTAGATATTTATGGGAAAAGAAAAAGGAGGGCATAATATTCGCATGGGTAAAATGGCATTAAAAAAATCCCTGTCAAAGGAATAGGGAGGATGGATCTTGAAGAATATCCACTTATTTGCAAAGGCTCTAGTGGGAAAAGGTGGGTTGGCATCTGATATCCACCAGAAGTCTCTAGACTAAAGTTTTTCACTGAAAATATATCCATATGTGGTCCATTATGGATTGGATTCATTCCCATGAAAAGAGTAGGCTAAATGTCTTAATGATCTCGAAGGCTATGATACATTATTTTTTAGGTGATTAAAAATGGCCTGGTTTGGAAAGTTAGAAACATGGAACAAGTAAGGATCAGTGTTGATTCAGGGGTTGGATGTGGTGCAAATTTTTATCTATCCCTTGATCTAATTGACATTTTACATGAAAATGGGAGGTACATGTTGGCTCATATTGTCGATCATAATAGGACTTCTATATGGGCTCAAGGGTAATATGATGCATATCAATTACATCTTCCCTAGGGGAGTATGGAACAATGGTGTCAATTCATTGTAGCTCTGAACTCATCCCATGTGTGCATCAAGGACAAAGAAGACTCTTTGGTTTGGGCACATGTGCTTGTTGGATAATACACTCCAAAATTGGGTTATATTTTTCTAATGACAAAAAAATGAAAATAGTTCATGGTAGTGGAAAACGTTATGGAAAATTTAATGCCCAATAAAAGCATGTCTCTTCCAATGGTGCACTTTGGACAATAGGGTATCAATAGGAGATAATTTGAATAAGAGAGGAATTATTGGTCAAAGCTAGTGTCCCTTATGCAAGAAATCAAATGAATCTATTAGTCACTTATTCCTTTCGTGCCCTTTCACACAAGCTATTTGGTCATCAGTAAAATCATCCTTGGGTATCACAAACCTATGGAAAGGTGTTTCCTATTTGGAGGTCTGGGAGGAATAGTGGAATAACACTAACCCAAAGAATAATCGATGTCCTCCCCTTCTCATTTCTTGGGGAATATGGCTTGTTAGGAATCATAGAATTTTTTCAAAATAAGACAAACATACATGATAGAGTGGCTACTCAATCTATAGTTTTTTTCTTTGATGTCTGACTTTGATCCTACACCCTAGTCTTGTAACACAACTACTAAAACCATTTATCGATTTTTCCCTTGGGAATATTTTAACATTGCCTCCCTTGTTGGAGGTGAATGCGACGGTGGATTTATCCTATTCTTGAATCAAAATATTTTTTCAAGTTGAAGAGTGGGATGGGTGTTATGCAATCATCTCACAAAATAGAAGAAAACATAGATCAACGAATTGAGAAGTAGCCTCTTCGAGGGGGAAACCTCCTTTACATCACATTAATGAACAATTCTTGTATGATACAAATGAAAAGACCTCCTTGGTATATATAGGAGTCTAAGGGGTCACAATATAATTAAAGCCTACATAAAAATAATAATGTAAGGGCACAACAATAACAATAGTGGGCTTCTATGGGGAACAACAATAATAATATGGGTGCTACATGGGCACAACAATAACAATAAGGGGGATACACTAATAATACCAATAAGGGGGATACACTAATAATAACAATAAGGGGGATACACTAGTATTATAGGGACCTAACATTCCCTTCTCCTTCAAAAAAGTGTTGTCCTCAACGCTTAAGTAGTTTGGATTCTTTTGTATAAAATTCTCATCCTCCCGTGTCGGATCTTCAATGGGTAAGTTCTTCCATTTAATGATTTACTCTGAAATGGATCAATTTTGTAGTTGTCGGGTTCTTGTTTCCATGACTGCTTCATGATCTAATATGATTTTTCCTTCTTCGTTTTTGGAAATATTATCTGAACTGGGAGCTTGTCATCAATAACATTCTTTAAGTGTGAAACATGGAAAACTGGGTGTACTCGGGAAGATGTAGGAAACTCTAATTTTATGCCATGGTACCAATGTTTTGAAACACTTTGTAAGGACCATAATACTTGGGTGATAATTTATTATCCTTCTTATCTTGCTTAAGGGAATTTTTTTTATGGTTGTAGCCTTAAAAATACCTATTCGCCTACATCAAAACTTCTTTCACTGTGATGTTGATCTACCTGTTATTTTGTTTGATTCTGCGCTAGAGTGAACTTATCCTTTAAGAGTTGGATAACTTGTTTTTGATGTTAGATGTGATCTTCCACTGCTTTAACCTTAGAATTTTCTCTTAAATATGACATGATATATGGTGGATGATATCCATTAAGTGTCATAAATAGGGCCATTTTGGCTACAGTATGGAAGGAAGTGTTATACCACCCATTATGTTTGTTTATTAGATACATTGCAACGAAGATAATATTCCAAACATTGTTCACTATCTCAGTTTGCCTATCAAATTGAGGATGATAAGATGAGTTATGAGCTAATTGATACCAAGACAAGAAAATAATTTCGTACAAAATTTTCTAGTGAAAATGTGACCTCTGTCACTTACAATAATCTTTGGGTTTCCATGTAGATTTTGAATCGTTTCCATAAATGAGGTAATAGCCATACTTTATTTAAAAGGATGAGATAAATCACAAAAGTGTGCATACTTGGTAAGTCTAGCAACTACCACAATTATGAGACTCTTTCCTTCAGACTTGGGTAAACTTGTGATAAAATCCATTGAGACCTCTACCCAACGCTAACTTGGAATGGCTAAAGGTTTTAACGGACTCAGGGTCTTAATTGTCTCAACTTTATTTTGTTAGAAAATCAAATATTCTGCCATAAAATTTTGAATATCAGATGTAAGGCCATCCCAAAAAAAATCCTTCTTGACCCTTTGGTAAGTTTTTAAAAATCCCGAGTGCCCTCCTATGGGTGAGATATGTAATTCCAAAATAATATTTCATTTGATTTGGGAATTCTTACAGAGATATATGCGATATTTTTACCATAATGAATCATTTTTCCAGATAATGTAGTAGATGTACTAGGGTCTTGCTGCAGCTTTTGAATGAGTTTCCACACCTCTTCATCATTATTCCATTCATCCCTTGCTTCAGTTATCCAATCAGGTTGAATAATAGAAATTTCATAGAGTAATGCTTCCACATCATCATCCTTTCTTGATAGTGCATCTGCAACAAAATTTTTCTTCCTTTTTTTGTAGATGATTTCAAATTCATAACCCAACACCTTTGTGACCCATTTTTGTTGCTCTTTTTAATATAATATTTGTTCCAAAAAGTATTTAAGAGTATCATGATCTGCTTTTACCTCGAAGTGTCTTCCCATTAGGTAAGGTCTCCATTGCTTTAGTGCATGTAGTATTGTCAACATTTCCTTCTCATAAATAGGTTTTTGTAAATACCTTCCCTTGATTGGATGACTTTCAAAAGAAATAGATCTTCCTTCTTACAATAAAACGACACAAATTCCATTCCATGAGGCATCACATTCCACAGTAAATGTTTTTGTGAAGTCTGGTGTAGCTAATATTGGTGCTTGGCACATTGTCTCTTTAAGATGTTCAAAGGCCTTAGTTTCTTCTGGAGTCCAAGAAAATGCATCTTTCTTTATAAATGTTGTTATAGGCAATGCTATTCTCCCATAATTCTTAAAAAACTTGCAATAATACCCTGTCAACCCAATAAATCCTCAAATATTCTTTAGGGTTGTGGGGATTTTCCATTCCTTAATGGATTTAATTTTTTTAGGGTCTACCCTAACACCCTCATGAGATACAATATGACCCAAATTGATCCCAAAAGATCTTTAATTGAAATGTGATTTATTTACTGTTAAAATAGTGTTAATGCATGATTCTTAAAAACACCATTAAACACATAAGCATGAATAATTGATAAGAAATTTACAGCAAATTGAACAACAACACATGAAAAGAAAAGCGACACAAGATATTGCTAACGGAGTTTGGCTATCTTCAAGCTTACATCTCCCGGACCAAGTCTTTAACGGGGAGGCCTTTATATTAGAACTTCAAAGCCAATAAAATACATCAAAGTTACATAAACAAGATCCCTGGTTGGTCTAGCTGTGTTATGCTCGACCTCAGAATTCCGACGCAACTGATGGCTTAGAAAAAGTCCTCGTACAACTCCCGGAATAAGCCTGCAAATTTTCGCCTCCAAGTCTTCAAAGCTACTCTACAACTCTTCTGCTACATAGAAGGTTACAATTCCTCTCAAGGAACCAAGCTCACCTCTCCTATATCTCTCTACCCCTTCTTGGCATAACATTACATGTATATATAGTGTTTGTGGCTAACCCAAATATAGCAAATGAATTAAATTACATATCACCTTTGTAACCATATAACAATATGGTTCTATTGTTATAAACCCACTCTATATATAACATATTCGTTATAACCCAAAACCCATTGTTGAACTACATGTCATTTTCGATGCAATGAAAACTATACACATAACACAATATAAAATTTCGCATATGTTATGGATGTAGATCTGTGGTATTATTTTTGAACTATGTATTAAACATAGCATATAAAGTTACATCCCAAACCCATAGTGTTATGCCCCGTGGTTTGTGAACATGTTACATCCACCGCGTACATCGTCGTTGACTTGGAGCGTAAACTCCAACGGTTCCCATGGAAATACTCCACTGCATATTTGTTACAATCGTGCCATCCGAGGTGTAATGGTTACCAACCTCCACCACAAACTTAGTTCATTGTTGCATTGTCGTTAGTACCCATGGCTTGTACATAGGTTTTGATAATATATGCACCATTCCAATATAGTTTTTGTACACTATGAAATTTTAATACATATGCCATCACCATGTATATAATAAGAAATCACCTTTTAATCCATTCAACCCACTATTTCACCTTGCAACCAAACTTAAGATGGTGCACCTGTAACTGCAATGCCATGTGTCAAGCAGTAAAAATGTGATGTGCACTAATTCATCACAAACTTCAATAAGCAATTTCTCATTCATCTAGAGGCCAAATGCACCCGTTCAAGTTGTGTTGGAGTCGTTTCTGCGATCTCTATGTAATGGTGTTGCTTCCACTTGAATCCATTGCTTTTAATTTTAGGCTTTTTCTAGATCCTTGATCATCCATTGATCAATTTCGGATCATTTCCTTCCCACTGAGACCTTTTGGACCACCAAAAGGTTTAATTTCCATAAAATAAATGTGGGTTCCATTTTTCCACTTGGCTGGTATTTGTCCACTATGTTCTGAACCTATACACTTTACTCATCCATGCAATCGTCAGCAATACACACAAGATACATAATATATCAAGTCATTTTCCACCCATATCTACATTCATATTCGCTGCTAATATCCAGGCACCACTAAGCGGTAATAAACCTATTAACAACATTGAAAGTATTTACATAACTAAAACCATACCTTGCTTTCCTTTCATAGCTGAAAAAAAACTCAACTTATCACGTTGCAACTCCTGTTGATGTATTATTTTGGATTCCTTAAGCAAAGCTATCTGTTTGTAATTAACTTTAATGATCTCTTGCTTAGGTTCTTTATATTGTAAAACAACATATTTATTGGCATAACCTTCTTGTTTTAACTATTCAACTATAGAAAGAGATTTATCTTCTTTTGTGTGATGAGAATGTTCAACATATTCAATTCCTTTTTTGAACAAGTGATATTGATTCTGTTCCTTGTAAAAGATTGCTTTTATATCATATAAGTATGGGCTACCCAAGACCATCCCACATGTATCAAGTTTTACCACATCACACATCACTTTATCCTTAAATTGAGAAGTTATTTCAAACAGTAACATGCATTGCTCAGTTACTCGTAATTTGTGATTTCTTCTCATCCAAATTAAAGTATACGATTTACGATGCTCTATGGTTTTCAATCCCAATTGCTTAACCACTTTTTCTGAAATTAGGTTAGCTTGAGATCCACTATCTAACAATGTGTCGATCTTTGTATGTTTTATAACAACCTTTATATGAAATAACTTGCCTCTGGAACTGTTAGAATCATTACCTTCATCGGATTTACCAATCATAATCAATGATGCAATCTGTGTCTCATCACCTGAATCTGACCCTAGGTCCATCGGTTTCGTTGTTGTTGCAACCTTTTTCTTCCCTTTTCTGATCCTCTTTGGTTTCATTTTGGGATGCAATTGCCAACAATGACCCTCGTAATGGCCCTCTTTCTTGCAATGCTTACAAGGGATATTTTCAACCTCATTCTTGCCGAAGTTTAATTTATTCACTTTCCCTTTTCCCTTGTTCTCCATTCTGGCTATTGATTCTAATGATAACCCAACCCCCAACCTACCTGCTTCAATGTAAGTTGCTTGTATTGCCACTTCATCTAAGTTAGTAGGACTAAACATAAATATAGTATTGTGAACATACTCAGGTAATCCTCCTTTGTATTTGATTAGAGTTTCTTGAGTATACAAAGGAATATCTAACATCAACGCCTTCTTACGAAACTTATCTGTATATTCCTACACCAAATGACATTTCCTAACTTTTAGTCCTTGCCATTGTATTAAGGCTTTTTCCTTACATCCCAATGGATAGACTTGCTTTCTAAATGCAGTAATAAAATCAAACCATGATGGAAAAATCTTACCAATATGCTCAGTACTTTTCTGTAACTTACTCTGCCACCAGATCAATGTTGTGCCTGCTAAATGAACCGATGCTAGTCTAATTTGGACTTCATCTTCAGTGATCCATTGCACGCTACAATATACCTCAATTTTCCTGACCTAGTTGTCAAGCTTCTCGACATCAACTTCTCCATTTTACATGGGTAACTCAAGCTTAACATCGAATTTCAATAGTGGTTTTGAAGTTTCAGGTGGAGTTAAGAGAGAAGTGATAGGGTATTTTTTTCACTTTCCTCTTCTTTTCCAGATTGTGATGGATGTCCTTCTTCATCTTTTGATTTTGCATCTTCACCTTTTTCTTTCTTAAACTCTCGATACATTTCTTCGACCATGGCTCGCAAGGTCATGAAAGCATCCACGAAGCATGCATCAAATCCAAACAAATAATCACCATTTCCTTCTTTAGTCATCTCTTCTCCTCAAGTTTTCCTTCTTCTCGAGCCAACTTCTGGATCTCCTTCAACAAGTTCCCCTTCACCAATCTTTGATTTTCTCCTGGTGATCATGCACACTTCAAATCACAGTTATCAACAACCTGCTCTGATACCAAATGATCCAAAAAAGATCTTTAATTGAAATGTGAGTTATTTATTGTTAAAATAGTGTTAATGCATGATTCTTTAAAAACACCATTAAACACATAATCATGAAGAACTGATGATAAATTTTCCGCAAATTGAATAACAACACATGAAAAGAAAAGTGACACAAGAGATTTTTAATGGAGTTCGGCTATCTTCAAGCCTACATCTCCAAGCCCAGGTCTTCAAAAAGGAGGCCTTTATATTATAACTTCAAAGCCAATAAAATACATCAAAGTTACATAAAAAATATCCCTGGCTGGTCCAATTGTGTTCTACTCAACCTCAGAATTCCGACGTAACTGACGGCTCAGAAAAATACCTCTTACAACTCCCAGAATAAGCTTGCAAAGTTTTGCCTCCAAGTCTTCAAAGCTACTCTACAACTCTTCTGCTGCATAGAAGGTTACAATTCCTCTCAAGGAACCAAGATCACCTCTCCTATATCTCTCTACCCCCTTCATGGCATAACATTACATGTATATATAGTGTTTGTGGCTAACCCAAATATAGAAAATGAATTAAATTAGATATCACCTTTGTAACCATATAACAATATGGTTCTATTGTTATAAACCCACTCTATATATAACATACTTGTTATAACCCAAAACCCATAGTTGAACTACATGCCATTTTCGGTGCAACGAAAACTATACACATAACACAATATAACAATTTGCATTGTTATGGTTGCAGACTTGTGGTATTGTTGTTGAACTATGTATTAAACATAGCATATAATGTTACATCCCAAACCCATAGCGTTATACCCTGTAGCTTGTGAACACGTTACATCCACCGTGTACATCGTTGTTGACTTGGAGCGTAAACTCCGACGGTCCTCGTGGAAATACTCCACCGCATATTTGTTACAAGTGCGTCGTCCGAGGTGTAATGGTTACCGATTGCCACCACAAACTTCTTTCACTATTGCATTATCGTTGGTACCCATGGCTTGGACATAGGTCTTGATAATATATGCACCATTCCAACATAGTTTTTGTACGCTGTGAAATTTTAATACATATGCCATCACCATGTATATAATAAGAAATCGCCTTTTAATTCATTCAACCCATTATTTCACCTTGCAACCAAACTGAAGATGTTGCACCTGTAACTGTAATGCCATGTGTCGAGCAGTAAAAATGTGACGTGCTCTGATTCGTCACATTCATCTGGAGGCAAAATGTACCTGTTCAAGTTGTGTTGGAGTCATTTCTGTGAGCTCCACGCAATGGAGATGCTTCCACTTGAATCCACTAACTTTGAATTTTAGGCTTTTTCTAGATTCTTGATCATCCATTGATCAATTTCAGATCACAAATATTCCACCTCCTATACTCCAAAGAAACATTTGGAGGTTTTTGCATATAATTGTTTCTCCTCCAATACTTTGAGCACCCTATCAATATGATGAACATGATCCCTCCAAGACTTATTGTAGATTAGTATATCATCAAAAAATACTAACACAAATTTTCTAAGGGTTTGAAAATGGAATTCATCAAACCTTGAAATGTGGAAGGTGCATTAGTAAGTTCAAAAGGCATGACCAAAAATTCATAATGACCTTCATGAGTTATGAATGTTGTTTTCAGAATGTCTTCTGTCTTATTTCTAATTTCATGGTATCCCAAACGAAGATCCAACTTGGTGAACTAAACTGCTCCATGTAATTCACCAAATACAAGAATGGGAAATTTATCTTTAATAGTGATCTCTTCGAGCTCCCTATAATTCGGACACATATTCCATGATCCATCCTTCTTATGCACTAATACTACTGGAGCAGAGAAAGAACTTTGACTAGGTTAAATTATACCGACCTCTAGCATTTCTGCAACCATACATTCAATTTCACTCTTTTGGGCATAGGGATATTTGTAAGGCCTAATGTTTGGAGGAACACTTCATGGAATCAAGTGAATAGCATGACCATAATCATGAATAGGTGGGATGTATTTCAGAGTCTCAAATACCTTGGAATGATTGTCCAATACTTTTTGGCGGTTTGGAGAAATAGATGATTTCGATGTTTGATTCTCTACTGAGCATAACTATGAAATTACACCCCATTGTTCTTTCTGTAAAATATTTGTCATGCCATTAGAGATAGTTATCTTCTCTTTTTTTCCTACGATACCCCTTAATTCAATTTCATTTCCTTCTAAGAAAAAAACAAGAAGAGTTCTTGAAAATTAAAAACTATGGTCCCCAAAGATTGTAACCATTGGACTCTTAGTAGATCATCAACACCAGCCATTGGAATGGAAAGCATTGGACTATTCAAGACATATTCCCCCATGGTTAGTTTTATATTATGGCACTTTCTAGAGAAATTTATAGTTCATCCATTTGCAACCATTACTTGACACTCTGGTGCTGGATATAGAAATCAATTCAATTCCTTGGATATATTACAATGGATAAAATTATGGGTACTACCTAAATCAATCGGCACTATTACCTTTTTCTTTTTGATATATGCTTCTATATTGAGAGTTTGAGGAGTGGTCTTTCCCACCAATGCATTACAAGATAAGGTAGGACTCATTTCTTCTTTCTCTTGGGTTGGTTCTTGGTTTATACCCTCTTCTTTTGATGTTTCTTGTTCCTTTTCTTCCTCCTCTTCACAATCTATGTAAAATAATTTCCTCTCAGCACACTTATGAAATTTAGTGTATTTTTTATCATAACTGTAACAAAGCCCTTTTGCTCTTTTTTCCTCCAATTGTTATGATGTCAACCTTGTAGGTTGTAAAATGCTAGGAGAAACAACACTTCCATCTTTGTAGTTGTGAGTGGTAGACTTCATTGTTGCCATAATTTTTATTTCATCTTTTCTTGCCACCCTGAATGCATTCTCCAAAGGTGAACCTCATGTTGGATGTTATATTTCAAAGAACCTATGAAGAAAACAATCCTATGCTCCTCTGGAATATTTATTACCCTGATATTCAACTTTCGAAAGTCCTCAATGTGCTCTACCATTGAACCCTTTTGTTTGAGATTTATCAATTGGATAAAGAAGGTATTGCTCTTTGTATCCTCATAATGTGTTATCATTTCTTCCATAAAAAATTACCACATGACAAGTGGTTTACGAGAACAAAGCCATTGATACCATAAAAATTGATTGGATTCTAAATATAAAGATGTAAATGTACCTTTTGTGTGTGTTTCACATCATGTAGATCAAAATATTGCTCCATATGTAGTATCCATGTTACCGGATCCTTGTCATCAAACTTCCTCATATCGATCTTTGGAATGAGGTGGGTCTTCAATCCAAAGTTAGAGTCTCTAAAATCATGATTAACATTCATTTTTTCTCATCATGATTTTCATGGACATTTTCTCCATTACGAAGAATTTATTGTACCAACTTTATCAAACCTTCCTTCAAACCATCCATCTTAGCTTCCATGTATGTTTTTAATCCATCCTTCAAAGATTCCATGTATACTTTTAATTCATCCTTCAAACCTTTCATGCCTAATTTCAAATCATTCTTCAAACCATCCATCTCAGGTTCCATTTCATTTTTTGTTACTCTTTGCAAGAGAAAAATTTGTTGCACTTGGTCACATAATTTTCATATATCATGTTGTATTTCCTCCTCTTCTTCATGCTTCATAGTAGATATTTATGGTTTCTTACTAGGTATGTCCATTTTTTTTCTAATAATTTCAAAATCAAACAATGATATATATGCTTCACTATGCCCTTTGATTCACTTCAAACTGATTTTTCAATCAAAAGTTATGCAAAGTTTTTAAGAAATACACACTTTTTTCTTGCTTTTTAGGAGCTCAATATTGAATTTGTTGTATATTTGTAATTTCGAATCTCCAAGGCCTAAAGTTTTGTCCTGTCATTTCCCTTTGAGTCTTCTTTCCAATGCCACAAGTCTGACCAAGATTGGATTCTTCAAGAAAAAGTTATGCTCAATCTCCCATGATGACCTTATTATAGCCTGGTTCAGTAGAGATAATTTTAGGGTGTGCCATGTGTCCCTGTTTCAACCTTCGGCCTTGAAAATGATAAAAAAACTGCATTTCGTTCATTTTCAGTCACTTTTTACGAAATTCAAATCTGATGCTCATAGTGAAAGTTATGATGATTTTCCCTAGGTCACCTATTTGAGATTGAATTATGGAGCCTGCAAAACCCTAACTTCTTTAGACCATATCTCAGAAAATATAGCGAACCAATATCTGAAATTTTTACTGGAGGAACATTTTGGATCAAGAAAGATGGCGCGCGTTTGGAGCCCCTCCCGCTCATGGTCGCTCCCTGATCGATCCCTGTGAGCCTGCGCCTGGCAGCTTCGCTGCTAGGCTTCGCTTTCCTCCTGCTTCCAGGGCCTCCTGCCCTCTCTTTTCGGGGCCTCCTGCCCTTCCTCTTATCGGGGCCTCCTGCCCTCCCAGCTTTTTCTCTCTCGGGACCCTGCCTCGCTGCCCTTTGGACCTGCTCCCTCTGAGCTTCTGCGCCTGGCAGCGCTGCTGCTAGGCTGCTTCCCACCTCTGCTGGAGTCCCAGAGGTGCTCCAATCATGTCCGCCTCGGATCCACCCTATCAGGAACAAGAAGATCTGGAAAAGTCCTTTGCCTCGCTTATTCCAGAGAACTCTATTGAAAGGATCAGACCCTCAGCTTCAAGATTCATCAAAAAGCTGGATGAAATCCCGGAAGTCTCGCTCCCTCCCGCCCTTCCGAGGAGAGCTGCAGTGGCATTAGCTGACAGAGGTCTGGTAGGCCAGTTTACGGGATTATGGCCCTCTCCACGCACGGTCCAGCGTTGGGTAGAAAGGAACTGGAACTCGATGGTTCAAGGAAAGATAGCAATACGATTCTGTGGAAGAGGGTTCTTTACCTTTCTCTTTGAATCAACGGAGGATCGTAACCTCATCTTCAGAAATGGGCCTTACTTTATGGACACAAGAGGCCTCTATTTGAATAGATGGACTCCTGATTTTGACCCAGAGATGGACGTTCCCAACGCCGTCCCTGTCTGGGTTCGTCTCCCGCACCTGCCTCTCCACTGCTGGGGAGATGAATCAGTGAAAGCAATAGGAAACGATGTGGGGAAGTATATTGACAGATCGGAGCCAAAGGAGAATATGCACGCTTGCGCAAGGATATGTGTAGAAGTTGATCTGGGAAAGGGCCTGCCAGAAGCTATCAAACTCAAAGTCGACCAATGGACACACATACAGCAAGTGGACTACGAACAGCTACCCTTCAAGTGTAAGGTATGTCACGAATATGGGCATTTTGCCAATAGATGTAACAAATCTAAGATAAATGTTTCTGATACTAATCCTGAAGCACCAGAGGAAGTTTGGGAAACAGTCAAAAAGAAAAAATCAAATCCACCTCAAGGAAACCTCTCTAAAAACCCTCCCGAAAATCCAACACCCCCCTCACAATCTGGCCCGTCCTTCCCATCATCCTCCAACCCCTTTGAATCTCTGTCCACGGAAGAACCCCCTTCCCCTCCTCCTTCCCCGAGAGCTCCCATCGAAACCCCTTCCTCACCTCCGCCATCCTCTCCTCCCCCAACAGTTGAAAGAATCCTAACAAGGAACAAGTCAAAGGAAAACAACACCTCCATTGATCCCCCAAGAAAAGTCGGCAGGAAATCCAACAAAGAGATAAGGGATGAGACCGCTGCTAAAGAAATGGCCACAGGGACTCAACAGCCAATGGACACTTATCTGGACAAGACAAAAGGAAGTGGAGAGAAAATGAAAGAGAAAGGCGGGACCCACAACAAGCAAGGTAAATGATGAATTTGGTCTCTTGGAATTGCAGGGGGATGGGCTCCTCCCTTAAAGCAAATGCAGTCCGAGACCTTCTTAAATCAGAACATCCAGACATCCTCCTACTCCAGGAGACCAAAATCAATGAGCAGGAATTCCAAAACAGCCTGAAAAGAAGTAAAACTTATGAAGGAATAGCAGTAAGTGCAATAGGTGCCTCAGGTGGTATAGGGACAATCTGGGACAAACGAAAATGGAAACTCACAAACCACAGGCAGAACAGATGGTGGATCAGATTAGACATTCAAAACACAGCTTTGACAGAAGAGTACACCATTTATAATGTTTACGCCCCCCCTCACTTCCGAGAAAAAGCCTCTTGTTGGGACTCAATCTCTTCAGACCTAACGGACGCCCAAGGAAGGAATATCTTCTTGGGAGGGGACCTGAATTTAATAAGGAACGCAGAAGAAAAGATAGGGGGAAATTTCTTTGCAGATTCCTCAAGAGATGCCTTAGAAGAAATCATACAAACCCATAATCTGGTGGACATTCAACCTCAAAACGGGCGCTTCACCTGGTCAAACAAGAGAACAGGTAGGAACAATATAAAAGAGAGGCTGGACCGCATTCTGGTACAAGAGAGAATAGTAGCAAATTTCTCAAGTATCAAAAGCTTAATCATCCAAGGTTACATTTCAGATCACAAGCCTGTGGCTCTGAAATTGGACAAGGGTAAAAACATGGGTCCGCTCCCTTTCAAGTACAACAGAGCTTGGGACAGCAATGAGGACTTCAGATCTCTGATAAAAGAACAGTGGGCAACAGAAATCACAGGCTCCCCGCATTTTGTTTGGGAATCTAAGCTAAAGCTCCTTCGACTTGCCATCAAACATTGGGCCAGAGACAAGGCAAAAGAAGAGAGTAAAAACAAAATAGACCTCCAAGAAAAAATAATACAATGGAACCAAGAAAAAGAAACTAGACAAGACACGGAAGAAGATCAGCTCAAAGAAATGGAACTACACAAGGAGCTGTACAAGCAGAACAGAAAGGAGGAGGAGGAACAAAGGCAAAAGTCGAGATGCCTTTGGCTCAAATCGGGAGACCGAAACACTTCATTTTTCCACAATAGTTTGAAAATGAGGCGAGCTGGGAACAATATTGAAAAAATTATAGTGGAAGGAAAAGAACTAAAAGGGCAAGAGGAAATCATGGAGGCAGCGACCCACCATTTTCAAGACCTTCTAACAGCGGATCCGCAGTATAGGGACAATATGGAATTCCTTGACATAATGGAGAACAAAATTTCAGAAGTCCAAAACATTGAGCTGGACAAAGAGCTCACGGTGGAAGAGATAGAGCGGTCAATTCTTAGTATGGCCTCGGACAAGGCTCCGGGCCCTGATGGCTTCACGGTGGACTTTTACAAGACCCATTGGGACATCATAAAGAAGGACTATATCAGAGTGGCAAATTTTTTTTTCAAAAAATGTAAGATGGGCAGCGGTATGAAATCCTCCCACTTGGCCCTTATACCCAAAGATCCTAATCCTCAATCCTTCAACAGATTCCGTCCTATATCCCTCTGCAATGTGTCTTACAAAATCATCACTAAGATCTTAGCAAACAGGCTCAAAAAAATTCTCCCTTCTCTCATTTCCGAGAATCAAGGTGGCTTCGTCCCCAGGAGACAAATAACGGACAATGTCATTCTTATTCAAGAGGCTATTCAGAGCAGCATATCTAGAAAGGAAAAGGGTATGATCATCAAGCTAGACATGGCAAATGCCTTTGACCGGGTCAACCACTCTTTTCTCCAGGCTGTACTTAAGAAATTTGGTATATCCGAGCTCTTCATTAGCAGGGTTATGGAATGCATATCAGACAATTGGACGGCCCCCCTCATCAATGGCAGACCCAGCAAAGCCTTCAAAAGTTCAAGAGGACTGAGGCAAGGGTGCCCGCTCTCCCCCTTCCTTTATATCCTCATGGCGGAATCTCTAAGTATGAAGTTGGAAAATCTGCGCAAGAAAAAAGAAATAACAGGGGTAGAAATAGTCAGAGGAATCAAAGGTATCAATCACTCTCTTTTCGCAGATGACACCTTACTAATAGGTGGTGCCTCAAGCCTCATGGCCAGGAGGTTTAAGAAAGCTTTGGACCTTTTCCTCCAAGCTTCTGGAGGCAAGCTCAACAACAACAAATGCATGATCTACACTTGGAATGTCCCCAATCATATAATCCAGCGAATCTCCTTAATCATGGAAATCCCAGCCCAAAGAAACTGGACTCATTTTATGTATCTAGGGCTACCTTTAGCAAAGGAATCAATTAAATCTGAGATCTGGGTAAAGATAATTGAAAAACTCAGAGGCAAACTTCAGAACTGGGGAGTGTATTGGCTCAACTTAGCAGGCAGAACAATCCTAATCAAGTCCATCCTAGCAGCGCTTCCTATTTATCAGTTTGCAATCACTCTTGCACCGGCCAGCATCCACAAGCACATGGAGCTGATAATCAGAAGTTTCCTGTGGCAAGGAGGAAAGCAAAACACTAAAAAGTTTAGCTTGGTAAAATGGGAAAATGTTATTCTCCCCTTGGAGAAGGGTGGGCTTGGAATCAGAATCCCAAGATTAGCAAACATGGCGATGGGCTACAAATTAATTTGGAGAATTCTCAATGAAAAAGGAGCTTGGTGGACGGATGTAATCAAGAAGAAATATTTGAGCGGGGTGAATAGTAATATCATCACAGAAAATATCATAGACAGGCAGGGTACGCCCATCTGGAATCTCATCAAAAAATCGCTCCCTCAATTCAAATCTTATATTTCCAGGGTTCCAGGCAATGGCAGAGACATCAGTATTTGGAAAGATAGAATAATGGGGACAAATGCTAGAGAAATGATCCCTAATCTCAGACCCCTTCAGAGGTGGATGACAGAGGCAAGCTTCAATACTCTTTTCGATATTTCTCTTTGGGATCAGAACTGTTGGACAGGCTGGAGGACTCTCAACCTCCCCTCAGACCTCACTAATCTCTGGGAAGAGCTTAAGAACTCCCTCATAGGCTCAGCTCCCATTCACAAAGAGAAAGATGATAAATTTGTATGGGATCCCAATGGAGGAAGATACTCGGTCAAAGATGGATATAAAGCTCTTCAGAACGCCTCAGCAGTCAATAATTGGCCCCTGTACAAAGTCGCTTGGAGAACTGAATGTCTCCCTAAGGTTAAATTGTTCAACTGGACCTTACTCCATGGGAAAATCCTCACGGCAGAGAATCTCAGAAAGAAAGGTATTCATGGACCCTCAATTTGTTGCATGTGCAGGGCCGCGGAGGAAAGCACCACCCATCTCTTTATCGAATGTTCGTTCGCAAGAGCTTGTTGGAAACACCTTACCAGCCCTATAATCACAGACGATTTTCCCAATCAGATCACTATTCTCCAAAAAAACTGGGAAAAAAGCCTTCTTCAATTCAAAAAAGGCAAAACTATAGCTACAAGGTTCTGGAACAGTATTCCTCCAAACCTGTGTTGGCAGATATGGATCGCACGGAATAAGTGTATTTTCAACAATGAAAAACCAAGCATAACGGGCATCCTGGCAAAAGCAACTGCTCTCATTTCCGAGACTATTGAAGCCAATGGTATAACTCAGATGGATTCAGAGGTGGCAGATGAAAGAATAAAAGAGTGGATGAGAAAATTTAAGTACAAAGAAAAACCAAGGAAAAGCATAAGTACAGGGAAAGGCAACTCGGACTGGAAGCTACGAGGGACAGAGGAAGAAATCAGACAGTGGATTCGAAACCAAAAAAGACCCGTCCTCCATTTTGATGGGGCTTCAAAGAATAATCCAGGTCAAGCCGGAGCAGGCGGGATAATTAAGGACCCCCAAGGGAAAATCATAGTAACCTATGAATGGGGTTTAGGCAAAATGACCAACAACAAGGCAGAGGCTTACAGCCTTCTTCTGGGGACCCTCATTTCTAGGAAACTCGGCCTCCAGAATCTCCTCATTTTGGGCGACTCAGCAATAATTATTGCGGCCATGAACTCAGGGAAAGACTTCAATCAAATGGCCCTGAATAATATCAAAAGCAGGTCATTGGAAAACATCAGAGCTCTCGGAGGTGTTACATTCAAACATGTACTAAGAAGTAACAACAAGGAGGCGGATGAACAAGCAAATCAAGCCTCAAGAAGAAAGCCAGGACAGGTAAGAGAGAATGAAACAATCTATGAAAAGGATATTCCATAACAAGTTCCTCTCCATCGCTCTTCCCCAAGGAAACAGTCACCTCAGGCATACTGTCCATCATTTCGAACCCCCTACAAAATCTTTTCCTCTCCCCCCTAATCTCCTCGACTGCATAATTGCGTACCAAGGGAAGCAGAATCGCTCTCAGGATCTAGAGCTCATCATTAATCCCATCCTCATCATGAAACTCCTCCTTAGCAGCGCAGTCATTCTCTGGGGAGGCGGCCGAGCCCATCCCTCTCGCACGCATCTGGTCAGCAGAGGAATAATGACCAAGGACTGCTCTCTTCTCAAGATCGGGTTCATTCGGAATCGGATCAACCTCAAAAGGACCCTCCCTCCCTCTATATATTGCAGCCTAGTCCACCAGATCTCCACAGCTCGCAATCAAGCAAGAAGCCATATCTTCGCTCTCTCCAAGCTCTGGCATCGTTCGGAAGCTCTCTGCCCGCTCCGGGAGCCAGACTTCCGCCCTCCGTCCTCGGTAATCTCTGGTTTACCTTCTGTTGTTTTGCTTATAGCTAACAGTGTAGTTTTTGTTCTCAGCAGAGCTCTCAGAAATTCCCTGAGTTTTCCAATCCTTCATCTTTCGCGCCAGCAGCTTTGTGACACCGTCTTCCCTCCCTCTGTAACTCCAATCCCCGCTCCTCGTGAGTCGCCTTATCCATCTGATCCCAGTTTCCAGTTTGCTAGGATGGCGGAGCATCAAAACCAGCCAGCCAACCAGGCTCAGCCCAGAAATCCTTTAGGAAATATCTTCAACAATAGGGAGTGTAATATGTGCAAGGCCCATACGATCATGATCAACAGCTTGATCAAGCAGCTGAAGGAGCTGACAGAAGACTATCATTCCGATAGGAACTCAAAGCGCAAGAAACTGGAAAAAAGGAAGACTGAGATAGAAGCTTTAAAGGACCGATGCAGCCACTTGGAGGCGGCCATTGATCACATTCGCTCCCTCACCCAAAGCCAACAGGCTGAAGCTTCAACCAAGGCAAGTGCCAGGAAGGATCCGCTCCCGGATGATTCAGTCACTCAGCATTTCCCTTGAAAAATATGCATTGTAAATTCAGTTGGATAGGTGGTTCTTTCGTTAGGCAATATAGCCGTTTGTATCTAGCTTTGTGTTCAATTAAGAGAAGCTTCGAGGATTATGGGTCTGCGAACCCGCTTTTGACCCTCAGCTCTCAGAGCCATTCCCCTTCTGTACTAGAATTTTGTATTGCTGACTTTTATAATATATGAGTAACCGACTTTGTAAAAAAAAAAAATATCTGAAATTTTTACACAAAGTTCCCCAATATTTCAGCTCCATGGGGTCAATATTTCATCTTTGTAAGCCTCGTAAAAAAAAATTATAGCGAAAATACCAAGATGACCTGTATGAAGTAGCGAAAGCCTATAATCTCAAAGCTCTAATACCAAATGTTTTGCAACCAACTCACAAAATAGAAGAAAATATAGATCAACGACTTGAGAAGTAGCCTCTTGAAGGGAGCAACCTCCTTTACATCACATAAATGAACAATTATTGGATGATACAAATGACAAGACCTCATCGGTATAGATAGGAGTCTAAGGGGTCACAATATAATTAGAGCCTACATAACAATAATAATGTAATGACACAACAATAACAATGGTGGGTTTCTATGGGACACAAAAATAACAATAAGGAGGATACACCAATAATAACAATAAGGGGGATACACTAATATTATAGGGACCTAACAATGGGACATGGTACAAATAATTTTTCTGAGCTCATGAATCTGAAACTACTTTTATTGTTTGCTATTGAAAAGGGAGTTCAAAGAATACAAGTTTTTGGTCACTCATATAATATTATCAATTAGTTCAGTAACACATCTAGATGCCACATGCACACACTCTATCCCATCATTGAGGAAATCAATCTTTTGACTATATCATTTGTTTCTATATTTACAGGGAAAGAAACTCGGATGTTGAAACCCTATCTAAAGAAGACACTGCTAAGGATATGGGAACATGGAAAATCACAGAGCACATAAATGAACAAGAGCATGATCTTTTTCATCGACATTTTATAAAGGGATTACAACCAGATTCTAATTCTATTGTTTTGTTTTTAGATGATTCATATGTATGTGTCTAAATGCACTAAACAATACACTTGCATGTTGACAGTCTTTATTCTATATATGTTTCTGATGTATTCCTCTCAAACGATGATGTATATTTTGAACCTATTTACGATGCATTTTTTAAGACTTTATAATCCAAACTTTGTTAAAAATAAGTCAACCTTGGATGTCGATTTTTTAATGCACATTTGTACACATAAAAATATAATTTTCAACATTTAATGAAAGCTATGATTTTTTCTTTAAAAACATATTATTTATAATAAAATTAAACACAACTCAATCCTTTAAAGCTCATTTTGTCATAATTATAAAATTAAAACAATAAAATCATTTATCTTTCTGCAATAAATAATAACAAAATGAGTAAATTATAATATTATTAGATAAATTTGTATTAATTTAATGATGATTAAGATTGAATTATTAATATATGAACCACTTTTAATGAGTGGTTATATCCCACGTTGATCGTTGGTTTCGTTGCTTTGTAACACTTTAAAAGAGATAATCTGACCCTAACACCAACAAAATATATGTTAAATCATAAATGCAAACATAATGAAATCATGTGATGAAATATTTTATTACAATGAAGTTTTAACACCTATAAAAATATATCTTTAATCATAAATGCAGACATAATGAAATCATGAATATTTTATTACAATGGAGTTTTCTATAGGACAAAGTTTATTTACTATAAATATGGTGTCTTGATTTTATGTGATGGGGAATTTGTACAATGTTTCTAAAATGTTATTAGAGCCCACAATTATGTAGGGATTAAAGTATTACCATATGATTTACTCCTCATGTATCCACGATGTACTAAATAAAGTGCACTCCATCCTTTAAATAGTGATCAATTATAAGGAACCGGTTAGTGTTGATTAAGAATGATTGATTACAAGCGACACATAAGCATTTGTTCGAAGGTGTGTGAGAAGTGAAATGCTTCATTGTTTTCTTTGTTTTGCAAATATGTTTCAATACAAGTATGAAATATCATAGGTAAGTTATATATATTGGTCATATTTAGGATATTAGATAAATTGCCATATTATGAGGTTTAGATTGGCTTAGATAAATTGCCATATTATAAGGGGAAAGTTTAGGTTTATTTAGAACCATAAAAATGTGTAATTATATTTTAGTATAGGTATATTATTGTGTTTTAATAACTTACATATTTATGGATAATTTAATCATTTAAATTGTTGTTATCATATTATTGAACGGGGTTCATAAATTATTAAGGTGTTAACAAATTATATTTAAAAGTAAACTTAACTAGTTAATAATTAATTCAAGGTTACAACATTCTATTACTAATTTGTTGTTATGAAACATGGATTCATCACTCACATGTCATATAAAGAGAAGTACAGATGTATGTTTAAGAATTATTCTATTCATTTACATTATAAAGATGGATAATTTAATCATTTAAATTGTTGTTATCATATTATTGAACGGGGTTCATAAATTATTAAGGTGTTAACAAATTATATTTAAAAGTAAACTTAACTAGTTAATAATTAATTCAAGGTTACAACATTCTATTACTAATCTGTTGTTATGAAACATGGATTCATCACTCACATGTCATATAAAGAGAAGTACAGATGTATGTTTAAGAATTATTCTATTCATTTACATTATAAAGATGTCCAACTAGTCTAGTAACTTATGCAACTAGTTCACAAATACAAGAAATCACACCATTTTGAATGTGAAAACAAACAAATCATTTGAGATATATTAGTCTAATTCCTGGGTCCACAACTATCGATCAATCATTGGGTTGTTATTCCTCCACATAGGGCCCTCACTCCACACAAAAAATAATCCAATCCGAAGAAATTGAAATACTTTAAGAAATAATGCAATTCTATAGAACTATATCGAAAGGAATTCAATTTGTAATATAAACTTACAAAAATGAAAATAGACTTACATTATACATTCAAAACACATCTACAAATATGCAAGTAAATCTTAGATCACGCGGGCCTTCCTTTCTGGGAGCACTGTAGGCAGAAATAAGATTTACACAATAATGGAACAACAATGTTTGAGTATTAAATCATCAAAAGAGTATAGAGTTCCAAAATGATAAACTGGCTACAACATTAGATCAAAACGATATTATGGCTAACCTTATTCATCCATTTACAAAAGTATATAAATTTTGATACATCTTATCTCGAGCTGAGAAACTTGAAATACCTATGTAAAAATGTTATAATTGTGTGGTCATTCATTACAAAAATATTACAGAGGACACAATCATCCAACCAACATTATACATATATAAAAATATCATCTTAAATAAGAATATTTCTAGGTACATAAAATATATCAAAGTGATGGAAATCACTTTGGTTGAACTAGCCATGTGCATAAACATCCAAGATGGACTTTAACTGTTAGGTTTTTCTTGTTTCTGGTAACTGATTTGATGGCCTATTCAGGTAATTCTCACTTGATGCATCAGGCCAACACGTTCCTATAACCAGCAATCATTCTTCTTGTGCCTCATAAAAAAGAGTTGCAATGCATCAACGTGATTAGGTGGATAAATACACTAAAATATAGACCAAATTAGTGAAGAAATATATAAAATAATGCATAATCACCTTTGTAATCATGTCTTGTTAAAAACATGATATTGGTATGAAAAACAACAATGTATAAGGAAATGAAAGACTAAAAAGAGGCAAATGGATCACAAAGGTGTTTGATAGGTACTCTAGATGGGTCAAAGTTGAGACTTGTCATCTTCCCCAGACCTAGACTGTTGCACATCCTTGTGTTGAGCTCCTTCTGCAACTTGAACTAGGAGGTAAAGGTTTTCTTGGATCCCCCTCTAATTCTCTTGGGAATATTTAGATTTCATATTCTTATAGTGTTGCATCACATGGTCCAACTTAGCATGCCAAAAATTACCTTTCTTGACTAAGATCTAATTTCAAGTGGCTACCCAATCTCTATACTTCCTCGAGCGCTCATTGCTTTCTATTAAAATTTGATTTTCCAATTTCAATTGTGTGCATTTCGCTTTAAATTTTTTAACCATTCTTTGATTCCTCTTTATCTTTAATTTCTTACTAGAACACAATTTGTTTGCTTCTCCTCAGTTATCGATAATGTCTCAAGCTCAAGGATCTTTTGTGCCTCTTGCAGTTCCATCGCTTCTTTAGGTCCCTTGGGCGGACCTACATTATTTATTCTCGGGAATGGTTAATGGTTCCTCTTCCTCAACAATATTTACTTTTTTTAGTTCCGATGGCACAATCAACTCTACTGGCTCTCCAAGAAATATATCAACTTCCTTCTTAAAGGCCTCTAGTTCTAGGGTTAGCATTGCAATTCCATTAAAATTCCCAATTTCAATACTATTAGTGATTTTCACTTCTTCCATCACACTAATTCTAGGGTATCTTGGCACCTAAACTACCTCATCTACTTAAACCTCAGGAACACTCAATCCCTGAATTTCCTCGGTCAATTCAACTCTAGGGCTATTTAATATTAGAACATTTCCAACATGTCCACATTTAGGAACATCCACCATGGAATCATGTTCAACCTTATTGTGTTTAGGAATAATTATCTATTCATTCATCATAATAGGGTTTTCAACTCCCTCCTCCTAAGAATAAAAATAAGGAAAAATAAACAAATTGACCAACATCTCGGCATACCTGGGATATCACGCTTTACACCAAATTGTGTCTTGTAGCTGGGATGAAACGAGTTGTTGCATGTCCATACATTCCTTCTCATCTTACACTATTTATGAATAATGAATGAGTATGCGATCAACGAGCCAAGCTCTTCATAATGACCACCTTGTGTGAGTCTTCACTTGACTCAGCTTTCTTTTCTATTTACCTTTCATCTTCTTTGATACAAACCGTTTCTTCTTCTTGTTCTTCCAATTGTCCATTTTCTTATGATTGTTCTCTTCGTCGGTTGAAAATCATTCATCTTCAACTGAAGGATACTTATCTTTACCGACTAAGTTTTCTTATCCTTCAGCAAGGGGCTCCTTCACCTTACTAACTGGGGCCTCTTATTCTCCCTGCAAGGGTTTGATTTTCTGTAAAACAAGGGTTTCTTCAACCTCTCCAAACCCTACTTATTTTCTTCCAATATCAAGTATTTGTATGAGAATTCATCCTCTAAAATTCTTGTCTTCCTCTTAGATGTAGGGGTTTGTCCTCTTTATGGAGGAGATGATAATGTTGTTTTTCCAAAACCTCCCAATAAGAGGAATTCGTCCCAAGTCTATTCATTTTTCTTTAATTTAGCTTCCATTAAAATTTTAATGAGTCCGTGATGAAACATACTAGTATCTGCATGCTCAATCCGAGCTTGAACATTATTACCATCTTAGTTAATCTCTTCAATAATTAAAAAGGAATATTCATCCTTTGTTTATTCTTAAAACATGACAAAAACCTCTTATGAACCCTGAAATTTATTGTGTTTCTACCATCGCGTTTGATATACTTTTTCACTAAATACAAGGCTTCGTTCCATTTCTCCTTTACCCTTGCATATGGATTACCCTTACTCCAACTTGGATTCTACTTCTCTAGTATCAGGAATTGATTACAGTCAAATTCCTTCATAGTGTTCTTGAACCAACATTCTCTAGCATGAGGGAGGTTTGTGCTCTACATAATCAAATCTTTAGAGACAAACAATTCCAATTGATTAAAAGGGCACGATCCCATTAATTTTTTTTGCAAAGGGTCAGGTGACCTTGAAATTGTGCCCCTAAAACTTCTTACAAAACAAAAATCACCTAGCCTCCTCAAAGAATTTGTGAGCTTGTGGATATTCATTAAGAAATTCAGTGTTGTTGGGTTGAACCATGACACTAGAGGTTTCATAATACTTTCTACTATGAGGGGAAAATCATGAAATCTCAGATTCTTGTATTTATGCAAGGTTAAGCAAAATGGGTGGAAAATGATGAAGGGAGAATTATACTTCTATCATGGTGACCTGATATGGGGATTACATGAATTAGACTGAATTCAAATCATGAAAATTCATGGGGAAGATTTGAATGTGTGATTCATAGTGATTGGATAAGGTAGTGATGAAAATTGTTGAGGACAATGAGTACACTGATCAATATCAACTAACACATCCTCCATAAATTAGCCATGTATTAAAGGGCAAACGTCTTATCATAATTACTTCAGAAGTCACACTTACCGAAACACCTTAACTAGATTCTCGTGTAGTACCATTTTTTGTCGCGACCTGTGAAACTCTTTCCGTCTATCTGGTGCGTGCTAGACAATCATAGGAATGGAATGCCACCTCTTGCCTCCTTATATCGTAAGGTTATTGGAAGGTGAAAGATATAAAAAAGGAATTTTTCATATGATTGATTCTAGAAGAAAATTTTAATAGATGACTCCAAAATATATCCTACACTATGTTGGATCTTGGTTTGTTGCTTTAGTTCTGTTCTTTTCTCTTTTATTTCTTACATTCTCTAAAAAAGATAGAGTATTTTTCTCTAGTATGGGTTGGTTAGAGATCCTGAAATGAGTTCCAGTAGTTCTTTTCACCAGCCATGAATCCAATAGCTGTTGTATCAAAAGAAAATTCATAAGTCTTCACACATCCCATCCATCTTAGGTACAATCTCTCATTATGTGAATAAAAGTATTGAAGTCGAGCATATGAGAGAGTCGTCATATCATCGAACATTAATGTATTCCATTAACCAACATAAGGCTACTCATATTTGATGTCAATGAGAACCAAGGTACCTTAATACATCTTTCCGGGTACAAATGAATATGCTAGAGTGGAGTCACCTACAACATTCAGTGACCAAGAAACATCAATGTATTCCCACTTATCATTGGTGAGAGAACCAGCCATTAATGCATGCAAGCCTTAAGGTACTGCAAATAATATATATCCTTATGTCCCAGATGATGTGCTATAGTCGATGGAAAAAATGCCATTAGAAGGAGGGCCTTAAGGAATCCATCATCAACTGACCTGAGAATAAATAAAAATTTGAAGATTCATGATTATAGAAAAAGAATAATAACAACAACTTATTAACCTAACCATGCCACATGGTAGTTTTCATAATTAGGCCCCATTTTTTTTAAGAAATAAGATTTCAAGAAGATGAAATAGGGACAGGAATAAAATCTCTTTGATTTACTACCTCCATCCCATTGTCTTTACAAATTTCTACTATGAATTCTATCTGAGACCTCAACTTCCAATAACTTCAACCTATGTTCCTTCACAAGAAAAGACATCTTACTTTTGTCAATAGTATTAACTTGAATTGAAATTTTATAAAAAATAGTAGCCACTTCATATGGTCCCAGCCATCGGGTTGTGATTTTCCCCATAAAATATTTAAATCTTGAATTGAAAAGAAGAAACCAGTTTCCTTGTTGGAACTGCTTCTGTCGAATAAACTTGTCATGTAATTTATTTTTGTTTTCATGCACCAATATAGTTTATTGTATTACATACTACTTAATTTCATCAAGTTGCTTCAATTGTAGCAACATCTTCTCCTATGCTTCACTCATATCCATTCCCAGCTAAGCAACAATCCAAAAGGTATGATTCTAGAACTTAATTTAGAGAAGGACCTATTTTTTGTAGACCAACTCATACGGTATGCGTCCTATAATACTCCTCCATATCCTCCTATAAGCCCAGAGAGCCTCATTCAACCAGTCCACCCAATCTTTGTGATGAATATGAATTTTCTTGGTGAGGATGGCCTCTAGCACCTTATTAATATACTTGACTTGTCTGTTTTCTTATGAGTGGTACGGGGTAGAAGTTTTGTGCTTAATTTGATACTGCTTGATGACATACTTAATAATTTTAGATATGAATTGTGTTCCCTAGTCTGTAATTATTTCTTGAGGCATGTTGAGTATGGTAAAGATCTATTCATAAAGGAAATCAACAATTTCCTGATCATTATCTCGAATCAACACCTTAGCCTCAACCCATTTTGTGACGTAATTAGTACACACCAAAATATATTTCTTCTTCCTTGAGATTGATGTGATTAGGCCTACAGAGTCGAATGACCACTTTTTAAATGGTTCGATCAACAATTTCATGTGTAATGGAATTTCATTTGGTTGAAATGACTTCCCCATCCTCTAACAACGATCACATTGGCACGCATACTTCTTGGTATCTTTGAACAAATTGGTTCAATAATACTTGAATCATAATACCTTATAGGTAGTTCATTTATTGGAAAAATTACCTTTTGAAGGTTTGTTGTGGAGAGCCTTTATAATATCTAATAACTCATCCTCCCGAACACATCTTCTAATGATAAGGTACACACTTGTATTAAAAAAATCACCATTTATCAAGGAATAATTGGCACCTCTATTTATAACCTTGCACTTCTCACAAGTAGGCAACTTTTGAGGTAGTTTTCCTATAGCTAAATAATTTGCAATGTTTGCAAAACAATGTAGGTGAGTAGTAATTGTTCATCTTGAAAATGTACATCTATAAGAACATCATTATTTTCATGATGCAACCTTGAAAAGAAATAAACAACTAAATCATCTTTACCTGGTCAATCCAAAATCGTAACATCAAATTCCTACAATAGCAAAATCCATATCATGGTTCGACCATTAGTTACTAGTTTATTCATCAGACACTAGATAGTTGCATGGTCTGAGTGGAAAGAAACCTCATAACCTGTAATATAATGCCTGAACTTGTTTATAGAATGTACCACCACTAAGAATTCATTCTTTTTCATAGTATAATTCATCTCAACTAGGGTCAGAGTTTTACTAATGTAATAAATGGCATAATAACACAGGTCATCCTTCTATCCAAGGACAAACTCCAAATTTGTATCTAAGACTTCCAAGGATATATGAAAGGGAAGAGCCAAAATGGATGCAATCGAAAGTTTAATTTTAAGGTCTCAAACACACTAGAAATGGTCATTCCTCAGGAAAACAACATCTTTAGACAATAATTTTAGTAATGGTGTGGCGATCTTTGTAAAATCTTCAATAAAGAATCTATAATATCTTACAAAACTAAGGAAAATTCTTACCTCCTTTTACATTATAGGAATCAATAGTTGGGATAAGACCTTGATCTTAATGGGGTCAACCTTAATACCTGCAGCATAAACTATGTGACCAAGCACTACTCCCTTAGTTAGCATCATTCAACATTTTGTATTGCTTGGGGAAAGGTGTGGTTCCTGACATGTAATCAATACTTTATTAATATATTCCAAAGCTTCTTTGAAGGAGTTCCCATAAATGGAAAAATCATACATATACACTTCCACACAATCATGGATCCAGTTTGAGAAAACTCCTAACACTACCCTTTGAAAAGTAGTAGGGGCATTACACAGCCCAAAAGGAAAAATGTGGTAGGAAAAGTTTCCTCGAGGACAAGTGAATTTTTTTTCTCCTAGTCCTTCAAAGTTATTTGGATCAAGTTATACCCATTGAACTCGTTTAAGAACAAGAAATATTTCTTTCATGTCGTGGTGTCTAAGACCTAGTCTATAAAGGGAAGGGGAAAGTAGTCCTTCATAGTAGCTTAGTTTAATTCATGGAAATGCACACAAGCACCACTTTCCTAAAGATTTTGGCACTAAAACTAAGGGGGAAACCCATTTTCTATCAGATATTGGGTAAATTAGATTAGCATCAAGGGTTTTTTGTAACTCCTCCTTTACCACTTCATTGAGCGTTGGGTACATACACCTCTGAGGTTTCTGGATAGGACAAGCATCAATTTGCATATAAATGTGGTGTGAAAAAACTACAATTTCAATTCCCTTCATGTCCTGGTAGACCCATGAGAAGACTTTGATATGTTCCTATAAAACATGGATTAATTCTTTTAGTTTCTCATTAATAAGTTCATTACTAATATCAAAAACTTACCAAACCTGACTTTAGTAGGAATGCAATATAGTTCCATTGCCTGTGGAAATTTTTTAACGGTGTTATAAAATAACAACAGAGCTATTAGATCATTAGTTTCCTATACATCATTATTTAAGACTTGTTCTGGTGAATGATCATCAGAACCATAAGAATCCAAATTAAACTAAAAATAATTAAGTTGGTTGTCTTAAGAACATTCCTAGAAATATTTTACCTAATCTACTTTGCATGTTGGTTGAACCATTTCCTCATTGCGTGTCGAATCATCAAACCAAGGGACTTCCTCTTATTCTGTTAGGTATTTTGCAAGAGGTTAGAACGTGTTTTGTTTTACAACTCCTCAATGAGAAAGAAACATACTACCAAATTTTCCTCTTATAAATTCATTTGTAGTAGCAAGTCATGGCCTCCCTAAAATTACAGGATTTCCTCCCTATGTTGATTTGGTATGAAAAAACATGAAATCCACTTGATACTCCCATGAATCAAGGGATAGAATCACATCATCGAGAACTCCTTCTAGCTTGACTCTAGATCTATCCACTAACTAAAGAATGGTCAAAGTAGGACTAAGATCCATCAAGTTGTTTCATGGTTTGTGCAATCATAATGTTGATGGCCACTCCAAGATCAATTAAAGTATTTGGAATACATACTCCATTGATATGCATGGAAAAAATAGGATTTCTAGAATAAGTATATTTTTTCTAAACTATTTCCAGTGATTAAGTCAGCATATTCCCCAACAAGATGAATATTACATGGGTCCTTCCACTTTATCCCTTATTTTTTTAGACATAAATCCCTCACTTTTTTAGCGTAAATAAGTATATATCTAATAGCCTGTAGTAATGGGATCATAACACAAATATTCCTCAATTCATTGACCACATCATACTCAAGGGATTTTACTAGTTCAATTTTTTCCAACCTCTCTCGATAAGGGGGATTTACTGATAGCGAAGGTTATTCTAAAAGTCTATTATCTTGCTGAGGTGTTATAGGGTTGTTAGTTCTATTGACATGAGTAGAGGCTTCTTCCTCTCTATCTTCTTCTACGATAATGGGGCTACAATCTGATAGCACCTTCCCATATCATAAATGGATATCCTTCACTTTTATAGGACTAATGGTATAAGTTGGGAAGGGTTGAAACTAAACTTATAAGATAGGTTGGGCTACTTTACTATTTGAGTTAGTGATAGGTTGATTAGGCAATTGCTTCAACCTAGGAGGATTAGTAGAAGGTAATTGTAGTTGTGTATTCAGAGGTTGTTGTTAGGTAGATACTGGTGACTAATAATTTTGTAAAAAAAATTGTGATTGTGGAAGATACTAGGGTTGTAGTAGATAAGGATATGGAGGTACATGCCCATAACTTGATCCCCCAACCTTTCTACCAAGGTTGGTTTTGAATTTTCTAGTGAGGCCACATTTTCCATGGTGTTGTAACATTCCAAGGTGTATATTGTAGATTAGAATAATGTGAGAAATTTATAGCAATAGAATCAAAAGGTGTACCTTGAGGTTGGGATTTCCACAATTTCTTAGTCACTAACGAATAAAGTTTCTATATTGTTTATTCATCTCCCTATTATACTGCTTTAAGACCTAGTAAAGCAGAACAATTTTCAGTGGGGTGTTCTTTTGCACAGATGAAACAAATGGTGATGTTGTCAAGAGAAAAATATTTCCTAGGGTGCTTCTTCTGACATTTTGGGTAGAAGATGGTGAGGGTGGCATGCTCTTCTTCCTACTTCTTCTTAAAACTCAATGTATTGAGTTGTAAACTTAGAGTGCTCAATATATCAATTTAAAATCTTCTAGAAGATTCCATAATTCTATTTTGGTCACCCAATTAGAGGTTTTTTTAGGATTTTTAAGGAAATAAGGGACATATTCCCAGTTCGTCCTTTCCCATGAGAATATCTCCTACAAATATCAACATTTTTCTCAAAATTAAACACAAAAATATCACCTCCCCCATCGGATTAAGCATATTCATTTATTCTTATGAAACACCCTTTAAGAAAATATTTTTTTTCTTATCATGATCTAATTTATGTTTCCTAGCATGTTGAAGAGTGTATAAGAATATCCCTGGATGCGGGTGTTATTACTATGTGTTAATGAACCGCATGCAACAGCGGCAGCTGTCCGGGCACTTGGACGGTTCCAGCAGTTCACACACTCCTGCAGCAGATGATATGAAAGGTGAAGAGCGCAGAATTAAGGCTCTGGTAATGGCATTCAATGCGCATCCGGTTCGAGAATTTTAGCAAGGCGATTTAACCATGGTGTGCTCTCTCGTGTCTGCAGATGATATTCGCAACCCCTTTTTCCTTTGCTCGTTGTTTTTTCCGCACCCCTGCTTTGTTCCGGGTGTCTGGAAGCTCCTCTGGTTTCTTAATTCGGTTTGTTCAGCTTGTGTTTGGTCCCCTCCCCTCCAATTCTGGTCATCCTATCTGCCTAAGTTCCCTGTGCATCCTGCTATGGCTCGACGACGCGGCGTCCCACGTCGTGGAGGTAATTCGGGTAATCATGGAGTCTCTCGTCATCGTCGTGGTTCTGCTCCTCAGAACATCACTCCTTTAGCCTCTGCCTCTCCATCCTCCCCGCCTTCTGATCATTCTCGGCCCTCTCTAAATAGTTCCTTTCAAACCACCCGGTTCAAGTTCAGGAGTAGGCTCAATAAGCCTTTAATCTATGCCAATATCACTGTAATTTTTACGGAGGAGGAAGATGATCTTACTAGCTCGGACAACATCTCCATGGCTCAGTCTCAGTCTCAGAATACGAGTGAATTTCAGGGTCAGATTGCTGGGGTAGTACTCAATGACAACAATATGCAGAACGAGGATGGATTCCCGGAAGCCCCTCAACCCCAGCCAGCATCTTCACAGGATCAAATTCTTGCTTGTGAACCAGTGCGCTTTTCAGGAAGCATTCTGAATTTAGTTATCCCCCCAGATGGCAATGTGATGGGCGCTGAAGATAATGAAATGGTTACCTGGATTGGCTCTCCCAGCCAGGCAAACAAGGACGTGACCGACTCTCTTCCTCATGACTAAATAATTCTGGTTTAAATGCTCTGTCAGCATTCTCCTTTATGATATGTGGTCCTCAGGTTATGCTTCTATGGTTTTTGTTCTATCTGTTCATGTCTCAGGCATTGTTTTTTATATTAGCATGAATCACTATAGTTTTCAGGTCAGAAGCACTTACGGCCTAGATAGCCTGGTTTTTTATTTTTTTGTAATGGCAGCTCTAAAAGGTTGTATCTCTGCAAATGAACAGCTGCCTCTGAAGCTGATAGGTCAACTATAGGACTGCTTAGTTTTTTGTCTTTCAGCTAACTTCAATTCTCACTTCAGAATCTATCAATTATGTAAGAGGATTGAAGATCGCTATATGCACAAGTTTCTTTGGTGGAGGGCAGGCTACGTCCCCCTCAGAGGTCTAGGCCTCTCTGTAAATATTTTTATCTTTTTTTAATAGAATAGTCTTTATCCAGTAAAAAAAAAAAAAAAAAAGTGTATAAGAATATTTATAGGTAATCCTTCATTCTTTCATCTTCCCTCTGCACCTTCTTGAATATTCCTCTTTCAATTATCGAGCCTTGCAGTAATCCTAATACTTTTTTAGGAATGCCTTCCTCATGTGCTCTTAGGTCGTAATGCTCTTTTCTGGTAATCCCATAAACATCGCAAGGTATATTCTTTAAGAATATCCAAAAATAATTTCATCTTCTGAGCATCAGTCAAAAAATCCATGCTACGACATAAGACAACAAATTGAAATAAAAAAGTGTTAGGGTCTTCATTTACCAATCCTTGAAATCACGAAAATACTGATGGAGAAATATTCTTCATACGAACATTGGAGGTTTGATCAGTGATTGGGAAACCAAAGGTATTATCATTCTCATTCCTTTTCTGGTTTCCTCCCATGTTTTTTTCACCTTCACCTTCATCCATCTTCACTCCCCTGAAAAAGCTAAATTTAGTCTCCAGCGGCGGGAGCCCAGTTGTTGGGTTACTTCAAAATAGTGACTTTTCTCCTCCTCCAAATAATGTTTCAACCTTAGGAATAACATAAGAGGTGGTAGCATGAATCACTATCTTGATTATAGGTGTTTCCTCTTAATTCTCTGGTGCTTCAACTTCTATCCTCCTATTTGAATTGTTACCTATCAATAAGTTAGTATTAGGGGATTTGTTTGTTTTTGCTTCGGTATTTGGAGTATTAAAATTTACCTTACTGTTGGAAATAATATTGAGAGGGGGGGGGGGGTGAATCAGTATTAGCAAAACAACAATCTTTTTCTTTTCTATACTTAGATTCATGTACGCTAGTTCAGTTAAGGGAACCTGCGTGTACACGCAACTTTGTCTAATGCAACTAGCATATGTCCAGTAAACTTATGATTTAATTAATCCATTAAATGTTGATCTTTAGTGCATCAGAACTTCATTAACCATATGAACAGTAAACAGGTACAGTAAAACATAACAGATCATCACACATAAGAATCACACATGAACACCATGATATAAGGTGGAAACCCAATGTGGGTGAAAACCACCTACTGCAATTCGTCTTTATCTTCTTATAATAAGAAACTTCTTTTTACAATATTTCTATACTGATGCAGTCTTATACCAGTACGCAAGCTTCTACCTGCAGAAGGCTACAACCTTCTCTTGTTCTCCAGATTCTCCTGGAAGGGAGCTACAACCCCCTTAGCTCTTGTACTAGCTGATGTACTAGTATGTAGGTGCCAACCTACAGAAGGCTACAACCTTCTCTCATTCTCCAGCTTCTCCTGGAAGGCAGCTACAACCCCTTTAGCTCTTGTACTAGCTGATGTACTAGTACGTAGGTGCTAACCTACAGAAGGCTACAACCTTCTCTTTCTTCCTCCAGGTACCATGTTTCATAAATTTTCAGACTGGATACTCATGGAATGTAACATCATAATCTGAAGGCCACGTTTCATCAAATTTTCATACTGGACCCATCAATATCATTGAAACACAAAATCAATCACCACTTGCATCATCAATCTCTGAATCACCCAATACTGAATCACTGAAACCCTGTCAACAAAAACACAGTCACCAGAACACAGAGCAGAACATAGAACTCTGCAAAAATATTCAGATCCAACTGTATCATCAAAAATCATGCATCAGAGTGCATATGCTACTTGGAAGAGTCGAACCAGTGTGTATACGCAACTTCACCAAAACGAACCAGCGTATATGTCATCAAATACTTACTTATAATTTCATTGCTCTTCCTGACTTCAGACATACCCAGATCATAACATACAGAAGGATAATACATGTGTCAGCAATCAAATCTAGTCCATAAGATCACATAAAGACAAGACATTATGATCCTGATCCATTATTAGATCTCATCCATCAACTCTGAAGCTAATCACTATCAACTAATTTGAATGTGCAGAATACGGACTCTAGTAAACAGTCACCAGAACTCAGAACTTTTAATCAATAACCAGAACCACATGTAAGTTCAAACATCATAGTTCATATGGTATACACTACTTAGATGTATCTAAACTGTGTATATACGCGCTTTTATCAAATTCAACTTGCGTATACATTTGTAAATATTCAATCATAATTTGCAGCTATTCCAGACTTGAGTTATACCCAGATCATAATATTTACAGAACATTACATGCGTCAGTATACAGATCTAGAATAAGCATGATCAAACCATATAGATATGATTCATTCTAAGCCATAAGATCCTGATCCATCATTAGATTTTATCCTCCATCAACTGCTAAGATTCCTCCTTAGCTTTGATCAAGAAAAGCATCATAAACCCGTAACCTGCATACTGGATCTCATACTTCATCAAATATTTGAGAATTACTTGGTGCCTTTGCCTAATTATCTTCTCGTCCTTTTATAGTCTTAGACCTTACTCAATACCATGGTCCAAAATCACTTAGAACCAATACCTTGGACCAAATACCTGGGGTCAACACGTCGGACAAGATACCTTGGACCAATACCATGGATCACAATACCATGGTGCAAATAGTCTGCACCAAAACCAAATGTACGCGCCTTTCCTTGCATGAAAGTGCGTGTATACGCATACTTGTCTTTTGATCATTGAACCCACGTGTATACGCGGCTTGGTCAAGGGGAACCTGTGTATATCTCTTTTTCTTCATTCTGTGAATCTGAACTGTGATCTGCCATCTTAGTGAGTTTCCATCAAGGACAACACCTATATCAAAATGCCAACAATATCCCCCTTTGGACTTGATGGCAATGCAAACTTGCTACATTGTGAACTGTCATCTTAATGAGTTGTCATTGTACAATACATCTGAACTGATTCCTTTGAACTGCCCTGCATCCCATCAACTACCATGTATTCTGTCATATCTGATATCTCTTTTGTAGATTCATATAGTTCTATATAAGTGAGTTTTTCTGCTACAAGTGGGTTTCCGTCAAGTACAACACATGCATCATAATGCCAACAATCTCCCCCTTTGGACTTGATGGCAACAACACCAACACCAAATCACTCTCCCCCTTTGACATCAAGGGCAAAGTGTCATGCTCCCCCTAAGTGCATGTTGAAATCTCTGATTGAGCTCCCCCTTTGTTCATGCTTATATGTACTGTATCATCCATACTCCCCCTGAGTACATGCAGAGTCTGTAAATATTTTCAAGAAAATAACATGACTCTATAACTCAACTATGTGAGTTTGACCTTCCTATCACCAATGACTCATACATATACTCATTCTCCCAACCAAGTGAGGATAAACTGGACTCATCCACCCAACCAAGTGGGGATATACCAGATACTAATTGTTTATACATGACTGAAATATTACATCATCCTTCCCATGCATAGTGGGGGTACAAATTACATCATATGACCAAAACGGGATTCATCAAACAACTACAATAGACAGAGACAAACTATTACATCATTGGTCTTGACATGATCTTTATGACATTTATAACAGAGACCAAATATCTAAACAAGACCATGATAGTCATCAGCAACTGTCATACACAATGCATGATTTGCTCCATAAGCATCTGTCAACAGCATCCAGACCAACAACCTATATATGTCCATTAGTTTATATATCATCAACCTGTAACAAGGTATGTCTACATATAGATATCAACTCATCCTTTTGAACATTATCATAGCCTTCCATGAATGAATTCTGCATATGTCATACAAAATCATTCACATTATATCATATGTGAAAAACACTATAGTCATCACATTATCCTCAAGATCTGCTTGATCTTTTATACCATCCATGTATCATCACTCGAGAACATCCCTCATCTGATAAGCATCAATCAACATATGTGAGTATCAACCCATCATCATATAGCTAAGAAATCATCATCATCATGTCTCCAATAATGAAACTTTGAGTAATCATCCATGTATCCAGCATACTGTATATAGCACTATGTATCTTGAGCTCAAGATATTTTGTCAAGACTTCTTTATATCATCAACATCAACAATCCTCAACCATGTGAGAGCCAAGAACTATACGAATCATGCATCATAACTATATTATATGATCTTTATGTATATGACAACAACATTATATGAGTGACTCAACATCAAGTAATAAAGTTGTGCATTCAAGCTTTGTACTCCTCCTTATCCTTATGAAGATTACCATGTAAGCAACATACATGCATCATCAGAGAATCAACCACAAATCTGATCTGAACACCAACTATGTAACCCCAAGAATCATATGAGATTTTGTCATGGGAAACTCATAACCATATCATAGCAAGATGTATCATTTAGCCATATAAGCATCATCACCAAGGACTTCTAACCATAATGCCAACAATGCATTATTCAAAGCATATGCTCCCCCTGAACCTGTGCTATCTGTTCACTATCAGATCTGATCATGCATATATTAGCAAGAAGTATCAAGGCATCATCATCATCAAGTTAGGATCAAAAACATCTTATGAGTACCAAGACATTTCCACACATTATCAGCAGATTGTAACCATCATCAAACAGAGAAATAATTGACTGAACCATATCAGATCCTTTTTCCTGAGTCTGTCCCACTGCTTTTCTCAAACTGACATATACGTGACTGTGCAGTGTCTAACTCATGTATATACGTGACTTATCTTCATGAAACTTGCGTATGAGATTTATAACGCTGAAGTTTTACACTTTCAGCTCCCTTTGAGTCTGTTATGTTTGTACATTGTGTTGTGCCACATATTTTTTATTGTACTTCCTTCTTCTTCCATATCTTCAAGTGTGATGATGTTTTCGCCTTTTGGTATGGTGCCCGTACTTTGTTCCTACATTCCTTTTCTATATGTCCAAGCTTGTTACATGCATAACATCTTACATGTTTCATATTCATTCTGTAGCAATCAACAGCTTTGTGACCAAACATATTGCAAGAAAAACAATATCCCTTAAAGTACTTGGAACGTGATCATCTTTCTGTGTGATGGTATTAAACCATTCTACTTCTGCATCTGGCTGCAACATGTAAAAAATTATGACATACATAACATTCAACATTATTCATCGGAGGAAATAAATGACTATCACTCCCATAGTTAGGAGTAAAAGATTTTCTTTGAAGAATTTCTTTCCTTAGTTGTTGATGGGATTGACCTTTCATCTCCTTGTTGAGCATTTCAAATTTTGTATTAGAGTTCCTTGTCTTACTTTGTGAACTAGATTCACCTTCAACAGATTCATGAAAACCAAGACCAGTTTTGATAGCAGGAGACCTTTGACTACTAAGAATATCATCCAAGATCTTAGTACTATCTTGAAATCATAAGAGCTTATCCTTTTCTTCTAATTTATCTTTTAGAATATTTACCTCAACCTGATGTTGCTCTTCCTTTTCAAGATATTGTTTCTTCATGATTCCTTCAACTTTTCTTCCTTCTTCCAACTGATGACTTAATTCAAGAACTTTGTTTTCTTGTTTTTCAAGGGCTTGGAGTAGTTCTTTATTCTGCTTATTTGATTCTTCAAGATCTTCTTTTAGCGAGAGGATCTTAGCTTCAAGACTTTCATAGTAACTAGATCTTTCTCTGAGTTTCTTGATTATTGTGCTCCTTTCATTTACTTCATTTCTTAATGATGTCACTTCATCTTGTAGCTTTTGACATTGATCTTCCTTTTCCTTGAATAGTTTCCTTACCTTGTTTCCTTCCTCTAGTTGAGCTTTTAGTTTGGTAGCTTCTTCTTTGGAGGTACATTCCCTTTTGTCCAATAGATCTTGCTGATATTTAATTTTGTTCGTAAGCCTTTTAAATTCTGTCTCTATTTGATATCTTTCATCTTCACCCATAAGAGCAAGTTCAGTTGTTTCACTATCACTTTCATCATCTTCAAATGGATGGAGAAATGTATCACCAGAGGATAACAAATTCATACCTGATAGTTCTTTTGCTTGTTCATCTGCATTCTGAGGTGATTCTGAATTTGAAGTGTTGCTTCCACATATTCCCCAATCGATTCTCCCAGTGTCATAGTTCTTTTGAGATGTCTTCTTCTTCTTAGGAGCTTTCTTCTTTAGCTTCTTTCCCATTGTTCTACGGACCTAATTCAAGCGATCAAGCTTCTACCAAAGGACCTGCTCTGATAACAATTGTTGGAAATAATACTGAGAGGGGGGTTGAATCAGTATTAGAAAATCAACAATCTTTTTCTTTTATATACTTAGATTCATGTACGCTAGTTCAGTTAAGGGAACCTACGTGTACACGCAACTTTGTCTAATGCAACTAGCGTATGTCCAGTAAACTTATGATTCAATTAATCCATTAAATGTTGATCTTTAGTGCATCAGAACTTCATTAACCATATGAACAGTAAATAGGTGCAGTGAAACAGAACAGATCATCACACATAAGAAGCACACATGAACACCATGATATAAGGTGGAAACCCAATGTGGGGGAAACCACCTGCTGCAATTTATCTCTATCTTCTTTTAATAAGAAACTTCTTTTTACAACATTTTTGTACTAGTGCAGTCTTATATCAGTACGAAGGCTTCTACCTGTAGAAGGCTACAACCTTCTCTCGTTCTCCAGCTTTTCCTAGAAGGGAGCTACAACCCCCTTAGCTCTTGTACTAGCTGATGTACTAGTACGTAGGTGCCAACCTACAGAAGGCTACAACCTTCTCTCGTTCTCTAGCTTCTCCTGGAAGGGAGCTACAACCCCTTTAGCTCTTGTACTAGTTGATGTACTAGTACGTAGGTGTTGACCTACAGAAGGCTACTACCTTCTCTTTCTTCCTCCAAGTACCACATTTCATAAATTTTCAGACTGGATACTCATGGAACACAACATCATAATCTGAAGGCCACGTTTCATCCAATTTTCATATTGGACCCATCAATATCATTGAAGCACAAAATAAATCACCACTTTCATCATCAATCTCTTAATCACCCAATACTAAATCACTTAAACCCTGTCAACAAAAACACAGTCACCAGAACATAGAGCAGAACACAGAACTCTGAAATAATATTTAGATCCAATTGTATCATAAAAAAATCATGCATTAGAGTGCATATGCCACTTGGAAGAGCCAAACCAACCTGTATACGCAACTTCACCAAAACAAACGAGCGTATATGTCATCAAATACTTATAATTTCGCTGCTCTTCCTGACTTCAGACATACCCAGATCATAACATATAGAAGGATAATACGTGTGTCAGCAATCAGATCTAGTCCATAATATCACATAAATATAAGACGTTATGATCCTGATCCATTATTAGATCTCATCCATCAACTCTGAAGCTAATCACTATCAACCAATCTGAATGTGCAAAATATTGACACCAGTAAACAGTCACCAGAACTCAGAACTTTGCATCAACAACCATAACCACATGTAACTTCAAACATCATAGTTCATATGGTATACACTACTTAGATGTATCTAACCTGCGTATATACGCGTTTTTATCAAATTCAACCCATGTATACATCTGTAAACATTCATTCATAATTTGCAGCTATTACAGACTTGAGTTATACCCAGATCATAATATTTACATAACATTACATGCGTCAGTATACAGATCTAGAATAAGCATGATCAAACCATATAGAGATGATTTATTCCAAGCCATAAGATCTTGATCCATCATTAGATCTTGTCCTCCATCCTTTGCCTCACAGTTGATCAAACCACATTGAAAGTTTTCAGCCGGGTATTAACTTTGGGTCAAATGTCACCAAGCCATCTTAAGTGTCGTTATGTGTTCAAGAGGTCTCTGCATATAAACCATTCATCTGCAAAATACCCGTCATCCATCTTGACCATCCCTGAGTCAGTCCTTACAGTTACATTTCTTCAACTTGATCTATGATTTCGTGTTGTGGGCTTGCCTGCAACGGGTCGCTTTCTATCGACATCAGCACATTATCTAGAAATATGACCTAGGAATCGTCAGTACCTTGAAGTCTGCATGCATCAATGGCAGGTTTCTCGCCTTTGACAATGGTTTACATCATTGACTTTCGATCGAAGGATTCCGTGAAATGTTCGACATCAACTCATTCATTCACATCTCATGGATTGTACTGGGTATTTTGAGAACCGTTGACATCACTGGTGGTCTCTCTCACACTTGTTAACAGTTTACATCACTGACTGGTAATCAAGTGGTTTCTACCATGTTCGACATCAACTCATTTATTTGCATGGATAGAATCGTACCTATTCGGGAAGTAGAAATGAAGACCCTGGATCTAGTTTCCAGCATCCAGGCTGCGAGGAGTTTTGTATTCATTATATATTAGACCAACTATAAACAGATGGCTGCGTCCATACTGTGTCTAGAAAAAGTCTATGATTATGATGTACTGCAAAATCATTCCTGTATCAGAGTAGTAGATAGTCAATTAGTTAAAGTTTTCAATCTGAGTATGGGAATGCCTACCTCAGCGATGATATGCTCTTATATATGTATTTTGTGTTGAATACTTGCAGGTTCCGACTGGGCTCTCCACAAGATAATCCTTGAAATGACAAAGTACTTCACCCTTCCTAGATGATATGAAACCCTTATCTACTACAGGCTTCGCACTTTAGGGGGCAATCTGTTACACTAAAATTTGTCACCATCACTATTTTCAGTTAGTAGGGCTCCATCAACTGTCATACTATCCTCCTTGGCAAGCCTCATACCTCTGCTCTCCATGTCAAACTCCAAGAAAGAGAGAAAGTGATTAAAAATCTATATATCTCTGGGTACGCAGTTTCTCTTAGCCTTACCTGCGTGTACGCACCCCAAGTTCACAATACCTGCGTACTTGTACGCTCTGTCTGTAAAGGGGGGGGTGCATACTCCTGTAAAGGTCAAAAGGCGCAAGTTTCACTCCAAAAAAGTTACTTGTAGTCATTTCTAGAGCATTCTAGAAGCTTGTTTGACGTGTATGGAGCGCCTCCAGATGGTTCATGTATCCCTATCAAAGAGGAACTTATCCCATCAAGAGGGGAGCTATCCCATCCAAAGAGGGGCTTATCCCATTGATGGTGGACCTGAATAACTTCCTCTAGAGCACTATAAATACAGGCATTGGGCCAGAGGGAGGAGAGGTTAAAAGCTGAACATTCCTAAGGGTAGATGCTGATGGAATTAGGACTCCCTTGTAAAGCTTGAGAGGAGAGATTCCCATCCTTTATTAGCCTAATTTGAGAGTGGGTGAGCTGATCAAAGTAAAGGAAAACTCTTGCTGGACCCTAGGAGGGACCTGCACAACACCAAGGCTCAGGTTGTAATGGTTTCTTTTGTTTCCACTTAATACAAATGAACTCATTTTTCTCAACAGATTATTATTCATGATTTGTTTCATATACTCCTTGGTCTGTATGATGGACATGTATTGTTTTATGATTTTATCAGGTGCTATTTAATCTTTTGGCTTGTTAGTGAATACAGGTTTCGAAGAGAAGGAGGAGCTCATCCGGATCAGCGAGGCTGGACTACTACAAAGCGTTGGACTAAAGGTATGTTAAAATCACCTGATTACTTGTATTCTCAATGCATGTTTAGAGAAAGGTAGTGTTTATTTGTCTTGTTTGTCACTAGAAAGCCTTTGCTTCTAGGGAGGTCGGTTTTGTCCGCATTATCGACTCTTTCCGCATGACAAAATGGCGACTCCACTGGGGATCGAACCCAGAATCTCTGGATCGAACGTCGTGTCTTCGTTTGCATCTATTCATATGATTACTTCAGACACTATTATTTATGACGATCCTTGGATCGTTCCTTCTGAATCTGAGATAGACTCATTTGGTGACGCAATGCCTTTGAGTCCATATGAAATAGCCTATGAAGCAGTGCAGTCTTTTACCGACCCACGTTCAACCAAAATTGACCAAAAGAATGTGGTCCTTGAGGAATCCCTTTTCGCGTCAACCTCGGAGTTAATAACGTTTCCCGAAGTTGTGTCATCTGACGAACAACTTTGTGAAGTCCTGTGTGTAGATGATTTACCATGGGAAGATCTCCATCATAGATCTTTGTTTTTACCTGAGGATGATCGTTTTGAAAATGATTTCTCATCAATCTTTACAGCTGAATATGTCAAAGACGCTCAGAGTCCAATGAAACATCCTGATTCAGAGCTGAATTTGGGAAACATTTCTCGCACTATTCCCATTGACATTTCAGTGAAGCCCGGAATTGTTGAACACATTCATATAGGTGCCTCGTGTTCAGATGACGAAATTCAAACATACAAGGCCCTATTTCAAGAATTCTGTGACGTGTTTGCCTGGTCTTACGAGAAAATGCCAGGAATTGATCCCGCCATTGTTGTCCATGAAATCAAGACTTACCCAGACGCTAAACCTGTCCGGCAACGTCTGCGTCAGATTCACCCACGAAAAGCGGCTACGATTAAAGCAGAAGTTGAGAAGCTATTGAAAGCAGGTTTCATTTATCCGATCCCGTTAACGGATTGGGTATCGAATATTGTTTCGGTTAACAAAAACAGGGAACAATAAGAATATGTATCGATTATAGGGATATCAATCGTGCTTGTCCTAAGGACAACTATCCAACACCCTATATCTATCAAATAATTGATGATTGTGCCGGCAGTGAAATATTTTCCTTTATGGACGGTTTTTCCGGTTACAACCAAATCAATATTCTACCTGCCGATCAACCAAAAACAGCTTTCATTTGTCCATGGGGGACATTTGCTTATTGCAAATTACCTTTTGGGCTTAAGAATGCCGGAGCCACTTTTCAACGGGCGATGTCTTATGCATTTCATGACATCAAGCACATTGTGCAACCGTATCTCGATGATTTGCCCGCTCACTCCTTACATCGGGCTGATCACCTTGTCCATTTACGAGCAATTTTTATGAGGTGTAGGCATTATCGTATACGGTTGAACCCACACAAATGTGTCTTCTGCATAGAAGTGGGACGATTGTTGGGGTTTGTAGTTTCAAAAGCCGGCATTCGCGTCGATCCCTCGAAGGTAGAAGCTATCATCAAATTGCCTCCTCCTTCGAGTCTGCGCCAACTCCAAAGTTTGCAGGGGAAAGCAAACTTTTTACGCCGATTCATTCCTAACTACGCCGAGATTACCAAGGGTTTTACCCGGTTGTTGAAACAAAATGCTCAATTCTCTTGGGATGAGATAGCTCAGAAATCTTTTGATGCGCTAAAGTACGCGTTGACCCATGCACCGTTGCTGCATCCTCCCAACTACAACCAGGATTACTTTTTGTACCTCGCCGCCGCTCATTCCACCATTGGAATGGTCTTAGTATAGGAAGACGAATTCGGAACGGAACATGTGA